>OU744447.1:3770527-4386901 GCA_916610825.1 Haliclystus octoradiatus
TGTACAGCAGGTATCGAAGGATGAGATTGTAGTTTACTATTTACAAATGAATAAAATCGGGAAAGAGAAACTTCCTCCAGAAGACTTTTTTCACGTTGAATATTGAATTCTTTTACTGCTTTCTCATACTCTTTCGATGCATTTTTAAAATCGGTATTTGATACGACAGAATTCCTGTAAGCCAGGCGTTTCCTTAGAGCAAGAGAGCGAATTGTCTTTGGATACTTAAATTTTCTATTCTTAGTCAAAGGAACAAAGTTATGAATACAGTAATCAAATATTTCAGAAATTATACTCCAAAAAGATTGAACATCACCATGGCAACTTTTCGATAAATGTATCCAGTTTATATCTTTCAAAATCATTGAAATATTATAATAGTCTCCTTTCCTGAAATTTCGCTTAGCATGATTAACTTTAGAATATGATGATGTAGGGATTTGAACGGAAAATTCTACAGATTTGTGATCACATGTGTCTGTAAAAGGTTCAACAATTTCATGCTCGGTAATTAAAGCTGGCTCAGACGTTAAAAGAAGGTCCAAAATGTTATTCAATCGTGTAGGACTTGTTATTATTTGTTTTAGGTTATTTCTTGTGACAGCGTCAACAAAGACATCATGACAGTTGCCCCCGTAACTAAGAGGAATGCCCCATTCAATAGATGGGTAATTAAAATCTCCAATGTAAAAACAAGGGAAAACACACTGTGAACAAAAATCAAAAAACGAACCGATGATCTCTGTATCAATAATAGAAATAGCTTTTGAAGGAGGGTTGTAAGAACATGCCATTCGATATTTTTGATGAGCTGACAATCTTATGTCAATAACCAAACTCTCAAGATTGTCAAACTTCGACGGTAATTCTAACATCGCATAACGAATGTTCTCCTTAATAAAAATAATAACACCTCCACCAATTGCATTTACTCTATCTCTTCGGACAACAGAATATCCGGAATTTGAGACTAGTAAGGAATCAGGAACTGTCAATGATAGCCATGTTTCTGTTATGAATATTATATCGTATGTGTTAGAGGTTAGGATTACCTCAAGCTGATTTAATTTATTTAATAGTGATCTTGCATTAAAATAAAGACATTTTAATAATTCCGTTGATTCTGTGTTGGCAATCTGTTGGAGAGGAGCATCATTAAGTGTTGTAGCTGAGCCTCCATTCGGGCCAGGCGTTCTTCGTGGGGGAGCGGGGGAGGTCTCTGGTTGTATAAAAAATGCTGTTGTGGTTGTTGACTTAGTTGTTGAGGTAGCCTGTGCTGAGCATTGATGACGTTTGTAATAGGCACCGGAGCGATCGGATTTACAGGTAGTTGTTGTTGAGGGTTCAGATTTGACTGATAATTGCCGGGATAATGGTCTTGTTTGCGTGCAACTCTTGATGTATGTTTTAAATACATGTGAACGCATGTACTGTCGTAGCACACTCTAGAATTGTACGAGGAAGGACAGATAAACATGTGAAAACGAGGGCAATCATTTTGGTTAAGTACACAACCACCACGGAATCTACCGTTTTTCAAATGACGAGAACATACTTTTGGATGATGCCACTTACAACCCCCATTTTTCTTCCCAGTAAGACCATATTTACATATACCTTTTACCAGGTCTTGACATAATATCGTTGAGGAAGTAGTTCTTTCCTCAAGCTCGTTAGGTATTGAAGACATTGAATGGCTGGAATGATTAGGATCTGTGAATGTTAAATCATCATTGTTATCATTTTGATTGTTATCCGATTCAACCGCATTTTGATTGACTGATGGCGACATGTCTGGCGATACATTGCAATATCCAGTTGATGTTGGTTCCGGTATATTGTTTCTGAGGTTTGAATGGCCGGCGGGAAAAACCGCATGCTCATCAGAAGGAACAGTAAAATTATTTTCGAAATTTTCTCCTACTAAATAATATTTTTCATATAAATGCATACATAAGCCAACTAATTCAATTTTCTTTGCCTTCATCAATTTCACTTTAGCATTCACGACATTTTCTGATTTTAAGACATTAATAAATTTCAGATTTAAATCCATAATTTGATTTGATGTCATGTCCTCAATGACTTCTACATTTGGATTAATTGTCTCTTCAGGATCTTTTAAAGTTGATAAACCACCAATAGATAAATCTCCCATACTGTTTTGTTGATGAGAACTATCATCCAGTGACATTTTATAGTTTTGAGAAGGTTAGAATTTAAACATTACCAATAATAAGCAATAAAAAAAAAATAAAAATAATACAAACCCAGGACGAATTAAAAACACGTCATCTCCCGTCAAACACATATAAACCATCCATACATATAATATATATATATATATACATATATATACACATATATATATATATATACATCCAACCATATATATAATATATATGCATTCTTAGACTAGGTTAGTTTACATTTTATGATTTAAGCAATATACATCCTCCGGTATCTCGAATCGACCTTTAACATTCCCATTACATAATTACAACAGGACAATAGCAGCAGTATAAATTGTTTACAGGTCAAACTCATATGTTCAAATCAGATTAAGTTATCTTTAGGGCCATTTACACAGCAGCAAAACAGGCCCGAGGTGTTAACAAGAATGCGGCCCGTGCTGGTTTTTTTCAGAGTTACACAGCTTATTAAAAGCTGTTTTGAAGATCGCCCGTGCCTATTTTTACGCGGGCCGAGATTGAAAACTTACAAACTGAATTATAGATTTCTCATTATTCAATGGTTTTATCGGTGAAATTCGATAAATTGAGATTCAATCAAGTTAAATAACTTGTCAGGATTCCGTTGGACTGAAAATCACATGTTTTTCATCAATTATAATATTTATATTTTTGTAAGTTTCTTATCTCAATTAAACAAAATTCATATACGTTTGAGTTAGTCTTTCACCTCATGGAAATGCTACCACGCTAGAGCAGTATTTCTGTAAGAAAATACACATCTAAATTTACGCTCCGCACTCGTAGTTACAATTTGCATAATTAAACCTTATACTACAGAAACTTCATTAATTTTCTACAGAAATACGAAACAAAATATGCTTAATATGCTCATCTAACTTGCTAATCTTTAGTCTGTTACTGATTTTATTAGAAAACCTCAGAATTCCACTCTAAAGAGAAGCAACTTCTACGATGACGTCATAATTACTGCAAAACGGCACGGTGCCCACTTTTTGAGCAGGCCGAGACTACCTCGAGAAATGATCTCATCTCGGGCAGATCAAAATAGAAGGCACGGTGCCGCTTTACAATGTCCGAAAAAGTCGTTTAGACAGTGTTTTTGCTTGGCCTGTGCTCAAAACCACTTGACACCTTCACACCTTTGATGTGTTAATTGACGAGTACCGTGCCTATTTTGTTGCAGTGTAAATGGCCCTTTTGTATCAAAGTCAATGAATATATATTATTGCAGTAATAGCGGATTTATTGATCAATAGGGATTGATCTCAACAGTTTACTTAGTAAGTAAGCTAAATGATGAGTTAGATCCTCAAGTAACATAAATATTGCCTTTTTTATTCGAATTCATTTCGAATCACTAATTGAAGAGTTTTTCATGGCGTATGGATACATGGGGTTTTAATGAAAGTTTTATACGTTCTATTCTATAAAATTATATCTTTTATTCTATTTTATAAAATCATTTGGTAGACTTGATTTTTCATTAGTTGGTTTTTTATTAAATTTGAAATACATCCTCTGATATCTCAAGTATACAATTATATTTCAAAATATAATTTTACTAGTAATCGTTACTATTTTTGGCGATGATAATGTATTTATAAATTGTCTACTGATTAAATTCATAAGTTCAATTCTGATTCGAAGTTATCTTCGGATCAATGACTATTCGTTACTTCAGTTTTAGCGGATTTAGTGATCCACATCGAATGATAAATGAAGACATGTATAATTATGGATCAGATTATCAGCTCCGATGTAAACATGACTATAACAGCCATAGTCAATGAAGTCAAGTGAATAAGTACAGAAAACATGTTTGGTAAATACGAAATCATGTGAAAAGGTCAAGTTGAATTTATATCTATATATGCCCCAAGAGGATGAATTAAACCAGTCATAATTGAGCAGTTATCTGCACAAGGAGATATTCCATGCCATACTTTTTGATTAGAAGTAGGGGACAATTAGCTACTGCAGAGAATTACGGTGAGCTATTATTAATTTGTGATGTGTTTGGACTCAATACAAATATACCATGAAAGCTAAGACAGCTTTTATGATATCTTAAACCATTTATTTCTATATAATTTGAATGAATGAAGGAATTTTTCATTTGTGTAAAACAGTAATGACTGTGAATTACTTACTGAAAATGTGGCTATTTACAAATTCTTATTACAAGATATTTTGAGATTTTGTATAAGGATGTATCCATTTCTATTAAGTTATTGATTATTTGTAGTAAACTATTAAATCTGCATGCAAACGTCCTTTCTCCAAACCAACGAGATTTAAATTGATTAATCGTTCTTCGTAAATAAAATGTATTCAAATATTTTTGTTCATTGTATGGGCGCTTTATTAGCTGTTTAACAACATCATGAGGGAATAGAATGTCCTGAATGCTCATCCCTCTATGACTTCCCTCTTTAATTTTACATTACATTCCATTCAATTTTTTTTCCCTTTTACTATGAATATATATATTTATAACTATGAATTTCATATAAACTACTATAGAAGACCAAACCTAAATACTAAACATAATGGCCAGGATTTGCGAGAAATACAAAAGTTCGATATGTATATACAACAAATAAATGGTATGATAGCCCGGGCGGAGGAGCCCTCGATATATTTTGTACTGGATTGCGTCATTTTCAGAAATCGTACAGGATTGTATATTCAACCACAGCCACAGGTGAGGGAATTGAGACCCTGAAACTTCTTGTTTTTACGACCAAAACAATGCAAAGGCTGAAAATTTTCGAAATATGTTCTGAATTTGGACACCATAGGATTTAAAAAACATCTGGAAAAGGCAGCCCTTGGAGATGGCATGTATCTGTATAGAATAGAACAGAATATAAAACATATATTATAAAATGTTTAAGTATAGAAGCTCATTTATTAACACTGATCACATCAATTGATTTATAGGTTCTCCTTATTGACCCCAAATTTACCATACTTTTACAATTACCGACAGTTCTATATATATATATTAATTATATCATTTCTTCTTATTTGTGTGAGATCTTTTATTCTCCGTATTTAACAGCCAATTATGATTATTTGTTCTCAGAATCTCCCTAAAACGAAGACAAATGATGATCGATGTCTTGGAATCAATTTTGTGACAATTTTAGCCGATTTTATTATCCGTTTAGAATGTTGCTTGCATTATATATGAATGAACGAGTGAATGAATGATTTGTTTATTTCTGCATAACAGCATATATATGTGAATTACTTACAGAATAACATAACTTAAATTAACAAATGATTAAATAGTTTTACATAATTAAGACTTTAGATAGATTTACATTGGAGAGATATATTTTGAATTTATAAACATTGGGTGCCTGACGTGTTTCCAGGCTTAACGAGTTATGTACATTTATGCATCTTACAAAAAAGGTTTGACGATGGCGATTTGAATGCGCCATTGGCACAACAAGTCGACCATGTGGAGTGACAGTAATAAGGTTACTGGAGTCAATATCCACAAAACTATTAATAACTTTATAACAAAATAATAGATCAGCAATCAATCTTCTACTTTCAAGTGTTTCGATATTCAAATTAACGATGCGTTCTTTATAAATTAAATCGTATTGATACAGCAGTGTTTTTGAAAATCGTCGTTGCACAGATTCTAGCAATTTGATATCTTTTATAAAAATTGGTGACCAGACCTCACTGGCATATTCAAGGATGGGACGTACATACGTCATAAATATACAGGGAAAATGTAATCTTAGAATTGAAATCAAGTGATATGAGGCTTTATAGTCTACAACGTAATATTTCTAAATCTGAAAAAAGATTACTAGAGTCTCTAGGAATCGTTTAATCTTTACAAGTGCGGAAGATGCTTTTATAAACAATTAATTATTAATATATATATATATATAGAAATCAATACTACGCAAATAAAACTATATCCTGTTTCTCATGCTCTCGTGTATAAATAAACAAATATCCCATCATCATGAAAATCCGTCTAAAGAGCGTTAATCTTTGGGTCAACCTTACTAAAGTCATATAATATAAATATTTTGCCTCTATATAGGAAAATATTGGTCTAAAAGCTGTGAAAGAAACAAAACATGTAAGTTAAAATAATTAATTATATTGCAATAACAAATCAACTATAGAGTTTTTGCGTATTTTGCCAATACATGTAGCTCAAACTAATGTTAAAGGAAGGAACTAGAAGTTGTGAACAACGTGGTCAGATTACATAAAACTTGAAAGTACTTCATGAAAATAAGAGAATAACAGCTGCTTCAAGTTTAGAACTTTGATATTAAGTATTTACTCAGGAGCAGAATATGCTAGTTCATCGCTCATAGCTGGACTATATGATAAACTTGTGGTGCAGTAAGTCACAGTTTTGAAAGCCAAATGGAAAGTTTTTAACAAGACACTAAACAAGACTCTAACTCGATGATGATGAGACTTAAGTACTTCTTCTAAGCTACTAAAGAAGCTCAGCAAACACAGATAACAGCAATGTTGAAACAATGGTTGGAAACAATGTCTACCCTGTCTCTTTTTTCGGTTAAAAAGTTTTGATTGTTTGGCGCGAAAATGACATTTTCAACACATTTCAGTAAAACAAGTACAAGTGCATTCTTTCACCTATACAACATAAGAAGAATTGAGAAATACTTGTCTAAAGAATATATTTTTGCATTGAATCATGAATTCTTCACATCTAGCATCTATTGGCATACTATATCAGCTTTTCATATGATCTCTTCAAAACTCAAACAGTAAAGTTTCAGCTTATACAAAACTCAGCTGCCTGGCTGTTCACTAACAAGCCAAAATATTCTCACATCACCCACATAGTACTTTAAGATCTGCAGTCTTTGCCAATCAATTACTGAATCATCAATAATATTGCAATAATATTATTACAAGCAGTTCATGACTCCATTGCAGTAGCTATTCGTCTGACCAAGAGAGTATTTGTCAGACTTCCACGACGAAATCGACATTTTGCCCTCAGAAAGTAACGAATTTGACTGGTACCGTTCTTATTATACTGCAGATAAATTCTGATCATGGGGTATAATTTGAAGATATCGACAGATCATGGCCGTAAATCATAATATATCATAAACTAATGTCTATTAGTATATCTACATATTGCCATTATTGGCCGGTCTTTTTAAATAACATCTCTCATTTGTAAAATGATATAACATAATCTATATGATGATTTTTCGTCCTGAAGTGAAGACCGATAATTCTCTCTGTGTTGTCTTTTCATAATCATAGGGATACTATACTGCATTTGGTTTTCCTTGCTTTTATAATGGCAGTAGTTGGAAAAAAACTCAGTCATGAAAGATGCAAGCTATATCGGAAAAATGCAGAGAAAAACCCAGAACGTGAGATGTGTCTCCCTCTTCCATTCACCGGACCAATGGAACTTGTTATTGAGGAATCTAAACCAACACGACTTGCTAGGTACGCGACAGATCACAGTCAGGACATTGTTGATTTCATGCAGTCCGTTAGTGGAAATATCCCTATTATTGGAGGCTTTCTCAGTACTGCACTTGACCTTTTTTCTAAATATGGCTTCGAAACAACGAACGGAGTAATAAGTAAGATACTGATTGACATTGAGAATCAAATGAATTCATTGAAAAAATATGTCAATGCAAAAGTCACACATCATGAGCTCAGGCTGTTGAAGCAAGGCCTAAGTGGAATTTTTAAAGCAGCCGAATCATGCACTGATTACGACGAAGAGGATCAAATAAAAGACCTTGAGAGATGTTTGATTTCGTTGCACACGACCATCGTTAGTAAGATTGGACGCTTTCTACCAAAAGATGAAAAAGTTATTTCTTATGATTTGGTATTACCACTGTTCCGTCAGTACGCGGATATGCAGATAACTGTTACTGAAGATCTTTTGCGTGTTGCCACGAAGTTGAAAAAGAAATCAGCACAGAAAGATTATATTGAGCGATTGATAAAGCAATCAAACCAATTCCATTCATATGCAGTATCTTCAGTTAATCATATCGTAAAATCAAGAACGGATTTTGGGGAAAAAACATGCGAAATGGATCTTTGGAGTAAGACAGGGAGATTTGCTATAAGTGCATACTGTACATGTCACCAAACTTTCTTCAATGGACGCAAATGTACAGAAAAGATTACAGCGACAGGTGGCAGACAACCAAATGAGAGGATTATAGTTTCCAGATCAAAAGCTCAAAAATGTATGGACGAGTATGCTAGAAAGGTTAGATCAAAACTTGAAAAAGATCTACAGAAGTATTGGAAATTGGAAATTCTTGATGCTGCAGGAAATTGGAAGAAAATTTCTGAAAAAGCCAAAGAAATTGATCTGGATGCCACATTATCAGAATGAAACATGGCTCAACTCTCAAATCTACAATTTGTGTAGTTGTAGAGTCCCATAAGAAAAAGAAGTCAATCATAGGGACACTTCAACTATCAGATAGTTATTAAAGATATTTAAAAATGCATGATAGAGCTTGTTTCCAGGCTGTTCTTGTTAAAAAATAGTTAAATATAGGAATAATTTCGGTATACATTTCAAGAGATATTTTTTATTCTAATTGGTTCAGTATATCATGGTGAATAATTCTAGACTATTTGCAATAGCTTACAAAATATAAATATGGTTAGTATATTTTTTATGGATCATACTAATACACATAATGGAGATCAGCGATTTCGATATTAATGATTGTTTTGCAACTGTAGTGCATTGCAATATATCCTATTTTCTGACAAAGCTATATTTGCTTGCTCTCTGAGTTTTGTGATGGTATCGATTTATTGGTTATTGTAAGATTGATGGATACAATTGAGCCATTGAATGTAAAAATAGATGTAGTTTACAAGTATATTAGGTGAACGATGATAATATGCTACCATCACTAATAGCGCTAATTATTGAAGAGCTTAGAATGACAAGCAACATTTCCTTTGTTTTGTTGTTTTGATTACAAGAAATAAAGCTAACTTTTGGGAAGTGACAAATGACATCGGTGCTGGTATCCGAGTATTGTCTTCATGGCTGCTGCTGCGAAAATACACGACCAAAAGTTCGAGAAAGTAGTCGGGTTTATCAATTTCAGTTTTGATTAAATTTTAGTACATATCACGACTTCAAAATTCAAAGCCCACGGCTATAGATAGCCAACAAATATAAAGGGCTCGATAATAAATAGCAGAATGGGAGTCGAAATTCAATTGTCTGAGAAGTTTGATGCAAACCAAGAAAACTTGAATAAAATGTACTTTCAAATCAATGCTAATCATTAAATTCATATGCTTCTAACTTTTTACAATTGACGTATATAAAATAGAAAGCATTGAAATATAAAGCGTGCATAGTTTTGTACTACTTTTAGACGAGGCCTACGTTTTTACAATTAGAAACATTTTTTACCAAGTTCAATATTGAGTCAAAGATCAAAGTATAGATATTTAAAAACGAGAATTCACATGGTGATATAATTTCATTTTGCTTAAGTGATAAAATTCGACTCTGAGTTCTTATAAATCTCTTAACTTTTCTCAAATCCCCAACTTTGAATAGTCAAGCATCAAGTAAACACCAACGTAAAATTTTTAAGCCAATTCGGTTGTATTTCTCAACTCTGTCTTTTGTCCACATTTGTTATATGACGCTAGAACAAAATACTACTTTAAATATGTTGTAAACTGAAGTAGAACCCAAATATTCTTTATCCAAATAAACTATTCTCAGCCAGCAGCCATGTTGACATCCGATGTTTTCAAACAAAAATCACAAAAAGATCACGGTAATTATTATTAGAATGAGCTCTTATTTGTTCCTTGAACTTTGATACCTATTTTTCAGAAGTAATAGCAAGTTGATTCCCTTCCTATATAGAGTGCATATGATCCACAAAATCAAAGAACCAAATTCCATGGCGTGGTTATTATAAATTATAAATAGTTTAAGCATATTTATGTTAATTTATTACAGCATAGGAAAGAATGACGACGCAAGAACCTTTAGAAAACTCTGAATTTCTACGCATTTAATTTGCGATCGCCAGATCAACTCTTGAAGAATTAGATTTGCAAGTCTACAAGCTATATGATGCTCTATTTTATCCAACATTGATTACTTTATACATTTGCATTTGCCTGTATACGCAACGAGGCATGTAAATATTACTTACCACAAATTCATTTTCATATGTTGCTATGTATCCAGAGTGCATCCTGCAGCATGAATATGAATGTAGAAAACATGGAAACTATTAATCAGTTGAGTTGTTCGTTATACATTAATATCCGTGAATCGTACGTTACTGAATTACAAGCTTCACCAGTTGCTATAGTTTCAAAATAGCGTCCGTCGTATTGCCCGGTTAAACAATAACACTATTATATTGTAATATAACATGAACTCAGTAGTATTACTATAACTCAGTTAGACTCATAAACAACACCCGTTAGCTATAATCATACAAAACATACTAATCCAATACGTGCATAATTAAACATATAATAGACATTATGATTATGAGGTTATTATGAATGCGAAGCTGTAGCACTACACTCGCTCTTTCTTCTATAAGAAAGATTCGTAATTTGGTTGTATATTATCGGTAAATTAATGTAAAGAATTATAATATACTTCTGAATGGATTCAAGATTATTAAGCATATATTAGAAACTAACATATTTATATGTTAGGACTACATGATTATTATAAGTAGCTAAGTTTTCAAACAGTAAGATACTGTTGCTTTATTCGTCAATAGATTAAAACTTGATTATGAATTGTAAGACATAGTTTATAAGTTTCACTTTCTTCATAATAATGTTAAAAAGAATTCGATGTGCGAAATATCTGAAGGATCGAAACGAACTGGCTCCTTCACTAAACGGCCTAACCGTGTACGTGTGCCTATATCAGCACTGATTGGTTTTTGAGCTGTAATAAAATGAGAACGTGCTCTAACATGTTCATTGCAAGTATTGGCTTTGATCTCGACCCTGTGTTTGTCAGCAGAAATAAGGTTGCCATTGACAATCTTATTACCAACACGAGTAGAGACTTTTTTATCTATATTAGATATATTCATTTTTACAACTTTCTGGTGTTGATCATGGTTAACTTTCATTACAGCTGTAGAAAGCAACTGATACTCAGTGTTCACTCTTCTATTATCGGCTGGTAAGGATGTTATAGGAGTTATAGGTCGTCGACCAGTAAACGCATTTATAGGTGTGGTACTAATTGTACGATGATATGATGTACGTAGTATAAATAAAACACGATTTAAACGTTGACAATCTGGTAATATATCACATCTATGCCAACGTTTTTTAAATGTGTTATGGAATCTCTCCACCATCCCATTAGACCTTCGGTCTGAAATGTTGACCGACTTCAACACTCAGAGTTCCTGATTGTTTACATAACGAGTTTGCAAATATCTGAAATTTATATAGCAATACAATACTAATTGCAACGTTATTTTTCGGATTATGTTCTTCGTTGTTAGTCTTACGGTGATCAAAATTTGAAATACAGTAATTAATAAAATATAAAGTATACTTCAATTTTAAACATACGTGCTAAATGTTTAACACATTGAGCATTTCCACATATATGTTTGTGGATTACTATTTCTATATTTCTTCTTTAAACATTGTTATCATCTACCGGGTATCATAACACATTAAAGACGTAAGTTCCGTACTTGTAATCATAGTCGAATTCTCCTCCTCTGAGTACACGTATAACTGAAGTACTTAAATACATTGGTAACACGCCTATTATAGGCTTGTATCTAATTAATATTCATAAATGCTACATATAACACGAGGCTATCAAAATAATGCTACTCCTATTTGCTTTCTCATAAAGTGTCAAGTCAAATGCCCTATATAACGTAAAATATATCATTTGAAGTCTGCATGTTTGAAGACCTTTTAATGACCAACATCCTCTGCATTGTTTAGTTGTTTTGATTACAAGAAACGAGGCTAACCCACTCGAAAGTGACGTCAGCTTTGTTGTCCTCATGGATTGCTGCTACGAAAAGACACGACATTTAGCTCGAGAAAATAGTCTGGTTTATAAAATTCAGTCTTAACTCAGTTTTCGTGAATAAATCTTAAAGCTTACAAACCTTGGTAGATGCAAGTACATATATGCCATGATGTCGAAACGCAAAGTCTATGGCTATAGATAGCCAACAAATGTATGCAGCTCACAAATACATACCAGAATGGGAGTAACAGAGCAATTCGATTATCTGTCTGGGAAGTTTGATGCAAACCAAAACATCTTGAATAAATCTATTTTCAAATCAATACTAATTTAACTCATATGATTCTAAATCTTACACTTTACGTATATAAATGCTATAAAAAACAATGCAATATAAAACATACATAGGTATGTAACTAACTATTTTTAGGCGAAGCCTACGTGTTTACAAACATAATTTTTTCAAAAATCGACAATGAGTCAAGACAGTCAATGATCAAACTATCCCTATTAAAATACGGCTTCACCTGGTGTTATAATTTCATTTTGTTTCAGTGATAAATTTCGATTCTGAATGAAATTTTAAATCAGTTGAGATCAGTTGTAGACTTATTCAACTCTGTCTTTCGTCCACAAATGGAATGAGGCTAGTAGAAAGATTGATTTGAATTGATTTTCGTAGTCAAAATTTCATCAAGCGTCAAAAGCCCTTACGACTCCAGTTCTATTGCTCTTGTAACTTTCCAAACCAGTTTGTTGATAAATACCTTAGGATAGATGCTTCCAGCTCGTTGTTTGTTTTACGAAATTGTTTTACAAAATCGCATGTGTGCGAAAAGGAGACGCAGGGGCGGGCCGTGTATCATGAAAACGAGTGATTGAAATCAGGGTCTAGATTTCAAAGACAAAAATATGCAAAAGCTGCTGGTCATTCTATGGTCTTTCAAAATATTTGATATTGATTAGAATAGGAGTATCATCTGGGACATAATTTTGAATATTAATGCTAAAATGCTTATAACTTTGCATTAATTTCTCTTATTCGAATTTGAAAATATCGAAACATCTTCAGCAAAGCATTATCCACACGATTCAATATACTTTCAAATCCAGGATAGAGAAGCGTGATGCTACGTCAGTCTGAGTTATGCATCGAGCATGAAATTATTTTGCAAATATATTCCCATCCTGTGTATTTGGCTACGAATCCATACTATGGTTAAATCTATTGGTCAAAGTCAAGAATTATATTCTCAACATGTAACTAACTATAAGATTATTAATTCTTTATTTATATTAATTATTCATCAACTCAATTATTTATATACCGTTACCACCATCATTTAGGTGGTGACTTAATAAAAGGCGCTTCTATACATGATGATTGCTTGATTGATATTGAAAATATCACATTCTTATTGATTGAATAGCATTTCGAATAAAACAACATACTCTTATCAATTCACAATGAATCCAAAAGGTATGATTACTTAACCAACAGGTTGAATTAAGTTAGTATAAAATAATTCAACTCACCAAACGTTACACCATTCCTGGCATATTATGACTACCTGATGCATCAATATGTATTATAGGCTTTCGTATATCAGGCCTTAACTCAACTCAAATAAAATCTTGAGTATATAATTATCTTTGAAATCCATTGTATTGTATCATGATAATTTATCATGGTAAATTCTTCAATAATATATGGATATTTGTATAATTAGCATCACCATACATTTTATGACTGATTCCGATATGAAAATCAATGAAGTTTTTGAAGTACACAATTTTTTAAGAAGACTTAGAAGCTCTATCCAGTTCCCAACACTTTATAGCAATTTAAGCATGGTGTATCTGTTATGTTTTGCAGATTTTTCTAATATTTCGGTATATCCTCAAAATGGGTATCAAAAATTAGCAAATTGATATTTCTGCAGATTTTTTCATAATACGGATTTAGTTTATATACTATTATTATTATTATTCATGATATTCATGATAGTTTATATAAATTATTATTATTATTCATGATATTCATGATAGTTTATATAAATTATTATTATTATTCATGATATTCATGATAGTTTATATATATTATTATTATTATTATTATTCATGATATTCATGATAGTTTATATAAATTATTATTATTATTCATGATATTCATGATAGTTTATATAAATTATTATTATTATTCATGATATTCATGATAGTTTATATAAATTATTATTATTATTCATGATATTCATGATAGTTTATATAAATTATTATTATTATTCATGATATTCATGATAGTTTATATAAATTATTATTATTATTCATGATATTCATGATAGTTTATATAAATTATTATTATTATTCATGATATTCATGATAGTTTATATAAATTATTATTATTATTCATGATATTCATGATAGTTTATATAAATTATTATTTTTATTCATGATATTCATGATAGTTTATATAAATTATTATTATTATTCATGATATTCATGATAGTTTATATAAATTATTATTATTATTCATGATATTCATGATAGTTTATATAAATTATTATTATTATTCATGATATTCATGATAGTTTATATAAATTATTATTATTATTCATGATATTCATGATAGTTTATATAAATTATTATTATTATTCATGATATTCATGATAGTTTATATAAATTATTATTATTATCCATGATATTCATGATAGTTTATATAAATTATTATTATTATTCATGATATTCATGATAGTTTATATAAATTATTATTATTATTCATGATATTCATGATAGTTTATATAAATTATTATTATTATTCATGATATTCATGATAGTTTATATAAATTATTATTATTATTCATGATATTCATGATAGTTTATATAAATTATTATTATTATTCATGATATTCATGATAGTTTATATAAATTATTATTATTATTCATGATATTCATGATAGTTTATATAAATTATTATTATTATTCATGATATTCATGATAGTTTATATAAATTATTATTATTATTCATGATATTCATGATAGTTTATATAAATTATTATTATTATTCATGATATTCATGATAGTTTATTTAAATTATTATTATTATTCATGATATTCATGATAGTTTATATAAATTATTATTATTATTCATGATATTCATGATAGTTTATATAAATTATAATTATTATTCATGATATTCATGATAGTTTATATAAATTATTATTATTATTCATGATATTCATGATAGTTTATATAAATTATTATTATTATTCATGATATTCATGATAGTTTATATAAATTATTATTATTATTCATGATATTCATGATAGTTTATATAAATTATTATTATTATTCATGATATTCATGATAGTTTATATAAATTATTATTATTATTCATGATATTCATGATAGTTTATATAAATTATTATTATTATTCATGATATTCATGATAGTTTATATAAATTATTATTATTATTCATGATATTCATGATAGTTTATATAAATTATTATTATTATTCATGATATTCATGATAGTTTATATAAATTATTATTATTATTCATGATATTCATGATAGTTTATATAAATTATTATTATTATTCATGATATTCATGATAGTTTATATAAATTATTATTATTATTCATGATATTCATGATAGTTTATATAAATTATTATTATTATTCATGATATTCATGATAGTTTATATAAATTATTATTATTATTCATGATATTCATGATAGTTTATATAAATTATTATTATTATTCATGATATTCATGATAGTTTATATAAATTATTATTATTATTCATGATATTCATGATAGTTTATATAAATTATTATTATTATTCATGATATTCATGATAGTTTATATAAATTATTATTATTATTCATGATATTCATGATAGTTTATATAAATTATTATTATTATTCATGATATTCATGATAGTTTATATAAATTATTATTATTATTCATGATATTCATGATAGTTTATATAAATTATTATTATTATTCATGATATTCATGATAGTTTATATAAATTATTATTATTATTCATGATATTCATGATAGTTTATATAAATTATTATTATTATTCATGATATTCATGATAGTTTATATAAATTATTATTATTATTCATGATATTCATGATAGTTTATATAAATTATTATTATTATTCATGATATTCATGATAGTTTATATAAATTATTATTATTATTCATGATATTCATGATAGTTTATATAAATTATTATTATTATCCATGATATTCATGATAGTTTATATAAATTATTATTATTATTCATGATATTCATGATAGTTTATATAAATTATTATTATTATTCATGATATTCATGATAGTTTATATAAATTATTATTATTATTCATGATATTCATGATAGTTTATATAAATTATTATTATTATTCATGATATTCATGATAGTTTATATAAATTATTATTATTATTCATGATATTCATGATAGTTTATATAAATTATTATTATTATTCATGATATTCATGATAGTTTATATAAATTATTATTATTATTCATGATATTCATGATAGTTTATATAAATTATTATTATTATTCATGATATTCATGATAGTTTATATAAATTATTATTATTATTCATGATATTCATGATAGTTTATATAAATTATTATTATTATTCATGATATTCATGATAGTTTATATAAATTATTATTATTATTCATGATATTCATGATAGTTTATATAAATTATTATTATTATTCATGATATTCATGATAGTTTATATAAATTATTATTATTATTCATGATATTCATGATAGTTTATATATATTATTATTATTATTCATGATATTCATGATAGTTTATATAAATTATTATTATTATTCATGATATTCATGATAGTTTATATAAATTATTATTATTATTCATGATATTCATGATAGTTTATATAAATTATTATTATTATCCATGATATTCATGATAGTTTATATAAATTATTATTATTATCCATGATATTCATGATAGTTTATATAAATTATTATTATTATTCATGATATTCATGATAGTTTATATAAATTATTATTATTATTCATGATATTCATGATAGTTTATATAAATTATTATTATTATTCATGATATTCATGATAGTTTATATAAATTATTATTATTATTCATGATATTCATGATAGTTTATATAAATTATTATTATTATTCATGATATTCATGATAGTTTATATAAATTATTATTATTATTCATGATATTCATGATAGTTTATATAAATTATTATTATTATTCATGATATTCATGATAGTTTATATAAATTATTATTATTATTCATGATATTCATGATAGTTTATATAAATTATTATTATTATTCATGATATTCATGATAGTTTATATAAATTATTATTATTATTCATGATATTCATGATAGTTTATATAAATTATTATTATTATTCATGATATTCATGATAGTTTATATAAATTATTATTATTATTCATGATATTCATGATAGTTTATATAAATTATTATTATTATTCATGATATTCATGATAGTTTATATAAATTATTATTATTATTCATGATATTCATGATAGTTTATATAAATTATTATTATTATTATTTTTCATGATATTCATGATAGTTTATATAAATTATTATTATTATTCATGATATTCATGATAGTTTATATATATTATTATTATTATTATTATTCATGATATTCGAAATATTCAATAATTGAAATTGGTATTTAAGGTTAAAAAATATTAAAAAAATATAAAAAAATAGGTTAAAAAATATAGAGATGTGACGAAGCAAACCCGCAATATAGATTTTATCAATGTCGTGTATGTTGGACTCCTGATGATATAATCTATATAATAGATAACAGTATCAACGTGTAGAATCATATAGAATCATAGAATCATAGCTTTATAATTACTATGGTTAACATCTTTTCATTTTACGTATTTTTCACAGGGTACTCTTTATCATAGCTTTACAATTGCGCCATGTTAACATCTTTTCATTTCACGTATTTTTCACAGGGTACTCTTGATCGTAGCTTTATAATTACGATATGGTAACATCTTTTCATTCATTTTCACGTATTTTTCACAGGGTACTTGTCGCATACTGGATTTCAAAGCAACTGAATTGAAATTTATATACAAAACACCTCAACTTTTTCTATAGTATCATATTATGCCTATGTCTATAAATATTTCTATGTATGTGGATTTATTAATAATGTCTGCTACTTTCATCTGTATAGTCCTTTAGTTTTCATTGACGCAACCAGTTACATATATATATATATAAAATTTAAATGGAATAATTGTATTTATTAAATGTATGTATGTATTATTATTATTATTATTATTATTATTATTATTATTATTATTATTATTATTATTATTATTATTATTATTATTATTATTATTATTATTATTATTATTATTATTATTATTATTATTATTATTATTATTATTATTATTATTATTATTATTATTATTATTATTATTATTATTATTATTATTATTATTATTATTATTATTATTATTATTATTATTATTATTTATTATTATTATTATTATTATTATTATTATTATTATTATTATTATTATTATTATTATTATTATTATTATTATTATTATTATTATTATTATTATTATTATTATTATTATTATTATTATTATTATTATTATTATTATTATTATTATTATTATTATTATTATTATTATTATTATTATTATTATTATTATTATTATTATTATTATTATTATTATTATTATTATTATTATTATTATTATTATTATTATTATTATTATTATTATTATTATTATTATTATTATTATTATTATTATTATTATTATTATTATTATTATTATTATTATTATTATTATTATTATTATTATTATTATTATTATTATTATTATTATTATTATTATTATTATCATTATTATTATTATTATTATTACATAACATGTATATTAATATATATATAGTAATATCAAGGTACTTATGTTGTCTTTGCTGTTTCAATAGTGCTCGATGCCACAAATGCAGAGCTGTTTAATAATTAATAATCGAAAAAATCAGACATTCATATTTGCTACTATTAGTTTCACGCCAAGGCGATCATCGGGCAATTTAATGATTTAATTTAATCGGATGATCGCCTTGGCGTGAAACTAATAGTAGCAAATATGAATGTCTGATTTTTTCGTTTTTTAATTATATACATATATATACATAAGTGATATATATCGTTTAAACTATTTGAAAAATTATATCAATGTTTGTTTTTAATAATACTGTGTATATTATATTTCACATCTGAGTATTATCAATTCTTAGAAGGTTTCAATCCCATTCTACTCAATAGTACCTCCTCATTCCCAAAATATCCTGGAATAATCACACGAGAGATACTGGAAATAAAAATTGTACGTATTCAATATTCAGTGATCATATTCCACATATAACACACACCCAAACGGAATAATTATAACCGAAACAATCACGTTTGACCGAGACTATTATATGAATTCATAGATTTTATAGAATAGAGAGATAGAGAGATATCAGATTCTCCATAACGTAAACATAATAATCATGTTTGGTATTATAGCGAAAATGACTCGATCAATGTGATTGGTTTAGGTTTGACGCCAAATAACCATAGCAACACTGGGTCCGAAAACACAATCGATCTTTCAATTCGAACTTCACAAATGACAAATGAGTATTTCCAATTTGATCAGGAGTTTCAAAAACACTTCATGAGCAAGAAAGTCTTGTAAATGCTTGTGAAAGTTGTGCTAGCTATAATACAAAGCAGTTCACGCACAATTTTGTATGAGATATTGAGATTTGGCACACTCTATAGTCAGGAGAAAAGTCGAAGGTGATAATTACTAGCAGAGGCGGCTCGTAATTTTCTAATGCCTTCTCCGTTTCTCCTTACGTTCCTCTCGTGCGCCAAATATCAATAGCTCATAGGAGACAGACACGAATTGCTCAATATACAACTGTATACATGCAGTCAATTTTCAAGTATTGAAAATCAATGATAAGAATACATAGAAGTATAATTATGTTAGTAAATTATACAAGTGCAATCATTTAAGAACAGTTCAAAACACATGTAACCAACATTCAACCAAGAAATATCAATACCATCATTTGCATGGCGAAGCTTAGACAGTGTATGAGAAATATCTCCTTCCAACAATCCTTCTATTCTCTTGTATCTCTTTAGCATAATATATCGCTAAATAAAAATGGACTCAAAATTCCGTTTCTGGAAACGTAACGAATGATCTTACTTTCGCGACCTTCGAGTTTTCTCCTGAAGTGACTCGAATGGTGCTATCCCCGGGTGCTATCAGAGCATAGTTCACGGAAAGTATGAACTATTTGGTTTAGATCGTAGCAAGTCCCGATTTATGACTGTTGGGTACGTTTTTTCAGAGCTTTTTTTGATCTTACAATCCATGATCAAGTATGTAATTCTCCTATGTTCGTGACGTCACAGAAAGAAAGCCGAGTCTAGAACTGTACGCTTGCCTTGGAATTTTGAAAGCTGAGGGGAAAAATTAATATTGAGAGTGCATATTTCTCTTCTTGAAATTAAAAGAATGGATGGTTGGCATCGTTCTCTTACATAATCATGGATTCTTATCTTTAAAAAGTATTTTCTACTGTCTTGTGTATTATTTATTATGGAAGATGACTGGGAAAAGGAAAGGAGATGTGTCTTACCTATAACTTGAAGAATTTCGTAGAAGGCCGTGAACGCGAAGAAAGAATTGAAACAAAGAAAGATTTGTTGACTGAATGTTTACTAATTGCCTATTTATTACGCGTCGCATACGATTTAGAAGAGCAGATTATTCAATGTATGATAACTTATTAGAATGTTTCTAACTTTTATTTGGAGTAAATGTTTTATTATTTGATATTTGAGAGGTTGATTTCGTTTATGTTTTGGTTTCGATAGTTTGTTGAGAGCATTTATTTCTTTGGCAAGAATTTAATTTTTATACCTATAGCTAGGAACTTGCGAGAATTGGTCGTTAAAGGAAGATGGGATGTATCAAGAAATGAAATTGGAATATGATATGTTTCCACAGCTATCGATTCAGCAAAAGTTAGGCAAATTGTTTTTGAATTGGTAGTTTATAATATGCAAAAAATATTTCAATACACTTCACACATGTTTGTTTTCTGGCTCGGATATTTCTCCTGCAAACCATTTGATTATTTTGAACAACTCAGAAACTGCAAAAGACAGTAACTCAATGGAATTGTATATGATAGTTTTTATTACTTGCCAGTTAATGCTATGTTTAAATAATTATCAGTTGTTTTGTATTTTCATACATTTCTTGAAATCGGCAAAGTCAAGCTCTCTTATGCTGAAATGGCATTATTGTGGTTAACCAATCAAATTGCAAGAATAAATCGTAGCAAATCCTTGTTAATGTTCTAATTATATATATTTGATGTGCATCATCTTCAACATTTACCCTGAAGTAAGATAATTTTTTTACAAAAGCTTCCCCGGAAAAACTATTTGCATTAAACTATGAGATGCAAATTTCATAGAAACACAATTAAAATTTAACATACGGACATTTGGTTTTATTTATCGGATCTAAATTTTTGTCTTGACAGCTCATATACTATCGGTAGAATCGATCTTTTAATTCGACTGAACGTCACTAGCTTGAACTGCAGTAGCAGTATATTGAATCTAAACCTCCTTATTATTGATTTGATCACTGGTAATTAAGATTGCAATCATTTCAAATTTTTAACAGCGTTCATATCCTGCTACCTATGTGTCAATCGTGCATGAGCACCATTGACTCTGGATGTGTCTATACTATTTGCGATATGTATATGATTTGGTAGTTTGAGCACTCTAGTATGATACAGATCTTTTCTTTTCTTCTATGTGATGTTTTTTTTTCACAACCTTGACTGACTCATCTTGACCTCTCTATATACTGAATACAGTCCCTTGTTCACTCACTGTATGTATGTATGTATTTCAACCAAATATCAATTTAGAAAATATGTACATGGTTGCAGTCATCCGTAAGCACAAGTGCTTGTTAAATTGGATGACATACTACAAGATTTTAATTTAGTAAACATCTAGTAAACACTGAGTAGTAATGATGAAGGTTAATGGCCAGAAACAAGTACTTGTCTGATGCTAAACGCATTCATATAAATACTTTTCACCCGTAATCTATATTCATGAAAATATGTCTTTGGCCTTTATGTATACTTATAATACCTGCTGTATACGCTATAAGCTGATAAATTTGCAAAACAAATCCGATTGATATTTGAAATAATTTCGTATTTCATTTGTTAGGTCTAATAAGAAATTATATATTTTACAATAGCTATTATATTTCGAGTAATTTTCAATATTTATGATAATGTGACAGTCATCCAATGGCTATTTCTAATAGAAATATTGGCAATCAAATTAATGAAAACACACGATAATTTATTAAATTTGAAATATTTAATTACATAATAAAACTTATTTCCAAATTATTAAAATATCATTGACATGTTTATTCACTGATTAGATATAATGCAACTATTGTTATTAATTGTATAATAACTTATCAACTTCTCGTTCTACGGACAATTATCTGTCAGCCATTTCAATGTTAAGATATCACAGTGATGTTTCGCTTTTCTCATCTTACATGTTTACATAATTACGAGGCACAACCCGTTGATCTTTTGTTCATTTATTTAACATTTGTGTCGCTGAGGCACCAGTACAAAACAAGACTGTTGGTCATTGGTCATGTTCAATATGCTGTGAATTGCTACTTTATGGTATTCTTGCCATACTATACGTACATCTGGTCTAACATTACCAAAATGGTGAATCGTAATGACACAGTTATTATTTTATAACACGGCAAGACGTATACATCTGTAGTTTACTATGATGAGACAAAATAAAACAAAAATTATTCTTATCTTTGGTATACTTGGATGTTTGCTTTTTTGGAGTGGAATAATACAAAATGCGACAAGCATCACAATTCTTCAAACAGTAAAAGGAAAAATATCAGTTAGGTATATAGATCTATTACCATAGTTTACTTTTACGTTTAAATTTAAATAATCTACTTTTAAAAACATTTCATAGGAAATTCTTCAATAATAATATTGTTTATGTAGTTGCAAGTGGTGAGACTTTTTTATCTTTAGAAAAGAGTTTGTGAATAAGCTATTGATGGCTAGCGGGTTGCCGTTTTGACTTTATTAAAATTCATGTTTGGACAGCTGGGGGGATGTTTCATAAGCGGTTTGCTTCAGCCGCAGAATTTTTATGAGGCATAATCAATCTGTAATCAACGCGTCTGTTAGACTGAGAACTTTATATTCAATAAACATAAATGCTAGAAAATGTTACCGTTTAAGATTTGAATACGAATTTTATTTCGTTACCTTACCTGTTCTATATAACAATCATATTTTTGATTACATCTGTAAAGCAGTTTAATGCTCGATAATTTATACTACTTCGCCTGAAGCGTATCATTAAGTATATAATATATAACCTGAAAATGCAATGTTTGGACAACAAGCTTAATGGGGAAGCTTAGATTTAGTTGTTTTTGGTTTTACTTTGGCTTTTTCAATACAATGATATTGTCCAAATAAAGTTCCTTCATAAATTCAAAATAAGTTCTGAAGAGATGTCATAAAAGCCTATTTACTTGGAAACAGAAACTGAGAGCTTAGTTCATTGAATCTAATTTTTTGACAGAACTAGCAATTTTCTTCGAAGAGAATTTCAGAACCTTTCTAAGTAAAATTCAGAAATTTCCAAGTGAATTTCAGAAATTTCTAATATAATTTCAGGCAGTTGCAAATGAATTTCAAACTGATACTTACTTACATAAACCTGCCGATTTCATGTCAGTCATGAAGTTAAAGATAGCTATCCTCGAATAAGGATAGAGGAAGCATAGTGTAATTAGCGGAAACCGGAAGATGCTGTAATTGACGGAGATTGAGGATGATTTTGTAAATTATGCAATTGATGCTATAAAAGTGAGAAAATATCATCAGCCTCGCGAATCGCAGTCAACATCTGCAATCCTCTGACATCCGCAGATTTCACTGCAATGCTCCCTTTAACCGTATTCGAGGGGATATTTGTCATGAATTTATGTTCGACAGATGCGCATGAAATCGTAAGTTGCCTGTAAAGTTATTATCTATCTGAAATTGGTTTGGAACTGCCTGAAATTGGTTTGAAAATATCACAAATTGAATTAAAACTGTTTGAAATTACTTTTAAAAGGCATGGTACTGCAAGAAACAAGTCTTCCTATCAACTAAACATGAATTTGAACCGCTAATATGTACTAAATCTGAACTTCCTTCTTGTTCAGCTAGCAAAACGCTTGCAATAGTTAAGATTCACTGTACTGTTGATTGGGTATCATAAGATCTAACTATACTCAACCATCTCATAAAGCTAGTTGGATTATACTGATCATATAAGATACTGAAGTGCTTACGGTTTCATTAGCTCAGAGGGAAAAGCCTTCATATTATATCATATCTGATCGACTGTGGTTCAGTTTCCAGAATGTCAATTCAGCTTAAATTTATCCAAAGCATCATATAAGTACCACCTAAGGCTGAATGATAGAATAGTCAGGAGGGAGTTACATGGTGAGTATCTGCGGCGCATCGTCGAGCATTCAAAACTCGATGACTAAAGCCTGGTTCCCATATAGTAAATTTGCCTGCGTCGTTGCCTGCGACATTTGCCTGGGTTACAGCCGTAGACATTTAATGATCTTTTTTCTATGGTTTCCACCGGATATCATTATTCTTGCCTGCGTCATTTCAAAGTTGAACACACTCCAACTTTAAAATCAGTCAGGCAAGACAAATGATATCCGGTCGAAACAATAGGAAAAAAATCATTAAGTGTCTACGGCTGTGACCCAGGCAAATGTCGCAGGCAACGACGCAGGCAAATTTGATATATGGGGACAAAGCTTAATTGATTCGACAATTTTAGCATTCGACGCCTATCTTCTATGAAATCTTGAAATTGATTTGCAGTGTCACGGATTAATACGGAGATTAATACGCAGATTAATACGGAGAATTTAGCTTCATTACTCTAAACGAAACGAGCAACGACTCTGAAAACTGATATGCGATACGGCTGGATTTGGTAGGTCGATACCGAATCAATTAAATTAATACATTTATGGAAGCAGAACCTATATTAGATGAATCTCCATATCTCCGTTAAATAAACGATATGTATTTGAATAAGTGAGATACAAATTGAGAAATGGGAATTATTCATGTCTTGATAACTTATGTACAGTGTTTGTTTGTTTGTGTGTGTGTGTGTGTGTGTGTGTGTGTTTGTGTGCGTGTGTACAAATGAAATGCTCAATATAATTAATGTTTTTATATAATACATTTTTTATTTTACTCAGAGAGAAGGACGGCACATCCTTTGCTATAATGTGAGCGTCTACTCTATTTCTATACGTTTATTGTTTATTACTTAGGCCCTACTAGAATTACTTGCTTGATAATTTTTCTTTATCAGCTTGATGTGGTGTACATAAAAGTGATTCCTTTTTTCTTTGTAGTGATCTGTCGAATGTTATTCATATTGCCATGGTTTCATGTGGTACATACAGCTCAAATATGGTCAATTCCATCAAATCAATCCTCTTAACAGCAGATTCATCAATTCATTTCCATATATTTACAGATGAAAAACAATATAAATTGATAGTTAGCGAAATGTTGTCACAATTCTCATTCACGTCATCACTAAAAACTAGAGCCACTTTTCACGATATAGCACTACCAAATATAATCAAAGAAAAGAATGTTTGGCTAAAGATGTTTAAACCCTGTGCAGCTCTACGCTTATTTTTAACAGTAAGTTGACAAAGTTTTTTATGGACGCAATGTCAGACATTCCTCATATCACAAAGTTTTCATACTCATACAATAAGTTTGCATTCAAAATCACAATGTCTACATCATACAGATAGGTTGCTACTTTTAAGTCATCACTTGATCATTGATCATTTATAAGTTACAAATATGTATTCAAAACAGGAAAAGAAGGATTCATATTGTGGTTCGAATATATTGAGAGAAAATGTTTCTTTATTACAGAGTCAGAGTATTTCTGCGTGGAATTTTCAACTGACTGTTGTACTACTCATGAATATTATTCGAACATCATCCAAAATGAGACTAATATGAAGCTGACAAAGAATGCATTCCAGTAAAATTCGTATAAACGTGTTTCCAATAATATAAAATGATTTGTTAGTAACATGTAAACGATTTTCGCATAAAAATTAGATGACACAAGCAGAAGCAATTAACCTTTTACATTGAAGCAGTTATTTTCATTTATTTAATACCCAGGGTGATATCCTATTTGCTTAATTGATGAAATATTTGTGTTTGTTATTCATTTTCGCCGATCAACCAGTGACTTGTATCAATTTCTCACACGTTAAGAACGCAATAGACTCAATCTTATACCGCGTACAATGTTTCTCGAGTGACAAAAGCTATAATGTAAGTTCACAGCCTCTTGCTTGTTCTTTTAATGATTCGGCACGACTTAAGCTGTATATAACCCATACATGTAAACCGTTGTTGAATAAGATTAATTAAATCTAACGTAACATGGAAACAGGCTGAACTTTATTTGATTGAAGATAATTAGATGACTGATTTCATTTATTACTGATTATAGCGAATAGCTCTATGAGAGGATTGATAGGATTATTTTATTCTCATACGATGTCTCTTCGCAGACATGAGTTATCATCCATAAATTATTTTGTTCTTCAACAGGAGTCACTTCATGAGATAGACACAATCATATATCTAGATAGAGATGTTCTTCTCTTGAAACCGATAGGAGAGCTTTATAAAGAAATAAAGAAATTTACCTCTCATCAAATAATTGCTGCAAGTCAGGAAAATGAAATTAAAGAGCGGTCGTCCTATTATCATTATTCAGCACATCCACATTACGGTGAAAGTGGAATAAATTCTGGTGTTTTGATTATGAATTTAACAAGAATGAGAAAGGCTAATTTTATTCAGACAATACAGCGAATATATAGCCGTTATAGCAAGACTATTCGATATGGTGATCAAGATTTACTTAACATATATTTTCATTCTCATCCAGGTACGTGTAAAGATTTCATATTTTATACCCGATGATTGACCATTTATTGTGGTTAGTAATAAGTAATTGCCTTACGAAAGACACTCATAAAATGTAATTTTCTATTTGTAGAAGAGTGTTGTCTCTAATCTCTAAGTGTACAGTCACTTGAGATCAATTTTAACAGATTTCACGACAAATAATTAATAATGTGTAAAAATGATTAGAGGTATTGGGTACTTGGAAAGTACTGGGCCATTCGATTATCTCTGAACCATTCTATCGACCATCAGAAGATGGTACTCATTTGATAATTTGAGATAAAGACAAGACTGAGTTGACGGTCGGATGATTTTAAAGACGGCTGCTAAGATGTTCAAATATGCATTGGGTTAACGTGCTTGAACACAATCCATCTACGAAAACCTGGAAGGATACAGGATAATTGTAATGCATGTTTTACATTTGATTGCTCCAATTCCAAATTTCTTTTATGTGCCGGATTTTGATGAAATTTAAGTCACTTACAAAATATCAATATCATCATAATGAAAAGTGAGACGGACATGGAAATTTGAGCTTTATCCTAGTGGAAATGAAATACATTTTTCTCCTCGTAAAGGAAAATCAACGGTCACATACAAAAGAAAGAATTTTAAATTCAAGATAGATTCAAACCATACTTTGGAGCTGTCTAGAGTATGTTCCCTTACCTCATTTAATCAAACAAACTATTCGACCAAGTTGATTTAATCGAGTAATTGTAAATATTATTAGCGTTCAAAATTAACGGATAAAGAATGATCTGTAGTAAAATCTTGCAAGTGATTTGATTTCAATGAGCGTTACCTTGACATAAAAGGGTACCAGGTGGCACAAATTGAGTAATCAAAAATTGGAACATCGAGCGTTTATGAAAAGTAAATATTAATCCTATTTAGAGAGCTCGATATGTGTTGTAATTCCGAATGTTTTTCTTTGATATTTCAGATACGCTCTACGTGCTCGAGTGCTCCTTCAATTATCGGTCAGATCATTTTTTTGAAGAAACCAATACATGTAAACATTCAAATAAAAATGGTATTTCTATTATTCATGGTACTCGTGAAATTTATAGAAGAATTCCACAACATGTATTTAGCTGTGTAAGTACATCTATAGCACATTCAAGTTTCTTAAAGATTGGGGAATTAAGTTTTAAAAGCAATACTGAGAATTATTTCAAGCTTGGAGGATACTTAAATCCTGGTTCGCTTCAATATAAAATTGCTAAACTTATTATGGATAGCATATGAGTGTGTCAGTATGATAATAGTAGAATCTCTCAGACAATTCAACATTGTGATCTTTTATATTCATTTATAAAACAAATTAAGAGTAGAAGTCCGAAATACAATTAGATTATAACTATATGGGAGCATTTTTGTATTTACGTCTTTAACTTTGTGATTTTTCCTACTTTCCACTCGTCACGTTCGCATACCCCAGCTCGGGCGGGACTGTAAGATAAACTATTTATTAGACTACAAGTTTACAGTTATTGAATAATATTTATTACGGAATATGTTCTACTAAGCAATACAGGCAGTATAAAATTTCCAATTGATAAATTGCGTTATGGTCATAACATAATAGATATTCCTAGGTAGCCATTCCAACCCTCCTCCAACATCAATTACCATAGCATTCTGTTTATTCTTCCCCTCCAAAAAAAACATTTTACTGTTGATCTTGAATCCCCAATACATTGTTTTTTTTACTTTTCATCATAAAAGAAATCAAGATTTCAGACAATAAAAAAGTTTTTGTCAAGTTCAGATAATGATGGTATAATTGCATTGGCCTAGATTATTGCAGTAATTTACTATCTATGAACAGAGCTTTGACTGAAAACATGATACTTTTTTTTGAGGGAATTATCTCCTTAAGAAATTTCCACATTTCTTTTTGGCTGCATATATTTTTATTAACGTTTGTAATTGGACTGAAATTTCCGAAAATATGCATTGAACAGCTTCCTTGTCTCTTTGTAAAATTTGTGACAATTTTTATCATTTGCACTTACAAATTCTTGTAGTAATAGTTCTTTTTGCTTTTTAATTCTCTTGCTTTGTCCTCTAAATTGAATTTATTACCATTTTGTTTAATGCAAATCCTTTTTAAAGGAGCAAGCTCATCACTAATTGTGTAGAACACTGCTAACCATGCATAAAAACAGTCATCAATGTTTATAAAATGATGTAAAAAGAATAGAATTATAGTTACATGTTAACGTATAGCGATGACTTTGTAAAGGACTCTTCGCAGTTGCAGGGAGAATAAAGAAATTGAATTGAAGATCAGCAATGCGAATCAATGTTATACCTGCTTTACAATTCGATGTTACGTTTCCTAATGCCAAATCGAAAAACATTGAAATAATAAATATTAACCTTGTTGATGAGTTTATCAATTGATGAATTTAAAGTCAGCAATTAGCGAAATAAATTCTTTAGTGATGCAGGAATTTGTATCATGTACATTATGATAATAAAATCAACCAAAATGACTGATCAGCGAATTTTAATATCAAGTCTATAACTTGAGCTGATAAAGAGTTCATTATTACTTTTAGGAAGTTTTATTTAAATACATTTGTTCATTAACAAATCAATATAAAAATCACTTCTAGGGTCAAAGGAAAATTTATCGCTAAAATAAACCAGTACACCTTGTTTTTCTATGAATTGAGAGTTGTTATCTCTTGTAATGGGTGACAATAGCCATCAAGTGACAGAAGCCAAGAATGTTTCTAATAGACAGAGGACATCACGATATAGTTGGTGCACCTAGTCCTGAATGTCAGAGAAATGACAGAGCACTTTTCCTTAACCAGAATTAGGGTGACAAATTCTCAAACCGTTTGCATCTGTGTACTGCTTCAGTCCATTCACATTCTATACGCTAGGTCCTGGATTCAGTTCAATGTCACATATTAAAGGCATAAAATAGACAAAAGCCATATCCATTCCAAATAAATGCGAATAATAGTGATTTTTTATAGTTTTAATTGGCAAGGGCTGCATGAGTACTATTGGTTTAATCATTTGCTAAATTCATGAAGGCTATATCGAGAATAATTCATTGCCGCGCGGAGATATGGGAATTTAATTTCGAGTGTTCAAGTTGACGTCTCACGAGCCAAATAGACAGCTCTGCGAGAAAAATATATTCATATCTCCAAGCGCCCATTAATTAATCTATTTGTTGTGTAAAATAATACAACAAGGATTACGCTGAGTTTCTTTGGCAAATATTGAAGGACACTAAAATCATCAACACGTGCAGTTTCAATTCTAACTACTTCAGAGATTTCTCAAACATGAAATAAAATTGCCTTTAATTCGAGTCTCTTTGCATTAGCAATTCCAAGAATGAAGCCTTATAGCGAATCTAAATATAGCGAATAAAGATCAGTTGAGTCATCTAAACTTATTTCTCTGTCGATAGCTTCAACCCTTTTTATGGACAAACTTTTCCGCCATTCAATATGATATTTTTACAGTGAAAATATAACTTTTTCGAATACGAATTTGTTGAAAAAACCTTGTACACCACTGATAATTAATGAGTTATTCTACTCACACTGTGGGAAAACTATAACTATTTTGATCAAATATTTTCACTGGAGTGTAAAGTAATGTATAAATATACATAGTGATATAATGAGTTACAACATCACCAGAAATAATCGTCTGCATTTCAAGCAATTTACAAGATTCAGATCCATTTAGCTCGGATGGATTTGTGGATCAAAGGAGTACCCTTGAAAATTAATTAACACATACGGTACGCTTTCTCCTAGATATAAGGTACCTCATGTACCTCCTTTCTACGGTAAACACGTACAGCATACACTTTAAAATCAAATCCAACGGTTGGCAGTTAAGACAAAAGAACAAAAAAACAAATAAGCTGATCTTTAAGATATAGATAATTTTTATGACCTCTCTAAACAACCGTAACAAACTTAACTTGACCTTCTTATCAAATTTTAATCAAGAACTGCGCTATCGGCTGTTAAATTAATTAATGGAACGGCATGAAGTGGGGGGGATGAACTGAATTAAAAAACTTTCTACTCAATTTATTCCCTAATGTATTAGGATTAAAGTGTTTTTGGCAGATATCACATTTCTATCAATGATTTATAGTAAATTCAAGTTTAGAAACCATATGTTGATGCACTTTGACCCAAATTGTGGGTGGTTGAAATTGTTCTTTGGCCTATACAGTGGAAATGAAGTCAAGCTAATCATTACAAAATACTTGTTTGTCTAGTTTCAAGTCTAATACGTAGCTATATAAAATCAGTTCATGCAGTTTCATAATGGATAACCAGAGGAAAAATACAAAACACTACAGTGCATTAAGGTGAGAAAATATGTGCTGACTTGGTTTGTATTCCTGAAATGCCCATAGATTAGTAATTACCTCTCGGAGTGGCCACTTAATGAATAAGTGTTTCTAAAATACGTAGTATTCTGTAATATGATTAGTTGGATTATGTCTTAAAAAGCTACAACATATTATTAAATAAATAATAACAAAAACAGTTGTCTTTAAGAAAGACATTATGAAATTTTAATTTAATCTTGGGATATTTTCATATGTAAAAACATTGAATTGAAATTGAATTTTAAGTCATGCACTCAAAATGCAAACAACCTTTCAAATAAAAAATAATCTTGATTCAGAACTTTGTTTTATTTTAGAGAAGATACCGAACACGCTTGCACGTACTTGTATTTATATTTACTAGAAGAGAAATGTTGAAAGACACGAGAGGCGTGCTAAAAGACACTATTGGGGTACGGAAATAACACTGTACTTGTGTCTTCCAGCATTCCTCGTCTAATAAATATGAATACAAACATGGAAAGATGGTGGTAACTATTTGATATAACATAAGAGCAAACATCACACAAATTCTTCAATGTTGATAGCATAAACAGTATCGGATATCTAACATCTACCACTATTTTTTCTTGACATGTTAACCTGACATACTTAACAATAGCAGCTTTTCTAGAAAAAAAAATTCAGATAACACAAAAACTATTGAACGAGAATATTTTAGATTAGCTGAGCAATTGTGAGATAATTGTGATCTAAATTTCCATAAAAAAGGCATATTTCAAACGTGAATGGGATAATTTCAGAGCTGTTATCCGAATCAATCAAAAGGTAATCCAGAAAACACTACGGCGTGTGCAAATTTTTGACCTCAAAGCAATTATGAGCCAATTTTGATCTACATTTTGATATCAGAGAGCACCAAATTTTGAGGATTGGGTGAGGAAGGGTGGCTGGCGCCACGCTGCCCTCTACTTGGTATTACATTAATTACAGTGCTATTCTTTCGTGAGCATTATTTTACAACAATAACTTAGATAGCCAGGAAATAAATTTTAAATAATACAAAAATAAATTATGGATGGGGGTCACCTTGACAGGAATAACTTATTTGGATAGCTTTCCAAAATGTTTTGAATGCAAAGAACACATTTAAATAACCTACCAGAAAAACTGCAGTGCTTCAATTATTTTTAATTTCTTTGCCTCAATAGGATAGGAAATATTGATTGGTTCAGCTATTTGTGCAAAATGTAAGGGTTAAATGGTGAATGCTAAAGGGACATTGAACATGTATAAATATTCAGCATATACCATGAACGTTTTGATGGCTCAAGTAGAACCTTTGAGCATATCAGTCGAATAGATTGCCTGATGATCACCTTCGCATGAAACTTTGAGTAGCAAATATGGTTGTCTTGGCTCTGACCCTTACATTTTATATATTATTAAAGCTCTGTTTATAACATTAATGCATCAATTAAGCCCTATGTTCAACCATTAAGACAACTTACACAAAATTATGTACACTCTTAAAACTAAAGGTGTAAAAGCGCACTTTTTGGGGGTGTAAATGCAAAAACGAAGGGGTGTGAATGCAATTCGCACGCTTTCTGTTGCATTTACCCGCTTTTTCTGAAAATTTTACCTTTAGATCATGCATTTTACACCGCTTTCACACTATTGACCTCGTTTGGAGATTAGGCGCGGCTTGCAAAATCGTTACAGAATTTTGAAAATGGCGAAGACGAAATGTGAACTTTTCAATATGTCAAACAAGTTATTATAATTTGAATCGTTTAAGACGTTGTTGTATATCCTATCTTACTACAATGGTTTTGAAAGTTCTGGTTTCATGTGCAGTGCTATTTATGGTTTATTGACATGGTTTATGTTGAAACGTATTTGCCTGAAACGGAAAGAATAAAGGAACACAAATTCCAACTAAGCTTCAAGCCTGGCCTAAACATTTCAACAGTTAATAGGCTACACACAGCGATTACAAGCTGATTTTGAAAATGAGAAATGCAATTTGTATGATATTACTTGCTGCATGACCCACTTGCAACAATTCTAGAGTGGCTACTAGTCTAACCTAATAAAGGACATCCCGGTCTACAGAGCAGGAAGCTATGTCTCTCGCTTTTACATTTTATTTGTATGGAATTTTAAAGGTAAGCAACTTTCTTTCAGACCTGGAGAGAAGCTTGTTAATCACATCATATACTAATTACTTGCTAACTGTTTTTATTTGTACACAGTTAGAATGCTCTGACTTGGCATCGTGCTAGCTAAAACAGAGATCAGATATATGGCTAATTGGATGCCGGACTACGACTGAGACTAGATTATGTAGGCTTTCAGACCAGAAAGTGATCAACAGAATTGAAAGGCAAGCATAAATAATAAGTAATGTAGACGGTGTCGCCCTACCGAAGGCACCCGTACCACTCCTCTATTTCTAGACGAGTGGCTTTTTTCGCTGAGAGCAATAATTTTAAACGCTCTTTGTTGATCTCAACCGCGACACTGCAGATCAATTTCAACAGATTTCATGGCAGATAGGTCTCGATTGTCAATGCGCAACGATGCGCCGCAGCTACTCACAATGCAATTTCCTCTGGACCATTCCATCCGCCATCCTCAGATGGTACTCATTTGATGTTTCAGATAAAGTCAAGGCTGAGTTGACCTTAGGGGGATTTGAACCACGGTCGATCAGATATGATCCGATCTGAAGTTCGGTTGCTCTGCCATCTGAGCTAATCCTCCAAGGCAAAAGGCAAGCATATATATATATATATATATATATATATATATATTTTACTTGAATTTGAATGATTGATTGGTATTTTACAATATTATATATTAATTCATCTTAATGTTTTGATTCCCAGACCCAATCAAAGAAAATTATATCATAACATCCATTGTAGTACACCATGTGCCACAAACTCATGGGGTATCGGTAAGTGTGAAATTTCTTACCCTATCATATGTAAATCAGAAATGGAATGCATTGAAGGATACCATGATGAAATTATGCTTGGCAGTTACTTTAATTTATTGATCAAATAACATAAGATTATATATACTCAATACTAGATTACTATAACTCATAAGTACTTGCTTCATAGACTTGATAAACTTCACTGTAATAGTAGGCTACTTGTAGACTCAATTATTCTCTCATATCATTCAAATGCCTATGGGACAGCTACAATATATTGGACGGCTTTAATAGCTATAGCTATACAGATCAGAATAATATTTATGAAATATTATAGTATTGTCTTTAATAGAATTGAAACAAAGATGATGCAAAAGCCATTTGCCTCATCGTTGTTTCTATTGTATATTATGCTCTGTTTTAACAAACATTGAGCACTCCCACATACACTAGCCTGCGCGCAGACCCAAATCTTTTTTTTTATGATTAGTAGGGTCTGCGTAATATCGACAGAAAGCTTGCGCTGGGCGGAAGTTGGAGGGAGTGGCGGAACGTCATTACACTTTAACTCTTGCTGTTCAGCGTTGTTCAACTACAGACGGCGTCACCATCAGCATTTCTGCAAGTCCGAGTTTCGAAAATAACAAAACTTTTCACAATCAAAATTGATACTTATTATTTACGAAATAAAATGAGTTGATTCATAAAGATGTTCAAATGATTAATACTAACTTAATACAACGTACTATTTATGTTCAATATGAAGTGATCTAAGTTGTCCAATGTTTTTAATGCATTTGTTTTTGACAAAGAAACTCGAAAATTGACATCGGCATCGGTAATAAAACGATGTTGAAAATTACTCTTTCGTAAAGAAATAATTTTGTAATCCATTGCCATGGCGCAGCGAAAAAGATCCCGAGATTAAATCGTTCTATATCTAATAAAATGATTTGTTCTTTCGATATTACCCATGACAAGTTGGCTTTTACGACGAACACAAACACAATCCAAATGAATTTCAGTATCTTGAAATCAAGTCTTTGTTGGCCGATGCTGCATGTAAAATAGCATGTCCCGTCCTCTGTGAAAGGCAAATTAACAAGAAATCGTTTTTGTCAATACACTATGTTCATTTTACTACAAACATAATTATAAAAAGTCTGTGTTGAATAAAAAAATCTGAGGTCTCCCTCGTACAAAACTAAAAACGGAGACCAGCAAAATGATTTTATCGAAGAAGAACGACGTTTTACTTGAAAAGGAATGCGTCAAGAACTTATATTTACCAACCAATCATGTTCTGGTTCTAGTTTTGGAGAACTCGCTAGCGATTGGCTGATGAACAATAGACAAACAATAGATTTCTCACGTTTCTGCCACTCCCCCTAATCCAGTCCAGCGCAAGCTTTCTGTCGATATTACGCAGACGCTACTAATCATAAAAAAAAGATTTGGGTCTGCGCACAGGCTACACATACACATGTTTACCTCATATTACATTACAGTAATACAATTTATTATAATTTTTTGATTTTTGTGAAACTTACTATATTGTATTGTTATTACTATCATTATCACATCTATATAGTCAATTATGGCTTTTTCATCAATATTCAAAATATTAGTAACATTGAAATTAAATCGACATGATATACAAAGGCATGATAATATATCTATGATAATAATCTGGATCTCCAAATATTATTCATGGCTGCTTAATTCATCTATACCACTGTAATGTATAATTCTTAACATCAATCAGCTGAGTTAGACCTATATTTTCATGTTGTATTTTTTCATTTACAGCTTGCGGTATCTCTTCATTGATCATATTTTTCCAATTTATCTGCATGAAAAACTACATAGCCACTAGCAAGCCAGATCAAATAAAATCATATTATACTATTACTTGGATACCAGGAACATGATTACCAATATCGTAAATTATCTGTAAGTACCTCTTAATATCCTCATATACGGTCAAACCTGATTTTAATCCTTGAATGACTAAAACAGTTTATTCTTCTGAGTCTAAACCAGTTTTTTCTTTCAAATGAACCCTAATGGATCTAATTGCTGGTTGTTATATACAGGTTTCACTTCATAAACACTTTAGCTGACTACTTTGTCAGCAGTGCTTAATTTTTCAAAATAGCATGGCATTTTAGAATATGGCCTTGGTTACTAATTATTTACCACTGAATTTTATCTTAATTACATTGTACATTATTAAAATTACATATAGAGTAGTAATAACACCTACAATACTCCAACCTATTCATTTGCCATCTATGATATATGTATCAAATTTAGTTTAGAGATTGATATAAATACAGAATGTTTATGTTCCAAATTTCCAATCCTATATTTTACCATTTTATGTAAATTTCACTATTACAATTTCCAATTCCTAAATCCATGTGTAGTTGAAGTTTCATGCTTTTATGTCAACTATGTCTATAAGAGTGTGTTGACAGTGGCCAACATTTGCTACTAATTCTATCCATCTGTGTCATTAAAACTGAGTTGCTTGTGAATACACTTGTTTCACACCTTTGAAATTTTATTATAATTGTTTTTAATTTTCTTTTCATTTTTCATCTCCAGATTATTAGATTTACTCAAACCACTGTACTGTACATCTACATGACGAATCGTTTTTCTCTAAGTGGGATCTTATATTTATGCTCTGGTCTATAGTTCAATTTCCATTTAATTTATTCTACACTTTGGAGTTCAATGCAATTGTAAAAGTTTTTAAAAGAAATCAATAACAATCACAGGAACATTCGCTGGCCTGTTAATTGATCAGTAATGCAATTATTCAAAACTGATACAGTACTATAGCTGCTTACCTGAACAATAAAAATTATTACTGGTTGTAAAGAAAACTGCTAACTAAATTATGTAATTCTGTAATGAGATGTATATTGTATATATCATAACATGTATGCTTACAATTTTCACTTGAACATATTATTATAATCGTAGTATACCATTTCTGCAAATTAAATGCTTCAATAAGAATATTGAATGTTATCATTATCTGCTGCCATTTGCAATACTATGTACCGCATCAGCTTAAATAATACTACTTGTATCATGATTTCAACTGCGAATGCGAAAGCAATGCCAAACAAACATTTCCTGTAAAAGTACGGTCAATTTGAGAAATATTTAGGATTGCATTTTCAACTTCTAGGATAGTGCATTTACACCCAGTGGGGGTGTACATTTACACCCCTAAGGTGTAAATGCAAAAATTAGGGGTAAATTTTTTGCATTTGCATTTACACCCCAAAAGCGTGAATTCACACCCCAAAAGTCATGCTTTTACACTTTAATTTTTAAGAGTGTAGTCATAGTCTTTAAAACTAAGCTCAGTACCTCGTATAGTGAATTAATTTTGTATCGGTGATAAGTTTCTGTTTTGGGGGCTAACATATTTGCTTCATTCACTTTCTTTCAATTCCAATATTCTTGTAACCATGTAAACAAAAAATGAAATAGAGTCAATAGAAATTGTGAATAGAGTCAGTCATTGACATGCAGACGCTGTTGTTTTCAATTTTTATTCCCGTGCTCAGTTCGCATGCAGCTGATCGCAATTGAATTGATTTTCGTATTGAACACTTTTCAAACATCAGGGGCCCTTACGCGGTCCACATTAATTGCTCTTTGTAACTTTGTAATCCAGTCGGTCAATAAATTGGCAGAGATGCTCTTATGTTCACTTTACCATATTCAAAGTGAGATATAAATAGAGTAATAGATATAATTAATCATATATAAAACATCCTTAATTGATCTATATTGGCTAATTAGCTTATCAATATTTCAATAAGTGTATTTCTAAAGAATATATTGAATCATCTTATATGACAACCATTTATATAATTGTAATTTTCATTGTGTAGCCACCATTACCACTATTGAAATGAATATGATTATTTTTCCCTGATGTCCTTTGATAATCGTAGGTTTCCGTTGATGTATTTGGTCATCCTTGCTTCTGTAATGGAAGCTTCGGAGGGAAGAATAACCCGTCAGAAATGTAAATTACATCGAAAAAATCCGGAGACAGATCCAAAATTTGAGATGTGCATCTATCCTCCAATCACTGGACCAATGGGGACTATAATCAAGACCTCTAAGCCAACTCAACACGCTAGATACGCACTGGAACACAGTCAAAACATCGTTGATAGGATGCAGTCTATTTCTGAACATAGAGGTTTCGTTAGTACGGCACTTGACCTTCTCCTCAAATTTGGTTTCAAAGGAAAAGGCTCAGAGAATGAGATACTTACTGACATTGAAAGCACACTGAAATCATTGGAAAAAGGAATCAACGCAAAAGTAAAACATCGTGATTTCAAGCGATTCAAGACCTATCTGAAATATATGCAAGGGCACAATTATGCAAAGGATATGAAGACGGCTATGACGCTGAAAAAGAATTGCAAGACCTTGAGAAATGTTTGTTCACTTTGAATTCAAAAGCCGTGGAAAAGGTTACATTATTTATGCCATGCATTTATCCATATCAAGAGGATATTTCCTATCATTTGACATTACTTCTGTTCCGTGGGTACGCGGATATGCAGATTACCATTACGCTTGATCTTTTGCGTGTTGCAATGAAATCGAGAAAGAGATCAGTAGAGAAAGAATATATAGAACGACTGATAAAGCAATCAGACCAATTCTACTCATACACAGTCGATACAGTTAGGCAGATCGTCAAGTCAGAAACAGATTTCGGAAAACTAACTTGCTTACGCAAACCAAAAAAACTTTGGTATTTTGAAGGTCACCCAAACCCAGAAGCATATATCTATAGTAATCAGATCGGATGGCATGATGAATGTTACCAAATATTCTTTGATGGACGCAACTGTTCAGAGAGCATCACTGTATGGAATGACAAGAAGAATCATATCAGTAAAAGTAAATTAGAAGCTTATAGGAAAGCAAAATCATGTATTACAAAGTATGCTAGCAATTTTAAGGACAAGCTTAAGAAAGATCTTGAAAAATATTGGAAATTAGAAATCCTTGATATAGCAGGAAGCTGGAAAAAAATTTCGGAAGAAGCAAGAGAAATTCGATTATGAGCTGAAACACCACAGTGAAAAATTCATCTAGTTAAACTTTGAAAAGGAAAATCAGAATTTCTAGGTGTCAAGTTATCATCCTGCTAGTTGTTCAACATTATTCAATCGTCCAATGTTATGAGTCAAATCATTTTCTTATTCTTTAAGTTAGTAATAACTTTGTTGACATTGATGATAAATTGGTATTAAAGATATTTATAAGACTTGTCACAGTATCTTAAAAGTGTTGTTAACTAATTTTTGACTCTATACCTCAGCCTACATGCAGTTGACTCTATACTGCATCACTAGCTGAGATTATAAAAATCATGAAATGTCATACCATTTTTATGCTGATGACACTCAGATATATATATGTCATTCAACTCCAAAAAAGATGATCAAGCAAAAATTTCTAGGTCAAGAATTGAAGCTTGCATTCATGATATCGAGGAATGAATGATTTTCAACCGTCTTAAGCTGAACAATGAGAAAACGGAAATCCTTATATTCAACGCCTTGCATCGACCAACGCCATCTGTAGATGCCATTGAAATCGACCAGAATAGAATTTCAGTATCTAAAAAAGCAAAGAACATTGGTGTATGGCTAGACGATGAATTGACAATGAACACCCAAGTCAATAGCATTTACAAGTCAGCATTCTATCACATTAAAATTATCAATAAAATCAAAAAATACATTTCTTTCGAACATTGTGCAATATTCATACATGCTTTTGTCACCTCAAAATTAGACCACTGTAATATTCTTCTAGCTGGCATTTAAAACAAGAACCCTACGCTCAAGTGACAAAAACTTGCTTCAACAATTATCATTTAAACTAAAATCGTATGGAGAAAGATCTTTTTCATTTTTAAGTCCAAAATACTGGAATTTACTACCTGTTAAAATCAGGAACTGCTTTACATTAGATGAATTTAAATCGCAGACAAAGACTTATCTATGTTCAAAGCAAAACTTTTTTATCCTAATCTAGCCAATAGTGTCATTTTAAAAACATTTTTTATCTATTAGTTCTACTTTTTACTCCAATTTTAGGTCCAAGTTTGTTCTGAATAATTCTCACTTTTTAAACATACTTTTAATTCAATTACAATATACTTTTAAAAATAATATTGTAAAGCGCTCTTGGATTAATGTTAGAAAGAGCGCTATATAAATGTAGTTATTATTATTAATATTATATATTGTGACTTTTGTAACAAACTCTGAATTGATGACGTTTTGTATTGCTTTATTGTAGTCTTCATACTCTCCTGTTGCCTTCATTCTTGTGACACGTTTCTTTAAAACCTCACTGACTTTTTCGTAATTGTTTACTAGCTTTTCAGGAAACCCTTCTTTCCAAGCTAGACATACTTCAATTCTGCCATTTTCGTTGAACTTTGTGTGCTGTTGTGACATCTTGATAAATCTGGATTCATTTATTTCATTATCTGTGCATACACATCTCTTTGTTGTGTTCACTCCTGCCAGATCAGCTGTGAAAAGTTCTTTAATTTCATCATTTGATTTTTTTGCTTCTTCGTAAAACTTTGCTGTAGATATTCTCTTCACGTTAGCGACATGCTTGTACTTATCTCCTTTGCCTCCTAAAACTGTCCATCTGAAAGGGTATTCAGTGGCTGTTGCTTTATTTTCACTCATCATCTTTGGTTCAATCTTGTTGATTTCCTTGTGTAAAGGCTGAACATCTCTCCCTAGCAGTATTTCAATCTATCCCACTTCTTGATCTACCATGTTCTTTAAGTGTTTTAGATGAGGATTTTTGTTAAAGAAATCTCCAGTCAACCTGTTTGTTGCTCCACAGAGTCTTCCGATTGCATAGGCTTCTATCAAACGATGTTCTTGTATCGAGCTGAGACGTCCAATTGTTAAATCATATTTTTGCGTTTGTTCTTTGTGTTTCGTCATCCTACCACTTCATATTGAATGACTGTGTCTCTCCCTTCTATACCAAGATTCTTTACATCCTCAGCCCTTACTAAGGTTGTGTCTGCGCCACCATCTATCAAACATGGTGCTCTTTGGAGTCTTGAAGTAACATATCTGGATTATTTTATCCACTTATTACCCAATTCTTTAGGGTTGGCAATCTTGGTGATTCATCATCATTGGCATCTCTGGTGCTGTTTGCATTCATGGTAGATACTCTTTTTGTCTCAACTGATGCACTTTCTTGGTTTGTATTGGTTGGTCGATGCAATCTTGATCTTTATCTCGTTCTTCATCTGGAATTGCGTCGTTGTCATCTTCTTCATCGGTGACGTCGTTGAGGTTGTTCCAGTTGTTCATGCTTGAAATCGAGGCTGCTGTAGTTTGATACCTGTTGGCTTGAGCAGTTGCAGCTATTAGTTCCAGTTCTCGTTGATGTTGTTTGTATGTAGCTTCTTCGTCAAATTTTTGGATTATGATTGCATTCAGCTCCCTAACTTCGCAATGGCTGTTGCTGATTTCGTCCAATTGTCTATCTATGTTTGTTTCTGTATCATCGTCAAGGGCGCTGCTTGCTTCCAGTAACTCAACGTAAGTTTGAGCGATTTGCTCTATTTCATTTCTTGCCTTCGATATTCTTTCTAGGGCATCTTAAAATGTTTCCTTTGAAACATATTCGGTTGTCTCTAATTTATTATGTTCATGTAATAGTTTTCCATATTTCATTGACCACGTTTCATATCTTCTTCTTGCGTTCTCTGCTTCGTCAGCCATCTTTGTTTTTCTTCGTCGTAATCTTGTTCGTCAATTTCCTTTAAAATCTTCGCAGTAACTCGATTAGTTCAAAACCGTTTATTCAGGTTTTAATTTTTCTTGCGAGTAAAGGATGAATCAACTACAGTGTAGATAAAAAGACGAATACCAAGGTTTCCAAAGTCTTCATTATTTTCGTAATATTACAAGTTTCCATACAAAGTTCTATGCGTTCATTTATCTAGGACGTTTTGAACGTTTGATCCCATACTGATTCATATTTGTTAGCTACGTCTATTTATTTACATTTGATTCATGATTCAGCAAATTTGTACTTACGATATGCTCAGCAAAACAGTTAACAAATTGTTATCATATGCTAAATGTTTACAATGAAAAGGCTCGTTACGCGAAAATTATTGTTAACGTAATTTGTTTACATCTGAATTAAGCTTACGCGTCTGAAATATATTTAGCACAATCATCTATTTCTAATCTGAAAGTTAATATATTAATATTTATACATAACCATTACATGTAATTCTTATTAACAATGACATACTACGGAAATACTGTTATTTATTAGATCGAAACAATATTGAATGATTAATCCTAAGAAATTCATAAAACACCTAGCATTGCCAAGTCTGTTATCGGGTTGAATCAAAGGTAACCATTCTCCTGATTTAGAAATTACTGCTGTGGAAACAATGCTTTCCAGCTCTCATTTCTGGCATAGCAACCACACCCTCTACTTTGCAATTTGAAACGATTTTATCACAGTAAGATACAATAACCTTTATGCTATTATTTAAAAATATTCTATAATTTTTTGATCAAATAAACTGTTAACTCAGACTTGGTCTCAATATTAGCAAGAATTTCCTTGATCGTTTTGATAGAGGTGTTATCATTCACATGAAAATGCTTAAATCATTAGTATATGAGGTATGTGAATGGTGACCCTTACAGACATGTTTCCTCTCTGTGAGAACCTGCCTAAAGTTAATGAAATACTGGAGTTTGGGTCTCTCATTTATATAGTTTACTGTATCAAATTAAATTTCAGAATCACCTGTTATTATTACCACTCAATGATTCATGCTGAGATTCACTCAACCGATACAGCAATAATATTAACATAACAATGCCTTTCATTATGAAAATCAGTTCATTAACTGGTTACCTAACATACAGTCAATATTTATTTCATAATTTGAACTATCTAGTCAAAATAAAATGTACTTATAAATAACCCATATTTATTTGATTTCAAGTATGTAGTACAATAGAGTATCTTTTACTATGCTTTACCTGTATGTAAGAATTAATTCTCAAGACTGAAATGAATTATCAGTGTTGTTCTGCATTTTTAATTCCTTTTCATTAATTTTTTGTTTCATTGACAAGATTTACTGCAAGCTACTAATGGGAGCGAAGCGACCTCTGTGCGGAAGCCAAACGCTGAATGGACCCGCGTGCAGGCCGCAAGCTGAAGGCTTTCTCAAGATAATTATGCAACTGATTATGAAAGAGACATGTTCACATCTCATTGTGATGACTCCTTATCCAAGGATACCTGGTAACGAGTAGAATTACCTCTACAGTCACAACTACAGACGAGCAATGAGATGTTATTGTTTCCTTCGCCTTTATCCACAGCTCTGACAACATTCAAACTATGCAATTATCTTCGTTTTCCCTATCTGCACAGTAATAAAAAACTTTCTTCCTTTCATGTAAATCTGTAATATCTGTAATTGCACATTCATGGAACAAGCAATGCTTCCAATTGTTATTTTTTTAGCGGATTGCGCCATAATACAATACGAAAGTTCTCGAACAATATAAGGATCTGTTCACAATGAGGGGGATGATCTACCTACTACGATTTTCTTACCTTCTCTTTTATTTCAGTTTACAAAGAATGAGAATCTTCCTGGCAGCTACGATAATCCTATCGCTCAGCTAGGATGATCCTTCACCTACTAGGACGATCCTCTTTTCTTGTAAACTGATCTGCTGGGATCATCATACAACCCCGGCAAGACAAAGCGTTTTACCAAACTGTGGTTCTTAGTCTTTCTGATTGCTTGTAATATTCATTCCCATGTGAGACTTCCCTGCTGTCAAACATAATACGAACTTTCTTCTTTTCACGAATATGGCAAATACAAATCCCAAATTGTTTAGAATTTTAGATTGCTTTTATATTATATTGGGTTACTTTATCAAACGATTATTTTTTAGAATAGAGAAAGCTTCAGACTAGTTGACAGGTGAATTCGATCTTGCTAAATGAAACATATTATCACATATATGCAGGTCCAATACATGCTAGGATGATCCTATTGAGTAAAGCTATGTCATCCTTGTAAACATGCGATAGGATGACACCCCTTATTGTAAGCAGGCCCTAAGAAGTTTCAGACTGCGTGTTTTACTTGAATATTGATGTCACTGTGGTGATACGCCAATAATTATATCTTTCCAGTGTAATTTTTTGACGATTCTAAATCATAAATTATATGCTCAATTTCTATATTTTTGAAAATATCTTGCATACGTTACTTTTAATGGTACTTGAACCTATTTATGCCATGTGTAAACAATTGGCAATGTTTCTTTGGTGAGAATCCACTATTTCAAAAATGCTCAAATGAAATTGTCGAACAATGAGTCGAAGCAATGTTCTTGTTCTTGTTCATAGCCGAAACATGAATTTCAAATTCATTTTTAATCAGAAATTGAAGAGTTTTGTCTGGCGTTTCAATATTTGGGTTTTATTAAAATTTCCACTCGTTCTATTTAAAACATATATGCATATAATATATATGCATATAATGTTGTTGTTGTTGTTGTTGTTTATTTGTCAAAAATACTGACCGGATTATATAGGAAAGTAAAACTTCCACTTACATATATCCTTTAAATACATAAAGAAAGGATAAAATTAAAATGTGTTAATTGTGTTAACTATACTAGTAGTTCATATAGATTGTTAATTAACTTTGCATAAGGCATTTAGATCAACAGTGTTCAATTTTGATTTGAAGGAAATTAATGATTTGGAGGTTACCACGCTCTCTGGTAAACTGTTCCACCATGGAATTACTCGATTGATAAATTGGTATTTGCTGATATTTAGCCTACCGGATACATTTGTCAGTTGTAACTTTAAGGAGTTACCTCGCATTGAATATTTAGTTTTATTGAATTTACAAAATTCTTCTAAATGTAAATCTACTAGATTATTAATAATTTTAAACATCATTATCAGATCGCTTTTGATTCTCCTTAATTCCAAAGAATCAATATTAAGATACTTCAAACGAGTTTGATATGTTTGACCGTAAATGTGTTTGATGTGGCATACATGCCTGATAAATATTCTTTGAACCTTTTCAATGCTAATAATATCTTTAATTAAATATGGTGACCATACAGGAGACACTGATTCTAAAAGTGGTCTCACGTACACACTGTATGCTTTCATTAAAACATCAGCATCTCTACTGGAGAAACATTTTCTTATTAGGAATGACCTAGACTTGGCCTTTGCAGTAATCATAGCGCAATGAGCTGAAGGCTTGAGGTCGGTAGTGAATACAACTCCCAGGTCTTTTATTCTATTTACTGTTCTCAGTTCTTTTTCTTCCAAGTTGTAAATCTGTTGCTGAACGTTGACATTTCCAAAGGAAAATACGAAACATTTGTGAAAAGCTAGACGTAACTGCCATGTTTGCGCCCATGTAACAACTTTATCTAATGATCTCTGTAGATTTAGATTTGACTCTGATCTTGTAGAAAAGATTTTTGCGTCGTCTGCGAACAATTTGATATGACATTCGTCCTCAAGGCAACTTACAATGTCATTAATAAATATAATAAACAATAGAGGGCCAAGTACGGAGCCCTGAGGTACACCACTGTCAACATTTAAAGAATTAGAATAGACATTTTCAATACAAACGGATTGAGTGCGACCAGATAAAAATGATGATATCCATTTGATGAGCTCGAATTGTATACCATATGCGTTGAGCTTGATAACTAGCTTATTGTGCGACACGGTATCAAAAGCTTTACTAAAGTCCAGATAGATTGTATCAGTTAATAATTTATTGTTTATTGCTTTAGACCAAATGTTAAGAGTAGATAACAGTTGTGTGCATGTCGAGCGTCGTTCTAAAAATCCGTGCTGCTCTCTGGTGAGAAGGCCATGTTTCAAAAAATACTGTTTCATTTGTTTTGAGATAATCGATTCCATCACCTTGCATGTTACACAATTCAACGAAACTGGGCGATAGTTTTGACATAATGAGGATTTTCCTGTTTTAAAGATTGGAATTACAAATGCTGTTTTCCATATAGATGGCAGTTGACCAGACTGCATAGACGATTCAAATAATATGGATAAAGGTAAAGTAATATCGTTAGCAATAGACTTGAGAAAGATAGCTGGATATCCATCAGGAGATGCAGACGCTTTATTTGGTAAGGCAAGTAACTCCTTGAGAATATCCTTTTGAGAGAAATTGATATATGACAAAGATGTAGTACTAATATTGACCTGTTGCAAAAATTCAGGATTGTTCCCATCATCTTGGGTAAAGACAGTAGCAAAATAATTATTAAAAAGTTCAACTTTATCACTGATATCAGTTACCTTTTCTCCTATTTCATTTTGTACAGCAGGTATCGAAGGATGAGATTGTAGTTTACTATTTACAAATGAATAAAATCGGGAAAGAGAAACTTCCTCCAGAAGACTTTTTTCACGTTGAATATTGAATTCTTTTACTGCTTTCTCATACTCTTTCGATGCATTTTTAAAATCGGTATTTGATACGACAGAATTCCTGTAAGCCAGGCGTTTCCTTAGAGCAAGAGAGCGAATTGTCTTTGGATACTTAAATTTTCTATTCTTAGTCAAAGGAACAAAGTTATGAATACAGTAATCAAATATTTCAGAAATTATACTCCAAAAAGATTGAACATCACCATGGCAACTTTTCGATAAATGTATCCAGTTTATATCTTTCAAAATCATTGAAATATTATAATAGTCTCCTTTCCTGAAATTTCGCTTAGCATGATTAACTTTAGAATATGATGATGTAGGGATTTGAACGGAAAATTCTACAGATTTGTGATCACATGTGTCTGTAAAAGGTTCAACAATTTCATGCTCGGTAATTAAAGCTGGCTCAGACGTTAAAAGAAGGTCCAAAATGTTATTCAATCGTGTAGGACTTGTTATTATTTGTTTTAGGTTATTTCTTGTGACAGCGTCAACAAAGACATCATGACAGTTGCCCCCGTAACTAAGAGGAATGCCCCATTCAATAGATGGGTAATTAAAATCTCCAATGTAAAAACAAGGGAAAACACACTGTGAACAAAAATCAAAAAACGAACCGATGATCTCTGTATCAATAATAGAAATAGCTTTTGAAGGAGGGTTGTAAGAACATGCCATTCGATATTTTTGATGAGCTGACAATCTTATGTCAATAACCAAACTCTCAAGATTGTCAAACTTCGACGGTAATTCTAACATCGCATAACGAATGTTCTCCTTAATAAAAATAATAACACCTCCACCAATTGCATTTACTCTATCTCTTCGGACAACAGAATATCCGGAATTTGAGACTAGTAAGGAATCAGGAACTGTCAATGATAGCCATGTTTCTGTTATGAATATTATATCGTATGTGTTAGAGGTTAGGATTACCTCAAGCTGATTTAATTTATTTAATAGTGATCTTGCATTAAAATAAAGACATTTTAATAATTCCGTTGATTCTGTGTTGGCAATCTGTTGGAGAGGAGCATCATTAAGTGTTGTAGCTGAGCCTCCATTCGGGCCAGGCGTTCTTCGTGGGGGAGCGGGGGAGGTCTCTGGTTGTATAAAAAATGCTGTTGTGGTTGTTGACTTAGTTGTTGAGGTAGCCTGTGCTGAGCATTGATGACGTTTGTAATAGGCACCGGAGCGATCGGATTTACAGGTAGTTGTTGTTGAGGGTTCAGATTTGACTGATAATTGCCGGGATAATGGTCTTGTTTGCGTGCAACTCTTGATGTATGTTTTAAATACATGTGAACGCATGTACTGTCGTAGCACACTCTAGAATTGTACGAGGAAGGACAGATAAACATGTGAAAACGAGGGCAATCATTTTGGTTAAGTACACAACCACCACGGAATCTACCGTTTTTCAAATGACGAGAACATACTTTTGGATGATGCCACTTACAACCCCCATTTTTCTTCCCAGTAAGACCATATTTACATATACCTTTTACCAGGTCTTGACATAATATCGTTGAGGAAGTAGTTCTTTCCTCAAGCTCGTTAGGTATTGAAGACATTGAATGGCTGGAATGATTAGGATCTGTGAATGTTAAATCATCATTGTTATCATTTTGATTGTTATCCGATTCAACCGCATTTTGATTGACTGATGGCGACATGTCTGGCGATACATTGCAATATCCAGTTGATGTTGGTTCCGGTATATTGTTTCTGAGGTTTGAATGGCCGGCGGGAAAAACCGCATGCTCATCAGAAGGAACAGTAAAATTATTTTCGAAATTTTCTCCTACTAAATAATATTTTTCATATAAATGCATACATAAGCCAACTAATTCAATTTTCTTTGCCTTCATCAATTTCACTTTAGCATTCACGACATTTTCTGATTTTAAGACATTAATAAATTTCAGATTTAAATCCATAATTTGATTTGATGTCATGTCCTCAATGACTTCTACATTTGGATTAATTGTCTCTTCAGGATCTTTTAAAGTTGATAAACCACCAATAGATAAATCTCCCATACTGTTTTGTTGATGAGAACTATCATCCAGTGACATTTTATAGTTTTGAGAAGGTTAGAATTTAAACATTACCAATAATAAGCAATAAAAAAAAAATGAAAATAATACAAACCCAGGACGAATTAAAAACACGTCATCTCCCGTCAAACACATATAAACCATCCATACATATAATATATATATATATATACATATATATACACATATATACATATATATACATCCAACCATATATATAATATATATGCATTCTTAGACTAGGTTAGTTTACATTTTATGATTTAAGCAATATACATCCTCCGGTATCTCGAATCGACCTTTAACATTCCCATTACATAATTACAACAGGACAATAGCAGCAGTATAAATTGTTTACAGGTCAAACTCATATGTTCAAATCAGATTAAGTTATCTTTAGGGCCATTTACACAGCAGCAAAACAGGCCCGAGGTGTTAACAAGAATGCGGCCCGTGCTGGTTTTTTTCAGAGTTACACAGCTTATTAAAAGCTGTTTTGAAGATCGCCCGTGCCTATTTTTACGCGGGCCGAGATTGAAAACTTACAAACTGAATTATAGATTTCTCATTATTCAATGGTTTTATCGGTGAAATTCGATAAATTGAGATTCAATCAAGTTAAATAACTTGTCAGGATTCCGTTGGACTGAAAATCACATGTTTTTCATCAATTATAATAATTATATTTTTGTAAGTTTCTTATCTCAATTAAACAAAATTCATATACGTTTGAGTTAGTCTTTCACCTCATGGAAATGCTACCACGCTAGAGCAGTATTTCTGTAAGAAAATACACATCTAAATTTACGCTCCGCACTCGTAGTTACAATTTGCATAATTAAACCTTATACTACAGAAACTTCATTAATTTTCTACAGAAATACGAAACAAAATATGCTTAATATGCTCATCTAACTTGCTAATCTTTAGTCTGTTACTGATTTTATTAGAAAACCTCAGAATTCCACTCTAAAGAGAAGCAACTTCTACGATGACGTCATAATTACTGCAAAACGGCACGGTGCCCACTTTTTGAGCAGGCCGAGACTACCTCGAGAAATGATCTCATCTCGGGCAGATCAAAATAGAAGGCACGGTGCCGCTTTACAATGTCCGAAAAAGTCGTTTAGACAGTGTTTTTGCTTGGCCTGTGCTCAAAACCACTTGACACCTTCACACCTTTGATGTGTTAATTGACGAGTACCGTGCCTATTTTGTTGCAGTGTAAATGGCCCTTTTGTATCAAAGTCAATGAATATATATTATTGCAGTAATAGCGGATTTATTGATCAATAGGGATTGATCTCAACAGTTTACTTAGTAAGTAAGCTAAATGATGAGTTAGATCCTCAAGTAACATAAATATTGCCTTTTTTATTCGAATTCATTTCGAATCACTAATTGAAGAGTTTTTCATGGCGTATGGATACATGGGGTTTTAATGAAAGTTTTATACGTTCTATTCTATAAAATTATATCTTTTATTCTATTTTATAAAATCATTTGGTAGACTTGATTTTTCATTAGTTGGTTTTTTATTAAATTTGAAATACATCCTCTGATATCTCAAGTATACAATTATATTTCAAAATATAATTTTACTAGTAATCGTTACTATTTTTGGCGATGATAATGTATTTATAAATTGTCTACTGATTAAATTCATAAGTTCAATTCTGATTCGAAGTTATCTTCGGATCAATGACTATTCGTTACTTCAGTTTTAGCGGATTTAGTGATCCACATCGAATGATAAATGAAGACATGTATAATTATGGATCAGATTATCAGCTCCGATGTAAACATGACTATAACAGCCATAGTCAATGAAGTCAAGTGAATAAGTACAGAAAACATGTTTGGTAAATACGAAATCATGTGAAAAGGTCAAGTTGAATTTATATCTATATATGCCCCAAGAGGATGAATTAAACCAGTCATAATTGAGCAGTTATCTGCACAAGGAGATATTCCATGCCATACTTTTTGATTAGAAGTAGGGGACAATTAGCTACTGCAGAGAATTACGGTGAGCTATTATTAATTTGTGATGTGTTTGGACTCAATACAAATATACCATGAAAGCTAAGACAGCTTTTATGATATCTTAAACCATTTATTTCTATATAATTTGAATGAATGAAGGAATTTTTCATTTGTGTAAAACAGTAATGACTGTGAATTACTTACTGAAAATGTGGCTATTTACAAATTCTTATTACAAGATATTTTGACATTTTGTATAAGGATGTATCCATTTCTATTAAGTTATTGATTATTTGTAGTAAACTATTAAATCCGCATGCAAACGTCCTTTCTCCAAACCAACGAGATTTAAATTGATTAATCGTTCTTCGTAAATAAAATGTATTCAAATATTTTTGTTCATTGTATGGGCGCTTTATTAGCTGTTTAACAACATCATGAGGGAATAGAATGTCCTGAATGCTCATCCCTCTATGACTTCCCTCTTTAATTTTACATTACATTCCATTCAATTTTTTTTCCCTTTTACTATGAATATATATATTTATAACTATGAATTTCATATAAACTACTATAGAAGACCAAACCTAAATACTAAACATAATGGCCAGGATTTGCGAGAAATACAAAAGTTCGATATGTATATACAACAAATAAATGGTATGATAGCCCGGGCGGAGGAGCCCTCGATATATTTTGTACTGGATTGCGTCATTTTCAGAAATCGTACAGGATTGTATATTCAACCACAGCCACAGGTGAGGGAATTGAGACCCTGAAACTTCTTGTTTTTACGACCAAAACAATGCAAAGGCTGAAAATTTTCGAAATATGTTCTGAATTTGGACACCATAGGATTTAAAAAACATCTGGAAAAGGCAGCCCTTGGAGATGGCATGTATCTGTATAGAATAGAACAGAATATAAAACATATATTATAAAATGTTTAAGTATAGAAGCTCATTTATTAACACTGATCACATCAATTGATTTATAGGTTCTCCTTATTGACCCCAAATTTACCATACTTTTACAATTACCGACAGTTCTATATATATATATTAATTATATCATTTCTTCTTATTTGTGTGAGATCTTTTATTCTCCGTATTTAACAGCCAATTATGATTATTTGTTCTCAGAATCTCCCTAAAACGAAGACAAATGATGATCGATGTCTTGGAATCAATTTTGTGACAATTTTAGCCGATTTTATTATCCGTTTAGAATGTTGCTTGCATTATATATGAATGAACGAGTGAATGAATGATTTGTTTATTTCTGCATAACAGCATATATATGTGAATTACTTACAGAATAACATAACTTAAATTAACAAATGATTAAATAGTTTTACATAATTAAGACTTTAGATAGATTTACATTGGAGAGATATATTTTGAATTTATAAACATTGGGTGCCTGACGTGTTTCCAGGCTTAACGAGTTATGTACATTTATGCATCTTACAAAAAAGGTTTGACGATGGCGATTTGAATGCGCCATTGGCACAACAAGTCGACCATGTGGAGTGACAGTAATAAGGTTACTGGAGTCAATATCCACAAAACTATTAATAACTTTATAACAAAATAATAGATCAGCAATCAATCTTCTACTTTCAAGTGTTTCGATATTCAAATTAACGATGCGTTCTTTATAAATTAAATCGTATTGATACAGCAGTGTTTTTGAAAATCGTCGTTGCACAGATTCTAGCAATTTGATATCTTTTATAAAAATTGGTGACCAGACCTCACTGGCATATTCAAGGATGGGACGTACATACGTCATAAATATACAGGGAAAATGTAATCTTAGAATTGAAATCAAGTGATATGAGGCTTTATAGTCTACAACGTAATATTTCTAAATCTGAAAAAAGATTACTAGAGTCTCTAGGAATCGTTTAATCTTTACAAGTGCGGAAGATGCTTTTATAAACAATTAATTATTAATATATATATATATATAGAAATCAATACTACGCAAATAAAACTATATCCTGTTTCTCATGCTCTCGAGTATAAATAAACAAATATCCCATCATCATGAAAATCCGTCTAAAGAGCGTTAATCTTTGGGTCAACCTTACTAAAGTCATATAATATAAATATTTTGCCTCTATATAGGAAAATATTGGTCTAAAAGCTGTGAAAGAAACAAAACATGTAAGTTAAAATAATTAATTATATTGCAATAACAAATCAACTATAGAGTTTTTGCGTATTTTGCCAATACATGTAGCTCAAACTAATGTTAAAGGAAGGAACTAGAAGTTGTGAACAACGTGGTCAGATTACATAAAACTTGAAAGTACTTCATGAAAATAAGAGAATAACAGCTGCTTCAAGTTTAGAACTTTGATATTAAGTATTTACTCAGGAGCAGAATATGCTAGTTCATCGCTCATAGCTGGACTATATGATAAACTTGTGGTGCAGTAAGTCACAGTTTTGAAAGCCAAATGGAAAGTTTTTAACAAGACACTAAACAAGACTCTAACTCGATGATGATGAGACTTAAGTACTTCTTCTAAGCTACTAAAGAAGCTCAGCAAACACAGATAACAGCAATGTTGAAACAATGGTTGGAAACAATGTCTACCCTGTCTCTTTTTTCGGTTAAAAAGTTTTGATTGTTTGGCGCGAAAATGACATTTTCAACACATTTCAGTAAAACAAGTACAAGTGCATTCTTTCACCTATACAACATAAGAAGAATTGAGAAATACTTGTCTAAAGAATATATTTTTGCATTGAATCATGAATTCTTCACATCTAGCATCTATTGGCATACTATATCAGCTTTTCATATGATCTCTTCAAAACTCAAACAGTAAAGTTTCAGCTTATACAAAACTCAGCTGCCTGGCTGTTCACTAACAAGCCAAAATATTCTCACATCACCCACATAGTACTTTAAGATCTGCAGTCTTTGCCAATCAATTACTGAATCATCAATAATATTGCAATAATATTATTACAAGCAGTTCATGACTCCATTGCAGTAGCTATTCGTCTGACCAAGAGAGTATTTGTCAGACTTCCACGACGAAATCGACATTTTGCCCTCAGAAAGTAACGAATTTGACTGGTACCGTTCTTATTATACTGCAGATAAATTCTGATCATGGGGCATAATTTGAAGATATCGACAGATCATGGCCGTAAATCATAATATATCATAAACTAATGTCTATTAGTATATCTACATATTGCCATTATTGGCCGGTCTTTTTAAATAACATCTCTCATTTGTAAAATGATATAACATAATCTATATGATGATTTTTCGTCCTGAAGTGAAGACCGATAATTCTCTCTGTGTTGTCTTTTCATAATCATAGGGATACTATACTGCATTTGGTTTTCCTTGCTTTTATAATGGCAGTAGTTGGAAAAAAACTCAGTCATGAAAGATGCAAGCTATATCGGAAAAATGCAGAGAAAAACCCAGAACGTGAGATGTGTCTCCCTCTTCCATTCACCGGACCAATGGAACTTGTTATTGAGGAATCTAAACCAACACGACTTGCTAGGTACGCGACAGATCACAGTCAGGACATTGTTGATTTCATGCAGTCCGTTAGTGGAAATATCCCTATTATTGGAGGCTTTCTCAGTACTGCACTTGACCTTTTTTCTAAATATGGCTTCGAAACAACGAACGGAGTAATAAGTAAGATACTGATTGACATTGAGAATCAAATGAATTCATTGAAAAAATATGTCAATGCAAAAGTCACACATCATGAGCTCAGGCTGTTGAAGCAAGGCCTAAGTGGAATTTTTAAAGCAGCCGAATCATGCACTGATTACGACGAAGAGGATCAAATAAAAGACCTTGAGAGATGTTTGATTTCGTTGCACACGACCATCGTTAGTAAGATTGGACGCTTTCTACCAAAAGATGAAAAAGTTATTTCTTATGATTTGGTATTACCACTGTTCCGTCAGTACGCGGATATGCAGATAACTGTTACTGAAGATCTTTTGCGTGTTGCCACGAAGTTGAAAAAGAAATCAGCACAGAAAGATTATATTGAGCGATTGATAAAGCAATCAAACCAATTCCATTCATATGCAGTATCTTCAGTTAATCATATCGTAAAATCAAGAACGGATTTTGGGGAAAAAACATGCGAAATGGATCTTTGGAGTAAGACAGGGAGATTTGCTATAAGTGCATACTGTACATGTCACCAAACTTTCTTCAATGGACGCAAATGTACAGAAAAGATTACAGCGACAGGTGGCAGACAACCAAATGAGAGGATTATAGTTTCCAGATCAAAAGCTCAAAAATGTATGGACGAGTATGCTAGAAAGGTTAGATCAAAACTTGAAAAAGATCTACAGAAGTATTGGAAATTGGAAATTCTTGATGCTGCAGGAAATTGGAAGAAAATTTCTGAAAAAGCCAAAGAAATTGATCTGGATGCCACATTATCAGAATGAAACATGGCTCAACTCTCAAATCTACAATTTGTGTAGTTGTAGAGTCCCATAAGAAAAAGAAGTCAATCATAGGGACACTTCAACTATCAGATAGTTATTAAAGATATTTAAAAATGCATGATAGAACTTGTTTCCAGGCTGTTCTTGTTAAAAAATAGTTAAATATAGGAATAATTTCGGTATACATTTCAAGAGATATTTTTTATTCTAATTGGTTCAGTATATCATGGTGAATAATTCTAGACTATTTGCAATAGCTTACAAAATATAAATATGGTTAGTATATTTTTTATGGATCATACTAATACACATAATGGAGATCAGCGATTTCGATATTAATGATTGTTTTGCAACTGTAGTGCATTGCAATATATCCTATTTTCTGACAAAGCTATATTTGCTTGCTCTCTGAGTTTTGTGATGGTATCGATTTATTGGTTATTGTAAGATTGATGGATACAATTGAGCCATTGAATGTAAAAATAGATGTAGTTTACAAGTATATTAGGTGAACGATGATAATATGCTACCATCACTAATAGCGCTAATTATTGAAGAGCTTAGAATGACAAGCAACATTTCCTTTGTTTTGTTGTTTTGATTACAAGAAATAAAGCTAACTTTTGGGAAGTGACAAATGACATCGGTGCTGGTATCCGAGTATTGTCTTCATGGCTGCTGCTGCGAAAATACACGACCAAAAGTTCGAGAAAGTAGTCGGGTTTATCAATTTCAGTTTTGATTAAATTTTAGTACATATCACGACTTCAAAATTCAAAGCCCACGGCTATAGATAGCCAACAAATATAAAGGGCTCGATAATAAATAGCAGAATGGGAGTCGAAATTCAATTGTCTGAGAAGTTTGATGCAAACCAAGAAAACTTGAATAAAATGTACTTTCAAATCAATGCTAATCATTAAATTCATATGCTTCTAACTTTTTACAATTGACGTATATAAAATAGAAAGCATTGAAATATAAAGCGTGCATAGTTTTGTACTACTTTTAGACGAGGCCTACGTTTTTACAATTAGAAACATTTTTTACCAAGTTCAATATTGAGTCAAAGATCAAAGTATAGATATTTAAAAACGAGAATTCACATGGTGATATAATTTCATTTTGCTTAAGTGATAAAATTCGACTCTGAGTTCTTATAAATCTCTTAACTTTTCTCAAATCCCCAACTTTGAATAGTCAAGCATCAAGTAAACACCAACGTAAAATTTTTAAGCCAATTCGGTTGTATTTCTCAACTCTGTCTTTTGTCCACATTTGTTATATGACGCTAGAACAAAATACTACTTTAAATATGTTGTAAACTGAAGTAGAACCCAAATATTCTTTATCCAAATAAACTATTCTCAGCCAGCAGCCATGTTGACATCAGATGTTTTCAAACAAAAATCACAAAAAGATCACGGTAATTATTATTAGAATGAGCTCTTATTTGTTCCTTGAACTTTGATACCTATTTTTCAGAAGTAATAGCAAGTTGATTCCCTTCCTATATAGAGTGCATATGATCCACAAAATCAAAGAACCAAATTCCATGGCGTGGTTATTATAAATTATAAATAGTTTAAGCATATTTATGTTAATTTATTACAGCATAGGAAAGAATGACGACGCAAGAACCTTTAGAAAACTCTGAATTTATACGCATTTAATTTGCGATCGCCAGATCAACTCTTGAAGAATTAGATTTGCAAGTCTACAAGCTATATGATGCTCTATTTTATCCAACATTGATTACTTTATACATTTGCATTTGCCTGTATACGCAACGAGGCATGTAAATATTACTTACCACAAATTCATTTTCATATGTTGCTATGTATCCAGAGTGCATCCTGCAGCATGAATATGAATGTAGAAAACATGGAAACTATTAATCAGTTGAGTTGTGCGTTATACATTAATATCCGTGAATCGTACGTTACTGAATTACAAGCTTCACCAGTTGCTATAGTTTCAAAATAGCTTCCGTCGTATTGCCCGGTTAACCAATAACACTATTATATTGTAATATAAGATGAACTCAGTAGTATTACTATAACTCAGTTAGACTCATAAACAACACCCGTTAGCTATAATCATACAAAACATACTAATCCAATACGTGCATAATTAAACATATAATAGACATTATGATTATGAGGTTATTATGAATGCGAAGCTGTAGCACTACACTCGCTCTTTCTTCTATAAGAAAGATTCGTAATTTGGTTGTATATTATCGGTAAATTAATGTAAAGAATTATAATATACTTCTGAATGGATTCAAGATTATTAAGCATAGATTAGAAACTAACATATTTATATGTTAGGACTACATGATTATTATAAGTAGCTAAGTTTTCAAACAGTAAGATACTGTTGCTTTATTCGTCAATAGATTAAAACTTGATTATGAATTGTAAGACATAGTTTATAAGTTTCACTTTCTTCATAATAATGTTAAAAAGAATTCGATGTGTCGAAATATCTGAAGGATCGAATCGAACTGGCTCCTTCACTAAACGGCCTAACTGTGTACGTGTGCCTATATCAGCACTGATTGGTTTTTGAGCTGTAATAAAATGAGAACGTGCTCTAACATGTTCATTGCAAGTATTGGCTTTGATCTCGACCCTGTGTTTGTCAGCAGAAATAAGGTTGCCATTGACAATCTTATTACCAACACGAGTAGAGACTTTTTCATCTATATTAGATATATTCATTTTTACAACTTTCTGGTGTTGATCATGGTTAACTTTCATTACAGCTGTAGAAAGCAACTGATACTCAGTGTTCACTCTTCTATTATCGGCTGGTAAGGATGTTATAGGAGTTATAGGTCGTCGACCAGTAAACGCATTTATAGGTGTGGTACTAATTGTACGATGATATGATGTACGTAGTATAAATAAAACACGATTTAAACGTTGACAATCTGGTAATATATCACATCTATGCCAACGTTTTTTAAATGTGTTATGGAATCTCTCCACCATCCCATTAGACCTTCGGTCTGAAATGTTGACCGACTTCAACACTCAGAGTTCCTGATTGTTTACATAACGAGTTTGCAAATATCTGAAATTTATATAGCAATACAATACTAATTGCAACGTTATTTTTCGGATTATGTTCTTCGTTGTTAGTCTTACGGTGATCAAAATTTGAAATACAGTAATTAATAAAATATAAAGTATACTTCAATTTTAAACATACGTGCTAAATGTTTAACACATTGAGCATTTCCACATATATGTTTGTGGATTACTATTTCTATATTTCTTCTTTAAACATTGTTATCATCTACCGGGTATCATAACACATTAAAGACGTAAGTTCCGTACTTGTAATCATAGTCGAATTCTCCTCCTCTGAGTACACGTATAACTGAAGTACTTAAATATATTGGTAACACGCCTATTATAGGCTTGTATCTAATTAATATTCATAAATGCTACATATAACACGAGGCTATCAAAATAATGCTACTCCTATTTGCTTTCTCGTAAAGTGTCAAGTCAAGTGCCCTATATAACGTAAAATATATCATTTGAAGTCTGCATGTTTGAAGACCGTTTAATGACCAACAGCCTCTGCATTGTTTAGTTGTTTTGATTACAAGAAACGAGGCTAACCCACTCGAAAGGGACGTCAGCATTGTTGTCCTCATGGATTGTTGCTACGAAAAGACACGACATTTAGCTCGAGAAAATAGTCTGGTTTATAAAATTCAGTCTTAACTCAGTTTTCGTGAATAAATCTTAAAGCTTACAAACATTGGTAGATGCAAGTACATATATGCCATGATGTCGAAACGCAAAGTCTATGGCTATAGATAGCCAACAAATGTATGCGGCTCACAAATACATACCAGAATGGGAGTAACAGAACAATTCGATTATCTGTCTGGGAAGTTTGATGCAAACCAAAACATCTTGAATAAATCTATTTTCAAATCAATACTAATTTAACTCATATGATTCTAAATCTTACACTTTACGTATATAAATGCTATAAAAAACAATGCAATATAAAACATACATAGGTATGTAACTAACTATTTTTAGGCAAAGCCTACGTGTTTACAAACATAATTTTTCAAAAATCGACAATGAGTCAAGACAGTCAATGATCAAACTATCCCTATTAAAATACGGATTCACCTGGTGTTATAATTTCAATTTGTTTCAGTGATAAATTTCGATTCTGAATGAAATTTTAAATCAATTGAGATCAGTTGTAGACTTATTCAACTCTGTCTTTCGTCCACAAATGGAATAAGGCTAGTAGAAAGATTGATTTGAATTGATTTTCGTAATCAAAATTTCATCAAGCGTCAAAAGCCCTTACGACTCCAGTTCTATTGCTCTTGTAACTTTCCAAACCAGTTTGTTGATAAATACCTTAGGATAGATGCTTCCAGCTCGTTGTTTGTTTTACGAAATTGTTTTACAAAATCGCATGTGTGCGAAAAGGAGACGCAGGGGCGGGCCGTGTATCATGAAAACGAGTGATTGAAATCAGGGTCTAGATTTCAAAGACAAAAATATGCAAAAGCTGCTGGTCATTCTATGGTCTTTCAAAATATTTGATATTGATTAGAATAGGAGTATCATCTGGGACATAATTTTGAATATAAATGCTAAAATGCTTATAACTTTGCATTAATTTCTTTTATTCGAATTTGAAAATATCGAAACATCTTCAGCAAAGCATTATCCACACGATTCAATATACTTTCAAATCCAGGATAGAGAAGCGTGATGCTACGTCAGTCTGAGTTATGCATCGAGCATGAAATTATTTTGCAAATATATTCCCATCCTGTGTATTTGGCTACGAATCCATACTATGGTTAAATCTATTGGTCAAAGTCAAGAATTATATTCTCAACATGTAACGAACTATAAGATTATTAATTCTTTATTTATATTAATTATTCATCAACTCAATTATTTATATACCGTTACCACCATCATTTAGGTGGTGACTTAATAAAAGGCGCTTCTATACATGATGATTGCTTGATTGATATTGAAAATATCACATTCTTATTGATTGTAACTCAAAATTTATGTGATTCTGATTTTAAACAGATGTAGATACTACTCGACACGACATCAAGGGGTTCACCCAAAGCATAGAATTTCCAATTCCACCATAAAAATAGTTACTAAAGACTCAATCGACGACAAAGACATTAATCTTTTCAATACTGAGTCAAATACCCAATATAAATATGGCAGCATTTCGAATAAAACAACATACTCTTATCAATTCACATTGAATCCAAAAGGTATGATTACTTAACCAACAGGTTGAATTAAGTCAGTAGAAAATAATTCAACTCACCAAACGTTACATCATTCCTGGCATATAATGACTGCCTGATACATCATTATGTATTATAGGCTTTCGTATATCAGGCCTTAACTCAACTCAAATAAAATCTTGAGTAAATAATTATCTTTGAAATCCATTGTATTGTATCATGATAATTTATCATGGTAAATTCTTCAATAATATATGGATATTTTTATAATTAGCATCACCATACATTTTATGACTGATGCCGATATGAAAATCAATGAAGTTTTTGAAGTACACAATTTTTTAAGAAAACTTAGAAGCTCTATCCAGTTCCCAACACTTTATAGCAATTTAAGCATGGTGTATCTGTTATGTTTTGCAGATTTTTCTAATATTTCGGTATATCCTCAAAATGGGTATCAAAAAATAGCAAATTTATATTTCTGAAGATTTTTTCATATTACAGATTTAGTTTATATATTATTATTATTATTATTCATGATATTCGAAATATTCATGAATTGAAATTGATATTTAAGGTTAAAAAATATTAAAAAAATATAAAAAAATAGGTTAAAAAATATAGAGATGTGACGAAGCAAACCCGCAATATAGATTTTATCAATGTCGTGTATGTTGGACTCCTGATAATATCATCTATATAATAGATAACAATATCAACGTGTAGAATCATATAGAATCATAGAATCATAGCTTTATAATTACTATGGTTAACATCTTTTCATTTTACGTATTTTTCACAGGGTACTCTTGATCATAGCTTTACAATTGCGCCATGTTAACATCTTTTCATTTCACGTATTTTTCACAGGGTACTCTTGATCGTAGCTTTATAATTACGATATGGTAACATCTTTTCATTCATTTTCACGTATTTTTCACAGGGTACTTGTCGCATACTGGATTTCAAAGCAACTGAATTGAAATTCATATACAAAACACCTCAACTTTTTCTATAGTATCATATTATGTCTATAAATATTTCCATGTATGTGGATTTATTAATAATGTCTGCTACTTTCATCTGTATAGTCCTTTAGTTTTCATTGACGCAACCAGTTACATATATACATATATATAAAATTTAAATTGAATAATTGTATTTACTAAATCATTATTATTATTATTATTATTATTATTATTATTATTATTATTATTATTATTATTATTATTATTATTATTATTATTATTATTATTATTATTATTATTATTATTATTATTATTATTATTATTATTATTATTATTATTATTATTATTATTATTATTATTATTATTATTATTATTATTATTATTATTATTATTATTATTATTATTATTATTATTATTATTATTATTATTATTATTATTATTATTATTATTATTATTATTATTATTATTATTATTATTATTATTATTATTATTATTATTATTATTATTATTATTATTATTATTATTATTATTATTATTATTATTATTATTATTATTATTATTATTATTATTATTATTATTATTATTATTATTATTATTATTATTATTATTATTATTATTATTATTATTATTATTATTATTATTATTATTATTATTATTATTATTATTATTATTATTATTATCATTATTATTATTATTATTATTATTATTATTATTATTATTATTATTATTATTATTATTATTATTATTATTATTATTATTATTATTATTATTATTATTATTATTATTACATAAAATGTATATTCATATATATATATATATAGTAATATAAAGGTACTTGTGTTGTCTTTGCTGTTTCAATAGTGCTCAATGCCATAAATGCAGAGCTGTTTAATAATTAATAAACGTAAATTGCCCGATGATCGCCTTGGCGTGAAACTAATAGTAGCAAATATGAATGTCTGATTTTTTCGTTTATTAATTATATACATATATATATACATAAGTGATATCTATCGTTTAAACTATTTGAAAAATTATATCAATGTTTGTTTTTAATAAAATTATATATTATATTTATCACATCTGAGTATTATCAATTCTTAGAAGATTTCAATCCCATTCTACTCAATAGTACCTCCTCATTCCCAAGATATCCTGGAATAATCACACGAGAGATACTGGAAATAAAAATTGTACTTATTCAATATTCAGTGATCATATTCCACATATAACACACACGCAAACGGAAAAATTATATCCGAAGCAATCACGTTTGACTGCCCTGAGACTATTATTTGAATCCATATAGATTTTATAGAAAAGAGAGATAGATAGATATCAGATTCTCCAAATAGTAAACATAATAATCATGTTTGGTATTATAACGAAAATGATTCGATCAATGTGATTGGTTTAGGGTTTGACGCTAAATAACTATAGCAACACTGGGTCCGAAAACACAATCGATCTTACAATTCGAACTTCACAAATGACAATTGACAAATGAGTATTTCCAATTTGATCAGGAGTTTTCAAAAACACTTCATGAGCAAGAAAGTCTTGTAAATGCTTGTGAAAGTTGTGCTAGCTATTATACAAAGCAGTTCGCGTACAATTTTTTATGAGATGTTGAGATTTGGCACACTCTATAGTCAGGAGAAAACTCGAAGGCGATAATTACTAGCAGAGGCGGCTCGTAATTTTCTAATCCCTAAACGAAGGGTCTTACTTTCGCGGCCTTCGAGCTTTCTCCTGAAGTGACTCGAATGGTGCTATCAGAGCATAGTTCTCGGAAAGTATGAACTATTTGGTTTAGAACATAGCCAGCCTCGATTTGTGACTTTTGGGTACGTTTTTTCAGAGCATTGTTTGATCCTACAATCCACGATCAAGTGTGTAATTCTCCTATGTTCGTGACGTCACAGGAAGAAAGCTGAGTCGAGAACTGTACGCTTGCCTTGAATTTTGAAAGCTGAGGGGAAAAATAAATATTGGGAAGTCCATATTTCTCTTCTTGAAATTGCAGTAAAAGAATTGATGGTTGACATCGTTTTCTTACATAATCATGGATTCTTATCTTCAAAAAGTATTTTCTACTGTCTTGTGTATTATTTATTATGGAAGATGACTGGGAAATGGAAAGGAAATGTGTCTTACCTATAATTTCAAGAATTTCGTAGAAGGCCGTGAACGCGAAGAAAGAATTGAAGCAAAGAAAGATTTGTTGACTGAATGTTTGATAATTGCCTATTTATTACGCCTATATTAGTTATTTATTATATAACTTTTTCGAATGTTGCTAATTTTTATTTGGAGTAATTGTTTTATTATTTGAAATTTGAGAGGTTGATTTTGTTTATGTTTTGGTTAGTTTATTGAGAGCTTTTCTTTCTATGCCAAGAATTTAATTTTTTTACCTATAGCTAGGAACTTGCGAAAATTGGTCGTAAAAGGGCGATGGGATGTATCAAGAAATAAAATTATGACATGATATGTTTCTACAGCTATCGATTCAGCAAAAGTTAGGCAAATTGTTTTTGAATTTTTAATTAATGCAAAAATATTTCAATACACTTTTCACATGTTTGCTTACTGGCTCGGATATTTCTCCTGGAAGCCATTTGATTTATTTTGAACAACTCATCAGTTGTTTTGTATTTTCATACATTTCTTGAAATCGGCGGAGTCAAGCTCTCTTATGAGGAAATGGCGTTATTGTGGTTAACCAATCAAATTGCAAGAATAAATCGTAGCAAATCCTTGTTAATGTTCTAATTATATATATTTGATGTGCATCATCTTCAACATTTACTCTGAAGTAAGATAATTTTTTTACAAAAACTTTCCCGGAAAAACTATATGCATTAAACTATGAGATGCAAATTTCATAGAAACACAATTAAAATTTAACATACGGATATTTGGTTTTATTTATCGGATCTAAACTTTTTGTCTTGACAGCTCATATACTATCGGTAGAATCAATCTTTTAATTCGACTGAACGTCACTAGCTTGAACTGCAGTAGCAGTATATTGAATCTAAACCTCCTTATTATTGATTTGATCACTGGTAGTTAAGATTGCAATCATTTCAAATTTTTAACAGCGTTCATATCCTGCTACGTATGTCTCAACCGTGCATGAGCACCATTGACTTTGGATGTGTCTATACTATTTGCGATATGTATATTATTTGGTAGTTTGAGCACTCTAGTATGATACAGATCTTTTCTTTTCTTTTATGTGATGTTTTTTTTTCACAACCTTGACTGACTCATCTTGACCTCTCTATATACTGAAGACAGTCCCTTGTTCACTCACTGTATGTATGTATGTATTTCAACCAAATATCAATTTAGAAAATATGTACATGGTTGCAGTCATCCGTAAGCACAAGTGCATGTTAAATTGAATGACATACTACAAGATTTTAATTTAGTAAACATCTAGTAAACACTGAGTAGTAATGATGAAGGTTAATGGCCAGAAACAAGTACTTGTCTGATGCTAAACGCATTCATATAAATACTTTTCACCCGTAATCTATATTCATAAAAATATGTCTTTGGTCTTTATGTATACTTATAATACCTGCTGTATACGCTATAAGCTAATATATTTGCAAAACAAATCCGATTGATATTTGAAATAATTTCGTATTTCATTTGTTAGGTCTAATAAGATATTTTATATTTTACAATAGCTAATATATTTCGAGTAATTTTCAATATTTATGATAATGTGACAGTCATCCAATGGCTATTTCTAATAGAAATATTTGCAATCAATTAATGGAAACACACGATAATTTATTAAATTTGAAATATTTAATTATATAATAAAACATATTTCCAATTTATTAAAATATAATTGACATGCTTATTCACTGATTAGATATAATGCAACTATTGTTATTAATTGTATAATAACTTATCAACTTCTCGTTATACGGATAATCTGTCAGCCATTTCAATGTTAAGATATCACAGTGATGTTTCGCTTTCCTCATCTTACATGTTTACATAATTACGAGGCACAACCCGTTGTTCTTTTGTTCATTTATTTAACATTTGTGTCGCTGAGGCACCAGTACAAAACAAGACTGTTGGTCATTGGTCATGTTCAATATGCTGTGAATTGCTACTTTATGGTATTCTTGCCATAATATACGTACATCTGGTCTAACATTACCAAAATGGTGAATCGTAATGACACAGTTATTATTTTATAACACGGCAAGACGTATACATCTGTAGTTTACTATGATGAGACAAAATAAAACAAAAATTATTCTTATCTTTGGTATACTTGGATGTTTGCTTTTTTGGAGTGGAATAATACAAAATGCGACAAGCATCACAATTCTTCAAACAGAAAAAGGAAAAATATCAGTTAGGTATATAGATCTATTACCATAGTTTACTTTTACGTTTAAATTTAAATAATCTACTTTTAAAAACATTTCATAGGAAATTCTTCAATAATAATATTGTTTATGTAGTTACAAGTGGTGAGACTTTTTTATCTTTAGAAAAGAGTTTGTGAATAAGCTATTGATGGCTGGCGGGTTGCCGTTTTGATTTTATTAAAATTCATGTTTGGACAGTTGGGGGGATGTTTCATAAGCGGTTTGCCTCAGCCGCAGAATGTTTATCAGGCATAATCAATCTGTAATCAACGCGTCTGTTAGACTGAGAACTTTATATTCAAAAAACATATGCTAGAGAATGTTACCGTTTAAGATTTGAATACGAATTTTATTTCGTTACCTTACCTGTTCTATATAACAATCATATTTTTGATTACATCTGTAAAGCAGTTTAATGCGCGATAATTTATACTACTTCGGCTGAAGCGTATCATTAAGTATATAATATATAACCTGAAAATGCAATGTTTGGACAACAAGCTTAATGGGGAAGCTTAGATTTAGTTGTTTTTGGTTTTACTTAGGCTTTTTCAATACAATGATATTGTCCATATAAAATTCCTTCATAAATTCAAAATAAGTTCTGAAGAGATGTCATAAAAATCTATTTACTTGGAAATAGAAACTGAGACCTTAGATCATTGCGAATCTAATCGTTTTGTTCGACAAAATTAGCAATATTCTTCGAAGAGAATTTCATAACCTTCCCAAGAAAATTTCAGAAATTTCCAAGTCAATTTCAGAAAATTCCAATATAATTTGAGGCAGTTGCAAATGAATTTCGAACTGATACTTAATTACATAACCCTGCCGATTTCATGTCAGTCATGAAGTTAATTATAGCTATGCTCGAATAAGGACAGAGGAAGTATAGTGTAATTAGCGGAAACCGGAAGATGGCGTAATTGACGGAGATTGAGGATGATTTTGTAAATTATGCAATTGATGCTATAAAAGTGAGAAAATATCATCAGCCTCGTGAATCGCAGTCAACATCTGCAATCCTCTGACATCCGCAGATTTCACTGCAATGCTCCCTTTAACCGTATTCGGGGGGATATTTGTCATGAATTTATTTTTGACAGATGCGCATGAAATCGAAAGTTGCCTTTAAAGTTATTATCTGTCTGAAATTGGTTTGGAACTGCCTGAATTTGGTTTTAAAATATCAGAAATTGAATTAAAACTGTTTGAAATTACTTTTAAAAGGCGTGGTACTAGAAGAAACAAGTCTTCCTATCAACTAAACATGAATTTGAACCGCTAATATGTACTAAATCTGAACCTCCCTCTTGTTCAGCTAGCAAAACGCTTGCAATAGTTAAGATTCACTGTACTGTTGATTGGGTATCATAAGATCTAACTATACTCAACCATCTCATAAAGCTAGTTGGATTATACTGATCATATAAGATGCTGAAGTGCTTACGGTTTCATTAGCTCAAATGGAAGAGCCTTCATATTATATCATATCTGATCGACTGTGGTTCAGTTTCCGGAATGTCAAGTCAGCTTAAATTTATCCAAAGCATCATATAAGTACCACCTAAGGCTGAATGATAGAATAGTCAGGAGGGAGTTACATTGTGAGTATCTGCAGCGCATCGTCGAGGATTCAAAAATCGATGCCTAAAGCCTGGTTCCCATATAGCAAATTTGCCTGCGTCGTTGCCTGCGACATTTGCCTGGGTTACAGCCGTAGACATTTAATGATCTTTTTTCTATGGTTTCGACCGGATATCATTATTCTTGCCTGCGTCATTTCAAAATTGAACTCACTCCAACTTTGAAATCATTCAGGCAAGACAAATGATATCCGGTCGAAACAATAGAAGAAAGATCATTAAATGTCTACGGCTGTGACCCAGGCAAATGTCGCAGGCAACGACGCAGGCAAATTTGCTATATGGGGACCAAGCTTAATTGATTCGACAATTTTAGCATTCGACGCCTATCTTCTATGAAATCTTGAAATTGATTTGCAGTGTCACAGATTAATACGGAGTTTAATACGCAGATTAATACGGAGAATTTAGCTTCATTACTCTAAACGAAACGAGCAACTACTCTGAAAACTGATATGCGATACGGCTGGATTTGGTAGGTCGATACCGAATCAATTAAATTAATACATTTATGGAAGCAGAACCTATATTAGATGAATCTCCATATCTACCATTTTCTTATCAACTCCGTTAAATAAACGATATGTATTTGAATAAGTGAGATACAAATTGAGAAATGGGAATTATTCATGTCTTGATAACTTATGTATAGTGTTTGTTTGTTTGTGTGTGTGTGTGTGTGTGTTTGTGTGCGTGTGTACAAATGAAATGCTCAATATAATTAATGTTTTTATATAATACATTTTTTATTTTACTCAGAGAGAAGGACGGCACATCCTTTGCGATAATGTGAGCGTCTACTCTATTTCTATACGTTTATTGTTTATTACTTAGGCCCTACTAGAATTACTTGCTTGATAATTTTTCTTTATCAGCTTGATGTGGTCTACATAAAAGTGATTCCTTTTTTCTTTGTAGTGATCTGTCGAATGTTATTCATATTGCCATGGTTTCATGTGGTACATACAGCTCAAATATGGTCAATTCCATCAAATCAATCCTCTTAACAGCAGATTCATCAATTCATTTCCATATATTTACAGATGAAAAACAATATAAATTGATAGTTAGCGAAATGTTGTCACAATTCTCATTCACGTCATCACTAAAAACTAGAGCCACTTTTCACGATATAGCACTACCAAATATAATCAAAGAAAAGAATGTTTGGCTAAAGATGTTTAAACCATGTGCAGCTCTACGCTTATTTTTAACAGTAAGTTGACAAAGTTTTTATGGACGCATTGTCAGACAGTCCTCATATCACAAAGTTTTCATACTCATACAATAAGTTTGCATTCAAAATCACAATGTCTACATCATACAGATAGGTTACTACTCTTAAGTCATTATCGCTTGATCATTGATCATTTATAAGTTACAAATATGTATTCAAAACAGGAAAAGAAGGATTCATATTGTGGTTCGATTATATTGAGAGAAAATGTTTAATTATTACAGAGTCAGAGTATTTCTGCGTGGAATTTTCCACTGACTGTTGTACTACTCATGAAAATTATTCGAACATCAACCAAAATGAGACTAATATGAAGCTGACAAAGAATGCATTCCAGTATAATTCGTATAAACGTGTTTCCAATAATATAAAATGATTTGTTAGTAACATGTAAACGATTTTCGCATAAAAATTAGATGACACAAGCAGAAGCAATTAACCTTTTACACTGAAGCAGTTATTTTCATTTATTTAATACCCAGGGTGATATTCTATTTGCTTAATTGATGAAATATTTGTGTTTGTTATTCATTTTCGCCAATCAACCAGTGACTTGTATCAATTTCTCGCACGTTGAGAACGCGATAGGCTCAATCTCATACCGCGTACAATGTTTCTCGCGTGCCAAAAGCTATAATGTACGTTCACAGCCTCTTGCTTGTTCTTTTAATGATTCGGCACGACTTAAGCTATATATAACCCATACATGTAAACCGTTGTTGAATAAGATTAATTAAATCTAACGTAACATGGAAACAGGCTGAACTTTATTTGATTGAAGATAATTAGATGACTGATTTCATTTATTACTGATTATAGCGAATAGCTCAATGAGAGGATTCATAGGATTATTTTTTTCTCATACGATGTCTCTTCGCAGACATGAGTTATCATCTATAGATTATTTTGTTCTTCAACAGGAGTCACTTCATGAGATAGACACAATCATATATCTAGATATAGATGTTCTTCTCTTGAAACCGATTATTTTTATTATTAGGATTATTTTTTTCTCATACGATGTCTCTTTGCAGACATGAGTTATCCTCTATAAATTATTTTGTTCTTCAACAGGAGTCACTTCATGAGATAGACACAATCATATATCTAGATATAGATGTTCTTCTCTTGAAACCGATTATTTTTATTATTAGGATTATTTTTTTCTCATACGATGTCTCTTTGCAGACATGAGTTATCCTCTATAAATTATTTTGATCTTCAACAGGAGTCACTTCGTGAGATAGACACAATCATATATCTAGATATAGATGTTCTTCTCTTGAAACCGATTATTTTTCTTATTAGGATTATTTTTTTCTCATACGATGTCTCTTTGCAGACATGAGTTATCCTCTATAAATTATTTTGTTCTTCAACAGGAGTCACTTCGTGAGATAGACACAATCATATATCTAGATATAGATGTTCTTCTCTTGAAACCGATTATTTTTCTTATTAGGATTATTTTTTTCTCATACGATGTCTCTTTGCAGACATGAGTTATCCTCTATAAATTATTTTGTTCTTCAACAGGAGTCACTTCGTGAGATAGACACAATCATATATCTAGATATAGATGTTCTTCTCTTGAAACCGATTATTTTTATTATTAGGATTATTTTTTTCTCATACGATGTCTCTTTGCAGACATGAGTTATCCTCTATAAATTATTTTGTTCTTCAACAGGAGTCACTTCGTGAGATAGACACAATCATATATCTAGATATAGATGTTCTTCTCTTGAAACCGATAGGAGAGCTTTATAAAGAAATAAAGAAATTTACCTCTCATCAAATAATTGCTGCAAGTCAGGAAAATGAAATTAAAGAGCGGTCGTCCTATTATCATTATTCAGCACATCCACATTACGGTGAAAGTGGAATAAATTCTGGTGTTATGATTATGAATTTAACAAGAATGAGAAGGGTTAATTTTATTCAGATGATACAACGAATACATAGCTGTTATAGCAACACTATTCGGTATGGTGATCAAGATTTACTTAACATATATTTTCATTCTCATCCAGGTAAGACTAAACTATTCATATATTATGCCTGATAATTGAACATTTATTGTGGTTAGTAATCAGTAATTGCCTTGATACACTTGTCAAATGCAATCTTCTATTTGTAGAAGAGTGTGGACGCTATTTAACATTTAGACAATGAGCCCGAGTTGTCTACCGTCGAATAGTTACCGAGGTCCTCCGAGGTGACTATTCTGGACTTGTTTTTAGTAGAAACCAACTAGTGGCACAAGCAAAAACATATAAAAAGATATTAATTCAACTATTTCTTCGCTTCTTGCATAATTAATTTTAAATACAATCGTAAATCAAAGGCTTCCATGACGACAATGGCGTCGTGATTTGGGGGATTAATTTTAATTTGACTTGATTCAGATTTAACTTTTAAAACAAAAAAAGTTGGATATTAATACTGGCTACAAATTTACAGTCCCACAAAATAGCAAACTTGAGCAAGGTAACTATTGAATATCTAAAAATACATAAATGTTTGCAGTTTGTAATATAAACCTTTGTTGTTTATAAACTTTTGCTGACTAGTGAACTAATTTATATCTGCAATAAAGTAGCGACGAAAACATTGCGAGAAGATTGTTAAATAGTAATAAAACTGTATATGCATAGCCTACCTTTGATCAACTTCATCTTATATTTTGTTGCTTGTTTTGTTTTCTCGGGGACGGAATTTAGAAGTTACTCTCGTAATTCGTATAAAAATTTTATTCAAAAACACTTGCGAATCGTTTGTTTACTTTTTGAAACTTGCGAGGGAACTTGCCAGCGTTCACTATAATGAGCATAGAGAATAGTTAGTAGAGAACGATGGAGCAACCAATCAGAATGCAGATCATCGAATAGTACCCTAGTCGGTTTCGACTAATTGCTAATAGTACCGTCATTTGAAATCAATTTCAACAGATTTCACGACAGATAATTATTAATGCGCAAAAATGATTGGAAGGTACAGGGTACTTAGAAAATACTGGGCAATTCAATTACCTCTAAGCCATTCCATCGACCATCAGAAGCTGGTACTCATTTGATATCTTTAGATAAAGTCAAGACGGGGTTGACAGTTGGGTGATTTCAAAAACGGCTGGTAAGATGTTTCAAAAATGTATTGCGTTACCGGGCCTAAACACAATCCATCTACGGAAAACTTGAATTTCAAATGAAATGATTTTATAAAACGTGGAAGAATACACAACTACAATATTTTATCTTTGATAGTTCCAAACTCGCACTTTCTTTGATATGCCACATTTTGACGAGTTGTAAATCACTTAGAAAATATCAGAATGGCTATAGTGAGAAAGACATTTGAAATTTGAGCTTTATCGTATAGTTGGAATGAAATTCATTTTTGCAGCATGAATGATGAAAATCAACGGCCACATACAAAAAGAAAAACTTCAAATTCAAGATAGATTCAAAAAATATTACGGAGTTGTCCAGAGTTGTTTTCCTTTACTTCAATTGATCAAACAAACCATTCGGCAATGCTGATTTAATCGAGTAATTGTAAATAATATTTGCGTTCAAAATTAAGGTATAAAAAAAGGTCGGTAATAGTATCCTGCCCATGATTTTGATTTCAATGAGTGTTACGATGACACAAAGGAGTGTCAGGTGGCACGAATTGAGTAATCAAAAATCGGAACATTGAGCGTTTATGAAAAGTAAATATCAATCCTATTTAGAGAGCTCGATATGTGTTGTAATTCCGAATGTTTTTCTTTGATATTTCAGATACGCTCTACGTGCTCGAGTGCTCCTTCAATTATCGGTCAGATCATTTTTATGAAGAAACCAATACATGTAAACATTCAATTAAACATGGTATTTCTATTATTCATGGTACTCGTGAAATTTATAGGAGAATTCCACAACATGTATTTAGTTATGTAAGTACATCTATAGCACATTCAAGTTTCGCAAAGAGTGGGAAATCAAGTCTTAAAAGTACTACTGAGAAGATTTTAAAGCTTGGAGGATACTTAAATACTTATTCATCACAATATAAAATTGCTAAACTTATAATGGATAGCATATGATTGTTTCAATATGAAAATAGTAAATATCTCTCAGACTATTAAACATTGTGTTCTTTTATATTCATTTATAAAATAAGTCAAGAGTACAAGTCCAAAATACAAATAGTTTTTAACTGTGAATGGAGTTTGTTTTCAGTTTACCTCGATAATTTTGTGATTTTTCCTACTTTCCACGTTCACATTCGCATACTCTAGATCATCCAGGCCTGTCGGGAGGTCTGTAAGATAAACGATTATAAGACTAGGAGTTTACAGTAATTTCAGCAGTCATCGAGTAATTTCTACTACAGTTATCAATTACAAGTTATGCTAATGAAATATCTGGCTTAGGGCTAGAAACTAGTCCAGTTTGTTCGACCAAGCATTACATGTATTACAAAAATACCAATTAATAAATTGCGTTTGATGGAAGGTTTTAAATTGTTTCACGAATCATCTGTCAAGAAAAATCCATGTCAACTATAGTTTATTATGCAATCAGTGAAATTCGAAACTCTGGTCAGAACATAATTAATATTCCTTAGTAGAGATTTCCATTCTCCTCCAACTACAATTACCATACCATTTTGTTTACTCTTATCCTCTAAATAACATTTTACTGTTGATCTTGATTCTTTAATGCATGGTATTTATTTTTTACTCTTTATCTTACAACAAATAAAGATCTCAGACAATAACAATGTTTTTGTTGCACCTATCACTTAGTCTTTTGCAAATAGATAGCGACATCACCAGAACAGTTATTTATGTTTGTGGAATTTCAAAGTTATATTATTCATAGAATGTTGTAGCCTTTTGAATTTCCTTGCACTTACATTCATGTATATGAGTAACGATATACAATATAACTGAAAGGCAGGTATAGATCGAAAGGGGCATTGCAATATATTTATACCTTGAATTGCTCACATTATGGTGTGATTTACACTGATTAATGTTTAAGAAAAATGAATTTATACACCCCTATATAATATGTTCGAAATTTGATTTAATATATACCAATGTATGCCAATGGAGCTCTTTCAATTTAGAGATGAATTCACAATCGTAATTAAATACATTTTTCTATAATAAAATCAAAAATGTGTATTTCAAAGTAAATGATAACGACAAGAGAAGACTAAGAGGATTGTTGCAACTGTTGTGAGATTGTTGCGAGATATCAATGTAATTCATTTTCAAACTCAAAAGAAAGATTAAAATTTTTTACATGAGTTATATAGTCTAAAATATATATTTAATTTACTAACATAATCTATTGTATTACAAAAACAAGGAAATTCTATGCAAAGACATAAAGACGAACAATGAATTAATTACTGAAATACATTATGAGAATAATTTGAACGTCTCAGAGTCAGTTTGCACATTTTTTGCACATTTTCGTAACTCATGTAAAAGGTTTTAATATTTCTTTTTAGTTTGAACATTAATTACATTGATTATTAGAAACATTGCAATAATCTTCCTAGTATTCTCTTGTCATTATCATGTCAATTTCTTTTGAAATGTTCTAAAAGATAATTCTTATACATAAAGTATGTATTATTTTTAAATTGAAATCCAAGGATAAACAACTTGTATACGTTGAGACTATTTTGCAAAAACCAGAATCAACTTTATTCACATCTCAGCTGTGTCAGTTATTTCTTTGGTTATCCAATCTGTGAATTTCGATACTCTAGTCATGGCATAAGTTCTATTTGCAGGCAGACACATCCATCCTCCTGCTACGACGATTCCATACAATTTTGATTCTTCGTCTTCTCCGATAGTGCATATTACAGGCGAACCTGAATCTCCGAGACATGGCGTCTGTCTAACAGATTTCTTTTCACCACATAGTAACAAGTCTGATAATTTCCTTCTTCCAAATCCACCATCTTTACTATTGCATACTGTTATTGGTCGCATTGGAACGGCAATTTCTTTCAATGTAGCTGAAACAGCGTAATTGTTGTTCATGAAATCAGCTATACTGGTGAAAGGATAAACAGATCCCCAGCCTATAAGAAAGAAATTGAAGGATGCGTGAACATGCATGCTAATATAAAGTCATCAAACATTATTAATTATTTTTCTTGTGAGGATATTGTGAAGTTCAAATGATTTCCAAAAAACGTAGATCTCACATTAACAGGAGTTTTAGTAGGAATTTGATTGAACATAATATCTATTGAAGAAAAAGCACATGTCTAACTTGGTTTTCCTATGTTGGGCAATCATCACAATAAAGCTGTATAATTTGGAAAGACGTTTGGTAAATAGTTTGGTAAAGTATGACCAAAATGAGTTCCCCAATTTGATTGGTTGGTCTGTGTGTTTGGAAAATTCTCGTGTAAAATTCCCATCGAAATTTGACACTTCACTCGTGTTATCCGCCATTTCCCGTTTTGTAAATATAAATAAAAAGATGGCAAAGTGTCTGGTAACCCTTTAACATGCGGTAAATAATTTTAGTAGGATAGATATGAGCAACATAAACATCACATCCGTTTCTGATGCTTTCGACTGGCGTTCCAGCAAGATAGCAGACAGCACTGGGTTACTTGTAACAATGCTCACCTGCTGATTTGCATTAAATGTCTTCAGCTGACAAGAGATCAAAATCTTGTTCAGGAATTCCAATGGCTTTGATTTCATTATTCAAAGTGAGTGGGGTTGTGAATTTTAACAGCGCAAGATCGTAATCGTAAAACATTTTATCTTTAGTGGCACCAGTAGCTCTTTTCTTCTCAGGCTGACCCAATATTCGTTGTGCTTCAGGATGGGGGAGGATCTCAGCCACACTTATCTCTTTGGTTTTATCCCCTGAAAAAAAAGCATGACATTTGTATAAACAATGTATTTTAATTTGAATTTTTAGGAGGTAAGTAACGTTTTCTGTGTTAATCAATATTTTCTCTTTATTAAAATTGTAGGACTTGTGGGACCATTTATATTTACTGGATCTACTGCATCTACATATGTTTGCAAAAATGATCCTTGTCAAGATAATTTGGCTTGGAAAGATGGTTTGAGTAGATTTCAACTGAAAAAATACAGGACGAGGATCAAAATGGCAGATTATGCAAAACGTTCAACTTGATTCCACATTTGCGCAATGTGTTTTAAAAGTTGTCTCGAATTTAGAAAATTTTTTCCATTTTCGTTGGAATCGTTTCGTTTTATCTTAGGAATGTGTAAATAAGTAATCTTGCATCACATGAAAGCCAGCTATTGGTCATGGATCTAAAATTTGAAAGGCTATAAGCCAATATGTGCATGAACCTAATAGCTGACAACCATCATCTTGAAAAAGGTACACAGCCCATTAAACATAACTCAATACATGCAGTCGGAGTGGAAGTTATTCTTGTTGGAAACATAATTATGTAGATACAAATCTGAATCGTTCGACAGTTTGTTCATTGCTGGAGCTAGATTCGTTTTTACATCATAAAACCGGACCATTTATGTTCCAATCAGAAGACTGGATTCTTAAGGGCGTTTATAACCTTCTGTAGGAGTTACATTTTTTTGAGGAATCAAGAAAAAATCTATAGATGATGCTTACACGGCTTGTCACTTTTTAGATGATATACATAGCGCAAGCGTGTAGCCAATCGCACTCATCAACACCTAGTTCATATTAACAAGAATATAACCAAGACCTTCTCCTTGAGCTCTTGGTCCAAATAATCATAACAAGGTCTATTTTATAAGACCTCCTTTTCCATTGAGTGTAAAACGTTTTCTTCGCATTTCTTTTTTTTTTCTTTCTCAGTATTATTTTGTGAACAATTATCTAACTAGATTTCGAGTTGCATGCAAATGCATGCTTATATTAGGTTGCGAATCCTCTGGCTTAACTGGTTAATAATAAAATCATGAAGAAATCTATTTAGAAAAGCTGATCGAAGCGGTAATTTAATTGAGAAGTTTTTTACAAATCCGGTACTATCTTAGTTTATCCCAAAGCACGTGGAAGCAATAACCTTCTCCCCCTCAAGAAACTGTCCAAGAAACACTACTAACCCGAATGTCATAAAGTTGCAAGGTAACAATTGGTGGGGTTGTTGTCTAAATTAAATTCTGTTCCACCTAACAGCACTGGTACAGCACGGACAAATTTCAACGACTATTTCATTATTCATAACGTGGTTATTCAACGTTTGATCATTCCGAATTGAATTCTGAAAAAGTATAGAATGGGAAATCATTCATTATTTCTTCACATTTTATTTCGCTAATTACAGTCATGTAATTTTTAAAGCAAAAGTCAATTGCAACAGTTTCTCAATTTTATTAGTAATCTCAACGTCGTTTCGGCTAATGTCTCTAGTAATTATCAAGAGAATAGAATTATAAAGTGTACATAAATATATAGATCATAAATTCAATAGGTTTTGTAATTTACATAGTATATAAGTTTTAAAAATGAAATAGATTTAATAATTTGTATGTTAAGAATTTATATTTTAACAATTAAAATAATCCTGAGCGGATTGAATCCGCTTGGGAGTTTTAGTTCGGTTTTAGGTCCTTAATAAATAGCATTTCATAAATTAAACAATCCCATTTTGAATTGCAGTGTCTTCAAACGCTCAATTGGTTAATAACAACGTCCACTGTTTGTTGATGCTCTTTTACATGTCGTCCAATGGCAGAAGATGATGAATTATGTGTTTTTATTCTTTCGTGTAGGTGGTTTTTTGTATACCCTACATAGCTTGAACTACACAAGCCACATTTAGATTTGTAAACGACACATTGGTTCGTCACCAGTTTAGGTTTTTTTTCACGATGCCCAAAGGTCATCTTTTAGTTTGCGACTACTAAAAATAGTTAAACAGTCATGTACTCTCTTATATATTATAATTTATTTGTTGTTACTGAAGAACAGATATTACTGATGAAGATGAAGTAGAAGCTGGTATTTGCAATTGTTTTATTTCTTTGTATATCTTTGTATTTAATTTCCATAATGCAGGTTGTTTATAAATTTGATGAGGTTCTATTCCAAACCATTTTCCAATAATAATTCTTGATTTATAATTTCCAACTAAAGATCAGATTATAGCATATCTTATTATTCTTATTATTTTCATTTATTATTTTCATGTGTTTTTTTTCGTTTACGTTTGAATTTTATTCTGAAAATTACCCCTTAGCTTGGATGTATTTATTTAAAAAAAATAAAGCCGGCCAAGTACCCCTCTAGCTAATGACGAATCAATTGAAATATGTTTCAAGTATATTGCATCTAAAACGGCATCGTGAATTCCCGCCTCACATACATACACACATGCAAATTGAAATAGCGAACATTTGAACGTACAATAAAACTTGGTTTAAAAACGAACATGCGCTACATGCAATTTGTAGAGTTTGCTCAGTCACGCGTGATATTAAAATCAAATTTCTATTGCCACATTCACAACAATGTAGCCGACCATTGAAAATGCTGACTTATCCTACATTATGGCGCGATCATTGTAACGTGTAATATATGTTCTGCATGGTTCAATGACGTCTGTACATCGATAGCTCTCATGCAGCTAGTATTAGCCATATGTTTTGAAATAGTGTGAGGGTTGGTTATGTTTTGTACATTTTTACTGTTACGACAAGTAGAACATGAAGTTAACAGTCACATGCTCTATTTTTTCAATCAGATAAAGTCCATCGCAAAAATATACATAGAGAAGAAACCGTAAAAATCTTTGTACCAATACTACTTCAAAGTTTCACAACTCCTTTTCCTTACCTATGTCTTAATACGATATAACTTTCTGACATTTTAATTTTAAAATTAAAATAATGCTTCACTTCATCAAGGTCTGGATTTTCGTTCAAAACAATAACAATGTATTATTATTTAGTTTAATTAGATCATACAGATAACAATTTATTAGTTTAATCAAAAGCTTCTTGGTAAAACATTTCAGAGTGAAAGATAGCGACAATAAACTAAACGTGATTTTTTTTATTCATATTTTTTGTTCAAAATTTTTAGATCTTTAATAATTATTTAGCAATATGAGTTATGATTTCCCCTATATGCTACTCTACGCAACCATTGATGTAATTAATAGTAAGAATAAATTATTATATAATATAAAGTGTTTTAAAATTTAATGTAATTTCATTTAATTAAATTTTATATCTTTTCAACAACCATCTTCCATTGTCTAGTTTTGGATTCCATGACTAAATTTACACATTTATTTCTGAGTCAATACAAAAACAATTGATAGACCATATGCTATGTTAATCTTCTTTCGTTCAAGATAACATTATCTGTTATGCATTATATATTATAGCAATCGTATGAAAAAAAATCCAAGCTTATCGGCTGCTGAATAAATGATGATGATGATGATGATGATGATGATGATGATGATGATGATGATGATGATGATGGTGATGATGATGAATCGACAATTAAGGAATGAATTTTATCATAAATAATGTTCAAATACCATATGAAATTTCTTAGCCCAGATTGTATTATACCTCTCCATACTAAGGATGTTCTAATTTCTTGTCGTGATACTTTATCCCGTGGGTAACTAGCAGAGCGGCGTATTACTTTTGTGGTATCCATTTTATTTCATTTTCTGGCTTTCTAGAGAACTTTGAAATTAAAAAAATTTCTAAAGCTTTGATAATGCTTCTCTTTTTTTTGTCCGCAACTTCTTGGGTATCATTTACAGGCCTTGTGGAGCCTATTGGATAATTCACAATTTTCCAAAGTGGTAGCCCCTTCCACTTATGTGAGGTTTGTGATACTCCTTCCTCCGGGTACTTTGGTAATTACCTTCTTCGCTGCAAGAAAAATTAATGGTCGATGCAAAGCTGTTAAATGATTAAATGTATGGTATATGGAGATCATATATTCCTCTTAACAGCGTTTCATGAGGCCTATGATTTATCGAATTAGCAGACAAGATACACGTTTAATATTATCTTAAATATGTATTTCTTATCATGGTATTAATACTTCCTCATCCATAAAAGTATGACATATAGCTATAGTAAATATAATTATTAATTTTAAAGACGTCATTATGCAACCGAGGTAAAATAGACAATGGAATTAGCAATAGAATCACACTTATGAAACCCAAAGATATGACAAGGTTAATATACAGGTGGTCCAAGGTCCTATTGTATTCGTAATTATAACCTTAAGTGAGGAGCGAATAATACACTGAAGTACACCAATCGTCAAAGTGGAAATTGAGGTTCTATTCATCAATGGCAAAATATTATTAAGAGGACATCCACTGGGTGGTAATTTCTACGTTACAATCATAAGGCGTTAGGAGATATCTGAATTTTTCCTACACAGCAGGCGTATCTGAATTTCACAAGTCAATAACAACCATACCCAGCGTGGGAATAAATCGTCAGAGCAAAAATTTAGCAAAGACCTATTCATTACATTGCAAAACATTATTAATTATTTCATCCACTGCGTGGTATTTTCCACTTTACTATCATTAGATGTCGGAGATATCTGATTTTTTCCTACATAGTAGGCGTATCTGAATTATACAAAGCAATAACAACCATACCCAGCGTGGGACTAAATTATGCAAGATTTGAGACATAAATTTCGAACTAAAATGCTAAATCGATTATTGATTTCATAATGTACGTATCAGTACAGTTGCAACCATAATAAACAAAATAGACACAGTTTTCAAACTCATAACAATGTCATTATCAGATACATCTAGTCTTTATGACGATGAATATACAATATTGGATTGCGATTATTTAATTGGCAGCACAGAAAACCACATTTTCTTTGAATCTAGAGATATTTCTACTTTATTGCTTGCACTTGGTGTTATTTGCATAATATTGACCCCTTGGATAATAATTATCAATTTATGCATCATCAGAGCCTTAAAAAAGAAAAAATTATTGAAGATATCAAGTAATTTACCATTATTGGCATTATGTATGGTTGACCTATATACTGGTTTAGCTGTCATGCCTTTATATGGTACATCTATGATATTAAAATCATTAAAGATCTACAATTGTAGGTTGGCAGGATATTTGAACTTCTCTGGCATGTCCGTAGCATTGCTAAGTATGACGTGTGTCCTGTTTATAACGTTAGAAAGATATCTTGCTGTTTGTCATCCATATTTTTATCGTCGTAGAATAACTATTGGATTATGCAAAACTGTTGTTAGCATAATAATTTCATTGCTGCTGCTTTTCTGTATTGTTGCACAATTCATTGTGTTATGGGATATATTTTTGGGATTTACAATGACAATTATTACTATATCATATACATTTATACCATTTGTCTATTTGAAAATCTATCGTGTTATGAAACAGCTTGATAAGAACATTCCTCAACCCTTTGTGAAGAACTTTAAAGCTCAGCACACAATTAAAAAAAAATATCGGTTGACTAATTTTCTCTGTGTTGTCGCTATTTCTTTGTTGATATTTCATTTACCTTTGGCTTTTAATTCGTTTATAATAATGATTAGTGGAAGGCTATCAAGAAATGCTTTATTATCGTTTAATGTTATTAATACAATGATGTTGACTAATTCAGCTATTAATCCTCTTGTATACTGTTATCAAAATCCAACCATAGGTCGCTTTGTATTTTCATATTTTCATCGTCAAACCAGGATAACACCAATCCAATAGCTATTAGTAGTCAGTTTTATCCTATGTCGGTCACGCATGTGCGTACGTGCCAAACGTGATCGACATCCGATTATCAATTACATCGCACGTGTGAAACTAATTGTAGAGTGGACGTCGGTTTGATCTGAAGCAATCAGCTGATACACGGTATGTAAATATAAAAATAATTCTTTGTAATCATCATTTATCATTATCTTTGTAATATTATCCGTCATTAGTAACTTACACAGCTTAAAATATTAGTTAATCAATTGATCACTCTATTACCTTGTAATTTTAAATGCCATTATCATAGCCGTTACATTACTATTACTATTGAATTGTTGAAAGTCATGAACGGAAGAAGAATAATTGATTGTAACAAATTGTGTGTCAAATATCTTTCTCTTTTCCTCTATCTTATCCTTTCTAGTCCTGTCTAGTCTCGTGTATCTGTCTAATAGAGTCTACAACTCCGTGCGTAAATTATTAATCAAATATTTTGTCGAGTGCAAGCTATATGTATACCCTTTTTCAAACTATTCATCAATTTGATTCTGGAAAAATATTTTTATTAAGCGTTTTGTATTAATATAATTTAGAACAAAATAATGATATCTAATAAAAAAATCATCAGTACAATTTTTCAAAAAATTGAAAGAAATTGAGAATAACATCTCATCTTTTCGAATGGATTGATCACGAACAAACCTCCTTTTGATAAAGTGTATAATTTCCTACACGCAATGAACAGATAAAAAAGTCGCTTGCAGAAAATTTGTATGAGTTATCAGAGTAACATTTACTCTTATTGATTAAGGAGGTTCGGAAGAGCATAGTCAAAGTTTTCTGTTATCCATTTAAACAATTTTTCAGAGGAAAGACACAAAATCATATCTTATGGTCACATATTTCAAAGAAGCAACACAAGATGTCGACGATGAGTGCGGCCTTGGTGTAGTGGCGGGGGAGTTGGACCACGGCCCGCAGGGTCTCGGTTTCAATCCCTGTCCGGAGCACTATAGGTTAGCGTCAGGAAGAGCATCCGGCTATTAAACGCACACAAGCTTCAAAATACTAACCAATTTAACCAACCACCCCGGTGAAAAAATGCTGCAAGCCTACCCGATTTGTGGATAAATAATAAGAAAAAAAAAAAAAAACCTTCTCGAGTACTTGCATACATTGTGAATAGGAACAGAAACAGGCAAATCCATATGGGACAGCAATACTCATATCTCTTATAACTAATCAACATTTTTGAAACATCTTCATTTGAATGTTTTTTGAAATTGGATTAAAAGTATAATTCATATAAATATGATGATGATGTAGAAAAATGAGAAGCTCAGACTTTTTTGATCTATTGCAAAGAATGTGCTCTAGTATGAAACTGTATACTGATTGAATGTTGCCAAGGCAACATAAGGTAAATCGTAATGAGTTGCCACGCCAACATGTGCTATAAATAGACCTTAATTTATTTCCTATCATGTATCACCAATGAAGCTATATGCCACATTGTTTGAAAAATATGGAGTGTGGCGTTATTTCTTTTCCAAAGGGCTTACTACAGTTCCAAGCCTCTTCGAAGTTTTTTAGACAGGATTTCAGTGGAATCTGCCATCCAAAGCAACTTTCATAAGAGGCCTTATATGCATCAGCCGTATATAGTTGGTGAGTTAGACTATAATTGTGAAAACGTGAAAATGTACAAAGCTGATGTCTATTCAATGCTCCCTTGAGATATATTAGTTATCAGTCAACCGTCAAAGGCCAAAAAATAATTCCTCTGTTTGTCTAATTTACAGAATAAATGAAGTGACCTTGTTTAACTCAATGCAATAGTACATGTATAGACTGTTTTCAATTTCATTTGGTTATAATTAGAGATATACTTACCAAGAGGATGAAGTTTCACATGACTAGGAAAATTAGTGATGTTTGCAACGCAATGGGCAGCGGTCAGAGCCCATTGATTGTTCAAAATGCTCGCCTCGCATATTTTGAATATTGTCCTTGAAGGGTTAAAAGTCATTTGTAGAAGAAACTTATAATTTGATTGATCTGCTCGTCTTCCATTAATCATCCTCTGGTGAGCCTTGACAGTATGATACGTTGCATGATGATGTTTGCTGTTTTGCCTGTTAAACATATAGTATTGAAAAATGTAAACAACTATAAATATTATTGGTAAATTTCACTTTGCGTAAAAATCTATAATCTAATTGCAGACATATATAGCTGAGTCGCAGGAATAAAGAACAATAGAATAACCTATATCCATAAAACTTAACAAGAGCCTTAATAACAATGGCACCCTATTTTGTATGTATCTAGAAGGTATAATGTTTTTTATGATTAAATAGATTGCCTGATGATCGTCTCAGCGTGAACATTCAAGTAGCAAACATGACTGTCTGATTCTCTGAATATTATTAGCTTAATCACTCAGGATTAATACACAGATAATACGACTATAGATTGCATGAGGTTAAATACGACGATATATTTAATTTATTATATAATCATCAGTGGCATATATGTGTTTCCACTACTGAGAAAAGCTGTATTCAAAAATATTTCATATTTCATACGTCAAAATAACATTTAAATAACTTTTAAACAAATCAGTGAACTACTTGTTTATGACAACACATGTGTCTTGTTGCTTCTAATAAATTTCAAGATTATTCAGAGTTGCAAATTTCAAAATTGAAATGGCGAAAAAGCTTTGACCCTCGCACAAGCTTTAATTTTCCGATTAGGAGACAATTTAAAAGCCTTGAAAGATATGTGTGTCGTATAGTAGAGTTTGATAGTTACAGTACCTCATGAGATCTGAACTTTCGCATTGACATGAACACTGAAGTCCACTCATATCCTGAGTCTACCTTTCCTTAATCCATACCAGAGAAGAAGAACTCTCCGATCCACCTTCCTTGACAGGATCAACAGCCCTATTAAGTGGAGACACGCAAGTTCGTCCGTAGCAGCCTCCCGCTCTGGTAATGGAGAACGGTCGAGAATTTGGTTTAATCTTGATGGTAGCAACAACACCTCTTACAACACGCGGCAGCACTGAATTACATGCACAAGTATGCTAATACATACAAAAATTATTCTCATGTTCTATGTTTAAGATACATTCCCTTATTGCGAGGAGACCACGGTTTGCATAGGAAATCAATCTTCTTGTGGTAGTGAGTGATTTTAATCAAATTGCGTTCAGATACATGAATGTTTGAGATTGAACCATTAAAGCATTGAGCCATACTTTTCACTAGTATCATTGTACTTCATCATGTAGAAAGTAGTTTATATTCAATGCAAGATTTCAATGAGCCGACCTTGCTATCATCAACCAAATATTATGTTGATTAAGATCTATAAGAAGTTAGCGGAATCTATCTAAGTTGATGCCTTATGCTTTCTCATTGATTTGCTTTGGTTTCAATATCAAACAAGGCAATTGTAAATTTTTTGAAAGTAAATATGTAATGCGGTGTCATAGCCTCAAACTTAGATCTATATATGCCCCGAATCCAATTATAATAAAAATCAATACTCCAATCGTGTCATCCGACTTTGGAACAATCACATTGTCTCAGCAAAGCATTTACAAACTTCCAAAGATAAATTTAATAATGAAGATCTATCAAACTACTATATAGTAAATTCTAATAAATTCTTAGATTAAATTCAATCATTATGCACATTATGTATCAGTTCTAATTACAGGATGGTAATTAAGTAGAAGGATTCGGTTTTTCCTGTACTCACCGGTTAAGTTTTAAACTATTGACGAGCTTAAGAAAATAACAACAACAACAACAATAACAAAAAGGACAACAACATCAAAAACAGCAACCACAGACCAATCAAAGACTTTCAATAAAAGGAGTAGTTTACCTATCTATATATTAAGATATGATACACCTGAGCAACTATCAATAAAACATATCAATATGTTGCAAATTGATTTTTACCTTGCTATACCTGTGCATGCAATTAAAACAGCAAGGAAGACTAATGATTTCAACAATGTCTCCGCCATCTGTTGTATATTTCTAAAAGTCCAATAAACCTTTCTTAACTTTAAATATCAGTTATATTTTGCAAGGAATAACATCATTAATCATTCATATCAACTTTGGCTAATCAATTTGTTTATGGATTATCAGTTGATGCACATAAACTTTGTTCACTGATTGCTAAATAAGTTTTATTATTATTAATGGCTGCTTTCAATTGGTTAATGAAGCACTAATAATTTCTAATGTCTTCAAACAATATCTAGTAAACCGAGAGAATAGGGTAGAGCTCGAGACAATTAGGTCGCGACAATGTTTCGGGACAATAGTATCTGCAAGGTTTCAAGACTGAAGTGGTAAAGAAGTTCTGTTTTACAAATGTTACACTTTTCAAAATGAAGATTTACTACATAAACAGAAGCAGAGCTATCAAGTTTATTAAATAAAAAAGATGCGAATATTTTCAAAGAGGACAAGGAAATGCAAAGATTTCTTTATCTAGTAAAATCGAAATCATTAATCGAAATTATGAGCACAAACAGACTTGCTGCAATAAATTCGTAATCTTTCTCATAACACGGCTGTTCTTGAATAATTAATTAATTAAGGTAATTAAGGATTAATTAAGGTATGGATTAATAATAAAAGAATTATCGACTTCTGATTTCGCACGACACTGAAAATCTATCAAGCATCAGCATGTATTAATTCATAGCGTGATCAATATTACAGTTGTCCTCAATCTTGTTCGAAACTTGTTAACTGTGCTGCTACAAGTAAAATAATTTGAATGAATTTCAACAAGCAAATCTACTCCAAGCTGAAATAATATCGAATAATCGTGTTAAACTGTTGATAGAATCTCATTTAAAGAAATGTTCAAGTAAATATGTTAAATATTTGAAATATTAATTTTACCTAAAATTTTTCTAATGTTTTTTCAAGAATAGGAGTTTATTTTTCTTTTAAATCTTGAACATTATGGTCATCTTCCCAAATTTTCTATTCTAGAAACCCAGTATAAGTGTAAGGGAAGTGACATTCCGGAACTAAAATGTACATCAAGCAGCCTTAACAATGAAAGTAGAACTAAAAATGTATAGTGCAGCTGAAGATAACAATAACAAAAAATCATAAATGCATACCAAACTAAGTATGAGGCACTTTTGTTAGATAATTGAAAAATAATATCTCCTACGACAATTTGAAAATAACTCAATGACATCTCTTAACACACTAGAAGATATATTATGGGTTTCGTATATATAAATAGTCTTCAAGTCTCATTTGTGAAGCGATTATGACCAAGAGTTTCAGCAGCACCTGTGCAGAAACATACAAGAAAATTTTCGAATTGTTTGCAAGCATTGAAGATAAATTTAAACGATATAATTGCGCATCTGTACTGATCTCTATACAAGAATGGATGCAGCATTCTAGTAGACAAAAATGAAGCTTATATGAAAGCTGTTTCAGTTACAAAATGTCCGATTTACGGTTGATTTTAGTACCCACAAAATGTTTAGGTTCCATTAGCTGTTACCTTTCTTACGAAGCATCTGACTCGGAGTCCGACGGAGTCCGACTAAGAAAACAATAAATAAATTCCAAATCTGACTCCGGGTCCACCATATTTCAGTCAAAGTCCTGTAAAAAGTCTGAAAATTGATTAAACTACCATCCCAAATGTATTCAAAGGTAGAAAAGTATATATTTACATAATTGGAAATAAGTAGCCAATCAAACTGCTATGTTGGAATATCCTGAAAATTTCTACTTTCCAAGAGCTTATGATTCTGGTTGGCAAAGGTTTTCTTTCATTCTGGCTCCTGTTGAAATTTGGATTCTCCTGCCGGAGTCAGAGTTTGATTCTGGCACCAATACACCTCAGTTCTAGGTCACTAGCTTCTTACGGCACAGTGGTTTTGTGTGCGATTTTTGAGAAATCGAGAAAATTTTGATGGAATTCCATTCTATAGGGCTTGTTAATTGATGACATAAGAAGTTCTTGGATAAGATGCTCTAATAAGTCTATGAATTAAATGGATGCCATTTTCTTTGATTAAGCGCAAATCTTCAGATGTCACTGGCTTCAAAATTTGGCTTGATTCTCAATGGAATGCTCTATCCAGTGTTTTATATAGATCAGTGGCATAAGCACAAAATATTGTTCAGCAACAAAATGGTAAAATACACGAGGCAAAATTCCTGATTTTATTATCCCTTGAAGAAAATTACAACGACATTGGAATGTTAATAATCATTCTACCTAATACCTTTCATTTTTAGTTGCGTCTAAGTTTCCCACAACGTGCCATAATTACAGTTTTGTTGTAAGACTCAAAGTTGGAGTTGATTAGGACTTTTTACTTCGCAATGTAAATAATGCTGAATTGCCAGACAGTCCTGGTAGAACCTTATAATCTGTGTGTAGGAGTTGCGAGATCGGCATTTTACTCCTTTACATTTAACCTCAAAGTCGATCAAATTTGGTCTAACTCGACTGGAATACAACCGGTTAGCTAGAAATAGTCAGCGAGGGTATAGCAACTTACGATCGGTCCAGACACATATTCGAACAAGCCCCTCTCATAGTAAAATACCATCCACATTATTAGAATAGGAAATCTAATTACAAGTAGTCAATCCGCTGTATGATAATAAGCAATTGGTGCACAGTCTCCTATGAGCTATTGATATTTGGCGCACAAATGGCACGTAAGGAGAAAAGGAGATGGCATCAGAAAAATTACGAAACATTTTCTACTGGAGTGACTCGAGTGCGCTAAATATCAATAGCTCATAGGTAACTGTGCGCCAATCACGTTGCGTTATAACTAGCAGAGCTTTGAGAAGCATTTAAATGACTTTCTTGCTCATGTTTCTGAGGTGTTTTTGGAAACTCCCGATCAAATAGAAAACTCTCATTCGTATCAAGTTCGAATTGTAAGATCGATTGTTTTTTTGCCATGGTAATTTAGTGTCAAACTCTAAACCAATCATATTGATCAAATAATTTTCGTTATAATACAATATCTGTTATCAGATATTCTAAGAAGATGCATAGCTTTATTCATCAATTGTTTCAGTGATCTCACGAGTTATCCAATCAGTAAATCTGGATACTCTAGTCATAGCATATGTTCCATCTGTTGGATCGCACATCCATCCTCCAGCTGATACCAATCCATACAGTTTTGTTTCTGTTTCGTCTCCAGTTGTACAAATAACAGGTGATCCAGAGTCTCCTAGACATGGAGTTTGTTGAACAACCTTTCTCTCGGCACACATTAATAGGTCAGACAATAGACCATCAAATCCTTCGCTATTACATAAAGAGTTTGGCTTGACCTTGACTTTGATCTCTTTTAGATTTGGTGAAACATCATAGTTATTGCTCAGAAAATCTTTCATTTTTTCAAATGGATACACACTTCCCCATCCTGAATAAAAACAAATTCAATAGATATATGTCAAAAATTTAGGTGTTCGAATCTGCTGACATAAAGTGGGAATCTACGCTAATTTGTAAACATTGATTTGAATATATGGATATATAAAATAAGGTGAAATAATAAGGTTAAAGTTGATACAATTGTGGGAAGGAAAACAGCCTGATTAATTAAATATTTGAACAAATACTTGCATATATTCCACAAAATTAGTCAATTGGGCCACGATCTATATAACATTTAACATTCTCTTCTATTGCTTTAAATATTATGCATTTATAAATATAAAAACATTCACAATCTATCCCAAAATTAAAGCTCCTGTGATGCAAATAGCATTTGCTCTCTGAATAGCAATGCACAGTCTTTAATCACAGATGATTAATTTGTTTGCTTTATAAACAGATGCGTTGTATGATTTCGTTCATATCATTTGAGAAAGCTGATTTATAAAATACTACATATTGGGTCCAATGTCCTAATTGTCGCTAAAGTTATTGTCCAGATTACGTATTTACTCTCGCTGTGAATTCGCTAAAACAGCAGAAAACTTTTATCTTGTTAAAAGCAGCTAGTACAACTGTCCAACAGGCCTTAATCTAACATATATTCAGAACCCTAACATAAGATCCAAAACGATAATCGCGTATTGCTATCCATAGAAGAGCCCTCATATCAATGGATATTTGTAGATGATTTTTATTTTATCCATATATAAATATACAGTCAAACCTTCAATAATGGTCACTTCCATGCAGCGGCCACTTATCTGTATTATAGTTTCGCTTCAGCAACTTTCAAAGTTAATTATTAAAATAACCTTTTACATCAAATCCACCTGTATATTAACGCGCCGTGTCAATTACTCTACATTTCATATACCTGGCTTTTATTAACAGATTTCACAATACAAATATTTTCAATACTACTCTAGTGAGCAATATCTACTTAGATATTGTTCGTATAAAATTTAACAATCTTGTTTACTGTGACAAAGCTTGAGAATGTGGAAATTGCTGCTAATATCTGTTCCTGCATTGTGGGTTTATCTCTTTTTTCCAATGTCTGCATTCTTGTGCTCTTCGATCCGTATATGGAGGTGTCGACGTGTATAGCCGACATAACTTGTATATACAAGTCACACTTGTAACAATATACTACGGATTGTTGAGTCAATAATGAAGCTTTTGGTTCAAGATGCCGAACAGTATCTATAATTTTTTTACTTTTAAAAATAACATTGATATTACCATCAAGGTGTGTTAATATATTCAGAGATTAGCTAGTAAGCTTATACGATCGAGTGCGATTTTATAGAATACATATAGCAGAACAGCTATCTCTAACCAATCAAGGCTAATCATAAAAGCATCTATATGAATACGAGATCAAGTATCGATCAATTTATCCTATTCAAACAATGTGTAATCGATATAATGCACATATTAGATATAGTCGTCTATTACCTGCCGAATTGCATACTGGGTTATTAGCTGCTAGCAGATCAAAATCTTGTTCAGGAATTCCAATTGGTTTCATTTTTTTATTGAAAATGAGAGGTGTTTCGAATTTCAAAAGTGCCAGATCGTAATCGAATAATTTTTTATCGGCTGTTGCTCCTTCTGCGCGTTTCTTTTCAGGCCAATCCAAAATTCCCTGCGCTTCAGGATGTGCAATTATCTTCGATACACGTATTTCAACTGCAGTGTCACCTGTAATAAAACCATATTTATCCAATTGTCATTATTAGTTTATCGCGATCGTATGTTTTGGAGTACGCAGATATTAAAAGAAAAATGGGCTACAACACACTTGCCATGTTTGTATTCATATTTATTACACGAGGAATGGTGGAAGACAAGAGTGGAAACAAATTTCATTTTAAAGTTTGTTTATATTGCGGAAATTCGTTCGAATCACGAATTAATGATTTTCAACTCAATTTAAATTCAATATTACTATACTCACTACAATGTCCTTGGTAAAAATTAATTAAAACTTCAAAGCGTTGGTATATTTCTGTAATAGTAAGCGTGAAGCGAGTCAAGCTAAAAAATGGCATTATTCGTCGAGATTCTGCTTCTCTTGACAACTGCATTATGTTACTGAAATTCAGCATAGAGATAACTACCAACTGTATTGGGTATATACAGCATTGCCTAAGATTAGTAATGGTTTTTAGAACTCAGAAAAGCATTCATGATTACGGTTTTGACTTTGGAAATGTATTAAGGACATTCAATTTTATAACGATGCTATTAATTCGTTATTTGATATGTATTCGAGATTTGTCTCGATAATTCATATCAAATGGTGCTGATTCCTGAACACTTCTTCACAAATGCCAAACAACATCCAGTTAGCAACAATCTAATTCATGTAAAACTTACCAAGAGGATAAAGTTTCACGTCACTGGGATAATCTGTATAATATTTGCAACACAATGTGCAACTGTCAGCGCCCATTGGCTATTGATGATACTTGCTTCGCATACTTTGTAACGCGTTCTAGACGATGAAAATTTCATTTGAAGAAGGAATTTATAGTCGGAGTAATTTGTACTTCTTCCATTCACCATTCTTTGGTAACCTTTTGTATCAGGAGATTTTGCATGATGATGTTTGTGATAATATCTGAAATTGATGGAGATCAATAACATCATTTGTGCTAATTAATCCTGCTTCCTATCATATGTTAACGAAAACTGTCACCTGTAGGCCCTATAAGCTATTTTTTGCAGTGAGTAAAGATATAGCTACAATATGACAGTAATTAAGTAATATACAACTAATATTATATGAAGCATGTTTCTAAATTAAAATGAAATAAAAAGTACAGCTTGCTGCTATTCATTAAAAACGTTTGTAATCCTCGCCTTCACTCTATGGAGTAGAAAATCTGCTTACTATTCACCATTCACATTCTCTTCTCTTCCATATTTTTCAAAGGACACATACCACCAAAACATCATAATCTCGCACCCACAATGAAATTTACATCAAGCCGAGCCATCGTCATTCTTTTCAACATACCCATCACCATCATTGTCATATATTTATTCAGGGCCTGATAAGCCATACTAGGCTTGTTTTCATTGGGGTGCAAACATTTCATGGTGTCTAGTCATGATGTGAAAAAACATGCTCCATAAATAGTTGTATGTTTCTTAATTACTGTCATATGTAAACAATTCGTTAACTTTATTGCAGATATATCTAAACTCACTGTAAAAAAAATAGCTTAATTGGCAGGTGTGCAAAAGTGGAATAATCTACCGTCTACAGTGAAGAAGGTTTCCAGACGGACACAAGTTTTTATAAGTCTCCTTGAGAAGTATTTAAGCGCCATAATAAACATTTGCTTAATTTTGTTTCAAGTTTATACTTATTGGTATTATTGTGTATAATTTGATATATGTTACTGCAACTCAGAAAGAAATAGGCGGTAGGAATTATTGCCTTGAGTAAACACAATGTATTATTAAGAAAATAATCTAGACTTTGCAAACATTGGTATTCGTTTTTCAACTACACAGTAGTTGACTCATCCTTTACTCGCAAGAAAAATTATAACCTGAAGAAACAGTCCTCTTTCAACCCAAATCAGAAACATATAGCTATATATATAATCTTGATATGGTTTATGTTTTACACAAAATTGACCAATTCATCTTGGCCTTGCTATAGCAGGTGAAGTCACTCCCTTGTTAATTGAGCAGTACTGATGACCGCAAATTGCCAGAAGCAAGTGCTTATCTGCTGCTAATCAAATATATGTATTTATGAATTTATTTGAATAAAATCGTCTGATGAGCGCTATGGCGCGAAACCCTGAGTGACGGAGACAGTGTCTAGTCTTTGAATTTATTTCTATATAATGTATATTCATGTATTTATCATCTTTCACTTGAGTATTGACAAGAAATTTTAAAGGATTATTCACCTCGGGGATGCCTTCGCTCAAGAACAAAAATATGATAAAAGTATCAAGCAGTAAAACATATGAAGATCATGGATTTTTTGCAGCTGTTTCAGCAATTTGAAATACACGTCTGGGTTTTCTCAGATGCTTCTCCTCTTTGAGAACTTTTAAGAGAAATGTAAAAACGTATTCTTTCTATACTTATGTTAACATTTGAAATAGACTGTTGACACTTCTTTACTTTACGTAGCCTGTTATCGACGTTATTAGAGAGTTTCAGATGCGCGTCAAACCTAATGACGACGACGAACATGCTCATGTGACTAACATTTGATCCACTCTGTTTGTCGTCTCTGTTCTAGGCATTTCAGATTAGTAAACCATTCAAGACGACGATTAGTGTCAACAATGAGAAGAAGTGTAACCAGAGTAATGAAGGAAACAAAATTTACGAACAAAACTTTGATGAGAACATTTCACGCTTTGAAATTGTATCCCAAATGCTTCTCTCAACTTTCACAAACATTGAATTGGGTAATAAATGTCTTCAAAAAGGGAAAAAGGCAGGAAATTCAACGCCGTCAATAGCAAACTCATAAAATCACTGCTTTATTCCAACAATCAAATATTATTTAATTTACTATGGCAACAAATGAAGATGGCATACATGAGCATTTAATAAATACCTTCTAAAATAGGATTTTGGATCATTTTTCAATGACAAAGTTACCTCTTAAAAAAATTGTAAAATATCATGAAAGATTGTCAATGCATTATAACATATAAAACTTTCCCGTTACCAAATGACATATAACGTTTTAAATTCAGCTCCAATATATACCTGATACATTTTTCTAACTCCACCAAAAACTCAAACCCTTAAAATGAGCTAGCGAATAGTTTTTTTACCCGACGGTTGTACACAATGAAATTTTCAAGAAATATGGTTGCCTCTCACTCACAACTGTGGTCTGTGGAAAAGTGGATTCCCTCCAAAGCTGCGCAGCCGCATCTCGCATGATGATTTTCGTCGTCGTTATGAGAATTTTCGTGGATCTGAAACTCTCTATTATAGATAGTAAATCTCAGTTCTATTGATTGAAAACTATTTTTGCCTAGTTTACACAGTCTTATAGGTACGATAATGTATTAATTCATTTATCTCGTTTATAATGTAAAGAGCTTGGCACTGCTTGAGAAAAGCTGTAAAAATATATTAATATCATTATATTGTTATTATTATTATATGTAATGTAATTCTTAGAAACTTATTCTCAATCTCATTTAATTTACCTCGGATTTCCTGAACATATCAATGAATTGACGAATAAAAAAACTGCCCAAAGTATTGCGGCCATTCTTGACGAGTACTAATGAGTCGGTTTATATAGAAAATGGCAACAGGGGCTTCATAACCAATATTTATTTTACTTGTAAATCATTGAATTTGTATTAAGGCTGCTCAGCCATGCAAGTGATCATCCTCTATCGCTAGAAACAAGTGACAAAACTGCAGAAGAGTCAAGAATATCACTTATTATGCTGGGATTTTATTGAAGCCTACTTTAAGTTAAACAAACCGGGTTTCCAAGTCGGATAATGTGACTAATATAAGTGGTTGAAGTAAATAAATAATAAATAATGTAGACGGTGTCGCCCTATCGAAGGCACCCGTACCATTCCTCTATTTCTAGATGAGTGGCTTTTTTCGCTAAGAGGAATGATTTTAAACGCTCTTTGTTGATATCAGCCGCGACACTGCAGATCAATTTCAACAGATTTCATGGCAGATACGTCTCGATTGTCGATGCACAACAATACGCCACAGTTACTTCACAATGCAATTCCCTCTGAACCATTCCATCCGCCATCAGTCAAAGCTGATTTGACCTTGGGGGGATTTGAACCACAGTCGATTAAATATGATCAGATCTGAAGTTACGCTGCTCTGCTATCTGAGCTAATCCTCCTTAATGAAGGAAAGAAACGAAACCAGAAATGAAACTTAATGGATGTAAAATTGGTTTGTTGTTCTCTACAAAAAATTGAGTTAGACGTTGATAAGAGTATTATAAGTTTTGTATAATGCTTCAGAGAAATAGATTTTAAATTGTGTGTCTAATTTTTTGTAGTATATTTTACAATAGAAAGCTATTTGGATATCAAAAATAAATCGACAAAATTAAAATACACCAGAATTTTCATTTTGATTTCAGTGCACACCTGGTCTCCATATAGAAAAATTTGCCTCCAAAACTATCTACGATCGGAAGTAAATTAGCAATGCGACGAGTGGCATGTTACTTTAAACAAACAAGTTTTTCAAAGTACAATTGATAATTACGAAATATGCATATGTAATGTAGCATATATTATGATAAATATAAATGTAATCTTCCAATGAAGTTTTTTACTCTTTAATATGAAGCCGAATTAGGGTCAAAATTCGATTCACATGTTGATGATGTGTCTCACATGGCGACAATGTGTTTCACATGGCGATGACGTGTTTTCACATGGCGATGATGTATATTCCTGAATCCATATTGGAAAGTAGCCTGCGAGCAGACCTTAATACGGGATCAAAATCTAACTTCCTCGTTCGTCCCCTCGAACTCTGGCAATGAAATGGCATTATTTGGCACGATGTTGGACGTTTTAAATGAAATAAAAGTGGAAAGTATCTAGCTAACATGATTGTCGACAACGCTTTGTCGCTATTTTTCTTCAATGAATTTTATAATTGGCATGCCGCTTGCCTAGATAGTGATACGCATACACTGGCAACAAACATGGCCAAAATCCCTTCGAAAATGCTAATAACAAGCCTGGGTAACTGTAGAAATGTTTGTTTTCATTTTTAATACGACAATCTTTTAGCTGGTTGACGTTGATTGAAGCTTTTTGCCAGCGTAAAGGCAATCAGTATGTTCAAAATAACTACAAAAAATGCTAAAAACAGACCTGGCAAACTATAGAAATGTTTGTTATCATTTTTGTTTTACGATATAAATCTTTTTGCTGGTGCAAGGTTTGCAAGGTGCAAGTTGATTGAGGTCTATCAACTTTACCATTGTAACTTCCATTCCGTAGATCGACTAATGGCTGTCAGTCCCATTGTTATTGCTCTTGCGCTGAAAACCTTTGGTCAACAGACAATCGAAAAGTCTGTAGCCTGGAGTCTAGACTTTAATCAACATTCAACAAAGGTTACAGAGGAGATCAGAAGCTACAAGACATTTTAATCGAATTTCTTACTTTTGAAGTTTAGATTTGTATGCCTGATTTGAGCATTTATGAAGAGATTCTGACCGTGTTTTTTGCCAATATCTAGGCAATAAATATGTAAGAGCCTAATCGAAAGTATTTTGGAGAATTAGTGATCGTTGGTACGATTTATTTAATAGCGTTTAAGCGTGGAAGGATGCTATACGATAATATGGCGTAAGACGGAAGGCAAAATTGTCAAATTTAAAATTATTAATGATCATGCTATCTAGCTAATTCCCATTTTATCACTGCCATATTATCGTATAGCCTCCTTCCGCGCTTGATTGCTAAATAATCTTTCCAAACGATTCTACAAAATAGTTAAGTTGATAAGATTCTCACATACTGATTGCCTATACGCTGGCAAAAAGCTTCAATCAACGTCAACCAGCTAAAAGATTATCGTATTAAAATGAAAACAAACATTTCTACAGCTACCCAGGCTTGTTATTAGCATTTTCGAAGGGATTTTGGCCATGTTTGTTGCCAGTGTATGAGTATCACTATCTAGGCAAGCAGCATGCCAATTATAAAATTCATTGAAGAAAAATAGCGACAAAGCGTTGTCGACAATCATGTTAGCTAAATACTTTCCACTTTTATTTTATTTAAAACGTTCAACATCATGCCAAATAATGCCATTTCATTGCCAGAGTTCGAGGGGACGAACGAGGAAGTTAGATTTTGATCCCGTATTAAGGTCTACTTTCCAATATGGATTCAGGAATATACATCATCACCATGTGAAAACACATCATTGCGATGTGAAACACATCGTCGCCATGTGAGACATATCATCAACATGTGAGTCGAATTTTAACCTTAATTCGGCTTAATACGTTTATGCTTTCAATATTTGATAGGTTAACGATTTTATCTTAGAAATACTTAGAATGAGAATAATTATACATAAGGACATATATATATATATATATAGTCTACCAGTTATATTGATTATAACATCTGTCACAGGCATTGATGGATGTTTCAGTTTCAGAAACATTATTAAAAATAATATATCTTTGTACTATATCTTTATAATAAATCTTTTGCTCGACGTTCTGTAAAACATGCCTTGTGGCAACTTCACAATTATTTTTTTTTCGCAATTTTTTTTTGTGATTGTAGAATTTGAGGTAAAATAAATAATTCGATGACTATATTTCTCAGAAACTTCCACTTGAAATGGATGTGCTGGCATGCAAATTCTTCAGCTCGATGATTATACAGACATTGTTAAAAGTGTTTGGAGTTTTTGTTGCAATTAATCATTTATTAAAACATTATTTTTCTTTATAAGTCCATATTAGATGTAAGAATGTTAGCAAATACATTGCATAGAAAGAATGAATTGCTTCAAAATTCCACAGGTTTTGATATGATTCCGTCGAATGTATCTTCTCCAATTGTTTTCTTGATCCAATTACTAAATTTTGAAACTCTTGTCATGGCATACATTCCATATTTCGGATTACAATCCCAACCACCTACTGTCATGATTCCATATAATTTCTCTTCGTTATCTCCAGCGACTTTACATTTAACTGGCGAGCCTGAATCTCCAAGACAGGGACCTTGCATAATCTTTTTCTGCTCGCCACATAATAAAAGATTGGATAACTTGTAATCGTCGAATCCACCTTCTTTCGAATTGCACACTGAAATTGGTTTGATTACTGCTGTGATTTCCACGAGATGTTTTGATACTTTGTAATTGTTATTGACGGCATCTTGGAAGTTTTTCAGACGCTTTGTGCTTCCCCAACCTATATAATTAATCAATGAAATTATGAGAACTATTTCATGGTTGATCTGTAATTACATCGTTTGTTAAGTCGGTGCTGAATTTTGATTGATTTTAATATTTTTGTTCTAAGAATTTTTTATTTAAATTAGATTTTTGATAAATTTGAACGAAAGACACGTAATCATATAGAGACGTAGTATTGCAATGTCTCATTATATTTATTTGATATTTTAAGTAATTACCAGCCATTATATTTAATTCCTTTGTTATCATTATCAATATGATGATGCTATTAGGGGCTATTAGAAACTAATTATAGGATAACCTATAACAAATTATTTTTAATTATTATCACAATGATATTATAAATTACATCAAATCGCGGCGATAAACACGTTATTCAAATTCGTTTCGACTAGGTTTCCCTCGTGATATCGTTATATCATTGTCGTATGATTGTATATAACATATATATCAGGATGGAATTAATATTGCAAAAATAAATTAAAGCTGAAAAGGCTGACTTGAACAATTACTACTCATCTACATTTCTCGAGTTTCCACTACATGTATTTATTTCACCTGCTGATTTGCACTGGACATCGCGAGCTGTATCAAGATCGAAATTTTGTTCTGGAATTCTAATGGCTTTCATGTTCTCGTCAAGAGCGATTGGGGTAGTAAACCTCAGCAATGCAATATCGTAATCGAAAAACGATTTATCTGTTTTAGCTCCATCAGCTCTTATCCTTTCAGGCCAACCAAGAATACGTTGAGCTTCTGGATGTGGGATGATTTGATCAACATAAATTACCTTCTCTTCGTGGCCTTTAATATAATTACAAGCAATAGTTACATTAGTCAGGTATAATAGCTATTTTATTAGCAGCCTTGGTGTAGTGGATAGCGCCTTTGACCTCGGCCTGCAGAATCTTGTAATATATGGCATTTAGAAGTTATAAAACATTGTAAAGTAAAACAAACAATAATTTTGCATTCCTGAATTTTTATCAATTTTTATTAATATTACTTGTAACTGGGACACCTTTTAGAGAGAGATCATATTATGTGACTCTCCTTTGTTTTGTCTGTCAATTTTGACAAAATAAATGAAAAGAAATGAAATGAATATTGCCGTAACTTTTTTTGGCATTTCACGTGTTTCGTAAATGCTATCCCCCATCTATGCAGAGAAAATGTTACATCACAGGCATTCTACATGAAACTTACCAAGGGGAAATAGTTTCAGATGACCAGGATAATTAGTGATATTACAAACACAATGTGAAGCTGTTACAGCCCATTGATTATTGAGGATACTTGCTTGGCATACTTTATAATTCATCCTTGCTGGGTTAAATTCCATTTTTAGAATAAACTTATATTCCTCAAGAAGAGCTTGCTTCCCATTACTCATTCTTTTTTCGCCTTTGACATTACTATTATGGATTCTTCTTGATTTCCTGCACGAACATTAAATATTTTAAAATGAATTTACTTAAAAATGTCTTTATGGCATATAAATGTTAGCTGCCACTATTTTATATATTTTTATTTTATTCCAGTTACCCTCGCAGTTACCACATTTATAGAGATTAAACCATGGTTGATGAGCGAGTGCGGTCTGTATGCACCAGTTGAGAGAGAATTTCAAACGAACGAGCAAGGTTTTGAATTGATCTCTATATATTTGGTAACAGAAAATATGGGAAAGCCGTTTAGTTTGAGTCGTTTGATAAACACTCTGAAGAGAGTCCGATTTAGAACTCGAGTAAACTCGTGACCTATGACATCCAATTTACATGACTCTGCTTTTAGCGGCGAAAACTCATGCTTATTATTTGCCTATAATTTGGATTATTATTGAAATCGGCTATATGGGATATAACTAAATGAGATTTATCAAGCATGATTAAAGTTTATATTCCATTCCACTCACCTTGTATGATATGCATCACTCGATAATAGAGCAGCTATGACACACAGAATCAATCCCGTAACTGTAGTATGTCCTGCCATATTAGTTATATGTTTGAGTTATGAAAAATAAGTTAGATGAGATTGACCTATTTAATCTTGCAAGATGATGATCATTAAAAATTTATGTCTATCTGCAGAAACAAGTCTGGAGGTTTTGTTTACGCGTATGTTGAATCGTGCATTCCACTCTAATATATAGAGTTGATGGAAATACTGTCACGATATATTTTGATCTCCAGTAAAAGCTTCTTAATATTTTGAAGCTATAACATGTAATTCTCAGTGAATTTCCAATCGATTATTATTAACCCTTTTTATAGTCCCATCTTACGCAACTTCTCCACGTTTTTAACCGGATATATCTTTTTTTTCTAGTATATACAAAGTCTCATATTTTTTTGATCGATTAATATCCCAACACTTAGTTCTCTACTTTCATTTTTCAATTTGGTAAACTGAAGGAGATCGACTGCATTAAGACAATGTTGCCAGTAGTACCATATTCAATAGAATAGATACATTCCTATTCTATTGATTATGGTGATGTTCATATAAACCTGATGAAAATAGTATTGATTTGATTAGACCATGATTGTATTTGATTTTAGAAGTTCAATATTATTGTTAACAGGCAAATATTAACCCTAGCAACTTCGCTCACACATACCCTACATTTACTTCACACAATGCAGACAAGTTAAATACTTTTATTTTCTTCATCAAGAATAGTCTATGGAGGAATGATTTTATAAATTGAGAGTTATAGCGAATATTGTTGAATTTAATGCCATAAGCTATACTTGTGAACGATGGTCACGCTATATTAAAGGAGATGTTAAATGATATTGGCTGCTTACCTTTCATAAATATCGATTCAGAAACAGATGAAAAATCTGTTTTTGAAGTGCTATTTCGTTCAAAATATTTCTATAGACAGTTAAATATGTTTGCTCGCTGGTTCGGACATTTCTTTCAGACATCTTGTGATATCTTTTTAACAATCAGGCTGAAATAATGCATAACCCCTTTGCAATTGTATCTGATATTCTGCAAAAATTCAATGTATATGTTTTTATTGCTTGCTAGACAGTGCTTTTGTTGTTGCTTTTGTTGTGATTACAATGTATCGGTCGTTTATCATATTTGTTATAAATTTATCCAAATCGAAGGAGTCCACCTCAAATATTGAGATATGACACTATTTCTATTCACCAGTAAGATTGCAAGATGAAATCGTATCATAGGTATCATATTGACTATATGTAAGATGAGGGCCAGTCGATATTTTTACTAAATGTGATGCAGTTGTGGTATTATTTTATCAAGAATTTCATATCTTAATTCACTAACTTAGTTAATTAAGTAATTAATTAAATTAGAAAAACAAACATTTCAAGCCTGCTTGATAATAACACAAATTGCTGTAGTTTATGTCAATTATAGACAGGTCAACTAGTTGAAAAAAATAAAAATAAATAAAAAATATATATATATATATTGAATTAGGTGATTCGTAAGGAATTTAAAGAGAAAGACCAAGTGTCTTGTAAAAGGTAAACATTCATGAATTTTGAAACATCTTTGACACAAATCTTAACAATATCAGTTTTCTACTTGATTTGCTCTTTAGACTACTCGAGAAATGAAGGGGCCATACCTCGATAATTTTGTACGGAGCTGTGCCACTTTCAAAAATCCTGCTAAGATCCTAAAATTGTACGTTTTTCTGTGAAGCATACCTAAAATTTTCCAAAAATGTATTATTTCCTGATAATTTAGGTTTCACAGTGGGAAATTTCCAGTTTCACAGCAGAAAACAAGGACATTTCACAACAGAGCAAAATAATTGAAAATACGATACACCAAAATTGCCAACATGATGCCAAAATCGTACCCAATATATCTGGTATAGCACCGTGTATGACCTATAGGGACACACACCCCCTGGTAGCCTATAGGGATTTAGGATCCTGTGATACCTACTTTTGTTAGACACTGTCGATATTCGTGAAGAAAAGAATAATTTAACTTTGATTTGAGATGATATGTAATGTTTTATGAACTAATATAGTTTTACAAATACACAATTGATTACACAGATTTTACTGCAGTTTATACTTTTTGAGAGAAATAACATTTCATTCCACTTAAAATTGTACTTTTATTTTAAATTTCTTTCTAGAAAAAGCTTAATAAAATAAATAATGCTGAAGTATTACATGTTAAAGAATTCAAAGCTCTAGAGCATAGAGTATTTCCTAGCTTCTTTTTCTTAATCTACTTCATTATTCAATCTGTTTATTAATCCAGGTAGTGAACTTTGCGACATTAGTAAAAGCAACTTTCATATTGCCTGGTTTGCATTTCCATCCTCCTGCAACAACTAATCCATATAATTTTGCTTTTTCTTCCCCAACGGTACACATTAATGGTGATCCGGAATCTCCAAGGCATGGAGTTTGATCATGTTCTGAATTATCCCCACAAATCAGGGCATCTGTTAATGCATAATTGCCTGTGAATCCACCAGCCTCACTGTTACATTCTGATATTGGTTTAACAGGGACTTTGATTTCTTTCAAAGTTGTTGACACCTCAAACTTACCATTCATAAAATCTGACACCTTGGTAAATTGCTTTGTGCTTCCCCAACCTGAAAAATTGAAGTTATATTAAATGATTGGGAATAATTAATTAATGCTAACAGTATTAGTTCTATTGAAGAAATCTCTTTTATTTGAATGCTTTATACATAAGAAAAAACTGATCGGAATGAAATTGATCCGATAACAATTGACCGAGATGTTGACGTTTTAAAGCATCGATTCTGTAGCGCATCTACTTTAGTGACGTCACTATTTATGCTTTTCTCTGATTAGTGTAAAGACTATTACTATTAGCGGGAATTCAGGCACGATGCCTGACGAGCTACGACATCAGAAAGGTCTCTGATGAGTTTCTTGGCAGGAGCGAAACACGTGTCAGACCAGCCTCATCAATTGATTATTCAATCCCGTTGTTATTCAACCGGGACTGCGCATGCGATATGCACCGAGGTTGTCACCATCTCTACAATTCGTTAGCGGGACTTCAGGCGCGATGCCTGACGAGCTACGACATGAGAAAGGTCTCTGATGAGTTCCTTGGCAGGAACGAAACACGTGTCAGACCAGCCTCGTCAATTGACTATTACTATTGTATAGTTAATTCACAGACTTTAACCCGCGGCAGAATAGACATAATAAAACAGGCAATTAGGCTTCAAAGTCTTCAATCGATATACATCAACATAAATTATTTATTTGAAAAATACTTTCAGAAGAAGGGCCTGTTATGAGCATCAAACGTGGTCAGCTAACTTGAATGAATAAACAGTCATGAAAATATATCTATTCATGTTTATAATAATAATAATGATAATGTTGATTTAATAAACAAATAAAATTATTTATTAAGAGAAAAACATTGATATGGTTCTCAATACTGGTAAGTAGAGCTGTACAGATATAAAACTAGAAACGAGAAGTTTTCTCCATTACTCAGAGTTTCGCGCGGTAGCACTCCTCAGAAGGAGGAGCGCTTCCATGCAAAACTCGGAGTAACGGAGGAAGCGTCTCGTTTCTAAGGTTCTATTTATTTATGTTTATTCATATTTTCATAATGTATAGTGGAATGTTTAGGTACTTTCAATACATTAAGTGGACTATGATATATTCAACAATGTAACCAGTTGTCACTCTAGTATCTAACTATAATTACAAAAGATGATCCAAAAACATCCACTAACGACTATATATAACGACTATTTAAGCAGGATGAAATCCTCAGGAAAACCGCTTTTATCAATGCTTGTAATGTGTGAAAAATTAATACAGAATATGAAAAATAAAAGTTTGTTTTTTTAATTTGGTAAAAATTTTTTATCTTATCATTTTTGAAAGTTGCTTTTAATTTTTTTTTAGGTAACGCTAAAATTACCATTAAATGTTGTTCAATTTATTTCACAGCTAATTTTCTAGTTTCTATTTTTTGTGATTAACGATTTTCACCTGAGTAATAAAATCCACTTCGTCCATATTCAGTTTTTGTTTTGGGTAGTTTAACGCTACATTATATAGCCATCATTTCAGATATTTTGATTGTATATAAGAGATGTAAAATAGTCCACTGAAAAGCCTCGCAGATGTTCCCTAAAGTGATATATTGTATACTACCATATTTTCACCATATATTGGATTGTGTCCAATATTATTTCACTGTTCTCGTTGGTTAAAATACTTAATCACGGGCATGTAAGGATTTCCATATATTCTGTTGAATGGGATTTTGAGTCAGATGAGAGATACAAGGATTGGTGATTATGGGTAGAACCATTGTATTTTATTAACTTCTACAATCAAATATATCCTATAGTGCGAATAGCCGAAAACAACTAGAGCCCTTTTTATACTTTCGGTCGAGCTCATCACTGAACTGTACCAAGCAGGCATTCTTTCACCTTGCTTTTTTATACGAATAATAATATTCAATACGAAAATTCAAGTTCATTTGCTCAAACCAGTGGAAGAGTCAGGTGAAGTCCTGTGTTATTCATAGCATTGTTTATGATTTCAACAGTTCTGCCTTCGATGTATAATACTGTCGATTTATATTGCTAGTTTTATTTGTCTCCAACAATTTATTCTGGTCTCAAGAATTCTCGTTCAATAGCACGATTGTACCTCGATTTCACTGTTCGGATTGCCATATGTTAACTTCGTTTAGGTTTAATAACAAGTTTCGGTCTTCAGAACGTTTATAACCATAACTGTTAAAGCTCTGCTATATATTGTGCTAGCCATGAGTTACCTGCGTCGCTGAGTGGTCTGCGGAGATTACAAATTATCTCCAATTTTACTGTGAATGATGAAGCACACAACATCAGTTATGCATAGCCGTTGCAATTGATCGAATATCCATTCTTTTAGCAATTTGTGTCCTGGAGCCGCAAAAGAAATATGGAAAAAGATTTGATTTGTTTCGATTAAAGAAGATAAACCGAAAGTATCAACAAACCTCTGCTAATAACATGATTTCAAAATCAACAATTAAATAAAAATATGAAATTAATGGATTTGAGAAAACTTTTATATTTAAATCTACGAAGATTTTGATATTTTACTTATCGCCTGTTTCATAGTGTGTTAAAGCTCTCTAGTGCTTTTCACCACACGTATTAAACCATGCAGTATTAAGTAAGAAGTTATGTTTTATTTAAGAACAGATGTATTATCTGCGTATCAGACAGTGGATATTGTAATCAAAGATTAAAAAGAATAGGAAATTTCCATCATCTAGCCATGCGGCAGCTTTTCCTTCAACTCATTTGGTTATTTTTGGTGCATTTTTAGCGTTATTTTTGTAAGTATCCGTCAGTATGTGTTTCAAAAGAACACAGCTTCAATAGACTCTTTGTAAATCATCTATTTACTCATCTGGATTTATCTTATGAAATTTCATATGCAATCTATCTTGGGGATTGATTGCTGAAATTAATTTTACAGACTCAACAAACCATATCGTGATCACCAATATCACAAGGTGGTATGGCAGCATAGATGTTGCTTGCAATAATATCGATGAGAGCTTTAGATTCATCAGTGATTCTGCATGGTTTCTTTGTGAGTTGCTTTAACCCAAACAGATTAAATGTATAATAAACTGGCATTCCATCGGACTTAAACCAAAAAATGACACTAACATGCTGTTATTGACACTAAGATCAACAACTATTATTAATATATCATCTTTGGTTTCTTGACTAGCTTTGTTAAGCATAGAATAAAGTTCATTGTAGTTTTAAAATTAAAAATAAATTTTGCAATCCACAATAACTTTCAATGCATTCGCAGGTATAGAGGATTTGACAACAAACATTGAACATTCTGGTGGAAGAATTTATAGGACCACGCTGACAAGTCTGTGGATTAAGCTCTTTGATGTTCTCATAGAGACAACACAAATGATTACCTTGCCTCAACAATGATACAGTTACGATATAATCCATGTAAATCAACTTTGATTCCCGAGAATATGATAAATTGAAAAGAATAAAGTTGACCACGTTGAAAGTCTGTCCCATCGTTTCTCACTTGCAGAACTCTTTCTGAGTTATCTACAAAGGGATGTGGATCATTCGCCATTGTTTTAAAAGCATATGGGGCAACTAAATTATTCCATATTCATTAACGTGCAACAATTATATAATTGTTTTGTTTTGTTTTTGTCTGAGAATGATTGAACAGTAAAATATCTGTTTTTTAGATGAAGCCTGTTTCTTAAAGAACCAAAGAAGTGGACATCTACAAGAATATTACTGGCGGTGACGAACTATTCACACAAAATTAATTGTATGTTATCCACGTAAATGGTTATCTAGACATTTTCAGCAACAAGCATACCAGCGATGATTTTTATGAAAACCGTGTGTATGGAACTATCTTCAGGGTAGAGTACAATTTATTTTTAACAACTAATTTGGATTTGCTCATTTGAACAGCTATGGAATACAAAAGTATTTATAATTTTGAAGGTTATCATATATATATGGTACGCTAAAAGATTATATGGATATGAAAGGTTATATAATTTTAACTAACAATGAAATTTTCATTTGAAGGAGCAAAAATGACCGGCAGGCGCTACGCACTTAGGATCACGTGCATCTTTATTGTTTATAACACAATGTTCATTGTTGACATGAATTTATTACAAATTAGGCTTGCGTATAACAAAAGTTTCAAAGCGAGACGGATGAATTACGCTAAGCATAAATTCAAATTGATCTCGCACCGGTCGCCGGTCAATTTTTCCCCTTTAATTTGCTATTGAAACATAATTGTCTCAATGATACATGATGTCGCCACAATATCTATGTTTCAAAGAATTATCAGTATAGTTTTAAACAGAAAAGTTATATCTACAAAGAACCATATGTGCTATATTTTACGGTAATCAATTAAACTTGATAACTTGTCCTATTATTAAAGATGGATACAGTATCACCTATGGAACGTTATAATAATATTTAACTAATAGAAAACGCTGCTGAGTTTTATGTACTCTAATACGAACACACTTGGTGAGTAATGAGACATGAAAGAGGCTTAAAGAAAATCACGAGCAAGAAGGCGAGTGATTTTGGCCTCGTGAGTGTCTCATAGCACCCAAGGTGTTCGTATCAGAGTACTTAACACGGATAACCGTTTTCTATTTGTTTTATAAAATAAATAACCAGTTTATTTTGACATCGAAAAGCTCAAAATGCGGATTTTCAATAGAAACACGCTGTGCGTTTGAGAAAAGCTACGACAAGTTCTAAAAATGGAGTAAAATAGATTGAAAATATACCCAAAGAGCATTGGTTAAGTCTGAATACATTATTAATATAGAAGATTTAAATTATTATTCAGCTACTCGTATACAGGATCATATGTGTTTATACTTTTATCGCAGTTAAGCGCTGAAATTTATCGTATGGCAATATGCCGCTTTGGCGTTTATCAACGAAGCAAAATTGCTGTGTGAACTACAAACGGAAACATTGAACTAGGGAATTTTGTAGATTAATGTTTAATTTATGATTTTTAATTTCAAAGTTATTGTGTTTGTGTTATTAATTTTAATTTGAAAGGTATTTTTAAGCGCTCTATCAGTGAAAGATCTTCTTCATATGAACTCCATTTTGGTTCTGTTGCTAGCTTGATTCATTTTTGGGCTTCAAAACAAAAGCCGTAATTTGACGATTTTTTGTAGCCTGACACAAACATCAATAACAACCAATCATCGATTAATAACACATTTGATGATTATATAAAATATAATGAGGTAAACAGATGTATGTGAGAGTGCTCAATGATTGTTAAGGCAGAGCATAGTATAGAATAGACACAAAAATGAGGCAAAGGCCTTTTCCGTTACTCGGAGTTTCACGCGTTTATTTTGCGCTCACCAGAGTCAGGTTTACTAAAATCTTAAAACATACCACTATACTCCTATAAATTCATACATAGACGTAATATATATCTACTTTGTTAGTGTCTTTTGCCTCATATCTGTGTCTATCCTATGTAGCATTATAAATGTCATAGTTTCAGAACGTAGTGTAGTACAAATACAACCATTAGAATACAGTACTATATTCCAGTACTGTCACAGACCAGATAATATAGGTGACAGAGAAGGTAACACTAGACATCGATTAATGCAAAATTTGCACCCTGATAATAGTTTGATTTTGCATTGTTTTCGGTAACAAACCCGTGTGTCATATCATCTTGATAAAATTCTATTATAATTATAAACTTGGCAATGGTCAATTTCCTTGAATCTGTAACATTACAGAAACATTCGTCCTGTAAATTGGGGAATATATACTTATAAATATGATTTCAGATATCATCTAATCCTCATTTATAAAACTGTACAATCCAAATATATCCTGAGCAGCTGGTCCTTATTGTTAATATCTTATAATTTATTATTCAATTCAAAACAATATTTACCTGCAGATTTACATTTAACGTCTTCAGCTGACAAGAGATCAAAGTTTTGTTCAGGAATCCCAATTGCTTTGATTTCATTATTCAAAGTGAGTGGGGTTGTGAATTTTAACAGTGCAAGATCAAATTCGTTCGCTGTCTTATTCCTTGTTGACCCTGGTGCAATGAAGTTCTGAGGCCAACCCAAGATCATCTGCGCATCTGGGTGAGGGATGATTTCGGAAACAGTTATTTCATTGGTGATATCGCCTGTACAAAAAAATAAATTTAAATTTCATATTTTATATCTAAAAAATATCCTACTATGCATTCGAAGTCAAAACACCATTTTAATCATAACCTCTTACACAGGATGCTTGCATCTATAACTTGATTTATGAAAAATAGTTTTATATCAAGTTATTTATCAACTTACTACGTACAACGTTTATGTCTTGTTCGTTTTTATACAATCACATTACACCATTTGCGTTTTCTCTCTGAGTAGTTATATAGAGATTCTCTTCTGAACAATAAAACATAAAAAGTTACTGATAGATACTTTCGTATCAGAATTAACCTTCACTGTCGACATTTGAACTTTTGTTCTTAGGCATAATGAGACATCTGCTAAATACAGCTTCACTTCACGGGTCCTGGCAGCTGTAGCGCTGACCAAAGATCAGCAAAAACAAACACTTTTTCTGTTCAATTCCATATGTGCAATTTTGCATTGAAGGCGCTGAAGGCATAATCCTCTTCATTGTTGCAATCATCCAATCGATGGACGATGTCCATTCGACATGATCAATAAATCAATAGGAAAATGGATATGGCGTGTGATCAATGTGTTGGCAAAAAAAAAGAAAAAAATACCACAATTTTGCATAAGAAGCAGATTTCAATCGTTCACAATTTGGATTTGGACTGCAAAGCAGCTAATCTCCATTTTAAAAAAAATCTATTACACCATTGTTCTTGTTATTGAAGTACACTTTTAGTCATTATAATACAAATGTGTGGCTTGTCCAGCCTTTACTATATCACTATGGTCCTTCAGTGCAAATTGTAGATCACTTCACAATGATTCTCAATAACAAGCTCAGGAACTCCCCATTCCAAGTACATGTCACTATTTAGCATGCTATTGTTCTACCCATAAGGTTTAAAAGAGATGTCACTGCTCCTCATGTTTGGGTTAGAAATAGCACCCCGGGGAGGGGAATTCGATAATTTTTGACGGGGATGTGCCATTTTCAAAAATAGGGAAAAGCTGTAAAATTTTATATTGAATTTATAGCAAATGAGAATGAATACCTAACATTTATGTTTTTAGTTGCAGAACAGGTGAAAATTTTGAAACTTTCCAAGTCAAAATGGTAAATTTCACAAGAATCTGGAAAAGACACGTACCCTTACAAATGGTACGTCAGGTATGGAAGTCCCACCTATCATGGGTATAGCGCATAACGGAGAAAATCTTGATCAAAGAAAGTTAATATAAAAAAAATAAACCTAATAATATAGATAATATCATATACAATTTTCAAAGCTCAACGTTTCATACTTACCAAGAGGATACAGCTTCACATGAGTCACGTGATCAGTAATATTTGCAACACAATGTGCAACAGTTAACGCCCATTGGCTATTGAGAATACTTGCTTCACATACTTTGTAACTCATTCTTGCAGGGTTGAATTTCATTTGCAAAAGATACTTATAGTTTCCGAGAGGAGCATTCTTTCCTTTAATCATTCTCTGTTCACCTTTCACTACATCTAATCCATCATGTTTATCATGTTTATGATAATGCCTATATGAAATTCAATGAAAAATCGTTATCCAGAGTTTATTCATTTCAATAATAAATTAACGCAAAAATAAGTCATTTATATTTTTTGGCTATATTTATAATTTATTATTAAATAGCTCTGCATGTATGGCATCGAGCACTCATAAAATAGCAAAGACTTCATAGGTATTTTTATATTGTATATACTATGTATACATTGTAAAACTCCTTCATACCTTCTCATGAGGGTTCACTCGAGAATCACATGGTTAAAGAAACATTTATAATCAAGGTGGTATACTTAGTAAAGACCGTGAGGCTGACATGTTGCATTGTAGAGGAGCACTAATATAGGTGATCTAAAAGACCTTACATAGGGAAGATACGATGATAAGGCTTGGTCAACTACTATGGAATATTAAGAAAAAGAAAAAACAGTGCAACAATAATCAACTTGTCACTACTTTCAAAACGCAAAGGCTACAACAACAATCCAAAAACTATCGGGTCAGTCTCTAACCCCTAAATGACATCTATATTCAATAAATGTAGGGGTGATTAGCTTAGTTGGCAGAGCAACCGAACTTCAGATCGTATCATATCTGATCGACTGTGGTTCAAATCCCCCTCAGGTCAACTCAGCCTTGACTTTATCTGAAACATCAAATGAGTACCATCTAAGGATGGCAGATGGGATGGTTCAGAAGAAATTGCATGGTGAGTAGCTGCGGTGCATCGTTGCGCATTGATAATCAAGGCCTGCCATGAAATTTGTTGAAATTGATCTGCAGTGTCGCGGCTGAGATCTAAGGAGCGTTTAATATCATTTCTCTTTGTGAAAAGATTCACAGTTCTAGAAATAGAGGAGTGGTACGGGTGGCTTCGGTAGGGCGACACCGTCCACATTACTTTACTTTATATTCAATAAAACATGTATAAATATGTGGCCAATAATGTAAGGGTATATTTATAATTGAATGAGATTAAACACTTAAACATCTAATGAAATAAGGGTATATGTGAGAACTTTTATATACACAAGCATTTTTTTCTTTTCATGAATGTGTAAAGTATACCATCTTCTTCCGATTCATTGTATAAAGTTTCATGTAATCAATTGATCTCAAAACATTGTTAACCTGTTACGAAGACTATATAGAGAGACTGGAAGGCTACCTAAATTATACTTGTTAGATATCTCGTTTTATTCTACATTTAAATAAATGAATGGCGATTTAGCTTGAAATAGTAAAATAGATATTTAAATCGGTTTCAATAGAAATCAATAGTCTCCGATGATAACAGGGTAAAATGATTGAGAGCGTATAAAATAGCATCCACTCTCGTTGAGATTTCGAAACAGAGTCAAATGCAGTTAATTAGCTAACGAGCAATACACAGGTGAAAGGGGAAGTTGATAATAATCTAGCTATATGCTAATACGCATCAAACCCGTTTAAAAATAAAAATAAATATATATAAATTATTGAGACCGGTAATTCAATTATTGCTAGTTATATTACCTGGCATTTCCTGCACATGCAATTAAAGCAAGTAATAAAAATGTGATAGTTCTTTCCATGCTGTATTTCTGCCTGTCTTCACAATAGATTACCAAATAAACTTTTGTTACAATCAATATGTAATTATTAAAAGATCATACATAATTAATTGTATATCCATATATTGTTTATGAATTGATTAGCCATGCGTTTGCTTGCTTTCTCGAATCATTAGGTCTTTTCACCCCACTTCTCCAGCTGTAGACGCTTAACTGGATTCGATAAATATAAAGCTAAAAAAAAAGATTCCTGATGCTACATGCGCTTTTGCTGCTTCTATAAATGGCGCTTCGTCATTGGTCTCCTCTAATACCCATGAATCCGTTGAAAAATGTACCATGTCAGGATGCAAGAAGACAATTGTTACACATTGTAACAAGACATTAGACAACACATTACAACTGTTAGTTGTAAATATGCGTCAAATCTCACTTGCGCTGAATTATAAATCGCAATATCTACTGATTGATTTAGTTCTCTAAATTCTAATATAGGTTTAATCATATTTTAGCCTTTTTCTCAACGGAAAACAATAGTATTAAAACTTTACGCGAACCATGAACAGTTCGTCTTAAGGTATTAAATATCTTTTATATATCCATTCTTGGATTTTTGTCTCAAATCCTAATGATGTCTCGTCGTTCATTTTATGACAGTGTTTTCATAAATTTCAGAGGTTCTCTGTTAACCCATTTTCATTCAATGCTCCAGTTCAATCCCTTGTTACTTTATTGGGAATTTTAATCTTCCATCAATTGATTGTTCCTTGAACCCATTTTCATTTAAAGGGGCAAAATTGACCGGCGACCGCTGCGAGACAATTTGAATTTATGCTTAGCGTAATTCAACCGTCTCGCTTTGAAACTATTGTTATACGCAAGCCTAATTTGTAATAAATTCATGTCAACAATGTACATTGTGTTATAAACAATAAACATGCACGTGATCCTAAGTGCGGAGCGCCTGCCGGTCATTTTTGCTCCTTTAATGCCCCAGTTTGTACCTACTCAGCTTCAAAATTGTTATTGTCAATCTGAATTTGATTTCTTTTATCAGGAACGGAAGAATTAAGTTCGATGTCATAAGACGGAAAAGCTTTGTCACGGATGTTATTGTTTGTATCATACTCAGTAGTGTCGCATGCAGCTGTAACATTAGAGAGATTTCCCAAAATACCATTGATCATTTTTTGATATAACAAAACACAGAATACAATTTTCCGTATACTTGATAAATTAATGTCCACATACTGGTGAATAATCCAATCAAAATTTGAATAATCTATTATGACAACATAGCCTGTGCAACTATTTAGCTTTGAAGTAGTGATACAATTTGATACTATACCGTAATAGATGACCCTGTATCTAAAATTGCTATATGATTCATTTTGTAAATACAAACATTTATGTACAATAAACCATTTACTTTATGGCCACAGCCAGTTCCACAGAAGCCGCAACACTAAATTCGTTTACCGCAGACAGTTCGAAGCATCCTACGGTGATGTCAGCTTTATGTCCACAGCGATAACAGATCACGTTTTCATCTTCGTTTTCATTATTTAATATATCGTTTTAATTGATTGTGGCTGTATTTGACTTTTAAACCAGCATTTGTTCTTCTTTTATCCTCTCTTGTTAGATATTTCACATTGAATATTCGTTCCGAGCAACTACACGACTTTCAAATATTTCGTTCTTAGGAACAAATGTTCGATGATTGTGGTGATCTTATCGTGCTCACTCGCCGTGATAGAAATGTTTACAGTATGAACATCACTTAACTTTCAGAGGAGGATTAGCTCAGATGGCAGAGCAACCGAACTTCAGATCGGATCATATCTGATCCACCGTGGTTTAAATCGCCCTAAGGTCAACTCAACCTTGACTTTATCTGAAACATCAAATGAGTACAATCTGAGGATGGCGGATGGAATGGTCCAGAGGGAATTGCATTGTGAGTAGCTGCAGCGCATCGTGGCGCATTGATAATCAAGACCTATCTGCCATGAAATCTGTTGAAATTGATCTGCAGTGTCGCGGCTGATATCAACAAAGAGCGTTTAAAATCATTGCTTTCAGCGAAAAAAGCCACTCATCTAGAAATAGGGGAGTGGTACGGGTGCCTTCGGTAGGGCGACACCGTCTACATTACTTTTTTTTAACTTTCATTCTCCGTTTTTCAAGATTTGGAATTCTCACTTTTCAAATGCTTATTTCTCAAAAGATACTTATCAATTTATCGAAAAAAAAACTTGGAAAAGTAATCAAGTCACTTCGTAAAAATTTTGATTTTCGATTTTGTATGCATTGAGCCTATTGTTTGAAATGTTACACCAAAATATCATGTTCTGGAAGAGAATTACTTTTATTTGAGGTTTGGGATTTCGATTTTAAATGTCTGAAAAATTTGCTTTCATCCGTGCACATATTTTCATTTAACATATTTTCAGTTGGATATACGGGATGTCATTTTCGACATTCTTTTGCATTTCTTATGCACCTCTTCAAATGTTACCAAACGACCACGGAAATATGGGTTGCTAAGAAGTCTTATTAAGAGAAGAATTGCATTGTTTAGCCTGGATTTTTGTGCTGAACAAGACTTGATATACCACAGATTCTTATATGATGATTATGATAAGGATGATAATGATAATGGCGATCCTATAGTCACGAATAGAAACAAACGTTCATGATTTCAGGTCCTCATTCTTGTGTCTAAAGTGTTTCATTGCATAGCTAAATCTGATTTGAAATAATGTTATCAGCACATAGTAAAATCATCAGATGTAGCATATGTCAAGCTAGAGGTGAGGCTTTCATCAAGAACGGACGTGTTTCGGCACGCGGTTTCTGTTTGAAATTTTATTGGCCTTTATGCGCACTTTTATTAGTTGCTTCGGTAGCCAGAAAACTACCATCATTCAACCTCCCCAATTAAAACTTAAGCCAAGGTTTTATCGACGAGGTTTCCGTTCTCAGAAATCACTTGCTGCAAGAAGAAAGCGTAACTCCGAACATCGTAATAGAAACAGAAATCGTCACAAACCGAAGGCTTCAAGTTTTATTGGATCAGAACTGCGATCTCGCAATCGAGTTCCAAATGGAGATAGCACATTATCTTCTTCAGTGAGAATCCCTCTCCGCCTAATCGTATTGCTAGGTTCAAATCCAGAACCTTGAAGTGTCCGTGGCAACAGAACGAGTTAGCTACACTCACACGTTAGTTAAATTGTTTGTTTGTTGCTGTTCAGGAACATCGTATTATCCACGATGAACCTATTCCTTATGTTGATTTAGATAATAAATGTACTTTTATTACATCGTCTGCTGAATGTTATGGTGTTGGTGGTGTAGAATGTATGTGTAATCCGTGTGTTGATGTTCGTTATGTTCGTGTAAAGTTTCATTCATCCCGTATTTTAGAATTGTCTGTTAAATTATTTGATCGTATCTTACATGTTTTCTCTGTTTACTCTCCCACTGCTGGCAGACAGATCGAGGCCTCCCTTTTCTTTGCCCAGTTATCTTCAATCTTAGTTAATATACCATCCCGTGATGCTTGTTTTGCCAAGTATAAAAATCCTTTGATTATTCTCCCTGGTCTTCTCTTGAATAAAAGGAACACGTCGAAGGTTGTACGCATTAAAATACAATCTCTTCGTAAAAAAAAACTAATAGTATACTTGTAAACAATAAAGTGTACCTTTGTACAAATCTCTTTGATCGCTGTTTAATAACTATCGTTTCAAACGTTGAACATTCTCCTGATTTACATTTGTGGTCTATGCCTATTTATTTACATTTAGAATAATGATTCAGCAATTTTATATCTGACAAGCTCATCAAACATATATAGAATTGATATAATATGCACAAAACTAACCATTAAATTGTCTCAATAAGCACAATTTTATGTTTACGAAGTTTGTTTACTTTTGATTTACGCTTACATGTGCGTAGTCTATATTTAGTATAACGTAATTCTCTATATTTAATGTTTCCGATCTATTATCTTAAAATAGAATGATAGATGTTTATTTAATCATGTAAAACACTTAATAATAATAATATACTAATCGGAGTAGTTGAAAGTTAATTAGTGATACATAATAAGGTTAATCCCTGAAGCAATCAATGCTTGTTTATTTGGGATACCTGTAAATTTATAAAATGATTGAAGAAATGTTATATTTAGATAATTTTGTAAAATTTAAAATGTAAGACATTAAGTAAAATGATGCAAGGCATTAATCAGCTTATACATTATTCATCCAATTTATGTTATTTATTATATTATAAAACTATTACTTATGTTAATCAAAACACTCCCCCCTAGTGAGGTTACTTTAAATATTAAACAAAGTCATTGAACGATATATTTGATTAATTCTCAATTGCAGTGATGAGTTCTTCAGTTTCTTCAATAGATCTTGCTGCAATTTCGTCTTTTGTTGCAAAGATTTCCAGTTTTGTTACTGGTCTATCATATTTACCTGTCTTACTTTTAATTTGAACTTTTCTGACTAGGCCATCTCTTCCAGGGTTTGTAGCTAATACTATGGCGACTGGCCATATTGCTCTTGGAGCTGCCCCGTTCAAACTAGTCTTTTTCACAATAACGAGGTCACCAACTTCTACATTTCTTGATTTAAAAACCATTTGCTTCTGCACAACATAATATTTGGTATGTTTGATCTCCAATAGTTCCAAAATTTTTGAACTCTCTTTTGAATTGCTGACATGCGATCACAAGGATGTATCTTTGCTTCATCAACTGGCTGTGATAGGATCATGTTGTGACCATAAAGTAACGAATTTGGTGTAATCATCTCATTCATATTTGTTGAATCTGCTGATGAACCTGGCCATAACGGTCTAGAGTTGATAAGGTATATATTATCTCTGATAATGCTGTGATCCACTCATCAGGTTTCAGTGATTTGTTGTAGCAATCTGTCATCGCATCTAATGCTTTTCGGACTACTTTGACAAAAATTTCCACAACACCGTTTTGATGTGATGCTGTTGGACAGTTCCATAACCAAGTAAAACCCTGTCCAGCAACACCATTTTCCAACATTTGTAGATCCAAATCTTCATTAATCTTTCTACTTTTGATAATGCTCCTACTAAATTTGGTTCATCATCACTGTAAAATTGGATCGGATGTATCCCTCTTATGCTTATGAATCTTCGCAGGGCCATTAGAAACTTCTCTGATGATAATCCTTCGCCTCCGTCTTGACTGTAACAATATTCCAAGTGTATAGCACGGCTTACTGTGCACACAAATACTACCACATGTGCGTCTTTTACGACTCGACGGCGCAGAATAGTCCTTAAAGGACTAAAGAAATCCAAAGCTGTTTTCCGAAAGGTTGGGTACTTTGAGTCCAGACGAACGCTAGGTATTTGACCCATCTGTTGTTCCAATAGTGGTCTTTTTCTTGTCCTGCAAAATAGGCAATCTTTGCTAGTTTGCTTCAACAACTTGTTAACTCCTACGATCCACAATCCTTCTTGTTCGATTGCAGCTCTTACACGTCTAATGCCACTATGTCCTGTTTTGTGATGAAAATCTTCAACAATCATTTTAATAATTCTTCGATGTATGCTTGATATAAAAGTTACATCGTCTTTGTTCATTTTTGGAAGGATTAAAGGAGCAACCAATCCTGGATTGAATTCTTTAGCATGATCCAGACGTCCACCCAATCGACATAGGTTATCTTTACCATTAAAGAATGGACACAGCTTCTTCAAATTGTCATGCTTCCAATTTTCATTTGCATGAAGGGTTTTGTAGATCTTCTCTGCTCCATCACATCCATGTTGCTCTATGCTTCTAACTGCTGTAGTCCAATCTTTTGCTTCATTTGCCAACTTCAAAATCTCCTCAGCAGTCTCTTTATCCATTAACTTTGTTTACCATTATCTGTTATTAGGAATAACGAATTGGCACTTTTTATTGGTCTCCTTGTCTTCTTTTTCAACTTCCTTGGTGGCTTAATTTCTTTTGGATGCCTGGTGGCTTCAATCTCTTCAGAAATTTCCTCAGTTTCAAATTTTGGAAGTGTTTCTTTTTGTACGAATTTTGGTCCTTCGTGCCATCTTTCAAGTTCAGCGTCGTTCATCTTGGTGAGTGGATCAGCAGGATTTTGTTTAAAAGGAACATACTGAAATTCATCTATATTTGCCAACTCTTGAATCTCTGCAATCTTGTTTCCACAAATGCCTTCATTTGCTGTGTTGTTGACCTGATCCAATGTAGAACTACTTTTGAGTCTATCCAATAGTGCATTGACAAAGGTTTCATCCGAAGTGCTGAAATTACATTCTGAGTGAGACGGACCATTATCAATGATGCCACCAGCTCAGTTCTTGCTATTGTCCAGCCTTTGACAGGTGTGACCAATGCCTTTGCTGCTACAAAGTTTATTTTGAACTTTCCTTCACCCAAATTCCTTCTCAGAAACAAGCAAGCACCAAAGCACTTTTCTCCACCGTCAGCAAAAGCATGGAGTTCTGGTTGACCAATTGCATTTCTTGGCTTCATACATCTGTTGATTGTTGTATTCAACTTGTTTCCAACTTTTTCAATGTTGTCCTTCCAATATTCCTTTTCTTCATTGCTGATGACAGTGTCCCAATTGTAACCAGCTCGCCAAAGACTTTGGAATGGTATACGCAGGTTGAGACCTGCCGGTGCTAACATACCAAGGGGGTCCCAGATTTTTGCGATTAGGCCAAGTTGATTTATTTTGGTGAAGTTTTATTGTAGCTGCCAATCTTTTGGTAAGCTTTTGCATTTCAGTGAAATAACATCAATATCTTTATTCCAATGATGACCAAAGGGCCATTTACACTGCAGCAAAAAAGGCACGGTACTAGTCAATTAACACCCGAGGTGTTAACTAGGATGCGGCCCGTGCTGTTTTTTTCAGGGTTTACACAGCTTATTAAAAACTGTTTTCAAGATCGCCCGTGCCTAGTTTTACGCGGGCCGAGATTGAAAACTCACAAACTGAATTATAGGTTTCTCATTATTTAATGGTTTTACAGGTGAAATTCGATAAATTGAGATTCAATTATGTTAAATAACTTGTAAGGATTCCGTTGAACTGAAAATCACTATGTTTTTCATCAATTATAATATTTAAATTTTTGTTACATTCCTATCTCCATTGAGCAAAATTCAAATACATTTGGGTTAGTCTTTCACCTCCTGAACATGCTACCACGCCAGATCAGTATTTCTGTGACAAAAGACACATCTAAATTTACGCTCTGCACTCGTAGTTACAATTTGCATAATTAAACCTTATACTACGGAAACTTCATTAATTTTCAAAAGAAATACGTAACGAAATATGCTTAATGTGCTTATCTAGCTTTGGTAATCTTTAGTCTGTTACTGATTTTATTAGAAAACCTCAGAATTCCACTGTAAAGAGACGCAACTTCTACGATGACGTCATAATTACTGCAAAACGGCACGGTGCCCACTTTTTGAGCGGGCCGAGACTACCTCGAGAAATGATCTCGGCCCGATCAAAATAGTAGGCACGGTGCCGCTTTTTAATGTCTGAAAAAGCCGTTTAGACAGTGTTTTTGCTTGGCCTGTGCTCAAAAACACTTGACACCTTCACACCTTTGATGTGTTAATTGACGAGTACCGTGCCTATTTTGCTGCAGTGTAAATGACCCTCAAGTATCATAGTAGTCAATCTCTGTACCAATTGGCCACTTTTCTTCAAATGTTGCTGCTAAGAAGTGAAGTGATGCTTGTGAAAGATCAGGACTTGGTGGATCTCCAAATACCAGACGTTGCCATTCAAACATTCTTGGTTGTATGTTGTTCTTTTCAATCCACATGAATCGATGGTACTTTCGGTTTTCTGGTCCAATTGCAATCATGTTGAACATCTTCTTTATGTCTCCAGTGAAGGCGATCTCATCATCGCGAAAATTGATAAGTATTTTGAACAGTGAGTTGAGTAGGTCAGGTCCTTTTTCTAGAGCAGTGGACAGTGAATGGCCATGATATTTCCTTGCTGAGTTCCATGCCATTCTTTTAGAGGTTGAAGAACTTTCCCTTTCAACGATGAGATGCTCAATATAGAATGCTGCCTCCCCTTTATTGTGTTTGACATCTTGGACAAATCCAGAGTTGATTACATCTTCATTAACAGCTGCATATTGTTCATATTCACCAGTCTCTATCAATTTGTTGGTTTTTCTTCTTAAATAGCAAAATACTTCATGATAGTTATTTTCTAGCAGATCTGGATAACCAGTTTTCCATAGTAACCGAACTTCCACATAACCTTCATCATTCAGCTTTGTGTTAATGGCTTTATCAATAAAACGTGCTTCATCTATCTTTTTATTACTGCAGACGCATTTCTTTACTGCGTTGACACCAACAAAATCACATGTGATCATCTTCTTCACTTTGGCTGCTTCTTCGTCGTCATTGGTTTGAACATATTTGGACAGATGATACGTTCTTTGTTTTCGTCATTCTTTTACTTAATTTTTCTTAACTCCAACAATTGTCCATCCCAGTGGGTATTCAATTCCAATTGGGCCCTTGACATCATCTTTCTTTGGTTCAATCTTGTGTAGCTCTTTATGTAGTTTTTGTTGATCTCGCCAAATGAGAATGTAGATATTTTTTCCTTTTTTATCGATTACATTTTCCAAATGTGACAGATGACTGTGTTCTTTGAAGAATTCTTTCTTTAATGGCGATGCTGCTAAACATGGTTTCTGTATTCCATATGCATTTATTGTACCTGCTTGCTGTATAGGTTGAAGACGACCAATTGTCAATTGAAAAGTCTTTGTTCTTTCAGTGTGACAATTACCTCGGACGACTTCATAGTAGATTTTGGTGTTTTCTCCCTCGATCCCAAATGTGTCAGCAAATGATCTTCTTACCAATGTTGTGTCAGCTCCCCCATCAATGAGACATAGTGCTTGTTTGAGTATTGGTGTACCGTCAGCATTCTTGAATCCTGTTTTTACCCATATTTTGACCACTGGCAACCGGACAGGTTCTTCTCCTTTTGCTGTGGATATGCCCTTGATGGATGATGTTGTTCTTCGATTATTGTCTTCATTTCTTTTGGTGTTGGATGTTGAAGTTCGATGTAGCAACGTATGGTGATTTCTTCCACAACTTTCACATGTGTTTGTAGCTTTACAATTTCTCATCATGTGGTCTACCTTCAAACATCTAAAACAAAACCCTTTAGACTTGCAATATTCAGTCCTAGTTGCTACATCTTCAGCTTGAGACACAGGGCACTCTTCTAAAGTGTGATTTGGTCCTTCACAGTCCAATTTGCATTCATCATTTTTGGATACATTTGACGCATTCATCTTTGCTGTCTTTTGAGCTGTATCTGATTTTCTTTGGTGGTCGTTGTTTCTTGTAATCCTTTGTTGGAGATGTCTCTTCTCTGATTTCTTGTTGTGAGATATTTAGATTCTTCTTTCCAGGAACACCAGGATATATTCGGCTGATAATTTTTCCTCTTGGAGGCCCATCTTTTTTGCCAATCTATTCTCAGTTGATAGTTGATCATCGATCTGTTCTTATAGCTCTCTCCCAGCTTTCCTTTTAAGATCTCTGATGAACTCTTTATCCTTGAGTCGTTCTTGCTTGCCAAAATCTACTATGTACATAATATGCGTTCTCATTGTAGTGACAAATGTTTGAATTGTCTCAGTATCTTTGTCTATTAGCGGCTTTAAATTTCGAAAGTTCCATGTCATTTCATCTGCTATTTTGTAATCTGTTACTACTAGTTTTATGGCCTTCCATGCTTCTTCTATAGATGATCTTCCTTCTATAATTGTGTGATAAGACTCAGGGATTGTCTTTTCCAGCCACTGAATCTTTACGTCATCATCATTCACGCCTGCTTGTTTCATTGCAGAAGTAAATCTCTTCTGAAATGTGGGAAATGCAATATACTCCCCATTCCAATTATTCGGGGTAAACCCTGCCAGTCTTACAGAATTTCCTTTATGTTTCTTTTCTCCTTTTGAGTTGACAGCTGAAATGGTTGCTATAGCGACAGCTTCTGCAACTTACTTCGGTATTTCTTTTATCATCTTTATGTTGTAGTTGCTTGATACAGGTATTTCTTTTGTTGATATTATCTCCATGTTGTAATTGCTTGATACAGGTATTTCTTTTGTTGATATCATCTCCATGTTGTAGTTGCTTGATACCGGTTATTCTTTTTCTGTTGATACTTGCCCTTATGATTGACAGGTATTGTCTTCATTTTCTACTTGGTCGCTATCGTCGGCGTCGTTGTTTGCATTGGTAACCATTACGTCATCTTTTTCTTGCGAAGCTATTTCATTATGACTCGCAGGCGCGGTAATTTTACTCCTTGTTGACAATCTTGTCTCCGCTTGTTCACGCTGCAATATTACTTCCAACTTTTCGGATTCAAAGATCATTTCTTGTCTTTGTATTTCTCGTATATTTTGAAACAATCGTCATGTATTTCGTCGTGAGCTATTTGGAATTCACTTGTACGCGGATCGACATCATTTTCCACTTCTTCGCTCAACGCGTTGTTGTCTTCTAAATGTGTCAGGTATGTTTTCGTAATTGCTTCGTATTCAATGAATGTATTCATTATCTTCTCTTGCATAATTTGCCATCTTTTCATCGATGCATTGTCATTATGCGCTAACTTGTGATGGGCTTGAACTTCTAAGCTGAATAACTTATTAACTTAGAAGTTCATATTGGCTTCTTAAAATTTCTTTCCTTCGTTATCGACGTCTTATTTGAAACTGTTTTGCCAAGTATAAAAATCCTTTGATTATTCTCCCTGGTCTTCTCTTGAATAAAAGGAAAACGGCGAAGACTGTACGCATTAACTACAATCTCTTCGTAACAAAAAACTAATAATATATTTGTAAACAATAAAGTGTACCTTTGTACAAATCTCTTTGATCGCTATTTAATAACTATCGTTTCAAACTTTGAACCTTCTACTGATTTACACTTGTGGTCTATGCCTATTTATTTACATTTAGAATAATGAATCAGCAATTTTATTTCTGACAAGTTCATCAAACATATATAGAATTGATATAATATGCACAAAACTAACTATTAAATTGTCTCAATAAGCACAATTTTATGTTTACGAAGTTTGTTTACTTTTGATTTACGCTTACATGTGCGTAGTTTATTTTTAGTATAACGTAATTCTCTATATTTAATGTTTCCGATCTATTATTTTAAAATAGAATGATAGATGTTTATTTAATCATGTAAAACACTTAATAATAATAATATACTAATCGGCGTAGTTGAAAGTTAATAAGTGATACATAATAAGGTTAATCCCTGAAGAAATCAATGCTTGTTTATTTGGGATACCTGTAAATTTATAAAATGATTAAAGAAATGTTATATTCAGATAATTTTGTAAAATTTAAAATGTAAGGCATTAAGTAAAATGATGCAAGGCATTGATCAGCTTATACATTATTCATCTAACTTATGTTATTTATTATATTATAAAACTATTACTTATGTTAATCAAAACAATCCCCCCTAGTGAGGTTACTTTAAATGTTAAACAAAGTCATTGAACGATATATTTGATTAATTCTCAATTGCAGTGATGAGTTCTTCAGTTTCTTCAATAGATCTTGCTGCAATTTCGTCTTTTGTTGCAAAGAGTTCCAGTTTTGCTACTGGTCTATCATATTTACCTGTCTTACTTTGAATTTGAACTTTTCTGACTAGGCCATCTCTTCCAGGGTATGTAGCTGTTACTATGGCGACTGGCCATATTGCTCTTGGACCTGCCCATTCAAACTAGTCTTTTTCACAATAACGAGGTCACCAACTTCTACATTTCTTGATTTCAAAAACCATCTGCACAACATAATATTTGGTATGTTTGATCTCCAATAGTTCCAAAATTTTTGAACTCCCTTTTGAATTGCTGCCATGCGATCTTTGCTTCATCAACTGGCTGTGGTAGGATCATGTTGTGACCATAAAGTAACGAATTTGGTGTAATGATCTCATTCATATTTGTTGAATCTGCTGATGAACCTAGCCATAACGGTCTAGAGTTGATAAGGTATGTTATCTCTCATAATGCTGTGATCCACTCATCAGGTTTCAGTGATTTGTTGTAGCAATCTGTCATCGCATCTAATGCTTTTCGGACTACTTTGACAAAAATTTCCACAGCACCGTTTTGATGTGATGCTGTTGGACAGCTCCATAACCAAGTAAAACCCTGTCCAGCAACACCATTTTCCAACATTTGTAGATCCCAATCTTCATTAATCTTTCTTACTTTTGATGATGCCCTACTAAATTTGGTCCATCGTCACTGTAAATTTGGATCGGATGTATCCCTCTTATGCTTATGAATCTTCGCAGGGCCATTAGAAACTTCTCTGATGATAATCCTTCGCCTCCGTCCTGACTGTAACAATATTCCAAGTGTATAGCACGGCTTACTGTGCACACAAATACTATCACATGTGCGTCTTTTACGACTCGACGGCGCAGAATAGTCCTTAAAGGACTAAAGAAATCCAAAGCTGTTGTCCGAAAGGTTGGGTACTTTGAGTCCAGACGAAAGCTAGGTATTTGACCCATCTGTTGTTCCAATAGTGGTCTTTTTCTTTTCCTGAAAAATAGGCAATATTTGCTAGTTTGCTTCAACAACTTGTTAACTCCTGCGATCCACAATCCTTCTTGTTCGATTGCAGCTCTTACACGTCTAATGCCACTATGTCAAATTTTGTGATGAAAATCTTCAACAATCATTTTAATTATTCTTCGATGTATGCTTGATATAAAAGTTACATCGTCTTTGTTCATTTTTGGAAGGATTACAGGAGCAACCAATCCTGGATTGAATTCTTTAGCATGATCCAGACGTCCACCCAATCGACATAGGGTATCTTTACCATCAAAGAATTGACACAGCTTCTTCAAATTGTCATGCTTCCAATTTTCATTTGCTTGAAGGGTTTTGTAGATCTTCTCTTCTCCATCACATCCATGTTGCTCTATGCTTCTAACTGCTGTAGTCCAATCTTTTGCTTCATTTGCCAACTTCAAAATCTCCTCAGCAGTCTCTTTATCCATTAACTTTGTTTACCATTATCTGTTATTAGGAATAACGAATTGGCACTTTTTATTGGTCTCCTTGTCTTCTTTTTCAACTTCCTTGGTGGCTTAATTTCTTTTGGATGCCTGGTGGCTTCAATCTCTTCAGAAATTTCCTCAGTTTCAAATTTTGGAAGTGTTTCTTTTTGTACGAATTTTGGTCCTTCGTGCCATCTTTCAAGTTCAGCGTCGTTCATCTTGGTGAGTGGATCAGCAGGATTTTGTTTAGAGGGAACATACTGAAATTCATCTATATTTGCCAACTCTTGAATCTCTGCAATCTTGTTTCCACAAATGCCTTCATTTGCTGTGTTGTTGACCTGATCCAATGTAGAACTACTTTTGAGTCTATCCAATAGTGAATTGACAAAGGTTTCATCCGAAGTGCTGAAATTACAATCTGAGTGAGACGGACCAAAATCAATGATGCCACCAGCTCAGTTCTTGCTATTGTCCAGCCTTTGACAGGTGTGACCAATGCCTTTGCTGCTACAAAGTTTATTTTGAACTTTCCGTCACCAAAATTCCATCTCAGAAACAAGCAAGCACCAAAGCTCTTTTCTCCACCATCAGCAAAAGCATGGAGTTCTGGTTGACCAACTGCATTTCTTGGCTTCATACATCTGTTGATTGTTGTATTCAACTTGTTTCCAACTTTTTCAATGTTGTCCTTCCAATATTCCTTTTCTTCATTGCTGATGCCAGTGTCCCAATTGTAACCAGCTCGCCAAAGACTTTGGAATGGTATACGCAGGTTGACAACTGCTGGTGCTAACATACCAAGGGAGTCCCAGATCTTTGCAATTAGGACAAGTAGATTTCTTTTGGTGAAGTTTTATTGGGGCTGCCAATCTTTTGGTAGGCTTTTGCATTTCAGTGAAATAACATCAATATATTTATTCCAATGATGACCAAAGGGCCATTTACACTGCAGCAAAAAAGGCACAGTACTAGTCAATTAACACCCGAGGTGTTAACAAGAATGCAGCCCGTGCTGTTTTTTTCAGGGTTTACACAGCTTATTAAAAACTGTTTTCAAGATCGCCCGTGCCTATTTTTACGCGGGCCGAGATTGAAAACTTACAAACTGAATTATAGGTTTCTCATTATTTAATGGTGTTACAGGTGAAATTCGATAAATTGAGATTCAATTATGTTAAATAACTTGTAAGGATTCCGTTGAACTGAAATTCACTATGTTTTTCATGAATTATAATATTTAAATTTTTGTTACATTCCTATCTCCATTGAGCAAAATTCAAATACATTTGGGTTATTCTTTCACCTCTTGAACATGCTACCACGCCAGATCAGTACTTCTGTGACAAAAGACACATCTAAATTTACGCTCCGCATTCGTAGTTACAATTTGCATAATTAAACCTTATACTACGGAAACTTCATTAATTTTCAAAAGAAATACGTAACAAAATATGCTTAATGTGCTTATCTAGCTTTGGTAATCTTTAGTCTGTTACTGATTTTATTAGAAAACCTCAGAATTCCACTGTAAAGAGACGCAACTTCTACGATGACGTCATAATTACTGCAAATCAGCACGGTGCCCACTTTTTGAGCGGGCCGAGACTACCTCGAGAAATGATCTCGGTCCGATCAAAATAGTAGGCACGGTGCCGTTTTTTAATGTCTGATAAAAGCCGTTTAGATAGTGTTTTTGCTTGGCCTGTGCTCAAAAACACTTGACACCTTCACACCTTTGATGTGTTAATTGACGAGTACCGTGCCTATTTGCTGCGGTGTAAATGGCCCTCAAGTATCATAGTAGTCAAGTCGTCGGTTGCTTCTTGTTGGCTTCCATTCACTTTTTGATCCATCTCGCTGTTGCTTGAATGCCATTTCTTGATTTTGAAATTTCCCATTTCAAGCATCTGTGTTGTTTGCATAATTGCTTCTTCTACTTCTGAATTGTTTGCTCTTGAATCTGCTATGTCATCCACGTAAATATTTCTTATCAGAATCTCTGTACCAATTGGCCACTTTTCTTCAAATGTTGCTGCTAAGAAGTGAAGTGATGCTTGTGAAAGATCAGGACTTGGTGGATCTCCAAATACCAGACGTTGCCATTCAAACACTCTTGGTTGTATGTTGTTCTTTTCAGTCCACAGGAATCGATGGTACTTTCGGTTTTCTGGTCCAATTGCAATCATGTTGAACATCTTCTTTATGTCTCCAGTGAAGGCGATCTCATCATCGCGAAAATTGATAAGTATTTTGAACAGTGAGTTGAGTAGGTCAGGTCCTTTTTCTAGAGCAGCGGACAGTGAATGGCAATGATATTTCCTTGCTGAGTTCCATGCCATTCTTTTAGGGGTTGAAGAACTTTCCCTTTTAACGATGAGATGCTCAATATAGAATGCTGCCTCCCCTTTCTTGTGTTTGACCTCTTTGACAAATCCAGAGTTGAATACATCTTCAATAACAGCTGCATATTGTTCATATTCACCAGTCTCTATCAATTTGTTGGTTTTTCTTCTTAAATTGCAAAATACTTCATGATAGTTATTTTCTAGCAGATCTGGATAACCAGGTTTCCATAGTAACCGAACTTCCACATAACCTTCATCATTCAGCTTTGTGTTATTGGCATAATCAATAAAACGTGCTTCGTCTATCTTTTTATTACTGCAGACGCATTTCTTTATTGCGTTGACACCAAGAAAATCACATGTGATCATCTTCTTCACTTTGGCTGCTTCTTCGTCGTCATTGGTTTGCACATATTTGGACAGATGATACGTTCTTTGTGTTCGTCATTCTTTTACTTAATTTTTCTTAACTCCTACAATTGTCCATCCCAGTGGGTATTCAATTCCAATTGGGCCCTTGACATCATCTTTCTTTGGTTCAATCTTGTGTAGCTCTTTATGTAGTTTTTGTTGATCTCGCCAAATGAGAATGTAGATATTTTTTCCTTTTTTATCGATTACATTTTCCAAATGTGACAGATGACTGTGTTCTTTGAATAATTCTTTCTTTAATGGCGATGCTGCTAAACATGGTTTCTGTATTCCATATGCATTTATTGTACCTGCTTGCTGTATAGGTTGACGACGACCAATTGTCAATTGAAAAGTCTTTGTTCTTTCAGTGTGACAATTACCTCCGACGACTTCATAGTAGATTTTGGTGTCCTCTCCCTCGATCCAAAATGTGTCAGCAAATGATCTTCTTACCAATGTTGTGTCAGCTCCCCCATCAATGAGACATAGGGCTTGTTTGAGTATTGGTGTAACGTCAGCATTCTTGAATCCTGTTTTTACCCATATTTTGACCACTGGCAACCGGACAGGTTCTTCTCCTTTTGCTGTGGATATGCCCTTGATGGATTATGTTGTTCTTCAATTGTGTTCTTCATTTCTGTTGGTGTTGGATGTTGAAGTTCGATGTAACAACGTATGGTGATTTCTTCCACAACTTTCACATGTGTTTGTAGCTTTGCAATTTCTCATCATGTGGTCTACCTTCAAACATCTAAAACAAAACCCTTTAGACTTGCAATATTCAGTCCTAGTTGCTACATCTTCAGCTTAAGATACAGGGCACTCTTCTTAAGTGTGACTTGGTCCTTCACAGTCCAATTTGCATTCATCATTTTTGGATAAATTTGACGCATTCATCTTTGCTGTCTTTTGAGCTGTATCTGATTTTCTTTGGTGGTCGTTGTTTCTTGTAATCCTTTGTTGGAGATGTCTCTTCTCTTATTTCTTGGTTTGAGATATTTAGATTCTTCTTTCCAGGAACACCAGGATATATTCGGCTGATAATTTTTCCTCTTGGAGGCCCATCTTTTTTGCCAATCTATTCTCAGTTGATAGTTGATCATCGATCTGTTCCTCTAGTTCTCTCCCAGCTTTCCTTTTAAGATCTCTGATGAATTCTTTATCCTTGAGTCGTTTTTGCTTACCAAAATCTACTATTTACATAATATGCGTTCTCATTGTAGTGACAAATGTTTGAATTGTCTCAGTATCTTTGTCTATTAGCGGTTTTAATTTTCGAAAGCTCCATGTCATTTCATCTGCTATTTTGTAATCTGTTACTACTAGTTTTATGGCCTTCCATGCTTCTTCTATAGATGATCTTCCTTCTATAATTGTGTTGTGTGATAAGACTCAGGGATTGTCTTTTCCAGCCACTGAATCTGTACGTCATCATCATTCACGCCTGCTTGTTTCATTGCAGAAGTAAATCTATTCTGAAATGTGGGAAATGCAATATACTCCCCATTCCAATTATTCGGGGTAAACCCTGCCAGTCTTACAGAATTTCCTTTATGTTTCTTTTCTTCTTTTGAGTTGACAGCTGTAATGGTTGCTATAGCGACAGCTTCTGCAACTTACTTTGATATTTCTTTTATCATCTTTATGTTGTAGTTGCTTGATACAAGTATTTCTTTTGTTGATATTATCTCCATGTTGTAGTTGCTTGATACAGGTATTTCTTTTGTTGATATCATCTCCATGTTGTAGTTGCTTGATACCGGTGATTCTTTTTCTGTTGATACTTGCCCTTCTGATTGAAAGGTATTGTCTTCATTTTCTACTTGGTCGCTATCGTCGGCGTCGTTGTTTGCATTGGTAACCATTACGTCATCTTTTTCTTGCGAAGCTATTTCATTATGGCTCGCAGACGTGGTAATTTTACTCCTTGTTGACAATCTTGTCTCCGCTTGTTCACGCTGCAATATTACTTCCAACTTTTCGGTTTCAAAGATCATTTCTTGTCTTTGTATTTCTCGTATATTTTGAAACAATCATCATGTATTTGGTCGTGAGCTATTTGGAATTCACTTGTACGCGGATCGACATCATTTTCCACTTCTTCGCTCAGCGCGTTGTTGTCTTCTAAATGTGTCAGGTATGTTTTCGTAATTGCTTCGTATTCAATGAATGTATTCATTATCTTCTCTTGCATAATTTGCCATATTTTCATCGATGCATTGTCATTTTGCGCTAACTTGTGATGGGCTTGAACTTCTAAGCTGAATAACTTATTAACTTAGAAGTTCATATTGGTTTCTAAAAAATTCTTTCGTTTGTTATCGACGTCTTATTTGAAACTGTTTTGCCAAGTATAAAAATCCTTTGATTATTCTCCCTGGTCTTCTCTTGAAAAAAAAGAAAACGGCGAAGACTGTACGCATTAACTACAATCTCTTCGTAACAAAAAACTAATAATATATTTGTAAACAATAAAGTGTACCTTTTTACAAATCTCTTTGATCGCTATTTAATAACTATCGTTTCAAACTTTGAACCTTCTACTGATTTACATTTGTGGTCTATGCCTATTTATTTACATTTAGAATAATGATTCAGCAATTTTATAGCTGACAAGCTCATCAAGCATATCTAGAATTGATATAATATGCACAAAACTAACTATTAAATTGTCTCAATAAGCACAACTTTATGTTTACGAATTTTGTTTACTTTTGATTTACGCTTACATGTGCGTAGTTTATTTTTATTATAACGTAATTCTCTATATTTAATGTTTCCGATCTATTATCTTAAAATAGAATGATGTAAGGCATTAATCCGCTTATACATTATTCATCTAACTTATGTTATTTATTATATTGTAGCAGTGTTAAAGATAGAGAAGAGATACTCAAATAATACTGGTTGCTTTGCTTAGTAAAGTTGTAATGAATTACTTTCGACTACATCATGTCGATAATTATCTATTTCGCAATACATATTTATGTCGCTAATTACAGTACAGTTGTGACGTAGATAACGGTCACTACATTACTCCCCCACCAGTGAGGATGTTCGATCAATGTTCACGGTTAGGCAGAATAACGTAGAGGTGGCTGAGTGAGACGACCAGAGCGAGTTGTACTTTGAACAGGAAGACTTGTTGGCTGGATGGTGTTGTTGGTGTTGCCAGTTGTAGAGTCCAAAGGAGTATTTAAAATCAAGGAAGGAAGGAAAGCAGGTTTGAGACGAGCAATAGAAACCGAATCTTTACGATGACCAAAGTCCAAGATGAAGTAGTCTTTGTATCGTGATAGCACCTTGAAAGGTCCGTCATATGGTGGTTGAAGTGGAGTACGGTGGGCATCGTGTCAAACAAAAACATGGGTAGACGTATCGAGTGTGGATGGAATGTGAGAAGGTGAGTGGCCATGAGACTTTGTGACAGGTGGTGTGAGGTTGTGCATGTAAGAACGAAGACTGTCTAAGAAGGAATTAGGATCTGGTGTACCTGTAGGAAGGGCAAAATATTCGCCAGGTAATCGAAGAGGCATACCATAAACCAGTTCAGCAGGTGAGCAAGACAAATCTTCTTTAACTGCAGCACGAAGGCCAAGGAGAACAACAGGTAGTTCATCTGTCCAGTTGGGTCCTGTCAGACGAGCACGAAGGGAAGCTTTCAGTTGCCGATGGAAACGCTCAACCAGGCCATTGGACTGTGGATGATAAGATGTGGTGCGTTGTTGATGAATACCCAAAAGAGTGCTGAGAGCAGTCCAGAGATCACATGTGAATTAGCGTCCCCTGTCGGAAGTCATTGTTGAAGGCACGCCAAAACGTGATATCCAGTGGTAGAGTAATGCTTTGGCACAAGACATAGCGGTAGCATCTGACATTGGAATGGTTTCTGGCCAACGTGTGTAGCGGTCAATGACTGTAAAAACATAAATGTGTCCGTTAGAGATTGGTAGAGGTCCAACTATGTCCACATGGATTTGATCAAAACGACGATTTGGTGGAATGATGACTTCTGGACGAGGAGTAGTATGACGGTGAACTTTGGCACGTTGAAATTGTATGCAAGTTTTCGCCCAGTTGCCAACATCTTTTTGCAGTCCAGGCCAGATAAATCGTGAGGATATTAAACGTCGTGTGGCTCTTATACCAGGATGAGACAAGTTGTGGAGCTGATCGAAAATGGCCTTCCGTTTGGAAACAGGAACAAATAGGCGTGGTTGAGAAGTAGAAGTGTCACAAAGTAATGGTATGGAGGATCCTGGAAGAGGCATTGGAACAAGATGGAGAGATGACTTGATTGCAGATGCTAGGGAGTCTTTTTCAGCAGCTTGAGCTTTTGTGAGATCAAAAAGGTCGACAGAAGATGTTATTGCGGCAACAGATTGGATGGATATTCTGGATAAGGCGTCAGCCACCACGTTGTGTTTTCCACTGAGATGATTGATGTGTGAAGTAAATTCTGAAATGAAAGCAAGGTGTCTGATCTGCCTAGGTGTTGGATGATTTGTTTTGTTAATGAGGGCAAACGTCAGAGGCTTATGATCAGTAAACACATCAAATGGGCGCCCTTCCACGAAATAGCGGAAATGTTTGATGGCCAAATAAACAGCAAGAAGTTCTCTATCGAAAGCACTGTATCGAGTTTCTTGAGGGCGAAGCTTGCGTGAAAAGAAACAGAGGGGGCGCCATTGCCCTTGTATGTACTGCTCCAGGACTGCACCAACGGCGACATCAGATACATCAGTAGTGATACTGGTTGGGGCGTTAGCTTGAGGGTATGTAAGAAGTGTAGCTGTTACGAGTGCATCTTTACTGTCTTTGAAGGAGGATTCACAATCTTCGGTCCAGTTCAAATTTTTTGGCTTTCGACTTAGTAGACGGTAGAGTGGAAGAAGTATTGAGGCACAATGTGGGATGAACCGTCGATAGAAGTTCAGCAACCCAAGGTACTCACGTAGAGATCAAAGATCTGTAGGGGTTGGATACTGTTAAATAGCAGCGACACGGTCAGGCAATGGACTGATTCCAGCAACATCAATCTTATACCCAAGAAAGTCGAGAGTGGTTTGACCAAATTGGCACTTGGTAGGATTGATGATTAAACCATACTCTGCCAGGCGTGTGAAAAGGTTGCGACAGTCAACTAGATGTTGTTCGAAGGTTGGACTAGCTACGAGAATATCATCCAGATAGACATGGACAAAATTGGGTGGACGGCAGACGTCATCCATGAACCGTTGAAATGTTTGGGCCGCATTACATAGTCCAAAGGGCATCATTTTGAATTCGAAGAGGCCAAAGGGGGTGGTAACGGCAGTTTTTTGAATGTCCTCTGGCGCGACAGGGATTTGATGATATGCACGTACCAAATCGATCTTTGAAAAAATTTTCATACCACGAAGAGAGGCAGCAACGTCTTGGATGTGTGGAATTGGAAATCGATCAGGAATGGTTGCATTATTGAGAGCACGATAGTCACCACATGGACGCCACTCCCCAGACATTTTTGCAACGAGATGTAATGGAGAGGCCCAGCTGCTAGATGAAGGACGGATGATACCAAGGGACAGCATGACATCAAAGTCTTTCCGGGCAGCTGCGAGACGATCTGGAGCAAGTCGGCGAGGTTTGGCGAATGTAGGAGGACCTGTTGTAGGAATGAAATGTTTGACCTGATGATGGATACCATTTTCCTTATAGCAGGGACGGGTGACGGATGGAAAATCATTAAGTAATTGGTTAAATGGGGAAGTTGCGGCAGTAACATGATGAATTGTGGAAGAAATGACAGTTGAAAGTTGAGCTGGAATACGATAATACTGTGAAGCGTTGATGAGTTGATTGTTCCTCAAGTCGACTAAGAGTTCATAATGACGAAGGAAGTCAGCACCAATGATCGGGTGCTGTATCTCAGCAACAAGGAATGACCAAGGTAATGGTATGGGCAGACCAAGATGCAAAGTAAGTTACTGTGTGCCAAATGTTCGTATTGGACTACCATTTGCAGCTTTGAGAGTTTCCAGCGCAGGACAGTTACGACGGACGTGAACACTAGCTGGATACACACTGACTTCGGCACCAGTATCAATTAGAAATGTGATGCCAGTAGCAGTGTCACGGACAAATAGCAGACGACTGGAAGAGCCAGACACAGTAGTCGTCATTAACGGCTGGCTTGATCGTTTCCCGACCAGGTACAAGGGCTGTTACATCGATTAGCTCGTTGACCAAAACGGGCGTGATACCAGCAAAGCCCATCAGTAACAGGAGAAGATGTGCGTGTAGACTGTTTTAGTGCTTGAACTTCTCTTCGTAATGCTGCAATTTCAGCTGCTAGGTCGACCGGTCCGTTGCGGATCGCGTTGCGGATTCCGGATTACGGACTGCGGAAATTTGCGGATCAACCGGAAATGAATCAGAAATCGCTGACACTTGTCCAAAAGGAACTTCGGGCCCTGAATGTAAGCCAGGATCGTCCATAATGTCATCAGCCAACGTTGCTTGTAAGCTCAAAGGAAGAGATTTACAAGTAGCTAGGGCAACACGAACTCTAGTTGGTAAACGAAGAAGATAAAGTTCTTTGATAAGAGGATCAGCTATTTCGTCGTGTTTATTGAGTAGTTGTTGAAAACGGCGATACAATTGAGTAGGTTTCCTATCGCCGAGTTGCTCGTTCGCAAGTAAGGCATGGATACGCTGGTTGTTGGAGAGCGATGTGCGCTCGATTAATGCCAGCTTTAGCTTGTGGTATTTATCAGCGGCAGGAGGAGAAGCAATAATATCTCTGACTTCGCTAGCAATTGATGGTGTTAATGCAGCAACGACGTAATTATACTTGATTGCATCGACACTTGTGCCATGGGTTGCAAAATGGGCTTCTACTTGCATAAACCATAAAGCAGGATCGTTTGGCCAGAAAGCAGGTAATTTATGAGCAATAGCGTGAATATACGAGATTGGTTGATCAGCAATTGAACCAGACATTGGAGCAGGAGCGACGTTATTTGTTGTTGATGTTGAAGGAACTGACATGTTGACGAATTGTTGTTGATATTAAAAAGCTAAAAATATAATTTGATTTGTGTGTTCTTGCGGGGTCACCAATGTAGCAGTGTTAAAGATAGAGAAGAGATACTCAAATAATACTAGTTGCTTTGCTTAGTAAAGTTGTAATGAATTACTTTCGACTACATCATGTCGATAATTATCTATTTCGCAATACATATTTATGTCGCTAATTACAGTACAGTTGTGACGTAGATAACGGTCATTACAATATTATAAAACTATTACTTATGTTAATCAAAACAATGCTAATTATGCTATTATCTTGTGTGGTGATTTTAATGCGTGTTACCTCTTGTCATTAAACCCTGTAGGACGTAATTTAAATGATAATTCCCCTTTTCCTCAGCCATCATCAAAGCAGCCGAGACAGCTTTGTCACGGAGGAAAAGACAATGATCACGCGTCTCTTGGGAAAGTGGCGAAACGATCACACAGGTAAGATATGAATTGAACTTGCTAAAAAACAATTACATGATTGTTCTCCTACTATACACAATATCAGTCTTTTACAATCTATTGTTAATCAAAAAACAATAGATCTCGCTGCCACTCATAATGCCCTAACCGAGCGTGAAATAAACGCTATAATTTTAGCGGTAAAAACGGCTAGTAATAGTAGTAGTAGTATAGACAGTCACATTATAGGAATGTGCCGTCCCTCTTACACCTTACACATTTGCTACACAAAGAACGCCACAAAACACGGTCAGACATAGCTGACAAAGAACCTTTTGAAATAACACAATTCACGATACAAAACATTATGAAAAGATATTACTCTCCCATGGCCCCGTTGAAGCATCTCCTTCGGTTGCCAATGAGGGATGTCATACAGTGGTTGAGGGGCATACGTCTTTGATCTTTCGATGTGACCTAAAAAAGACGAGCGTGAATTAAACGCTATAGGCTAATTTTATATGCTTATTTTAGCGGTAAAAACGGCTAGTAACGGTAATAAGCATTGTATAGCATGGAAAGAGATAAAGCGTCTTAAGAACCCATCCCACAAGTCCTTATTAGTTGAAGCGTATATGATTCTGTCGAGGCAAACAGTATGATTCGCAATTATTTTTATGATTTATATAATCCCCCATCCTGTCTACTATCCTTAAATAAATTTGCTCCACCGCCTAACTTCTCCCCTCCTGATATGTCCAATTATAATACTTCTCCTGTTACTAATGATGAATTATGCTCTATTCTATTTTCTATGAAACCCCTTGCGTCTCCTGGACCAGATGGAGTCCCCACAATGGCACTTAGAGAACCCCTTGTACAAAATGAGCTACTTACCGTCATAAATGCCGTTTTGTCAGGGGAACAAAAAGTACCAGGTCAGTGGCGAAGATCTGCTGTCATCACCTTCAACAATAACACGTCTACAGCAACAGAGGGGTATCACTTTAAGTTGTACTGCAGGGAAAGTTAATTATAAGATTCTACATAAAAGGCTGGCGTCAGTAATTGACCAACATTTCTGATACAATCAAAATGGTGGCAGGAATAGCCGGTCAAACTTAGGCCAAATTCTATCTGCTAGGATATTGTTAGAAGGCTGTAGGACTCATCAAAAAGACATTGTTGCAATTTTTGATGACTTCAAAAAGGCGTTTGACTCTGTGTTAAGATGCAGAATCCCAGAAATATTTGATTTCTATAATGTACCTATTGCTCTTATCAATGCTATTTTGTCCTTTTAATTCTTCTACTTCGGCTTTTGTTAGAACTCACTATGGTGATACTGACGATACCCTGACAGCTTGTGGTGTACTACAGGGTGACACATTGTCCCCTTTTTTATTTAACCTATTTATTGATTATGTTTTTCTTATTTCATGCCCTGACTCTTCCGGTTTTACCCTTGATCGTCGTAGGTCTTCACGTCATCCAGAGCGCAGCGTATCGGACCTCTCATTCGTTGATAATTTTTCCTCTTGGAGGCCCATCTTTTTTGCCAATCTATTCTCAGTTGATAGTTGATCATCGATCTGTTCCTCTAGTTCTCTCCCAGCTTTCCTTTTAAGATCTCTGATGAATTCTTTATCCTTGAGTCGTTCTTGCTTACCAAAATCTACTATTTACATAATATGCGTTCTCATTGTAGTGACAAATGTTTGAATTGTCTCAGTATCTTTGTCTATTAGCGGTTTTAATTTTCGAAAGCTCCATGTCATTTCATCTGCTATTTTGTAATCTGTTACTACTAGTTTTATGGCCTTCCATGCTTCTTCTATAGATGATCTTCCTTCTATAATTGTGTGATAAGACTCAGGGATTGTCTTTTCCAGCCACTGAATCTGTACGTCATCATCATTCACGCCTGCTTGTTTCATTGCAGAAGTAAATCTATTCTGAAATGTGGGAAATGCAATATACTCCCCATTCCAATTATTCGGGGTAAACCCTGCCAGTCTTACAGAATTTCCTTTATGTTTCTTTTCTTCTTTTGAGTTGACAGCTGTAATGGTTGCTATAGCGACAGCTTCTGCAACTTACTTTGATATTTCTTTTATCATCTTTATGTTGTAGTTGCTTGATACAAGTATTTCTTTTGTTGATATTATCTCCATGTTGTAGTTGCTTGATACAGGTATTTCTTTTGTTGATATCATCTCCATGTTGTAGTTGCTTGATACCGGTGATTCTTTTTCTGTTGATACTTGCCCTTCTGATTGAAAGGTATTGTCTTCATTTTCTATTTGGTCGCTATCGTCGGCGTCGTTGTTTGCATTGGTAACCATTACGTCATCTTTTTCTTGCGAAGCTATTTCATTATGGCTCGCAGACGTGGTAATTTTACTCCTTGTTGACAATCTTGTCTCCGCTTGTTCACGCTGCAATATTACTTCCAACTTTTCGGTTTCAAAGATCATTTCTTGTCTTTGTATTTCTCGTATATTTTGAAACAATCATCATGTATTTGGTCGTGAGCTATTTGGAATTCACTTGTACGCGGATCGACATCATTTTCCACTTCTTCGCTCAGCGCGTTGTTGTCTTCTAAATGTGTCAGGTATGTTTTCGTAATTGCTTCGTATTCAATGAATGTATTCATTATCTTCTCTTGCATAATTTGCCATCTTTTCATCGATGCATTGTCATTTTGCGCTAACTTGTGATGGGCTTGAACTTCTAAGCTGAATAACTTATTAACTTAGAAGTTCATATTGGTTTCTTAAAATTTCTTTCGTTTGTTATCGACGTCTTATTTGAAACTGTTTTGCCAAGTATAAAAATCCTTTGATTATTCTCCCTGGTCTTCTCTTGAAAAAAAAGAAAACGGCGAAGACTGTACGCATTAACTACAATCTCTTCGTAACAAAAAACTAATAATATATTTGTAAACAATAAAGTGTACCTTTTTACAAATCTCTTTGATCGCTATTTAATAACTATCGTTTCAAACTTTGAACCTTCTACTGATTTACATTTGTGGTCTATGCCTATTTATTTACATTTAGAATAATGATTCAGCAATTTTATATCTGACAAGCTCATCAAGCATATCTAGAATTGATATAATATGCACAAAACTAACTATTAAATTGTCTCAATAAGCACAACTTTATGTTTACGAATTTTGTTTACTTTTGATTTACGCTTACATGTGCGTAGTTTATTTTTAGTATAACGTAATTCTCTATATTTAATGTTTCCGATCTATTATCTTAAAATAGAATGATGTAAGGCATTAATCCGCTTATACATTATTCATCTAACTTATGTTATTTATTATATTGTAGCAGTGTTAAAGATAGAGAAGAGATACTCAAATAATACTGGTTGCTTTGCTTAGTAAAGTTGTAATGAATTACTTTCGACTACATCATGTCGATAATTATCTATTTCGCAATACATATTTATGTCGCTAATTACAGTACAGTTGTGACGTAGATAACGGTCACTACATTACTCCCCCACCAGTGAGGATGTTCGATCAATGTTCACGGTTAGGCAGAATAACGTAGAGGTGGCTGAGTGAGACGACCAGAGCGAGTTGTACTTTTAACAGGAAGACTTGTTGGCTGGATGGTGTTGTTGGTGTTGCCAGTTGTAGAGTCCAAAGGAGTATTTAGAATCAAGGAAGGAAGGAAAGCAGGTTTGAGACGAGCAATAGAAACCGAATCTTTACGATGACCAAAGTCCAAGATGAAGTAGTCTTTGTATCGTGATAGCACCTTGAAAGGTCCGTCATATGGTGGTTGAAGTGGAGTACGGTGGGCATCGTGTCAAACAAAAACATGGGTAGACGTATCGAGTGTGGATGGAATGTGAGAAGGTGAGTGGCCATGAGACTTTGTGACAGGTGGTGTGAGGTTGTGCATGTAAGAACGAAGACTGTCTAAGAAGGAATTAGGATCTGGTGTACCTGTAGGAAGGGCAAAATATTCGCCAGGTAATCGAAGAGGCATACCATAAACCAGTTCAGCAGGTGAGCAAGACAAATCTTCTTTAACTGCAGCACGAAGGCCAAGGAGAACAACAGGTAGTTCATCTGTCCAGTTGGGTCCTGTCAGACGAGCACGAAGGGAAGCTTTCAGTTGCCGATGGAAACGCTCAACCAGGCCATTGGACTGTGGATGATAAGATGTGGTGCGTTGTTGATGAATACCCAAAAGAGTGCTGAGAGCAGTCCAGAGATCACATGTGAATTAGCGTACCCTGTCGGAAGTCATTGTTGAAGGCACGCCAAAACGTGATATCCAGTGGTAGAGTAATGCTTTGGCACAAGACATAGCGGTAGCATCTGACATTGGAATGGTTTCTGGCCAACGTGTGTAGCGGTCAATGACTGTAAAAACATAAATGTGTCCGTTAGAGATTGGTAGAGGTCCAACTATGTCCACATGGATTTGATCAAAACGACGATTTGGTGGAATGATGACTTCTGGACGAGGAGTAGTATGACGGTGAACTTTGGCACGTTGAAATTGTATGCAAGTTTTCGCCCAGTTGCCAACATCTTTTTGCAGTCCAGGCCAGATAAATCGTGAGGATATTAAACGTCGTGTGGCTCTTATACCAGGATGAGACAAGTTGTGGAGCTGATCGAAAATGGCCTTCCGTTTGGAAACAGGAACAAATAGGCGTGGTTGAGAAGTAGAAGTGTCACAAAGTAATGGTATGGAGGATCCTGGAAGAGGCATTGGAACAAGATGGAGAGATGACTTGATTGCAGATGCTAGGGAGTCTTTTTCAGCAGCTTGAGCTTTTGCGAGATCAAAAAGGTCGACAGAAGATGTTATTGCGGCAACAGATTGGATGGATATTCTGGATAAGGCGTCAGCCACCACGTTGTGTTTTCCACTGAGATGATTGATGTGTGAAGTAAATTCTGAAATGAAAGCAAGGTGTCTGATCTGCCTAGGTGTTGGATGATTTGTTTTGTTAATGAGGGCAAACGTCAGAGGCTTATGATCAGTAAACACATCAAATGGGCGCCCTTCCACGAAATAGCGGAAATGTTTGATGGCCAAATAAACAGCAAGAAGTTCTCTATCGAAAGCACTGTATCGAGTTTCTTGAGGGCGAAGCTTGCGTGAAAAGAAACAGAGGGGGCGCCATTGCCCTTGTATGTACTGCTCCAGGACTGCACCAACGGCGACATCAGATACATCAGTAGTGATACTGGTTGGGGCGTTAGCTTGAGGGTATGTAAGAAGTGTAGCTGTTACGAGTGCATCTTTACTGTCTTTGAAGGAGGATTCACAATCTTCGGTCCAGTTCAAATTTTTTGGCTTTCGACTTAGTAGACGGTAGAGTGGAAGAAGTATTGAGGCACAATGTGGGATGAACCGTCGATAGAAGTTCAGCAACCCAAGGTACTCACGTAGAGATCAAAGATCTGTAGGGGTTGGATACTGTTAAATAGCAGCGACACGGTCAGGCAATGGACTGATTCCAGCAACATCAATCTTATACCCAAGAAAGTCGAGAGTGGTTTGACCAAATTGGCACTTGGTAGGATTGATGATTAAACCATACTCTGCCAGGCGTGTGAAAAGGTTGCGACAGTCAACTAGATGTTGTTCGAAGGTTGGACTAGCTACGAGAATATCATCCAGATAGACATGGACAAATTTGGGTGGACGGCAGACGTCATCCATGAACCGTTGAAATGTTTGGGCCGCATTACATAGTCCAAAGGGCATCATTTTGAATTCGAAGAGGCCAAAGGGGGTGGTAACGGCAGTTTTTTGAATGTCCTCTGGCGCGACAGGGATTTGATGATATGCACGTACCAAATCGATCTTTGAAAAAATTTTCATACCACGAAGAGAGGCAGCAACGTCTTGGATGTGTGGAATTGGAAATCGATCAGGAATGGTTGCATTATTGAGAGCACGATAGTCACCACATGGACGCCACTCCCCAGACATTTTTGCAACGAGATGTAATGGAGAGGCCCAGCTGCTAGATGAAGGACGGATGATACCAAGGGACAGCATGACATCAAAGTCTTTCCGGGCAGCTGCGAAACGATCTGGAGCAAGTCGGCGAGGTTTGGCGAATGTAGGAGGACCTGTTGTAGGAATGAAATGTTTGACCTGATGATGGATACCATTTTCCTTATAGCAGGGACGGGTGACGGATGGAAAATCATTAAGTAATTGGTTAAATGGGGAAGTTGCGGCAGTAACATGATGAATTGTGGAAGAAATGACAGTTGAAAGTTGAGCTGGAATACGATAATACTGTGAAGCGTTGATGAGTTGATTGTTCCTCAAGTCGACTAAGAGTTCATAATGACGAAGGAAGTCAGCACCAATGATCGGGTGCTGTATCTCAGCAACAAGGAATGACCAAGGTAATGGTATGGGCAGACCAAGATGCAAAGTAAGTTACTGTGTGCCAAATGTTCGTATTGGACTACCATTTGCAGCTTTGAGAGTTTCCAGCGCAGGACAGTTACGACGGACGTGAACACTAGCTGGATACACACTGACTTCGGCACCAGTATCAATTAGAAATGTGATGCCAGTAGCAGTGTCACGGACAAATAGCAGACGACTGGAAGAGCCAGACACAGTAGTCGTCATTAACGGCTGGCTTGATCGTTTCCCGACCAGGTACAAGGGCTGTTACATCGATTAGCTCGTTGACCAAAACGGGCGTGATACCAGCAAAGCCCATCAGTAACAGGAGAAGATGTGCGTGTAGACTGTTTTAGTGCTTGAACTTCTCTTCGTAATGCTGCAATTTCAGCTGCTAGGTCGACCGGTCCGTTGCGGATCGCGTTGCGGATTCCGGATTACGGACTGCGGAAATTTGCGGATCAACCGGAAATGAATCAGAAATCGCTGACACTTGTCCAAAAGGAACTTCGGGCCCTGAATGTAAGCCAGGATCGTCCATAATGTCATCAGCCAACGTTGCTTGTAAGCTCAAAGGAAGAGATTTACAAGTAGCTAGGGCAACACGAACTCTAGTTGGTAAACGAAGAAGATAAAGTTCTTTGATAAGAGGATCAGCTATTTCGTCGTGTTTATTGAGTAGTTGTTGAAAACGGCGATACAATTGAGTAGGTTTCCTATCGCCGAGTTGCTCGTTCGCAAGTAAGGCATGGATACGCTGGTTGTTGGAGAGCGATGTGCGCTCGATTAATGCCAGCTTTAGCTTGTGGTATTTATCAGCGGCAGGAGGAGAAGCAATAATATCTCTGACTTCGCTAGCAATTGATGGTGTTAATGCAGCAACGACGTAATTATACTTGATTGCATCGACACTTGTGCCATGGGTTGCAAAATGGGCTTCTACTTGCATAAACCATAAAGCAGGATCGTTTGGCCAGAAAGCAGGTAATTTATGAGCAATAGCGTGAATATACGAGATTGGTTGATCAGCAATTGAACCAGACATTGGAGCAGGAGCGACGTTATTTGTTGTTGATGTTGAAGGAACTGACATGTTGACGAATTGTTGTTGATATTAAAAAGCTAAAAATATAATTTGATTTGTGTGTTCTTGCGGGGTCACCAATGTAGCAGTGTTAAAGATAGAGAAGAGATACTCAAATAATACTAGTTGCTTTGCTTAGTAAAGTTGTAATGAATTACTTTCGACTACATCATGTCGATAATTATCTATTTCGCAATACATATTTATGTCACTAATTACAGTACAGTTGTGACGTAGATAACGGTCATTACAATATTATAAAACTATTACTTATGTTAATCAAAACAATGCTAATTATGCTATTATCTTGTGTGGTGATTTTAATGCGTGTTACCTCTTGTCATTAAACCCTGTAGGACGTAATTTAAATGATAATTCCCCTTTTCCTCAGCCATCATCAAAGCAGCCGAGACAGCTTTGTCACGGAGGAAAAGACAATGATCACGCGTCTCTTGGGAAAGTGGCGAAACGATCACACAGGTAAGATATGAATTGAACTTGCTAAAAAACAATTACATGATTGTTCTCCTACTATACACAATATCAGTCTTTTACAATCTATTGTTAATCAAAAAACAATAGATCTCGCTGCCACTCATAATGCCCTAACCGAGCGTGAAATAAACGCTATAATTTTAGCGGTAAAAACGGCTAGTAATAGTAGTAGTAGTATAGACAGTCACATTATAGGAATGTGCCGTCCCTCTTACGCCTTACACATTTGCTACACAAAGAACGCCACAAAACACGGTCAGACATAGCTGACAAAGAACCTTTTGAAATAACACAATTCACGATACAAAACATTATGAAAAGATATTACTCTCCCATGGCCCCGTTGAAGCATCTCCTTCGGTTGCCAATGAGGGATGTCATACAGTGGTTGAGGGGCATACGTCTTTGATCTTTCGATGTGACCTAAAAAAGACGAGCGTGAATTAAACGCTATAGGCTAATTTTATACGCTTATTTTAGCGGTAAAAACGGCTAGTAACGGTAATAAGCATTGTATAGCATGGAAAGAGATAAAGCGTCTTAAGAACCCATCCCACAAGTCCTTATTAGTTGAAGCGTATATGATTCTGTCGAGGCAAACAGTATGATTCGCAATTATTTTTATGATTTATATAATCCCCCATCCTGTCTACTATCCTTAAATAAATTTGCTCCACCGCCTAACTTCTCCCCTCCTGATATGTCCAATTATAATACTTCTCCTGTTACTAATGATGAATTATGCTCTATTCTATTTTCTATGAAACCCCTTGCGTCTCCTGGACCAGATGGAGTCCCCACAATGGCACTTAGAGAACCCCTTGTACAAAATGAGCTACTTACCGTCATAAATGCCGTTTTGTCAGGGGAACAAAAAGTACCAGGTCAGTGGCGAAGATCTGCTGTCATCACCTTCAACAATAACACGTCTACAGCAACAGAGGGGTATCACTTTAAGTTGTACTGCAGGGAAAGTTAATTATAAGATTCTACATAAAAGGCTGGCGTCAGTAATTGACCAACATTTCTGATACAATCAAAATGGTGGCAGGAATAGCCGGTCAAACTTAGGCCAAATTCTATCTGCTAGGATATTGTTAGAAGGCTGTAGGACTCATCAAAAAGACATTGTTGCAATTTTTGATGACTTCAAAAAGGCGTTTGACTCTGTGTTAAGATGCAGAATCCCAGAAATATTTGATTTCTATAATGTACCTATTGCTCTTATCAATGCTATTTTGTCCTTTTAATTCTTCTACTTCGGCTTTTGTTAGAACTCACTATGGTGATACTGACGATACCCTGACAGCTTGTGGTGTACTACAGGGTGACACATTGTCCCCTTTTTTATTTAACCTATTTATTGATTATGTTTTTCTTATTTCATGCCCTGACTCTTCCGGTTTTACCCTTGATCGTCGTAGGTCTTCACGTCATCCAGAGCGCAGCGTATCGGACCTCTCATTCGTTGACGATTTTGCTATCTTAACAAATAGCATATCTGATGCACAACAACTTCTTGATGAAGTTGAATGGTTGGTAATATGGTAGGCATGACAATTAACACGACAAAGACGAAATTTATTGCTTTAGGCATAAAACAGGCACACCTTGCTACATCAAATGGTGACATAGAACGTGTAGATTCGTTCAAGTACCTAGGCTCTGTACCTCCATCTTCTTCAGATGATTTAACACAACGTGTAGGCCAGGCTTGGGCAGCCATTAGAGGTCTGAATAAATTCTGGGCGTCCGATGTCAACACTGACGTGAAGTTAAGACTGACCAGACACACGAAGAACCTTTTCTATTATATGCATCTGAAACGTGGGTTCTATCAACCTCACTATTGACCAGACTTGACTCAGCTTATGACGCCATGCTTCGGCATGCTTTAGGAGTACATTGGCCCAACTTACTGTCAACTGCTAAACTTAGAAAACTTTCCCCTTCTGCCTCTGCTCTTCCTCACCAACGTCAAATGTCTTTTTTAGGTCATATCGAAATATCAAAGCCGTATGCCCCTCAATCGCTGCATGACATCCTTCACTGGAAACCGAAGGAGATACTTCGACGGGGCTATGGGAGATTAGTATCTTTTCGTAATGTTTTGTATCGTGAATTGTGTTATTTACAAGTTTCTTTGTCAGCTATGTCTGACCGTGTTTTGTAGCGTTCTTTGTGTAGAAAATATGTAAGGCGTAAGAGGGACGGCACATTCCTATAATGTGACTGTCTACACTACTACTAATACTATACTACTACTACTACTACTACTACTACTACTACTACTACTACTACTACTACTACTACTACTACTACTATGTCAAGCTAATAGTTTGTTATGGTCGAGTAATTTTCGTAGAGCGACTGAAAAACCTGCTGTTTAAATATTTGGAGCTCGGTCTGCATCCATAAGTGTTACTTAAAGCTATTTGAAATACTTTTAATACTCAATGCATTAAAATGTTGAACTAGAATAAATATACCTTTAATTTTTTAATAAGCGTTGTTGTAATACTTATTTTGTTGTATCTATATATCCCAACTTAGTTTTTCTGTTTGTCAATTTTCTCTAAAATATAATGTTTTCATTAGTCAACGTTACGCTATTTCTAGCTGTTGTTGTGTGACATGCGTGATACTATCATGTCAAACACTCAAGTCGGTAACACACTAAACAATGACAAGATGAATACAGAGTACTGAAGAACAATACCAAGAGAGAATTTGCAGCTGATAATGTAATTTTGATATTTTATTGTGTTTATACTGTATATTTGTATATAACGATCGTTGACGTAAGTCTTCGATCTTTTGCCGTTGTGCAATTAGTCGTGAAATCACGCAGTAACTCAACTCAAAACTTCCAACACAGCGTCTGATATTTGAGCTAAATAAACTTGTTTATCTAAATAAGAAACAACAATAATAATAACATTTTAATACAATAATATTGAATAATCTAAATATACAGCAGTGTGATCAGAGTATAATAATCGTAAACTTCAGTGCGGCTTCTGCACAACGGTGTCTAATAAAATGTATAGCCCACGATAATAAAATTCGAACTTCTCTCCAACTCGCTCTAGCTAACTTTGATCCTATTTTGCAGAATACATATTTTCATAGAAGAAACTAGGAACATAATTTAATACAAAAACGAAACTAAATTAAGACAAAGAAAAAGTTAATTACGTAAGCTGAAAACTAAACTTAACCAATAGGATATAAGATCCGCTTATTCTAAATATATTTTAACCAATAGGATATAGGATCCGTTTACGTAATGACGTCTGAAAAACTATCTATAAGGAGCTTCAATCCGATTATAGGAAGTAATTTACTTTTTAGTGTTCTACTGTTGAATCGAAGTATGAGAATTTTCAAAAGAGGGGAATCGTCGTTTACACTGCAATCAATTCTTACGTTAGAATATATCTTCAGTATAGCTATTCTTTGGCATTGTTAAAAAAGGTGTGTTACCGTTGCAATAAATTAAATAGACCTATAGGTTATATTTTCATATAAATATTTATGTAAACTTTTCAACTCTTTAACCTAATTGCCTTACGATGATATTTGATTTAAATCGAAGCCATTTGCCAATTACTGTGTGTTTTTATCACGCATATACCATGATGAATCTGATATCAATGACGGTATCAATTAAACGTTTACAAAGAGAGTTATTACGCGATGTGAATAAGTTGAATTTGTAAATAAATTTGCGTGCATTGCAACAAAAGGGGTTAATTTAGGTTGGATATTAACCGAGTTGAATTTGACTAAATATGCAGTTGAAAACAATCGCTTAATTATGTTATAGTCGATGTTTACAGCCTTCATTTAATATTTATAAGATGCTTTGCAACACTTGAAATCTTCTCAGTAACTTTCAAGATATACGAGATAATACAACCTGCTTTACGAGCAATTCTCGGTAGTATTTCAAACTATTCAGAATCGTATTTGATTTGAATTCGATTCTTTTAATATACCCTTAGAAAGATGAAAAGATCAAAGCATTTTTTTTTAATCGTAATCGCATGCATTTGTATCTCGTATACGCGATGTACAATATGCAATGGCGATGATAGCAGGCTGGAATATAAAGGCCGAATGTTTAGTGGTATGAAAATCAATGATTCAGAACCTATGATTACATACTATTTATTGACGGAACATCTTTGTAGGTCTGTTTGCACGCGACTACATGGTTGTGTTGGCATTACGTATGATATTGCTCAGACCAATTTCAACCAATCTAGCTGTTACTTGTACAATACAACAAGAATCTGGGAAAGGATAATATCATCTGAAAATTCAATTACTATATTAATCATTCAAGTAAGTTACTCTTATTTACTATCTACCAAGTACCTTGTGTTATCATAATCATCATCATCATTTTATTCAAGAGCCTGTCAGTTAACATAAACTTCATTAACATGACTGCTTACAAAATGATATACTACATGCTGTAAAAAAAAATAAAAGTTTTGAACTTTAAAAAATCATTAAGAGCCGTAATTTGTTTTTGACTCGTTTTAACAGATGGACAATATAAGATTTGCAACACTATGACTAATACGATAACAATACTCAGTATTTGTTTTTTACAATATGTGTATGATTAAACCGGTTTAAAATACCATATATAATAATCAGTTTAGTTGTAGAGCTAAATGAAATTTTAAATTGAAAAAAGTATTTCAAAAAGCGTTCATATAATAAGTGAAAAGAGTAGTAAAAATAAGGCATATACAGCTTCTGACAGATATCTAATATGAAACGATCGCTATGAAGATAACATAGAATATCGATGAGTTTGCTAATATTTCTATTTTATCAAAGGTATAGAACAGCAGGATTAATCCTTTGTATACTAATAATGTGATTCTCAACCTTATCTCACGCTTCAACTTTATTCAACAGTCGATTGTGCTACTTTTTCTAATAAATAATTAAGTCGCACTTTCAATTAAACTATGGTCTCAATGCTTGAACGAGAGGTACGTAAGGAGAAAACGACAAGGCATCAGAAAATCATGAGCCACTTCGGCAAGTGATTTTCGCCTTCAAGTTTTCTCCTGAAGTGACTTGAGTGAAGCTGTGAGATCATAGTTTACGGAAAATGTGAAATATTTAGTTCAGCCCCGATTTTTGATTGTTTGGTACGATTTTAGAGTATTTGTTGATCTTACGAAGCCTGATTACCTATGTAATTCTCCTGTAAATATGACGTTACCAGAAAAAAGCTAAGGTGACAGTTGCTTGGCACGTTGAATTTCAATTTTCAAAGCTGCGGTCAGGAATATTGAATATATGGTCTCATATAAGTTTTTGTCCTGGTTGGCTTTTACCGCTTGGATGTTGTCAGATAGCTTCGTATAGGTGTTAACCAATCAGAATGCAGGAATTATTCGAAGCTTAAACTTGCCAATGTTCTAATAATTCATAGTAATATAAATACATTTATTAATAATTGTATACAGCATACAGCTTCAGCAGATAACTTAAACCTCAGTCTAATTAAAACTTAATGTTATGCGCAGCATCGTTCAAAAAATTTGTAATAAATAAGTTTTGAAATATAAAGAGTTACTGGTACAATATCAGATACTCTATATAGTTATATAGTCTGCCGTGAAAGCGCTTTATCACAGATGTGTTTTCGCACAGAAATCTGAGTGATGGAGAGAGTGTCTTATCTCTGACTTCAATTATACAAACTAGATAGTCAATGCTGCAAGCTCACACTATAGTTACTAGAAATCTCTCAAAACTGCTTAATTTCTAAACAAATTTAGCATCAACGGCCAACAAAGCAATATATATATAACATATTATCATGGTCCATGCTAAATATAGAGACAATAGGAACAAGTTTGTGATCTCAATAGCTGTGTTCCAATCGACAATTCATAGCTGGGGTTTCGATTGTTCCTTAACGTTTTTGTTGCTTATTAGTAATATGTTTTCATCATGAATGTTTAGTTAAAAGTTCCCATATCACATCTATAAGAACTGAACTGATAACACCTTCCAAGTAGAAGTTGTATTTATCCTCCAGTGTTTGATAATAATGCTGTGAAATTGAACTGTTATGGGAGTCAATTTGATTATCTGCTGGAAATTAATATCATTGAGCCTCTATTCAAATTGGTATGTTCAATTTCTTCTCGACCAAATGCTTGTCACAAGTTTATATACTTTTGTTAATTTTTAGGAGGAATGTAATGCAACATCTGCAGGTAAATGAGGTACCAAATATGTCGGAATACTTAATATATCGATAAGCATCAGCCAAACATGGAAATCGAAAGAAATTGAGCAATTCCATTGTTGAATTATGGTGGAACGGCTGTCAATTCTAAACTGTACTGACCATTCCGTGTTTTCTAACAGTTGCAACGGACAGACATTGCAGATAATCGAAATTAAGTCAAATGTTCATGTTATGATTGTGTTTTTCAAAATCAAAAATGTTCTTCGTTACAGGCAGATCTCAGCCAGTCAAAATCTGTTTCCGATAATCTAACTGCATTCGATCTATCGATTTCAGACACAGTCAAATGTCTTATTCAAAAAACCAATTGAAATTTCCACTGAGTTATGATGTTGCATATGAAAGAAAACAAAGTAACACTTTATAGTCAAATAATGAAGAAGTTATACTTTTATTTATATTAGGAATTAATTGCTTCAAATTGGAATCCTTGTTTCTGTGTCGTAATTGATACAGCTGCGCCGTGAAATAACTGTAAAATAATGTCAATCAACACAACGTATACAACATTGTAGAAGAACATATTTCTTGATTGATGACCTTATACGAATAAGCCAGAATATATTTACGTCGTTTCTTCCAAGCTTGTTAAAATTATTAAAATGAATTGCGTTCAATGTAAAGCAAGCTCTTATGGCAAAATCATATGAAATGCAACTTTCACTAAGTTTTTTTTTCTAAATATTTATTTGTATACTTAAACCAATTTAGTCATACAAAAACGTTTCAAATTGTCTAGAAGAGGTTACAGATAGACTTGAATACCAAACCTTTTGATAGAAATTATAGCATTTGGTAGCATTTTGTATTTTGCGTAATAGATGTTGCTATAGAAAAGTGATCTTTTATTCATGCAGTGGATGGAGGTTGGACTCAATGGACTAATGTTGATTTGTGCAGTTACAATTGTGGTAGAACTGGGACAGTCAAACAAAAGCGTGAATGCAGTAATCCAATACCTTTCTGTAATGGCCACAGCTGTGAAGAACACAACAGAAGAATTCATCAGTGCTATCGACCATGCTATGGTAAATATTCACTTTATAATATTTATAATAAAAAGTATTCTAATTCCTTTTTAGCAGAAGATACCAATTCATTCTTTAATTAGTTGTTGAAACCCCCAACAAGAAATTTATTATTATATAACGATAACGACAAATCCAAATGGCAGGTTTCTCTTGGCAAATGATAATTACAAAAACACTCCAAATAAATTCCAGTTTCTTGTTCTAGATAAATATTATTATTGTAAACAGATTTATAATTTACATTTAAAATCCTTCTTAGCATTTTTTTATAAGAATACTGCGTGATCAGGAGTGCGATAGTGATACAACAGATTGAGTTATACGTGTTGTTCATTAGAGCACCAAGCAATGAATGAGATGACAATGTATAGAGGATGATATTTACGTGAGTTACAATGAATGGACGATATTAGTACTGTGACGTTAAAGGAAGTGATACAAAAATTACGATATAATAACAATACTATATGCTAAATGCTCTCCTTTGGAGTGGTTAGCAACAAGTGTGCTGAACGCTTATGTGTATGTGAAATTAATTATATGAAAAATATGTTTCCATTAATAAAGTCCTTAATTGGATAGCATTAAATAACCTTGACGTCTTCATAATTGTCTTCATTCGACTGATTGAAATTCTTTCTGCTCTCTACTGAGAGTTGCGTTTGTACTACGTGATCGTCTGCTGTTGATTTGCCTGATATACCTCGTATTTGAAGATAATTTTGGTGACAATGCCGTATATAATTCTTTCAATATGGCCACCTATTAGCGGTAGCAAATCAATAATGTCGAAGACGGGCTTGCTGACAATTTTTATGTATGTGTTTAATGCTGAACATTCGAAGTGCATGAAATCCCATCGTCTACCAACTTCGTTGATGACTGGGCAGCTCAATATTGGTAAGATTTGTATACCATCGAACCAATATTTCTAGATGGATGTAAATCTATGACGTCGCTACATGTATGACAAGAGTAGGGGATACATATAGAGATTGGGCTTTGACAGTAAACTTTTAAGTAAATTTAGCGTTTGTGAGTTCCACAGAATCATTTGACAAAACAAGGAACGAGAAAATATTGATTATTATTATGATTATTATATGATATGATTATTAACACCTGCATATAAATTTCATGTTTCGCTTAGATGCCTGATATGAATTCAGCTTATAAATGACAGAGTTACTCGGAAAAGAAACTATATGATCAGGGGTTGAAACCATCAAAGTTATCTTGTACTTGAATTTATAAAAACATGAAATGCGGGAAGAAATGAGTTGATCTCTATTTGCTAATGGAAAGAGGCGGATGGAGTTGTATTTTAAAGATATTTTTAATTCTCTGATGAAGTGATTTAATAGCCAAATGAATTAACATATTATATAGATAGCTGTTATTATGTAATATATGGTAATTGCTTTCGACAGCATAGGCTACTTAGATTTAGGGTCTGACAAAAGCTTCAGCCTTCTGGAATCGTAGATCATTTCAACATTTTCGTCTGAATATATTTGTTAATGTTTAACCAACAAATCATTAAACATATCAATTTCTTCTGAATTTTCTCTAACCTTCCGGAATATAGGATTCCAGGATCAGACCCTGCTTAGATTGAACCATTTAAAGCAACGGCTCAGTTATCCCGGGCTGGTTCTTCTATAAATATCACGGTATCATTTTTGCATTATGCTAGCAATTTTGGAGCATAAAATCTTTACTATTGACTACCTGCTACGAGATTTCAAGTTTTCAGTGGTGAATCCTGCATAATAAATACTTTGAGGTGTCTAATTGGTATTTAAACCATTAAAAATTCAGTTTATGAACCGTTTAGTGTATATTTTTTTACTAAAAATGCAATATTGGGGTGCTAGTAAGATTCATAAAATGGTATACCCCTTAGAGAAGGCAAGAATGTACCACCTTCCGGGCTCAGTAAAATGCATTTATCAGCTAGTTCCTTTAAATATATTGGCAAATTATAATATTGTTTATATCCATATTATTAGATGGTCATGATGCAAGTGAAATCAAAGAGACTGGAATATTCAACTTTAGTTTCAATGGTTCTACTGTTCCGTTGGATCTTGTAAAGACGGCAAATGGGAAAGGTCAGTAAATGTAATGTTATGTATCTAAGTTAATTCGTTGTAATATTTTCTTATCTATTTAAGAGTCTTCTTTTTGATAAATTTAACACAGAATATCAATACAACAAATTTTTATCAACGTTTCAATACATTTTTTTGTGCCATTCTCAACTGAATATTTTTTTACTATAAAACCACAAAATTATAGCAAAAAGGTTGAGCAGGATAGAACAACGTTTTATATTAATTAGCCACTAAATATATAATTATTCAATCGGAGCTTGTATCTGTGATGCTACCATACACGAATATTTCCAGGCGCAAGTTGGCGTGAAATTAAGTGGCGTGTTTCAATTGAAGTAAACGCCGTAGATGCATGGCAGCGATAAATGTCCCCCTTGCTCCAAATTGTTTTAGATCGAGTAACTGCCGTGCACATCCACATTTTGACAATACTGCACGCCATAAAAAGCGTGTGGTGTCGCACACCATTTTATTACAATGCCAGTCATATTTGTTTCAGGATATGCACATAAAATATGTTGACTGCACGCAGAGCCACTTTTCTACAAGACAGCTCATGCGACAAATCTATTCGAATGTCTGTTTTCCTGTTGTGGCCGCAACACATAGCTGCTATGTCTAGCGAGAGCTGTAGACCACCGTAATTTTGTCCTCAAATTTCGACGAAATTTACTGAAGATTTTTTATTCTAGAACTTCAAATCATGTGAGCCAGCTATTCAAGGTGCAAGATATAGTGTTCGATCATGAAATCATATTTGAGAATTGGTCAATAACCAAGATATCCACCACAAATTTTCGGCATCATCATCATCATCATCATGATTATTTATTGAGTAAACCTTATCAGCTATTTTCGTTTTTTTTTTAAAAGGGCTCATATCATAGTACATACATAATAATACATTTAATTTTAAAAAACATAAAATATAAAGATTAACTGCTAAATAATTAGAATAAATGGATATAATTATTATCTCGATAGATATAGATTTGATTTACATTTTTCTTTGTAAATGGCACTGTCAGCAATCACTTTCATCAAGGCTAGCAGACCGTTCCACAGGCAAGGACTTGTTGATTGGAAAGAGTTACGATGGCTTTGTTTGATATAGATATCATTATTGGTCGAGGAATGTTCTTTAATGATTGATGTTAATCATCTTCTTAAACGTTCTCTTATCGTAAATCTTCTTCTTTTCTTTGTTTTACCAGCATCAATTGCCATCCAGCGAAGATTTGACGGGTCAGTTAGTTTTGATCGTACATGGAATGAATACAAATATGGTTTTGGAGATACTAAGGGGGAATTCTGGATTGGGAATGAGGTTATTAGTGGTTTGACCAATCAACGACCAGCACAAGCTAATTTCACAATATTTGATGTTTGCAAGGAACATTATACATTGTATAATTCATTTACAATTGGAAATGAAGATGAACAGTATGAAGTATCTGCTACTGAATTCGTTGGTGGTAAGTATGATATGATATAACAGGATTTATTTGTAAAAATATTAAACTGTCAGGCACATGAAACCAGAACAGTAATTCCACTTGATATATACCACTTAAAATATAACAAGATAACTAAAAATATACAATGTGTATATATATACAGTCGAACCTGTGATAGCGGTCACCTCTATACAACGGCCACCTGTTTATAGTGGTCACTCTTGCAATATCTAAAATAGTATTTTCTATGGAATCAAACCTGTATATAAAGGTCAATTTATCTACCGCTCGTAGGTGGATGTTATATACAGGTTTCACTGTAGGCTAATATAGTTAATTAAGTTAATTAAATTCAATAATCTCTTGTTGTACCTATTCAACGTAATCCATCAACACACACTGATGTTGAACAATTAACATTATGCTGCCCATGGATGCATGCTCGATCTCTAAAGAACAAGACTGCTGAGTTTACTTGATATTGCCCATAGAATAGAAACTACTTCTCTAGGATATAAATTATATGATCAATTCCGTTTTGCTAGGAAAGATGGTAGTACAGCACTGTTAGTAAAAGATGGATTTAACGTTAACAAAATTGATTCTGGAGAAAGTATATCCTTTGAACTTTCTGAATGGTAGGGGTATGTTGTTCATCTAAATTCAGATTCTAATCCTCTACCGGCCACCATACTCAAAAATCCCCCCGCCCATAGCAACTGGCCGGTGTACTTTTGAAGAATTTACCAAATATCTTGAATCAGTTCCGGGAATCAGTTATTATGTCATCTGAAAAATTCAGATTACGGATGATTTTAATATTCATGCTGATGTTCGTAGTGATAATGATGGATTGAGATTATTAGATCTTCTATAGACTCAATGGGCTTAGAGCAACATCTCCATCAGCCCACCCATGTATCTGGCCAAACTCTCAATCTACCCATCAGGCGAATGTTTGATAATATTTTATCTAAACGTATAGAAATAGATTGTCTTTTCTCGGATCATTATACAATTCTTAATGGGCTTGAGATCTAAGCGATCATTAACCAGAAATACCATGTCATATAGAAAAACAAAGTCTATCGACATGGAATTGTTTAATCAAGATTTACTTTGTTCGTCTTTATGTCGTCAGACTGCTAACGATATCAATGAACTGTAGATACTGATGTTGAATGTCGTAGTTACACCAACCAATACAAACTTTGAATCTACATTCGAGATATTTTAACTTAGACAAAAAGATCAAAAATTCTTGGAAGTTTCAAGGTATTACATGTTACCGTAGCACCCAATATGCAAATATTATGCCTATGTTAGGGGAACATTGATAAAGAGCTGCGGCCATGATAATTAACTTGTCATGTTAAACAGATGTAAGACACAGTTGGATCACACGTGAGTAGCACTCTGCATACACAATACCTATAATGTCAGATGATATGATTTATTTTTTCAAGGACACAATGGTTAAGGCTGAGGTATATACGAATAGGATCAGGATTACCTGTTATATCATTAATAAATATTATAATGTAATTAAAGTCAGTATTTCACTTGTGATTATTGTTTGTATATAAATATCTTTTAATTAATCACACTGTGTTATATTATTTTATTATATTATTTGCAAACCCCTGTGACAAAAGAGTTATGTAAGAATACCTTTATTATTTACCTTGTAGTTATTTTTAATGTCCCACCTAATTATTATTATTTCGTAATATTGACGTACCATCTTCATAAATATATGAGGAATGTAATTTCAATTATTAGTTAGTCTCGCTTTCAGTTGGTTTTCACAAAATGATAAACATAGCTAATTAACTTAGCCCAGTGTGTATTCATTGCATATTGACCATAATTTACAAAATTAATAAGAAAGCTTGTTTTATTCAAAGGTGATGCTGGGAATGCTTTTGATTCATCGAATGGAATGAAGTTTACCACCAAAGACCAAGACAACGATCTGTTAGGAGAGAATTGTGCTGTCCCCGGGAGTAGATTTTCATCTACTGGTGGTTGGTGGTATAAATGGTGTGGAAAATCTAATTTAAATGGTCCTTACAAAATTGGAAATGTTTCCCCGTTTGGTGGAATGGTCTGGAGTTCGTTACCTGGTACTGGCAGTATACATTATAGCAACCGTGGCAGTTTGATTACTCTCATATTTTAACTTACAATACTCATTTCATATGTTCACTATTGGACAACATTCATTCACATATAAATATTATTTACTCCAAAAAAAACATAGTTTATCATCTTATATCTTAATCTTATCTCTTATCTAAATAAATTTATTTGTAATCCGTCATCGTGTTCGATTATTTGAATGAACATTCCAGGCTATAGAGCTACATCATTAAAATGATTTATTTAAAACAACGCGCTTTTGCGAAATATAGATGTGTTAGATTGAATTGATATACCCACATAAATTGCATGAATCAAATAGGCTTAGTTTTCTTCCTGAAACAAAATATTTGTAAACGGTTTCCTAAATTCATTATTGTAATTCAATTACCGCTCTACCGTTGTGAAGGTAGCAGTAACTTATTGTAAAGAATACACAAAAGGTAATTAAATTATGACTATTAGTTTATTACCTTTATTACTTTCGTTATTAAACACTGATAAAATACAAATGGTCGTCATTCTAAATAACAAGATGTTAAAGTATAAAAGAGTTCTGACTTGACTTCAGATTACAACACCTCTTTAAATTTCACAAATATGATAAACTATAATAAGGCTTCACTTAAGAAGATAGTTCGTTTTTAGAAGAATGTATATATTGTGACAGTGAATATAAAAAAGTATTTATATAAAAATGTAGACGGTGTCGCCCTACCGAAGGCACCCTTACCACTCCTTTATTTCCAGATAAGTGGCTCTAGGAAATTATCTCTTTGTAGATCTCAGCCGCGACACTGCAGATCAATTTCAACAGATTTCGTGGCAGATAAGTTTCGATTATCAATGCGCAACGATGCGCCGCAGCTACTCACAATGCAATTCCCTCTGGATGATTCTATTCGCCATTCTTAGATAGTACTCATTTGATGTTTCAGATAAAATCAAGGCTGAGTTGACCTTAGGGGGATTTGAACCACATTCGATCAGATATGATCCGATCTGAAGTTCGGTTGCGCTGCCATCTGAGCTAATCCTCCCTTAACTTAACGATGACGAGGTTATATGATAAATAGGTTAATAAATAATTATGCTAATTAATACAAATATTGCAAGGTCTACCATGTTTGGAAATAATTTATTTGGATTTGTACTGGCTGATTGTAATTTGATAGTGAAAGAACCATTGTGAATTGGATTTAGTTCTGACTTGACAACTGTTTGCAAATCAGCATCATGGTCTGATGAACACTGCAAATTGGTTTCATCGGCAAACAAAGTTTACTTGAATTGAGTACTTGATAACAAAAATCAAAGACAACAGTAATTTTGAATGTTTTTTTATTATTAAAACTTGACTTTCAGGGGCGCAAATTGAAATTAGTCTTAGGGGGTGTCTGTTAAAAGGGACCGATGTTTTTCTTAAAATTTCTCAGCATAATTTTGTGTCATATTTCCGACATTTTTTATGAAACTTTCCTACATTGGCGCACCTACTGTGGATATTCTGCCATACTAGGAAAGCACTTGTTGGAATCACAAAAAAATTATTTCAATGCTTTACAAATCAAATTTAACAATGTAAGCACTATGGGCACAGTGGACTGATCACTCTAAAAATTAACTAAAGAAATTCACTAATATAAATTTTACTACTATGCGTAAATGAAAAATTCAATACATTTATAATAACATGAATCATTACCTATTGAGTCAAACATGAATTCAATATATTTTTCTATCAATGATAATCATGTTGCATTTATTACTTTGAAATGTGAATTGAAGTAATTATGTTTTCATCTGTCTTCCAGTCATTGATACCTTTGACCACTTTTTCACAACATCATCCAAATTTAATGCATCTGTGATGTCTCTCTCTGTTGCCAAACTCATTAGACCATTGAGACGTGTTTGACTAATTGTACTCCTTAATAAAAGTCTTTACTAAGTTTAACTTGGAGAAAGCTCGCTCATTAGAGGCAGGTGTTATTGGTGCTGTCAATAGTAGCTTGAGACAACGCAACGTTAATGGGAAAACATTCGAGTACTGAAGACAATAATGTCACAACCAAGCTGATAGATTGATAGTATATAATTAAGACTTCAATACAACATGTTCGTACAGTTGCCACGAGGGGAATAAACTAAAACATAGGTTACATACATATTCGATAATAGCAGTCACGCTCATATCAGGTTACACTTACTCAGGTTACATACAGTTAAGCTGTACGTAACATCTCCCTTCCCTTAAAACATAATTAATAACTGTAAGATTCTATTTATTGATTATTAAAGTTCCTTATTAAAGTCCTTGGTAATTATTTATGATTATGATAAAACTGTGAGATCATTGTTTGATTGTTAAGAATTAACGTTATTTATTTTCTAATTAATCTGGAATAAATCTATTTGGTGGTCTAACCACTGTACCACTCTTTCTTGTAGCTGTATCACCATTTGTATCACCATTTCTCCCATTATTTTGCAATACATCATTATCGTTAGTATCATCGGCTACTTCTAGATCATGATCTTCTTCATCAGTAGTAATACTTGGTACTAACTTTAGATGTTGCCGATTCCTCCTGTATATTGCTCCATTGAATTTAATTAAGTATGATCTTCTTGACTTATTAGCAGCAATAATTTTCCCTTTTTCACTCCATTTGTTATCCTTCCCAATACGAGTACATACGTAATCATTTACTTTTAATACCGGTAAATCTCGTGCTCCATTTCGAGAGTCATAATTTTTCTTGTACCTTTCTTTTTGTTGAATATCATTTTTCCTCATCTGTCTACCCACTGGTGATTTTGGTATGAGAGTTGATGGTAGAACTGGCAATTCCGTCTGAAGATTTCGTCCCATCAGCGCTACAGCTGGTGCAACACCTGTTGTACTATGTGTTGTATTTCTATGTTGTTTTTCTTTCCAATGTTCTTTTTTCTTAACTTCAGGCAAAATAGGAAACGGTACTCTACGTGGAGCTGTCACGCAAGAAGGAGTAGCACCATCCTTAAGGGTGATTTTTACTGGTGTTGTAATCATTTTACCAAAAGATGCAAATATATTATTTTCAATATTGTCAATGCGTTTAATTAGATTAAATGTATATAATTAAGACTTCAATACAACATGTTCGTACAGTTGCCACGAGGGGAATAAACTAAAACATAGGTTACATACATATTCGATAATAGCAGTCACGCTCATATCAGGTTACACTTACTCAGGTTACATACAGTTAAGCTGTACGTAACAAATAACTATAAGCATCTTTAAAATAATTGCACCCTGTCAAGCAATCTTTGCTATGAATTCGAAATATTTCAATTTCACTTTCCAATGATTCAATATTAGGTCTTGCGGAAATCGGAAAAAGATTGAGAAACTGTTGAACCTGACTCGATTTTACATTCTCATTGTACGGTGGCTTAAAGACCAAAACAACAGGTTCAATAATTTTGAATGCATCTTCATAGTTTTCCTTCAAAAGTTTGATCTGGGTATCTAGTACCTTTAAAAATTCTGTGCGATAAAAGTTTTGCAAAGTAAATTCAACACTGTTAGCTGCATTTTCATCGTATCTCCTTGGCTGTAGGCGTCTGCGATGACGTCTTGAAAACTCTAAATCAGGATCCACATCGTGATCCATACTAACTTTTATTGATGCGTCAGTTTGATGATTTATAGCATCTTCATCCTTGCGAATAGAAGTTAGGGTGTTTATAGTAGCAGAAGTTGCCTCCAACGCATCTGTTACATTAAGATTAACTGTCTGCACATGTTCAGTTAGTATTTTTGTTTTGGTCATAACATTTCGCATGAACATTAATGCAACAATAAATTCAAATGAAACAAGCTTCGAAGAAAGATTTTCTGTTTTGTTTGCTGTAGAACGATCTCCCTCTTCCATTTCCTTATCCAGCGCAGAAATGATAGCATCATAGCTAGACCACACAGCTTTTATAGATTCACATCGTGCAACCCATCTTGTACCAGAAAGATTCCTCAATTGCATATTGCTCTCAGCATTCACATCTTCCTCCATCTGCTGCTTGAAGATTGTGAATCTTTTTGTATTGGAACTAAAAAATACATAGGCAAGTTGCAATGTATCAAACATGTTGGTAATAACACTACTTGATGCACAACTGTGTTCAACCGTGGTGTTGATGCGATGAGCAAGACATGGGAAGTATGGAATTTCTCCTTTCAGATATTCAGACAGCTTTGCTTGGCAACCTTTAAATTTACCGGACATTGAGGCTGTGTAATCATAAGATTGAAAAGCAACTGCTTCAGTGTCAAATCCCTGACTTTTCAAGGATTTAATGATTGCTTTTGCTTGACCATCTCCTGTTTTGTCATCTGTTATGCCCATATCAATTAGACGTATTTTAGTTATACTACACTATATGCGTCCCTTAAGTAAGTCAACATATCTGAGATGATCAACTTACCGATGATTGATTAGGATGAATTATCGGTATTGTCTTTGCTGTATATTCGGGATGAGCAGCTTTACAATGAAGACCCTTGTAGTCGTTGTCAAACGCTCTTTTACATATTCCACAAATTGCTTAATGTCTATTGTTCGGCATGATTTATCAATTTACTTCTTTAAAATTAATACCTTTCAATTCACGGAATAACGGTATTTCAATACAAAGGAAATTAATTGTACCGTAAGCAGTCCAGTCACATTATTACTTCAACGGTAAGATATAAAATCACATGAACGGAGCAGTTTGCACACAAATATGGCATTATTCATCATTCATTTTATAGGCGGTGTGACTTGCCAATGGGTTGTTAGATGTGCTAACAATTGTTAGAAAAATGACGGGAAGTAAAACCAATTAATGACGGAAATGTATCGATAGTCATGAATTCATATAAGCCGATTATTGGAATCTCCATCTATTCAAATATCTATTATTCTGTACTGCGTGCTTTATTCACTAGAATGTTTGGAACGTCCTACTTGAAAGTGAAGTTTAATATGAAAATCCGTCAAAACTACATTCTGCTCTTCTAAGCTTATTATTTGCAAAGTTATGGTAGGACCAACAGGGACCGACTTTTGGCCAACAATTGAAAATGGGGTGGGTTAGACACCCCCCGCACCCCCTAATTTGCGCCCCTGTTGACTTTTCGGCCATCGTCGGTGACAATTCTCAAGAGTGAAAGAAATTTTAATTTAAGAAAGTTAATTTTTATACTAAAAATATTGTATATTTTTCTAATGCAATTCGTTTTCTATCGCAATTTCGTCTACAATATCAAGGAAACTACTAGCCTCATTGTTGTCGGTTACTATGACAATAGTATTAGTATAGTAGTAGTAGTAGTAGTAGTAGTAGTAGTAGTAGTAGTAGTAGTAGTAGTAGTAGTAGTAGTAGTTCATACATATATTTGCACCCAATTCAGGGTAAAAGATAATTTGCTATGATACATTGATTTGGTCAGGGGTATTTACATTTGAAAATATTGTACATTTTGTTATAATCATACTAAAATTAATGACATAAAGTATAATTTAGTAGAAGTAGTTAAATTTTATTTTAGAAAGGTAAATGACAAACTAAAGTTATGACATGGAGAAATTTTGGAATTATTATTATTATTATTATTATTATTATTTTTGTTGTTGTTGTAATTTTAAGGCTAAAACTGATAGTGTAGATAGGTTAATTGAAAGCTAGATTTAGTTTCATCATAAAATAATAATAAAGCGGAAAATTTAAACTATGAAAGGTACTCAATAGAGCTAATGTTCATCGTCACTTTTCTTAGCATATGACATATATGACAGTATTCCAGGACAGTCTAAAATGTGAAGATAATGAGATGCGTTGGAGCCACACTCTTTGCATATACAACTTGATGATGGTTGATGGTATGATTTATCAAGGCAAAGTTTATGATGGAAACCATGAATTGACACGCGGGTGATGACATGACGATTTTGTTGATTTCTAAACTTCCACCAGGTGATGTTAGCCATTGGTGAAAGCAACGCGCCTTTTCCAATCCATTTTTGGGTTTTGAGAGATTGCTTTTCAATACTTATATTAAGTTCATTTGGACAAAATGGAAAACGACTTGACAGTTGGTCTGTAAATGTTGGTGTCTGACAAAGTAAATGCAGAAGGGAGTTTGAAGACGATGATGGTAATCGCAGGGCTTTTTTCATAAATCTTGATTTAATACTGTTGATTTTATTTATCTGGAGAGATTTGAAATATGGAGCAATTATTTGAAAACCATAAGAGATAATTGGTGCAATCTTCATGTTGAATATTTCAAGGGCAACTTGAAAGGACAAAAGAGGTAGATGTTGTAGAAGATTTATTGATATTGAAGCTTTCTGATTTTTCATTTGAATATGTTTATGAAATGATAGAGATGTTTGAAGAGTTACCCCTAGGTAGGTATATTCTTTGACATATTCCATTTGTTTATTATTATACTGTAAATTATCATTTCGGCATATGTATCCTCCTTTACGAAATTTCAAGGCTTTTGTTTTGTTCAAATTTACTTCTAACTGATTTGTGACTGACCATTTCTCAAGAGTATGCAAAGCAGCTTGAATAACAAGAACATCATTTGAGTACAATACAAGGTCATCAGCAAAAAATAATGACGAAAGGTTGGAATGTTCTGAAAATGAGGGTGCCAGATCAGCAATGTAGAGAATAAATAACGTTGGTGATAAACAATCACCTTGAGCAACACCATTGTGCTGTACAATTTGTTCAGCATACTGTAAGCCATCATCTAAGTGGATAATGTTGTATGTGAGAAGATTTTTTATAACTTGTAGGATTTGTCCATCTATACCGAATTGATTGATAAGCTTCTCTAATAGGTTTGAACGGTTTACTGAATCGAAAGCTTTTTTAAAATCGACAAATACAGCATATGTAACACCTTTCCTTTTTTTAAACTGGTTGTTGATATCATCAGTAAGAATTTTGATTGGTGTTAACGTATTTTTACCTTTTTGAAAACCAAATTGATTCCAGGGAATCTTGTTAAATACATTTTCAACTATTCTGATATTCAATAAGGAAGTAAATACTTTTAAGGGACAACAGAGAAGAGAAATTCCTCTATAGTTTCCAGGGTCACTGGTTTCTCCTTTACCTTTGTACAGCAACTTAACAATTGAGCTTTTCCATCTAACAGGAACTTTTCCAAGTTCAAGGCATTTGTTATAAAATGATGTCCATAAAGGTAATAGCTGCTCTACAGAAAAGACTAAATGTTCATTTGTGATAAAATCTACACCTGGAGCTTTGTGTTTTGATGTTCTGAGGATAGCTTCTAAAACATCATCTTCAGTAAAAGATTTGTTGTACCAAGAATCAGAATACGTATCGAAGGCATGTTCTTTGAAATCAGGTATACGATCGAATGGGTCATAAAGAGCTTTGAAATGTTTGTGCATGACATCAGCGCTAATAGAAGCGGACTGACGGACATGTGTCTTTTTAAAAAGAGTCCATGGTTTATGGTGTACTTTGTCTAACATTTTTAATAATATCATTTTTTTGTAATTTGTTTGTTTGAATTTTAATAAAGATTTATATTGTTTTCTAGATGTGCTATATTGGTGCCGTAGCATATTATCTTTTGGAGATTTCATGAGTAAATCCAATAATTTCAAAGTTGATTTTTTGGCAGCTTTGCAATCTTTGTCAAACCAGGGTTGATGTTTAGTTGTATTTGGGTGGTGCACAGGGCAGGAGGAAGTCAAGGCTAGCTCCATACTCTGTAAAGCATCATCTAACTTATTATTTTGAATTTCTATTTCAGCAATTGGAATAGAAGGATGTCTGATGAGGTGATCTAGGTTGACTTTTCTTTTTAACATAGGAACGTTGTTAGGTTGCTTCTTGTTAATATCTCTCCATACAGTGATAATTTGATGGTGTTTACGTAAAGGATGCGGATTGACGACTGTGTCGATTAAATCAAAAGATGTAGCATTGTGATATATTAAGTCAATTGTGCTGCTTCCATTTGGCCCGGTGTATGTGTAGCTGTTTGGGCTATTTACAAGTGTAAAACCAACATCATTTAAATGGATTGTCAGTACATTTCCACGGTCACCAGTGTCGATTCGACAGTTGTAATCGCCCATCAATATTGTTGGGATTCTTTTATCAGCATAAATCAATGCCTCTGTTATTACACCAACTACGTAATCAATGGGTGTTTTGGGTCGAAAGTAAAAACAAAATATGTTGAACGATTTTGTTTTGATGCCAAGATAGTTTGGAGCTTTGCATATAAAGGTTGGTTTAAGAAATGCTTTACAAAATATGATAATACCTTCTTGTGTTTTAAAATTGCATTGTGCTTCAGAGAAAAAAGAATAATAATTAATTAGATGTGGACCGTCTTTCATAAATGTTTCAGTAAGTAGAATAACATCAGCATTTTGGAAAGGTTCTATTTCTCCACATTTAGTTGTCAATGCTTTATATCCTTCAATGTTCCATAGTAGCATTTTGACCAATTCAGTAGTGTCTGCTATTTGTCAATTTTCGTTAGAGAATAGTTCTGCTTCAATAATTTCATTGCGATAGATTTTGAATATTTTATCTGGAAATTCTGAACGTTTTTGTCTTAAAAGGCAACGAAGTTTATATGCTGATTCTCGTTCAGCACGGGTCATGTCTGGAGAAAGGTATATACCATCGTACTCAGGGCCCATACGACGCAAGCTTTTGGCAGCTCTGAGAAAAAGTCCACGCATTCCAGGTGGTAATTGCACAATAATTGGTTGACTTTTTTCAGAATTTACACTTCCAACCCTTTTAATTTTCATTTCTGAGATACCAAGACTTATGTCGAGGTCATTAGCAAGTTTATGTACAATTTCAAGGTCAGTTTTAATTTGAGAACTTTGAATTCCAGTTATAATAATGTTATCCTTCTTCAATGCCTGCTGTCGTTGTTCATTATCAATTTCTTTCACCAATTCAGCAATTGGGAATGGGGAAGTTTTTGATTTTAGTTTGTCTGCATATGTAGGTACGTCATTTGTAGAATTAGAGACATTACATGATGTTTGTTGCTCTCTCAATTTATTTAATTCCTCTTTTAAATTTTCATTTTCATTTGTAACAGTTGCAACTTTTCTAATGAGTAAATTAAGTTGCGCCTGTTGCGAAAGAAACATTTCTTCTATCTTAGTCAATCGGATTAATGTTGAAGATTCACATTCACCTAAATCTTTGTTACCTGTTGCCATGGTGGTTTCTGTTGTTGCTAATACTGACGAGGCTTGGTGGGCACTTATGACATCATCGGATGATACAGAGGCCATACTTTCACAATCCAAGATGGCGGTTTCTTCGTTTTGCACGTGGAAATCGATAACTTGCCTAAAGTATGGAAGATGTACTTCTTTGAACTCTTTCAACCCGGCTGCATTTGACACAACAATTTTACCAGTATCATAAGTTGCAAAAGTTAAATATTTCTTTTTCTTGGCTACATCACGATACACATGTATGGTCTCTTTCGATGGCATTTTGGGGGATCGTGTGCGCTCTGTAAACATTTTTGGTTTAATATTACCTTCAGACGAAAAATATGACATAAGATTTGTTCTCCATTTGTTTATATCATCTGTTATAAAAGTAATGTTGTACAACTCATTCTTCGGTCCACGATAATTTGCCACTGGTGAATCAATTTGAGAGGATTGACTGTTTTGGTTTGATGATAGGTGAGACTGTGCTAGAATATCGTTTTGCATTTGTTCTTCCATTAGAGACTGTGTGTAATTTCACCGCTATTTGATCAGAATTTGTTAGGAAATCAATAAATATATATCATCAAGTATAATACGTGAATTTAATACGTTACAATTGATAAATGGATGATGTGAATAACTGGTATTGATGACCTACAAATTTCCGTCCGTCTCCATCGGAAGTAGTAGTAGTAGTAGTAGTAGTAGTAGTAGTAGTAGTAGTAGTAGTAGTAGTAGTAGTAGTAGTAGTAGTAGTAGTAGTAGTAGTAGTAGTAGTAGTAGTAGTAGTAGTAGTATAGTAGTAGTAGTAGTAGTAGTAGTAGTAGTAGTAGTAATCGTAGTAGTAGTAGTAGTAGTAGTAGTAGTAGTAGTAGTAGTAGTAGTAGTAGTAGTAGTAGTAGTAGTAGTAGTAGTAGTAGTAGTAGTAGTAGTAGTAGTAGTAGTAGTAGTAGTAGTAGTAGTAGTAGTAGTAGTAGTAGTAGTAGTAGTAGTAGTAGTAGTAGTAGTAGTAGTAGTAGTAGTAGTAGTAGTAGTAGTAGTAGTAGTAGTAGTAGTAGTAGTAGTAGTAGTAGTAGTAGTAGTAGTATAGTAGTAGTAGTAGTAGTAGAAATATATAGTATATTTGAAGACCCATAAACAACTTAGTAAACAGATAACTAGTTCAAATTATTTCACATTAAAATACTTTGTGTTCTAAAGAGTTTTATAGTAGAGTATTACCTTACCTTTGAAATAAATTGAAATCAACCAAATAAAATGTATTCAACATATCTTGAGTATTGAATAAATCAAATTTAAAAACAACATCTTCGTCCGACATCATTAACATGCTAAAAACTTTGTTGATCCAATACTGATCATTTCCAAACATTTTGATCTCTTTTGCCACTGTCAAATTACTGAGAATTGGCCTCAAAAGCTGTTTGATGATAGTCTCGTTTTGATGCGAAAAAAAGTTTCGGGGTTCTTAGATGTTGTTTTTAAGAACCCAGAACACAAATCTGAGTTAGACTATCTTGGTTCTATCTATTATAATATCTGGGTATACATTATCTACCTTATCATACATTATCATTAGGTGTTTAATAATAATAATAATAATAATAATGAATTTTTATACAGGTTAAAAACTTCAGCTACGTAAAAACATATTTACAGCTGTTATCAATGTTCCACCTGTTTAAGAAGAAAAGTCAAAAAGAAAATAAATTAAGATCTTAATATAAAAGCACTGGTAAAAAGATAATATCAAGTATGTAGAAGAGTTAACAAATTAATTTAAGTATTGTTGTGTGTGTTTAAAATTAACTTTCAAAAAATTCTTTAAGGAGTTTATCAAAAGCACTGGTAGTAGTTGCCTTCCTGACAGACAGTGGTAGTTCATTGAATATCTTTGCACCGCTGTAGTTGAATGATTGTTTACCAAGCTCCAGCTTGACTTTCGGAAGAACGAGAAGATACCCCTTGTTACGAGTAACCACCTGATGTTCTCGAATTTGAAAGTAGCCTTCAAAGTTGGTACATACTTCGTTTTCCAAAGAGCGTTTAGCTATCAGCAGTGCGTTAAATAAGCATCAATGTACTGCTCTCTGAAATTGAAGATTCCAAAACATCGTATTTTGCTTAATAGACTGATTTATGATTGTTAATGGGCATTCGCCGTGAAGCTGATATTAAAAAGTATAGAAGTCTTATTTTTCTATTTTTCTTTCTATTATTTTTATATTATCAATGATTATGTTACTAAATCTCTATCTCACTATACTCAGAAATAGTTCTATACTTTCAGTTAGTGTTTTTTTTCAGAAAGCACGGATTTCCATAATTAAATCACATCAGTAATATGGAATGCTATCGAATGTTAAAATGCTTTTTCAATTGTGCTAAAATTTTAAAAAGTTTACAAAGATCGTCACTCTTCGTCTTCAGCCAATAGGTAATGCTAGCATGCTGTCTGCTAGCCCAGATATGTGAAGTACAAACACCTATCGATCAATTGAGACATCCACCAATATTCGCTATTGTTTAGGGCAGTGAGTATTCATTCCTGGCTAACCCACCTAAGTGCAAGAGCACCAAATAAACTTGAATTTCGAAAACAAATAGAAATATATCTAGGATTTTAGTTAATAATATTGAGGAGAATAAATTCTCAGCTATAACATCTCATCTGTTATTTGGTAAGCCATGTTCAAGGCATGTGAACGAAATCGGAAAGAGATTGTAGTAGCGAGGCCAAACCAGTACTACATATGGGAGGAAGTCTCAATGTGGCTTGATTACATTTTTTGACTCAGAATATCATTTATACTGAAAATGTCTGAACGATAAACATCCTCTATGATTGGATCCACTATGAATTTCTAGGGGAATATATCCTACACAGATTGTGCAGTTGCGTGCCTACTCATACAAACACCCCCTAATTTCCATGGTAGATACTTTTATGTTCCTTGTTATTGAATATGCAATCATTGTTCAGAACAATACTGAAATCAAGCAATCCACACTAGCCGATAAGTTTTCTCTGGGTTGAGTGATGTCGCACTTCTTTGCCATGTTGTAAAACGCAAACATGGTGATTTTTAATCATTGGAGCATTTCATGCTCTGTTGGAATAGTCGAAACTTGTTTGGTTGCTTATCGAAAAATACAGCTGAAATATAAATCATTCACATATGAAAACTGGTTGCTGATAGCTGTTTTACTGACACAATTTTGACAATAGAAAAGATAATGTGGTATCCATGGAAATCGATGTTTGCATTTAACGGACTTAGACGACATAGTTATCACTCAACGAAAAGATATGATGATAAAAACAGAATACATCTACTGAAAAGGTGTAAATTATTTCTACTCAAATATCCTAAAGATGAAGCCACATCTGTTTTTAATTTTTATTGTTGCATACTTGTTTTTCATTCATTTACTTATCAGAAACGGAGAAACAGCATGTGGATCATTGAATAGCCTTCAGACTACTGGCAAATTCCTTGATACAACTTTGGGAAAACTTTATTTCGCTCAACCAGCTTTGACATATTCCAATACAACATTATCAAAGTGTACGATGATATTTATGGCAAATGCTGAATTGTTGTCAATGAATGTTGTTGGTGAAAATCCCTCAAATCTGACATGTCAGATCTTTCAACATAAGGCAGGCACGAATGACATGCTCAAAATCAACACTCACTCAACTTATCATCAAAAAATCGAATGTAAGTTTATACAACCAAATTATTGTTATGCTCAGTTTCTAAATGTAGGCTATAGGTTATAAAGATACTAGTTAGTATAGGCAGTACTGCAAAATCAGTAATAAGAAACCGGATAAAGTACATTAGACTGGTTGAAAAAAAAAATGTTCAAAACGCTTGAGTCACGATCCATTTTCTCGTTTGACTTGCTCTATAAACAATTTTAAAAATTTATTTAGGCTGTATGTAAGTGAAATTAATTTTTCCTTTATTTGCCTGGGACATTCCATTTGACAAATATATCATTCATTCATTCAAGTAGTCCAAAATTTGAATTTCTTCCGACTTCGGGAAATATGCTCCCAAGGCCTCTCTAAATTAATACGTAGAGTTAATGGGGGCCGAAAAGATAATATTTTTCAAACGGGAATAACTTATTTTTGCCATGTAAATTTTACAAACATCAAACTAGAGCTATGAAGCTGACGACGTGAATAATTTCAATTAATTATTCATAATGTTTGAATCTTAATAATTTCAAGAAAATTGAACGATTTAAAATGATGCATTTAAAAACGTGGCTTGCGCTGTGAAAATCGCTTTGCCGACAAGTGTATGGTTTCAATCTAAATTTATCGACATGTTAACTAGGCTATGGCTATACGACGTATTTTGAACGAAAACAATACAGGCGTATTTAATTCGAGCATTATATAAGCCTAAAATACGCCTGGAGTATGCCCTATAGCGCGCATTAATTACGCCTGTTGCATTTTAACAGGTTAAAATGACAAAATATGCCTTGGCTAGGCGTATGTAAATGCAAATACGCCTTTGAACTATGCAGGCGGATAAAACGCCATCCTCGGTAATCCTATATAATAATCCTTAATTATTCCTTAATTATTTCAACAAAGACGGGGGTTTAGACATTTAATTTGTCTCGTTTAGACGCAGTTGCATGGCAACAGCATAGCAACTCCCAACGAATATGGCAGTGATGGCATGGAAATGATTCAATGAACAATCGAAGTACAAAAAATTTTTCATTCACTTTTATCAATCATTTATTTCATCATTCAATGGTCTTCAAGCCGTATAGCCTTGGCCTTCGCCGCTTCTGCGGTCGTATTTTTTCGAAAAATTTAATTTGAAGATTGTTGCTCCTCTGAGCGGTGACTGATTTTATAAATCAATTTAAATTCATCTCATCCGTTTATATTCTGCGTCGGCATGGCTCGTGTAACGACGGTGTTATTCGAGTAGTAAGAGACGATACACAGATGACACAATTGGTGTATAACGTATCCTATATATATTTCTTACGGCGATAATGTAACGACTTGAGACTACGGCTCACGATAACGTACGACGACTGTCCTTATTATATACAACTACGAACGGACTACGAATGAACCGAATGAGCTACTTTATACAACGAGCACGAACGGCTCCATATATAACAAACCACAACAACATCAATTAATCTCAATCTCACACTCGGCATGGATCGGCAGCGATCAATTTCTACAAACTTACCCAGAAGACAATAACTTCATTTCATGGTAATTCATTTCATCAATCTTACAGAAAGTAGCAGAAATTATTGCAGTTTTTGTTTGCATTCTAGTTAAATGTTTTGATAAAACAAAAGAGTTTGTTTATATTCTTCGTAAGTTATGGGTATTCATTAGATGGTCATTGATGATAAAGCAAGGAAGAAGCCTTCAAATAAACTGACGTGGCAGTAATCTTAATCGTAAAGCATCAGTTTCTGATTTCAATTGAAGCGGTCTTGGCAAAATTATTCACGGAATTAAAATAAATTAATTTAAATCCGTCACCGTTCAGCTGAGCAACAATATTCAAGTTAGGATGTTCGAAATGATACAACCGCAGAAGCGGCTAACATGATATGTCTTCGATAAATTTGTTGATGTTGAAAGAATTGAAACCACGCACATTTAGTGGCAAAGCTATTTTCACAGCGGAAGCCACGTTTTTAAATATATCGCTTTAAATCGTTTATTTTTCTTGGAATAATCAAGATCAAACGTAATAAATAATCAATCTAGATTATTCACGTCCTCAGGTTCATGGCCCATTTTGATGTTTGCAAAAATTCCGGTTTGAAAAATATTAGCGTTTATTAACCCCATTAACTCTGCGTATTAATTTAGAAGGACCTTGGGAGCCCATTTTCCGATGTCGGACGGACCTCAAGTTTTGGCCGACCTGTTTTTAGAGCAAGTCAAACGGGAAAATGGATCGTGCCTCAAACATTTTAAACATTCGTGTTTTTTGCACGAATCAAGTATTTACATCTCGTGGTTAGCCTGATCGGGATAAATCGATTGCATTTGCTCATGTTTGCTCGACAATAGTTTATGTGATTAATATATTTCATTTCCTGATAATATCGATTTAATGATCATGTTTGTTTTTCCTGAAAATTGCAATAATACTGATGTAAACAGTGCAAATAATACTAAAATATAAAATGAAATTTACAAATTAATGAAAATGTCATTATAACTGAAGGTTACAAAGTCTAATTATAATAAAAGGAGTCAAAGACTACACATTCATAATTGTTATTAATGATTAATGATTAATAATTGAAGTTTATTTGTCTGATGATTGCGTAAGCATGAAACTATTAGTAGCAATTATGAATGTGTAGTCTTTGACTCCTTTTATGATATTTAGCTCTGTCAAATGATATTGAGCGTTATTTTTTGCTATTAGATAATATCTAATAAAGTCTAATTATTTTTTAACAGATCGTTACATCATTGGTGTATCATCTGTCATGGTTGTTGGTGCGAGAGATGACATGCCAGCGGATTTCGTTTTCCAACAGCCTTCTGGAATGTACAGAGTAAGGCTCAATCATATCAGTGGAGGATTAGTATGTGCACGCCGTAGAGAAAACCTTATGTCACCGTTTGGATGTTTCACGAGGAGAAATCGTAATGCAAATAGAATTATGCTGACAGAAGGTCATCGTGGAGTCGTTATTATTGGTTATTCCAAGTTCTCAGAGTTCGATGGCATCGATGGTTTAACAACATCGTTTGTTGCTACTTGTGAATGCTTTCATTTGATTCAAGGTTCAAGCTATTCATTCTGGTATAAAGAAGATTATCTCGATTCTAATGAGCTAGACAACTCTGGTCAAACTTCATTTCAGATGTTGGTTAAATTTTGCTAGAATAGAGATTGAATAAGTCATTGATATTAATTAGAAAAAGAGGTAGCAGATTTATCTCATTAACTATCACTTCTGAAACTATATACAAGTATTTAATTGGGAATTTATTAAAGTCACGTTATCTAAGCAAGTTTTCAAATCTATTTAACGACATTTTTATAATTTTATTATAATTTATATATGTCGTTATAAACATGTTTAACATGCAGTATACAGTATTTAATGTGAACATATCTATTAGTCAGTTATTATTGAGTCAAAATAAAATGGGATGATGTTTTTGCTGTTTCTGTTGTATTTGCAATTGTTTTCATCTGCCAGAGAATAATTTTATGTTGTGCAGATATTTTAATTGATAATAATGCATGGTATTATTCTTATGTAATGTTTACTTTTCTTTCTTTTCACACACAACTAGTTATAGTTCCTTGGAAGCGTTTTTCTTTTTCACAATGCAATTGAGTCAAAAATAAAGTTCGACTAAAAGTTAGAAAATGGCTTTTGTAAAATATTTCTAAACGAGAAGCTGAACGCTTCGTTTTGATTTCATTCTATCCCAGGCTTAATTAGGCTTATTTATCAACATTCTCTGTAATTTTTAATAGATGTTGTCTGCTATATAGCATGTATTTGCAAAACTGCGACAGCGTCAGCCTTGTTGTCATCAGAGACTACTGTATATCTATTAACAGATTATCTATTATGAAATTGGGGTAAAATTTCCTATTTGAGTCATTTCAGGAAAAAATTGGAAGACATAAATTACCCGCTGGGGGGGCTCGTAATTTTCTGATGCATTCTCTTTTTCTCCTTACGTGCTTCTCGTGAGCCAAATATCAGTACTCATATGAAGGTGCGCCAATTGCTTTGTATTATAACTATATAGCGCAACCTTTACAAGCATCTATATGATTTTCTTGCTCTTTAAATGTTTTGAAAACTCCTGATCAAATTGGAAATTTTCGTTTGTGATATCTAATTTGCATTGTATAGTAAGATCGATTGTCCTTTCGAACAAAGTTTTGCTATTGTGATTTGGCGTCAAACTCTAAACCAATCAGATCGATGGAATCAGTTTCGTTATAGGGGTTAGGGGTTAGAGCAACAAGTCTCTAACCCTTTTAATGTGAAAACTGAGAGAATATTAATTACATGCTTGAATCGGGACGTTCATTATGTTTCAGCCGCTTGAATTAATGTAATATTGTTATCAAAATAAATATAAATAATATATGTACAATTGATACAGTCATTTCCTATTCCAAATGTAATTCAGAATAAAATAAGATTATGAATGAGTTCCAAATTCACAAGTTTGATTGAAAATTAAAACGGCATTCAAAACATTTCTTCAAAACAACGCAACACAATTAATGATGAATAATTTTGGATATTTCCAAAAACAAAATGATTTCACCTTGAAAATGTAGCTTCCTAGGCCTCCTATAAACTTTACTTGTAGTCTGCCAACAACTCCAGTCAATATAATGTGCTTCTTCTGCATGGCTGTTAAATTTTTAAATCAAATTAGTCATTTTCTTTGATCATTTGTGTCTAATGCTCCTCCAATTGTTATCTAATCGTATTAGACACCGTTATCGATGTTGTCAACAGACACCATCGAATCAAGTGTTCGAAGGAGGATTACCTCAGGTGATCAACTCAGCCTTAATTTCATCTAAAACATCACATGAGTACCATCTAAGGATGGCGGATAGAAAGGTCCAAAGAGAATTGCATTGTGAGTAGCTGCGGTGCATCGTTGCGCATTGACAATCAAGACCTATCTGCCATGAAATCTGTTGAAATTGATCCTGCAGTGTCGCGGCTGAGATCTAATGAGCATTTAACATCATTGATCAGCGAAAATAGCCGCTCTTCTAGAAATAGAGGAGTGAAACGGGTGCCTTCAGTTGGGCGCTACCATCTCGATTACTTTACTACACGTGTTCGATTTAGCTAATGGGTGGCTCAAATTTTGTCCATTGAACGAAATTTGAGTATTAAAATAAAATAACAGTTGTCTCAATATTACAATGCAAGTAGGAACAAATTCATAGCACCTTTTTTTAATGCTAATTGATTTACATAGTAGCTCCAAAGTTAAATAAATCTATTTGCCAAAAGATCAGAAGATCGCATCATTTATTCATAAAACGCACTGAGCGCGCTCACAAACAAACCAGGTTCCTGCGAAATCAACGGATTAGCCAAAAGTTTGATTCTTCTAACAAAAACAACGTGAAATAATAATAATAATAACTATGAGGAAATATTCCTTGTATTTGTTGGTGATTTCTGTGGCAATTAGCCAGCTAGAATGCAGGTAAGAGGAATATTATTATTATCTTGAAATCGAATTATACAGTCACAGTATAAAATTTAAATTTAAAATGTTTATTAATTCCTGAAGAAATATTCTTGCATAAACTCCGACTTTCGTGAGTTTTCTTACGCCTATTTATACTGTACTTTTAGTAAAGAGAGAATTCAAAACCTCTAGAACGATCATTCAAATCTAAATTGAATATTTAAAAGATAATTCTGATTACAGGAAATTTGTGGCTATATAACAATTATGCATTTCTCTGGAAAGCATAATTTTTTACTCGTTCAAGACACAAGTCATGAATTTTTTCACGATATTTATATCATTCAAATCATGTTCTAACTCAGTATGTTAGATAGAAATGTTTTATTGGAGATATGGCCAAAATAGTTAGCGCTGTTGTCATAAATTTACACATCAATAGTTAAAATAAAAATTGTAAAATAATATTTTTTTAGGAAAAAGCTAGAATAGACATCTCACTATAGGATTTGAGAGCATTTCAGCATACTTATCTATATCTAACAATTACATAAATAATTCGAGTAAGTGCACCGAGGTACATCGTCGATAATATAGACAGGGGTAGCCAAGCCAATCAGAATACAGGACATTGAAAAGACAAAAACTACTGATCTGACATAGCTCACTTAAATCACACACACACGATACGATGAACATCCCTAATTTACTTTTAAACAGCAGCCTTTGCATTATTTTCGTGAAAAGAATGTGGCTTTGGCAATGCAAAGCGCCACCTAGGTAATTTCATGGAATCCATTTCAAAATAAGGCCCCAGATTTCGAATTTAATAGAAAAAGGTCTGGGTATCACCATTATATTTTCCCTCATCATTTTCAAAGTCTACTTCTGCTTCAATTAATAAAATTTAACATCAGCTTTTTAATGTTTTTAGGCACATCCATAGGAAAAAGGAAATCAAACAAGAGAAAGCCCATGGACGAATGATAGGAGGCGAAAAGACGAAAGATTTGAGCAAATGGCGATTCATGCTAAGGATGGAATTTCAGGGTGGCCTGCAAAAATTGAAAATGTGTTCAGCTTCAATTATATCCAATAAGTTTGCGGTTACAACAGCACGATGCATCAATAATATCACAGATCATCCACAATTGCTGACACTCTACACAGTTGGTAAGTGCTAATCATGTACATCGTACTGAGATGCTGTACTTACAAGTTTAAAGGGGCAACAGTTTGAGTGGCGATCGCTACGACATTAATTTTGAATCAAGATTACCGTATCTCAACGATGTCAATCATGGCCTACCAATTGCTTTAAATTTCAAGTTCAGCATGGTTTCAGGCACAGATACAATACGAACGCCATCAGTAATATAAAAACGCATCTGACTCCAAGAGGGTAGAGCTCATAAGCCATGTCTGCCCCTTTAGAGAAACATGACCATGAGCCAGAAATTATATACGTAACACCAACAACTATATAATATTTAGATATGACGTGACAGCTTAATAACTTTCAACAATGAGGATATTAAGCACAAATATAACGGAATAATTGTGAATAATTGTTCCAGTAGCATTTAAGAAATCACTAATTAAATCATGAAATACTGTGTACACTATGTCCTTTAAAGTGCACATGACACGAAATAATTGTAACACAGATTTAATTTGGACGCGTATAAGCGGAGATATTTAATGTTGAATTTACCCTATTATCAATCATTCCCCCTTTCAAACTCCAGCTCATCAGCGACGGAGGGGTGCCATTTTGGAAAAAGGTGAAGTATCCAAAAAGTTCGAACAATTCTGTTGGTGCTACCCAAAAAAATCCAAAAATATAAATATGTGACCCAAAAATTTACAGCAGGTTGATTGATTTTAAGTTACTACACATACATTATGCAAATTGTTTTCAAAATTCTGGAAAAAGTCAAAGATAGGATACCCGAAAGTTCCCAAATTTGAAATCTCATACCCAAAAAGTTTTTACTCAGCTGGAAATTGGACCCAAAAAAGTGGCATGTCCCCGTATATCCGTCATATCGGATTTACCCCCGGGGTGAAACTCCGAATGACTAGAAGGATTACTACTAAGAAAATGTGAAGTCAGAATTATAAAATTCGTTTCTCCAATTATCGAATCGTGCGCATAAACTTAATGACAATTGACTCTTACTCTTATAGTGTCTGACAAATTACAGAACGATATTTCATCATGTGGGCTACGATTGTATCTAACTCTTTTTAGAGATTTCAAATTTCGATTTTCAATATTATCAATATGGTTTATCGTTTGAGTAAAAATATACACACGGCACTCAAACTAGGCTCCCGGATTTGGCTGCCACATTCACAAGGATACTATCTAAGTTTATATTCACCAGTCCACTTGTCAGGTATTTTTTTATTGATGCTGCTTCTGCCACGTTTAGTGTTTTAGAATTTCGATATTGATTTAGTTTTAGAATAAAATAAAATATTCAAACGCTGTGTGATTTTGTCCGTGGCAACAAAACAAGTTATTATCTATACAAACTTACCCATAATTTACCGTATTAAATTAGATAATCCTCGTATTATATTGCTCAATGTTGTGTTTGTGGAATAAAAGGCAATTGATTCTTTCATTTTTCCTCTTTCATGCTTGAAGCTGGATAAAATCAATAAATTCACCTTATCGAAGTTCTTTTGTTTACTTGCAAAACATATATTTGAAACCCTGAGAAATGAAAAAATACTTTTTTTTTCTAGTTCTCTTAAGCTCTCAGAGCCAATCCTGATTGAGTTTATGCCCACCACAGAGCGTTTTGCTTTGTAATTGGCCGGGCAGATTTTTCCTGCCTCTGCCATGTTGAATGCATCACTTTGCTTAAAATTTTATTAGGCCCTAATCATAGCGTCATGATTGAGTAGAGGGCCGTTATGCCATGAGGCTATTTAATATTAAACATCTTCGCTTATGCGCGTTCAAACGTAAGAAATTATTGTTATAAGTCTTTATCCTTTAGCTTCAGCTACTCGAATCTGTGTTAACATCTTCTTGTGTCATGTGCACTTAATTTATTTTCCATGATGTCCGGTCAATGATTACACATTTAATCTGACACTTCAATTGCTCACCTTGAACGTGTCAGTAATGTTTTCAGTCTTCTCTTTAGGTGACAGTCCTACAGCCATCCTAGTATCAAAGATCATTCCACATCCAAAAGCACCTGCCATCTTAGAGAAAGAATTCAAAGCAGAAACAATGACAAAGCAGCAATCTGAAAACAAAGACAGAGACCAAGAAGAAGAAAATATAGATGATGAGATACAGCCAAAGGGAATTGCATCTCCAAAGGAAATGGAATTTAACAATATGGGAAAACAAAGCAGACGAACAAACGAAGAGAGCAACGAAGCAGAAGAAGGAAAAAAAGAACAGAAAAGTGAAGAGGAAAGTAGTGAACAAGGACCATGTGGTACGGTAGAAGGTGATACACCTGAGGATGAGGAGGAAGAAGGACCTGGTACAGAGGAAGGGGATGAACCTGGTGATGAAGAAGCTGAGGGAAGTGGAACAGACGAAGGGGATACACCAGAAGATGAAGTAGAAATGTGCAAAAATGGAAAGATCCCAAGCACGAAAAGAACAGCAAAACACAACATGAGAGGAAAAGAAATGAAAGACGAGGATGACGAAATGGATGACAGCCCTTTCCAAATGACAGAATCAGAGTTGAAAGGTGAAGAAAAGCCGGATAAGGATAGTAGGAAAATGAAACCTCAACTGCTTGGCAAAGGAAGTCAAAAGCAAGCAAAACCCTTGCTGAAGTTTCCAGGTAGAAAAGAGCTGAAAAATACAAATCAACCACCCAGCAAACGAAACTCAAAGACATCTCACAAAAATAAATCAAGACGAAGACGTAGCTTTTCTCTTGATTCCGAACGATTTTCAAGGGACTCTCTTCAATTGCCAATGCTACAAAACGAAGGGTCAGATCAAAGCAATGGCGCAACCCAGCAAACCTCTGCCAGCCAAAACAATGGACTAACACCTCCGACGAGCCCGACTTCAAAACCTACAAATACAGATACTTCGAACAAAGACAATTCTATCGATCTTATGAAGCAAGATACGTCAAACAATCTTCAACAAAACGACGGTAATGTAGAACAACAACCACCAACATCAAACGAGAACGCTAATGAAATGAACCCAATGAAAACAAAACAAGCAAAAGAGGATTCAAAAGATCCCATAGGTGCACAAGGAAATCAAGATGACAATGTCAATCCGAATGTGCCTATAACACCCGACAATGAAGGAAATGAAGAAACCAATATTGCAGGGGATGGACCAGGACAGAATACAGAAAAACTGCCACCATCTGGAGGACTGAATGACACAAGTACCGATGGATCTACAGAACCATCCATTGACGATACAATTGATTCAGAAGGACCAGGCGATGACAAGGATAACCCTAGTGATAGTACCTCGGATAATTCTGCTGAACCAGATGTAGATAAATTGCCAACAAAACTACCAAAGATTCCAAGTCCAAAATTACCAGGGGATGAAAGTCAAAATGGTGACATTAAAGTGGAAGACTATAATAAGGAGCTTGATAACAATCTAGGTAAAATAAAGAAACCATTAAAATTAACACAGAAGAAACTAAGAAAACAAAATAACGCAAAGCTTCAAGGAGAAAGTGACGAATTTTCAACACCGAAAATTGAAAAGGTACAACAAAAACAACAGAAAAATCTGGGAGAAGCGAGTGATGCATTTGGAGAAATAAGCAAATCAAAGCAGCAACATAAGGGCAATTTGCAAGATAATAATGGATTGCAGGAAAGTTCTATGCAGGAAAAGACAAATAAACAGCAAGGTGGCATCAGCAATAATAACAAGGATTTGTTTACCAGCAAGGAAAAACCAAGGAAGCAACAAAGCGACAAGTTTGAAAACCCAATCAATACAATTCAGCAGACAGATAAGAATCAACCAAATGGTGGTGAAGCAACCGGAGAGATTCTTTTCAAGAATCCAATCAAACAAAAGATGAGAAAACAACCAAATAATCCTGAAAGCTTTGATGAGAATGAAAATAATGTATTGGAAAAACCAAAGAAAGAGAAATCACAAAACCAACTTAACAACAACTCTGAACAAGAAAATGATTTATTCTCGCAAGAGAGTAAACAACAACAACAGAAGCCCAATGAAAACACAAATGAGAATAATGAAAATGATCCATTTGAGGATGAAACACCAGAAAACATGTCAAGTAATAGCGCTAAAGGAGGAAAGGTTCTCTTCGAACAGCCAATAGAGCCTAAAATGAAAAAGCCAAAATCAAAGAAGTTAAACAAAACAAAAAAACTCAAAGAATTAAACACTCAATCGGATCAATTTGATGATGACAAAGAACGCAAACAACAGGAGAACATTGAAAACACCCATGAGAATAATGAAAATAATCCATTTGATGATGAAACACCAGAAAACATGCCAAGTGATAGCGCTAAAGGTGGAGAAGCTCTCTTCGAACAGCCAATAGAGCCAAAAATTAAAAAGCTAAAATCAAAGAAGTTAAACAAAACAAAAAAACTCAAAGAATTAGACACTCAATCGGATCAAGTTCAAGATGACAAAGAAAGCAAACAACAGGAGAACATTGAAAACGCAGTTGATGATCTGTTTCAGCAAACTACCAATAACAAACCAAAGAAACAGCTAAAGCAAAAAGAAAAATTCCAAGGCAACAGCAGCTCACTACAAGATTCAAATGAAAATAAACCAACTGAAGTCGATGATAATGGAGAAATTCTGTTCAAACAGCCGATCAAGCCAAAGATGAAAAAGAACAAATCAAAGAAGTTAAATAAAACAAAGAAACTAAAAGAATTAGATATGACGTCAGATCAATTTGGAGATGGCAAAGAGGGCGGTGAACAGCAAAATGAGCAAGTGAATGAAAATAAAGAAAGTGAGTTTGGAATTAATGATGGAGATTCTACGGTTGATCAACCAAAGAAATTGATATCTCAAGATAAAAAACAACCCAAACCAAATACATCAGATGACCAATCAGAAGACTCACAAGAAGTTGATAAGAATCCTGACCAGGAAGAACAAACATCTCCTGATACTTCTTCAAATCCAGAAGAAGGAATCGAAAATGAAGTTCCACTTGACATAACTTTGCCAGACCAAGGCCCAGATGAAGAAGACCCAGAACAACAGGAAAACAACAAGGAACAGAATACAAACAAAGATGGTGCAATAGACCCTGATCAACAAGATAGCTTAGAAGATAATACAGCTAATGAAGAAGAAATTGAAAAAGCAACAGAACAATTGAAGCAGGAAACTCAAGATGATAGTGATCAAATACCTGATCAGGTTTCACCAGAGGAAGTGGTTGATGGCATCAAGGCCGGTGATGATATTGGAGATGAAATAGACTATGATATAGCATTAATCGAATTCAAAACAGAATTAAATTTTGAGATTCAGAATTTGCAAGCCATAGCTCTGCCATCAAATGATTTTATGGTAGAGGATGCTTTTGGTTTAGAATGTAAAACAGCAGGTAAGTAGTGCAGCTCCCAATCCATAGGATAGGATAAAATAAGTAATGTACACGGTGTCGCTCTACCGTAGGCACCCGTACCACTCCTCCATTTCTAGAGGAGTGGCGTTTTTCGCTGAGAGCAATGATTTTAAACGCTCTTTGTTGATCTCAGCCGCGACACTGCAGACCAATTTCAACAGATTTCATGGCAGATAGGTCTCGCTTGTCAATGCGCAATGACGCGCCGCCTCTACTCACAATGCAATTACCTCTGAACCATTCCATCCGACATCCTAAGATGGTATTCATTTGATGTTTCAGATAAAGTAAGGCTGAGTTGACCTTCGGAGGAATTGAACCACAGCCGACCAGATCTGATCCGATGTGAAGTTCGGTTGCTCTGCCATCTGAGCTAATCCTCCTCATAAAAGGATACTGTTGCTATTGAAATACGTCTTGAATTAGATCATCAATCATCGTGAAACAGCAATCACATGTATATGTGTCATTACGTCTTTGAATCTCCAAGCAAAACAACAAATAAGATTTTGTTCACGCAAAACAAAAATGTTTTATGACATTCCTGATGAGTTGTAATGAGAAAACTGAAGTTAATATACATTCCGTCCATATTTCTTCTCAGATTGCTAATTCATAATGTTAATTCATTAAATCCATCCCCTCGCATACTGTTGCACGAGGATTATGATTTCATGACATCTAGCAAATTCATCTGTTCCAGTTCTTTGCACTGAACAGGCCTAAAAAGGTGCATCTAACAGTACTCGCAATCATAGGAATCAAATTAGTTCTTTGTGAACTTATTAGGTCCTGAATAAATGATGATGACGATGATGATTGTGGTTATGAGATCCAGGGATATGTCCTTCGAAAAAAAGTTACACATAACTTGAAAGTTTCTAAATAAATGATGATGATGATTACGTAAAATTGAAGATTCCTTAATTCATTATATACTTTTTGTTGTCAAGGATGGGGTAGTACAAAAGCATTCAACAAGTATCAAGATGTCGAAGAAAACAACTATACCCCATCACCAACGCTACAAGAGATCACACAACCTATAGTTCAAAGAAAACAATGCGAGGAAGATCTTGATGCAGAAATGTCAGAGAGACAATTTTGTGCTGGATCAAAGACTGGAAGACAATCCCCTTGCCTTGGTGATGCAGGTAGTCCATTATTATGTAACGAACCTAACAAAGAGCCTGTCCTTCAAGGTATAATATCTGGCGGAAGTTGGAGATGCGATCAACAGAAAAGCTTTGCGTATTTACAAAGAATCTCATCTTACAGAACTTGGATTGATTCAATAATACAAAAGTCGGATAAAAAACAAAAGTCGGATAAAGTTGAAGATAAAGCAATGCCACTTTAATAATCTATAAAACCCAGGAGGAAGACATGCATTACATATCAAATGGATAATCTCAGGATTTACTACAACAGCTTTCTAAAAAGTCTATCTAAGATAGGGATTTCTAAGTATCAGAACAAAACAAACAATTAGAATCATTCGTATTCTTATCAATCAGAATAATTCTGACTAATGTATTTAAATATTTCTACAAAGAAAACAACTTTATATTAATCATGCAGTTCTTAGCATTATGATAAAGAATTAAAAATAAATAAAATAAAAAAGCAAAACACATATTCTAGTTATTACTCAACTGACCATGATCTCTTCCAGCTCAGTTTTATAATGTAATCAATCTATTTCCCTAAGGACACTATGAACTGCAACATGAACATGCAACATGAACATGCAAACCATGAACATGCAAACAAGATTGTGAAAGTGAGTTCATGAACTTAATCAAAAGTTTAATAAACATTCAATGAGTGTGAAATTGTCCAAACTTTCATCAACTGCTCATGAAAAGTTCATGAACAATTGGACAATGTCAAGTATTTTCCACATGAAAAATGACTCACATTCGGTTCATGAAATAAATACAATAGAAACCATACCGAACATAAAATTGTGGCATTTAATCAAAAATGATTAGATTATATTCCTTAATTTTTATAAAATTTATAATTAAGCCAGAACCAAGTAATTTTATTCTGCTATACAATTAATCCTATATATTAACCTTCTGTACAATACTAAAGTTGGGATGTCAACTATAGAAAACCATATTACCTACGAAAAAATCTGTCACAATTTCCATAAGCAAACATGCATTCGTAATCGATGAGTAGCTATATTTATTAAGGACTGATATTTGAAATTTGATAAAAATGAAATCATTATTCAATTATTATTATCATCAATTCATCATCACTGATATCAATCTTTTCAACTTTTTACATTGTCTTTCCTCCTGATCCACGATATTGCAAGGTATACCTGCAACGAAATTTTCTGTTCCATTCGAATTGCTCGGCATCCCCAAACTATAACGAATCACTGAAAAGTAATCATACAAACTCAATATTAGTAAGGCAAAGAAAATATCAAGTCATAACAGAAGGTTAATTTCAATTAATTAAAATTCTAAAATTAAAATTAAAATTAATTATTCTTAAATTATTGAATGATCATTAGGAAGTTGATTGGTCGAGACACGTGTATGCGTTTACAAAACAAAAGAAAACGTTGCAGAAGCAACAAAGCTATAATTTTGGATAAAAAAATAACAAATAGTGTCAAGGTATGAAAAGATATCTGCATGATTCAGATAAGACTACTATTAGTTAAATATGGACTTTTCATTGTCAGAAGTTGCAAGGCCATCGTCATCTCTGTTCAACAATTGTACAATCAATTCGGATTGGTAAATGTAAATTGTCATAATTACATAACTTCAGACTTGCATATGTAATTATCGTTAAAGTATATATCTGCATGTGTGTTTTCAAAGAGTTCATGGACCGTTTCCAGAACGTCAAATGGCTAAAAGGTGCTTCATGAACTGTTCATGTTCGCAGCGCCAGTCTCTGAAGTAAAGTGAAATGCTAATTTGAAATTTTGTCAAGCGGCAATACCGTTTTACGGCTAAGCCTAGACAGGATTATCGTTGCTGGTTGTCTCTAGAAGCTTTCTCTGTATAGTCGCTTGGGTAGTTATAATAGCTTTGTGTAGGCAAAGTCGTAAGGAGGTGCCAGCCACATAGCCACTTGAAAGAAAGACATTCACACTAAAAATTTTGGATTTTATAGACATATATCTCCTTTCTTGGACCACTGGACCACAAATTTTGACAAAACAGCGCTCTACATCCTGATGTGATTGTGTTTTTTCTTTCAGAGACAAATAAGTAATATGATTAGTGATTTTTCCGGTGCAAAACCTCGTATGGAGAATAAACGTGTTCCTGATATCCCAAAAATAGCCCAGTGTCGTTACTTTGGATGTATTTTTGAAGGGGAATCATCTTGCAAAGCATAAACACAAAAAGAACATGTTTAAATAGAAAATGATTCTCTATCTAAAGAAGAAATCTCCCAATATCCGGGATATACACTTTAAACATGAGCAAGTTAACTGTAAATTTCCTGCATAGAGATATGATTTCATTTTTGGAGTGTTAAATGCGATATCTCACTCGCTTGAGAGCTTTGCCTGTGAGATATTGGTTTGAGAACTCCAAAAATAATCCCATATATCCGCGTCCTCATGAATTATTCTCTATAAACAATATATTCAATCGATACTACACTCACAGTGTGAAGTTGATCATATCAGCTGAAGGAGAATCTGTTGAATTATTCCCAGTGAAATTGATAGCTCGACTGTTATGCCTTTCTTCCCGTGACCAGCGATGTGGACAAAGATGATTGGCTTGATCATTATCACTGCCATTACTATCACCATTATCTGGTGATTTTATACCTTGGTATTCAAGGTCATCCATAAATAGCTCAATACGAGTCTTTGGTGGGTGACCATAATCCTGAAAATCACAGTATCAATACAGTAAGTCCTGGTTAGTTAGTAAGAAATAGCCAGAGCACATCAATGTAACTCAATAATCATCTAGAAATAATATATTGATGTCTCAGAACAAATTTTATGCTTCAAAATTGCTCCAAACTACTGGCTAACCCTCCAAAATAAACTAAGTTCTTCTTAACAATAACGTTGGCTAAATGAACGCAACATTTGCTCAACATTTGCTCAACAATGTTGAGCTCGTGTTGAGCAAATGTTGAGCAAATTAGAGGTGGCAACCACGCAGCGTAAGCAGCCGCACGCGGTTTGAAGAGCTGTGGATGTGCGGATAACGCAAATTTTTCACAATTTTCAGGTCTACCGCCTGCGCACCGCCCGAATGGGAAGCAAGATAGTTTTCCAAAATCAATTATCAAATGAACAAATTAATTTTATGTTTCTTCACTTGAATTTTATTATTATCTAACAATATCAAATGTTGCCTGGGCTTGCTAAATGAACCCAACATTGCCTCAACTCAAGTTCGACTTCCTGTTTTTCATCTTCGTTTTGTAAAGGATATTAAACAACAGCTATGGGTGCTTGCTTTTAAGAGTTTCATCATCATTAGGAATCAAACAATAGATTGTAGAGCTCATGTTGAGTAAATTTTGCGTTCATTTAGCCACTACATCCAACATCAGCTCTACACGGCCAAGAACAATATAATGTTGAACTAAATTTTTGATCATTTTTAAAGTCCATCCCAACACAGCTAAACAAGATTCCTCAACAATGTCGAGAATTTGGGGGTGGCTAAATGAACGCAACACTTGCTCAACAATGTAGAGCTGTGTTGAGTCAATGTTGCATAGGTTGGCTGAATGAGCGCAACATTTGCTCAACATTTACTCAACATCAATGTTGACCAAATGTTGCGTTCCTTTAGCCGCGGCCCAAGGTAACGTAACAATACTCCAAGGGATTTTTCTCCTTTTGAATTATTTTTAGATGTAATCTAGACATGCAGCATTTCAAAAAACATAAAATATATGAGTAAACTGGAGTGATCTTTGAGGAAAAAATGTGAAAAAGGCAGGAATCTTTTCAAATATAGGTCCGAAGGAAGTTGGAATCCTGGAATCCTAGATTTAGGAAGGCCAGCCAGAGAAAATTCAAAATAAATTTGATATTTTTATGATTTATAGGTCAAACTTCAATCAAAAATCCAAACAAAATCTTGAAAGGTTCTAGAATTTCACAAGGCTGCATGTTTAAGTGAGGGCGTTCTAGAGACTCCCCTGTGAAAAACAGTTCAGGAGATCACAAATAGTTCATGAACAGTTCATGAACAAATTATGAACGTCTCATGGGTCCAATTTTCCTGAACTATTTATGAACTGTTCATGGACAGTTCATGAACCCTCAAAGACAGTTCACAAACAGTTCATGGACAGTTCATGACCATTTCATGAAAATCTGGGGTCATACAACGTTCATGAACTGTTGAACTCCTGAATTATTTTCGCAGGGGATTGTATAATGTTTGGTTTTGTTTAAAACACATTCAATTCATCTATATCCTACTCGAAATCTTATTGTGAAACAAATATAATATATCAAGCGTACCTTAATCCTCTCGTATGTATCACTGATTATACCAATGAATAAACTCAATACCACAAATATAAAAAGAGATATAAATGAATAAAGATAAAACTGTAAAAATATCCATACAGCCAAATGGGCATTTTTCAATGATTTAAACGTTTGGAACATATCATCGCCATTAACCAATGAGAACAGACATTCTGATGTAACGCTTAGACTTCGAAACTGAAAATAAAACACAAAAAAGTCGGTAATACAAATCTTGCAGAACAATCCCCTATTCACACAAAATCCCAGAAATACGCTTGCGAAAAACAGTTCATGTTAACGTCCATGAAAATTGTGTTAATTTTAACGAACTGGGCAAATTTTAATTCTTGTAAACTAGCTCAAAAACTGCACATAAGCTGTTCATGAGCTGCTCATGAATTCAATTTTCTTTTTGGCAGGGGTATAATCCTCTTCCTCAGTAGTAATGTAATAAACACTGTAAATATAATACCAATATTTCTATGACCATATAACCACTTTGAAGCTAGCAAATAATGAAACATAATTTTTCAGCATCTATAGGAGTTTATTCCTAAATTTGACGAGCAACCTTGTTTTGATTATAACGTAGAGTTCATTCAATATAAAAAGTGATAATAGAAACAGGGCATTTGACATTCTTACAACACTCTGGATTAATTCTATGTGAACATACTAAAAGAAAAATTTCATAAGATGGTTTAGTAGGGGGAATACTTTTGAGAGACAGGTAATTAATCATGCCGGTTGAGTTATATGCGTAGATAGAAACATTTAGATACAAACACAAACATATTATTGCTATACAAGAAACTTGGTGCAATTTAGGAATCAGCAGTAAATATTGCAGGATATAAATGTTACAGAAATGATAGTCATTCATGGCAACCATGGTGGAACTGTAATTTATCACAAATCTAGTATGAAAGCCATAATCAAAAATAAATTAAAAATTCCTTCCAATGACATTTGTTATGAAGAAATGGTAGTTAAAATCAGCCTTTGGTCAACATCCTATAATATTATCAATTGCTATAGTTCAAGAAAAAATCTAAGTCAATCCGCACTTTGTCCCCTCGAAGAGACAATTCACAATATTGTTGAGGCAAACCAACCATATGTAATTGAGGGTGATTTCAACATCGAATTACAAAGAACTTTTCCAGAATCGAGTGTGATGAAAAAATTTATAGATAGTTACGATATAACTTACTCTCAAATTATCAACCAAGATTTAGAAAAAGTCACAGTACAGCTAGTAATATTTCAAACTTCAGAGAATATGGTTATAGTGTAGTTTCGATATACGCGGTGTTAGTATCGATCTCAGAAAAGCCTTTGATACAGTGAATCATTCCATTTTATTAGAAAAATTAAAGATATTAGTAACACTAATCTAGCTTGGTTTAAATCTTACTTAATTTATAGAGAACAAGCTGTAATGAATGATAATATTGTATCTGATGTAGGCACTATCAAATGTGGGGGGTCCCCCTGAGGGCTCACATTTAGGTCCGCTTTTATTCCTGATATATATCAATGACATATCTATTATATTAAATAAATATAGCATAAATTAACGAACCAATTATTTATTTTAAAAACAAATCTACTGCAACAATAAACAACACTCTTTCACCCGCAATTAAACATATCAACAAATGGTTTTGAGAAAACCAGCTCAGCTTTAACATATATACAACTAAATGCATGCTAATTGGGTCCAGTGAATCAGTAAACAATAACAGTCTGAGTGTACATGCTCAATTGACAATGATAAAATATATTCATCTAAATCTTTGAATGGGAGGACAAATTCCTTTGAAATAAATAGACAAATAGTTTCAGGCTTCTTCAAAATTGGTAAAGGGCATCCCGCGTTGCAAACAGTTTGCGCTGCAGTAGATATGCCTTGTATGTCAATCAGTGCCTTGTATGTCAATGTCGTCTTCCGCTTGATATGCGGCCTTGGTGTAGTAGCTAGGGTGTTGGACCACGGCCCGCAGGGTCTCGGGTTCAATCCCTGTCAGAAGCACTATAGGTTGGCGTCAGGAAGGGAATCCGGCTATTAAACGCACACAAGCTTCAAAATACTAACAAATTAACCAACCAACCCGGTGAAAAAAAGCTGTAAGCTTACCCGGTTCGTGGAAAAATGATAAATATAAAAAAAAAAAAAAAAAAAAAAAAAAAAAAAAAAAAAAAAGGGCATATCAAACTAATCAAAAAATAGTGAGTAGAGCCATGGTTGATACTAGTAAAGTTATACTGAGTGAGAGTTTCAAGAGTGTAAGCGTGTCATATTGAATTCTGGATGGTATTCTGGATTTGTCAGTGTCGTTTGATGCCACTTGGCAAGAAAAGAGTATTTACCTCAAACTAGCGTGGCTTAGGCTTTGTTATTGACATTCTAGCTGGATTAGTTATCGATTACCAATATTTCAGCAAGCGATGCAGAAAATTTTCCATGAAGGAAAATTAATTAGGAGGAAGTAGCGCAGAATTCATAGAATGGTACAGCAACCATGAATCATTCTGTGATAAAAACTGGGCAGGGTCATCGCCTGCAATGGAGACATGTATTGCTGGGGAAATATGGGGACAATTCGAGGAGAAAGCTGGAATGAGCTACAAAACGGTTTTATCAGACAGGGACTCAAAGAGTTATGACCACTTGTGCTTGATCAAGCCATACGGAGACGATGTTATTATCACAAAGGAAGAATGCGTGAACCACGTAGAAAAAGGATTAGATAAAGGGCTAAGAGAGTTAGCCAAAATTGGAAATTAGGTTGCAAACGAAAAGGCAAAGTTACAATTGCAGTCATTACTAGACTAATCACAAATTGCTTTCCAGATGTTTCATCATCATCATCATAATCATTATTTTGCAAAATCTATATACTCGCAATACTGGTCAAATTTTATACAATAACTTCATTACACCTGCTATCGCCCCCAATGTAAGTGTTCAACAAGGATGTGTGTTAAGTCCTTCATTTTTTAATATTTTTATTAATGATCTACCTAAAAATATGGTCAATTCTTTTAGCGACTTAGTCATCCTTTTAAATGAAAAATTAAATTGGCTAATGTATGCAGAAGACATCGTTTTGTTTTCTGCTAGTAAACAAGGGCTACAATCATGTCTTCAAAAAACACAAGACTATTGTGATCAATGGAAACTAAAAATTAACGAAGAAAAATCAAAGATAATGATTTTCGAAAAATTTAAAACAGAGCATAATTTTCGATTCTTCATGAACACATAAAAGGTGGAAGAGACAGATACGTACCAATATTTGGATCTTTTACAGTCCATATAACTGGGAAGCAGCTTTATGCCATTAAAAGTTTGTCTGCAAAGGCCGAAAGGCCTGGTTTCTCTCCAGGCGTGCAATGAGGGGATCACCAACCACTTATGTTGCCATTTATAATAATATTTACTATTCCATGATTATACCAATAATGATGTATGGTAGTGACATTTGGGGTGATACCATCAAACATGAAGACGATAACCCGTTAGAAGCCCTCCAGAGAAAAATCATGAAGCATATCCCGAGATTTTGAAAACATGCTAGCACAATAGCTGTAAGTGTGAGCTTGGTTTTTTCCCGTTGGCATTGAACATCAAACCAAATATGATAAAATTCTATCTTAGGGCCATTAATTCAAATTCAAATTCCTTGATTTACAATATATTTGGGGAACAACTCTAAGAAAATAACCTGCTATCTTGACATTCACGGGTAGATTCCATTTTAAACGATGTCGATGTAGATGTGAGTATCCTACTCAGTAAGGATAGCTCGGGGTTGAATACACAGAAGCAACTTATAAAAACGGTCCAAGAACAGTTAGCCTCGAAATATGAAATAAAATTCAAGAAGAAATTGACTACAAGCAACCTGCTCTTTCCCAATACAGTACATAGAAGTGCAATTACACAACTAAGAACCAGCTGTCACAGGCTTGGGGTTCAAACCGGACGCTACCCATGACATACCGTACGATGACAGACTATGTACGCTGTGTGATCAACAAGCTATAGATGATGAAATTCATTTACTCTTTTTTTGTAATTCAAATAAAGAACTTCGTTCTAATTTTTATAATAAACTTTATAGTTCACATCACTCTTTCAGTGCATTATCGACTCAGGATAAATTAATTTTTTTTATTCTCACAGTCAGCAAGTGATTATGTTGACAAAATCCTCGGATCATTTCTAGCGAAGTCTATGAAAGACAGGATTGATGAGTGAGGAACATTTAACAAAATAGCAATATGTAAATTCAAGTCTAAAAGTCAGACATCCTGTAAATTTTGGATATACGATAATGAAGTCAAAACAGACAAACAAACATTTATTCAGAAACATTTAAGTTATACATAACTTTTTTTCAAAGGACTGATACATGTTGCATACATGGCTAAATTAACAGGAAAACAGACATTAAGTTATATTAAAGGGTTTAAATAACATGAACAAGTGGTAAGTATAAAGTATCTTAAGAACAAAAGTGCCTCCTGACTAACATTTGTTGCAATAATATTTTTATTTTTCATTTTATACAATACAGATTTGCAGTAAATATATTTAGGTACGAGATGCAAAAAGAATTTTGAAAATCGGATGAAAACAGAATTTAACACAAATAAAAAAAAGCATAAAAAGATATAAAAATATCCTTGAGAGAACTATCCTTGAGTAGCTCTGTCACGATTGAACTAGATATCGAATTTGACGTATAATTTACTTGGTTCTGACGGTGAATATTGTGACATTTACTGGAATACACTGATTACGACTTAAAAGTGATGAGCTTAGCATATCAACACTAAATAGACGGATGGCCAGTTCGCTCCGCTTTGATAAATTTTAGCAAAATTTCAACCATATCTTAGGTACTGGAACCACAAACATGCTGTCCTTTCATTTACTAAAGACTTCTTTAAATTAAAAAACTTAGTTGCTACTGTTTTAAATATATCTTTTTTACATGCTTCTTGCAAAGTAACTTTAAAACATCTTTACCTCACGCAGAATGCGTGTCACTTGGTAGGTCTGTAAATGTCGTAGGCTCATTACATGATTTCCGCATGTTTATCTTCTGGGATATGCAACGGTAAACAAGTTGCACTTCCTTTCGCATCATTTTCCGGGATTTTCCTTGTGCAAGACTAAACCACATTAGATAATATTGACTGGTTTGCAATTTCTGCTGAATCAGCAGATTATCGACTATCATGTTTGAAGCCATGTCACACCCTGTTTTCCCTGGTGACATCCATATTAGTTAAAATTCTGTTTGCTCTTTCTCTCTGTAATTCCAATTTTGATTTTCTTCACCTATGTTAATTTCGATCTTTTGCCCCTATACCCAAGTTCCCGTCTTAATGATGCTGTTTGCTCAAATTTTTATTATTTTGATGACGCTCGGTTGAGAAAGACGAATGACCGCTTGCTTTCCACGCTTTTAAGCACCGCAACCACCTTAAAACAGAGTTGAACTTCACGGCAAGTCGGGTGTTGACCACATTTTTGCCCTAATCGAGTTCTCCAGTCTGTGAATTGAAGATAGGATGAGAAATGGCTTACACAATCTTAATATCCAGTTTCATAAATATTCTTATTTTCATCTCTTTCTCAATATGATGCAATCGTCTGTGATCATTGTGCATTTATTGTGTATCATTATGCACTTGAATAATGTGTAGCTGATAACGATGAATTGAGAAAATCATTGAATTTGAACTCATTACTTCCCGGTCTTTTGTTCCAATTACTTATGACAAAATGTATTTTTCCTGCGCTTCCAAATCATTATAATTATAGTTTTGAAATAATTATAGCCAAAACATATATGAACAATTTATGGCAAATCTAATTTTAAATAATGATTATTGAGTAATGACAGGAAGAAACATAAGTTTTGACAAAGCCATCTCTTGTGTCTCTAGCATGTTTCCATTTCTCATGAAAGCTGCTCGTGAAGCAACATGAACTACCCTACATACTCATACCCTACAATGAAAATGAGAGTGATGCGATGCCAGCCTTTAAAATATGCCTACCTACCTCTGATGTCGAATACTGTTCAAAATCTTCAAGTGAAGAAAGATGTTCCTGCTGGTTGAAGATTTTTTTTTTATTTGAAATTGGCTGGAAAAACACAGAACGCTAATGAGAGCCAACGGTGTTTTATGGACCAATTGTCCCAAAAATGTATATGTTGATAAGGAAAAGATTGATGGATGTAATGCTATATCAGTAAGTCAGTGGAATGCAGGGATCACAAAAACAATGTCATCAGTAATGGAAGACTTAGAAACACCACCAGGAGCTCAAACTGTATCAATTTTGTGTAAGAGGGAAAAGGCACGCATAGCTCAAAGTAAACGGCGATGTTCAAAAGAATTCAAGGCAGACAGGCAGGTTGTAATGGAAGAGGAAGTACACCAAGAGAAACAGGCTATACAGAGAGAAGGAATTACATTTGATGCAAGGGGATTTTAGAATATTTAGAGATATTTATAAGTGTTATAAAAGCATACAACAAAGGAATGGGTGGCATAGATTTAGCAGACATGTTATTTGCTCTGTACCGCACGCCTTACAAATCTAGACGGTGGTACTTAAATAAAATATTTTGGCAATGTGTTGACATTGCAAAAGTCAATGCGTGGCTGATGTACAGAAGAGATGCCGATGAATTGAACAAACCAAAGAAGGACCACACCTCTATCGTGTACTGACGTTCGGTATGATCAAGTTGGACACTGACCTGACACAGAAATTGAAAAAACATGGGCGTTGCGCGCAATGTCCTACAGGCTATTTAACGATTTATTGTAGCAAGTGTAAAGTAAAGTTTGCCTTAGGAAGGGCAGCAACTGCTTTTTGAACTTTCATAAACAGTGAAACTTATGATAGCGACTGACTGTAAAAAATATTTGTTGTTAAATTATCACTTTTTCATAAGTTTATATATAACCTCTTACAGTAACGTTGTTCAACAGTGATTTTAACTTACAGCAGTACGTGTATTGCTTGTATTCATATTATTCTTGTGTTTCTAGATCAATCTGATGTCAATTGTGACTGTTTTAATGAAAATAATGTTTGCTCTAAAAAAATATGGTATTGACAAAGCTTTAGAGCACGTCATCAATGACTTAAATAAATTTTATAATGGCGTTGATATAATCATAAATAAAGAATCAAAAAAGATATTTGGCAAAGTGGTCATGTGCACAGGAGATACCCTTGGTCAAAATTATTGGGGTGGCTTCAAAGAAGGCGTGGGAGTTGCATTAAAAAAATGCAGGCCCCGCTTCTGCACATTTGGGCAAATGCAAAACCAATTTCAAGAAGATTTATTCTGTCCAAGGACTCATCAAGGATATATCAGAAACTGTGGTGAAATTGGAGATGACAGTATAACAGAACAAATCAGACAAGACTTGAGAACGACATATGGTATAAATAAGAGGAGTGTATTATGTAATACATCTGGATTTGACATTACTAAACAATTACCACAAGATATAATGCATACATTAATAGAAGGAATTGTTCAAAATGAAGTTCACCTTGTTTATAATTGCTCATTCATCGATAATAACAAATTGAAACTTCAACAGATGAATACTGCTATAAGCAATCATAATTATGGATATTCAGATATATCTGATAAGCCAATACCTAATAAAGAGACTGTGATCTCTGGGGAAGAACGATACAAGTTAAAACATAGTGCGTTGCAGGTTCGTATATTTTTAAGAATTCTTCCAATCTTGCTATCACCTTTCATTGATGTAGAAGACCCATATTATTTATGTCTTTGGAGTTGGTTCATTTGAACAGTATTATTTTTGCACAAGCTAAAAAAAAGGAAAGTGTTGACTCGCTCAGAATTCTTATAGATCACTTTCAGAACTTCCGCCTCCGGTTTCCGAGCTCAAATATCTTACCTAAACATTGTCCATCTTGCCTCAGCTTTGAGTCAGCCCATTACTATTTTAAGCAATTTGCAAGAAAGCAAAACTTTAAAAACTTGAATAAATCTTTAGCAAAAAACACCAGCTTAATGAATATGCCAGCTTTGGCGATCCAAAAAAGTCAAGCACTGAATCTTTTAAATCTCATCCAATGCTCACAAATAAGCTCAATTATGTTGTAATGAAATTGTTGAATAATGATGACTGTGCACTATTGCAATCAAAATTCAATCACTCTTGCTTACATCCTGGTGTTGCATTGCAAAATGTGTACAAAGTAAGCTGGCTTGTGCGTTATCGTACTAAGTATGCCAAACGGGAGAATGTTGTTGTATATTGTACTGTCTCTCCACCACTCCTTCCAGTGTTTGGCTGAATAACCAGAATATATGTATTTAAAATAACAAATATCACCTTGCAAAACATTCATACAAAACTAACTTTCACATTGATCACAAAACATTCATGATTTGAAATTCAAAGGAATTACACTTTGACACAACATGCACAGACACATACATTTCCTTTTCTAATTGTCAACTTTGACTTATAATTGCAGTTCTACACAATCTCATCATCGCCAAAACCATCCATATTGACTCTACAATAGTCACACAATAAAAAATTGCTGAAAACACATGTGAACAATATGAAACTGTTATAAATAAGCGAAGAGATGACGCCTATTCAACATTAGCGTCAGCAAACTCGCCTGGTCTACCTAGTCGCAATGATATGAACACACGTGCCTTACTGCCATATGTAGCTAACTCAGGGCAATCTCCAAATCAACCAGGTGCTTCAAAAACTGAACAGTATACAGCAATGACAATGTAAGTCTGACAAATGCATTCGGAGTTTAACAAACAGTTTAATATTCAACAGCATTCGGAGTTTAATGTAATTGTGCATTACTTTTGTTGCAGTGTTGTTGGTCATGTAAACAGCTATATGGAGCACAGGCAAGAGTATTATACTACTACGTATATCTTAATTTCTGGATCGCCTGGGGCAGGTAAAACTCACCTATTATTAACAGTATGACCTATTGCATGTCTCAAGGGCTAGAAACAATATCCACAACATCAGAAAGAGAATGACGTGTAATGTTAAACTCCATTGTGTCCTGTCGAGTTCTTCGTTGTAAGGTGGTATCAGGACCTCATTCTGGCACTGATATTCTGAATCCTAGAATTGACATAACAAGTACGGACAATGATGATTTTTCGTGTCTGTGGAAGAGAAGACAATTTCCTGTTCGACCTGCGTTTGCAATGACCATCAATAAAAGCCAAGGGCAAACTCTTGGAAAGGTAGTATATGATTATTGCTTCTGCTGATATATAGATTTAGTGGTATTCGATTACTACTCAAATTCCTCACGCGTTTTATTGTGTTCATTGTTGCAGGTGGGTGTTTGGCTGGAAGATCCAGTATTTACCCATGGACAACGGTATGTTGCAACATCAAGAGTAAGACGCTCTCAAGATTTGCTGTTTGCAATCTGCAAATCGAATGAAAGACAGACTCGAAATGTAGTGTATAAAGAAGCATTGTCGTAATTATTTGTAAATAATAATAAATTGTAAATAAATAAATCATATGTACATAGCAACTCTTTTCAAAATTATGAAAACGTTATGACATATATGTTGCACATCTTGACAATGGGCAATTTTTTTTAACAAATTAACTGTTATTTGTTGAATGTTTTGGTTAGAATATTATGTTGTTATTTGATTGTTTGAAAAGTTTAAATACATTTGATTGGATTGCATCACTCACATTCAAACCCGCGCTGATATGCCTCGCTTTCTAAATACATTATAATATTTCAAGTTATAGATTATATCATAGAGAGACTTTTTACGCGTAGGCGTGAAACTCATTACTTGTGTCTAAAAAGATCTTCAAGATAACACATCAAAAAATTTCAACCATTTTCAACTAATTAAATTATAGGGTCCTGGGTACTAGCCTATCCAGTCCTAGAAGACATTAATTATCATTTGTATTATATTTCTTATGATATATGTCATATTAAGATACTTTGAATAACAGAAAAATGATACGGAAGGTCTTTTTTATCAGTTTAGGTCTCTGCTCGTCAAGAAAATGAATAGCTATTGCCTGCTGCTTGCCAAATTGCAAATGGGCCAGTGAAACTGTGTTTGACACATTCATTTTATGTCGTCATAATAAACATTTTTCTTCTAGACATATTTTGAGGAAGTGGAAATCTGTTTGATATGTGACAGCAAAAGAAAGGAAAATTTCTCAACATTAAGTGAATTATCATTCAAATCTATTTTAAAATTTAGCAAAGAATGGTCATAACTTGGTCAATTTTGTGATACTTTATCCAGAGTGAAAGTTTTGGATTGTGACCCTCTTCCTGACTTGAACAGGTTCAGTTACCATAGGCAATGCTATCAAAATCTATGCAATCAATCCAAGCTTGATATAGCTATAGAAAGATACGAATCCAAATTGTTTAGTGAAAGTGGTGGTCGAAGAAGAGGTAGACGCTCAAACGATCCACAAAATAATAATGATCTACCCCTTGCTAAAAAGCAAAGAAAGGTCTTCAATGAAGAATTGTGTGTTTGTTGTCAAGAATTGAGCTCAAATGATTTGCATGAAGAGAAGTCAGATGACAATGGCTTAATATTTCTCAAAATTAAATCCATCTCAGAATCCAGCATGATCAGGGCTCGTTTATCTCTCCTCGATGAAGCTAGAGAGGTGTTTACGCAAAATATGAAATACCATTTAAACTGCCTGCGCACAGAAACAAGGGAGTTAGATACCCAAAACAAATCTGTTGAGGCTGATGACATCAAAACACTACTCGGAGTTGTTTGTGACATTGAAATTGTAAATATTGTGAAGTCTGCTTTGTGTGTAGATGGTTCAAGAATGGATATGAATGAAATTCAAACAATATATATATGTCATTGCTTGAAATAAATAATGTTATATTTAATAGTTCTAGCAAATTAAAACCTCACATAAATCTTTGCTCATAGAAAATTGACAATATTCTATTTATTAAACGGGGACCTAAACCAGAGATTGTGATCTCTTCAAAAAGAAATGCAGAAATTGTAAATGAGTATCACCAAAACACTTGCAAAGAAGTGATGGACAAACTATTTTCTGCTGTTATGGTAATTAGAAATGAACTTGAGGAGAGCAAGGATTGGAGATTTGAAGGTTCATTTGTGAACTACAATTTTCCAGAGATGCAAATGATGAAGTGGATAATAGGAGGCCTATTAACTAAATTGAATTCAGTTTGAGCAAATGAAATTGAAAAGTCTTCACCGAATGTCACTCAACATATTGTTTCTTCGTTTCGGAGTAGACGGCAGGTCAAATATGGTTCTCTTGCAAAAGGTGGATTTATGAGATCAAAAAAAACTCCCCTCAGTGTCGGAATCGGTTTAATGCCCTACAAAAACAAGTTATACGTCATTTGGATTAAATTCTATATAATTTGGAAGATTTTGTTATTGTGTTTATAGAAGTGTGAATCATAATAGTGAGTATTTCTATTTTTGGGACTGTATCAGAGCTAATAATGACTTTGGTCTATAGTTCCATGCCGTCATTTTGAATTACGTCATAGCAAGGTCTATTTTTAGATCATTTTTCCGGGCAACAAGCAAAATCAATTCTAGGTAGTCTAAGGTACTACAATATAGAAAAAAACAGAGTTGGCAAAATATATACCGTAGATTACAGCTGCCCCCTGACCATATGAAGGGACAAAGAATTATTTATTATTGAAAGTAAGATCAGATTTGCTGATATAGCCAATACAAATTATGATATGATGAACATTGATCTTTATCAACATTTGGAAAGACCTTGTGAGTCCTCTCGTGCTACCGCTGGTGATTTCTTTGCAACAAATCCTCATTTCAAGAGGATCAGTGGCAGCATTGATACTAACAGTGGACCTATTGATACACTGATTGACAAGACTATCAAGAGTGCTTGCGAGAGTTGGAGAGAAGTTCGCCTACAAACATACATGACACATGACAAACAGCAAATGGAGTTCACTATTAACTTGGATGAACAGTTGTTTGTGGAAGACAGCTGCAAGATAATCAACTGTTGAACATTCACATTGTACAAATCAAAAATGTAAAGGTGATGAACATATGAGATCTTGTAGAAAGTAAAAATAATTTGCTTCTGATCAAGCCAGTGTCCCTGGCACCACCTTGGTCTAATTGGTTATGTAATAAAAGCTTCACTTCCTACCATTGAGAAGCCACTAACTCAATTTATAGATCTCTCCCTTTCACAGTCTGTTTTTCCTTCAGTATTAAAATTCACACTTGTATCTCCGATCCCAGAACACAAGCATCGACAACACCAGATCAATATCGCCTTCTGGCATTACTTTCTTTTATCAAAGGTCATTGAGAGAATAGTTCATTTGCTTAGCAAATTCAAACATGGTTTTCAACTGGAATTTTCTACAGTCACAGCTCTTTTAATTAAATATCACAGAGTAATATTGATTTGATTGATAGTCATCATTTTAGTCTACTGATATTAACGGACTTTTCAAAGGCATTTGATAGTTTACACCATGATATAATACTTCACAAACCAGAACTAATAGAACAATCTGATCCTGTACTATCTTGGATGAAATCATACCTTGATAATTTAACTCAGGTGATCAAAGTTGATAACAATTATTGTGATAAAATTACATTGCCATGAGGTAATGATAAAAATCCTTGGGCCCTTGTTGTTTGTGGTATATACTAATGACCTACCTACTTGTAGGAGTATCGATAAGAGAGAGAGACTCATATAACAAACGTGTGTATCGAACAAGATATTATTTAGGAATGAACACAGATCAAATATTAGAGCTATTGATTATATTGTAGCTTAAGGTTATATTGTTAGATCAATAGATCGACAAACGATTAGTATTAAACGATGCGATTCAACTCAAAAAATGAGTAGACAAGCACCCTCAATGTTTCGTGATTCTAAAAGTCTGAGTCAACAGAATAAATCCCTATCTGGGAGTTCAGGATTCTGTTCGAGAAGTTCGAACGCAAGTACTGTTGCGATATTCCATGATATGGGAGAACTTCAAATTGGTAATACACAGAAGACGCATATTGAACCCATCACCATAGGAGAGAAGAATTGAAACAGAAGTGCGGATTAGAAACGATGGGATGTTTCTTGACAGGAAAATAATTAAAGAAATGAAAGTTCCAGTTAAAATTCAGGAAGCTAGAAAACCAGTGTTTGGAAAGCCGCCGCTTCCGTTAAAACCTAAAATAATGGCGTCTGTAAGAGGAAAGAATACTTTAGATGTAGAGTATTCTGGTGACGCATTCCTGGTCATTTATTCAGAATATGTCAATAATGACGAATACAATGTCACGGTATTAGACAAAGATGGTGATTTTCATGAAGTTAAATCAAGAACTTTCTATTATGTAGCTACAGCTGTAATGATTCTTGACAATCGAGTAGATCGTGTGGTGGTTAAATCTGAAAGTTGGGTTCTATTAATGTTCTCAAAAATAGTGGTATCATCGAAGGCCGTCGAAAAATACAATAAGTGGGAATCGGAACAGGATTTTGGATGGCATAGAATCGGACTATACGGCCATTACTTCTACCAAGATCGAAATGTGACTATTGAACCTCAAGAAGAAGAGTTTTACATATTCCCTCCGAAAAGTATGCAGGATAGGAGCGGAAAGCTTATTAGCATGAAGAACGTCAATGTCATGACGCAGAACATCTGGAACATCCGTGTAAAAAAGACTCTTTTGAACGATTGTTGTTTATTAGTGTGCTACTTACTGTTATCGCACGAAACAGTCATGATGAAAGTTATATGGAAGGAAATTAAAACGATGGTAGGATTTTCAACGATTGATTTCTTTGTTGATAACTCGAATGGGTTTCTTTCACACAAGCATAAAAGAAGTTGTGCGTGGTTTTTAATTACACCAACAACGTTCAGGCGGGTCTCAGTCTCCGTGTGGTCATCCCAGGATATATCGCCAAATTTAATAGTAACAAACAATAAAGGATTCAAAATGGAAGGCGATTTTGGGAAAAATCTCGCTATGATTGGAACTCATTATAACGTTTCTTTCTTCCGCTTAGTATGTGATTCTGGAATCTATTGTTACATTGAGGGCTCTGCCATTGAAGATGAATGTGTCACGCGTGACCGTGAATTTTATATGTGTAATATTCCCTCAACACTAACTCACAAATTAAAATCTTTTTTCCAGATTGAACAATTTGAGAGATTTGAGGTTATTGGTGTTGAAAGTATTGAAGGAATTAATATGGTAATAGTAGCAGCTGAAGATCATTACATGACGCATATTTTAAACATCTGTAAGGGGATTGAACATTGGGGAATGGCTGCTCCGCCGTTCGCTTCTTGGGATCGTGAGGAGGTTATTCGATTCGTGAAGAGATCTATACCTCAAACTTATATATGCGAATGCGGACGAACTTTCCCTTATGAGTTCTCTTTGGTTGCGCATAAGATGCAGGAACATACTGTTTCTTTTGCTGTAAACGGGTGTACTTTTTACTCATGAACGTTTTTAAGTTACTATATACGATAAAAGTCGAAAGATCGTAAAATTTAAAGTTAATGCAAAGTCTTAGCCACTGAAGACTGGTCCCAATTATGGACGGGTAGTGTTTTAAATATCGAAGAACAAGATGACATCGACCAAATTATTAATAAACTTGGTATTTATCTCAGAAGACAGCAGAATCCTTTACTTGATCGCCAAGAATTTCTCCAACGAAATCAACACAAAGGTGAGACAATATATCAGTATTGTGCTACTCTCCGCTTGATTGAGGAAAGCTGTGGGTTTTCCCCTAACTTTGAATGCCCTCATTGTTCAGCTGAAACGGGTCTTTCCTAGATATTGCGTGACGAACGAATAAGGGATCGATTGATTTGTGGGTTGAAAGATCAACAAACACAACAAAAAGTTCTAACTGAAACGTTTGCAACCCTCTCTTTACAAAAAACGTTGGACATCTGCACTGCTCAAGAGTCCAGTAAGGCAACTCAAAGCAAACTTTCTACCACAACAAGAGTAAATACAGTTAAACAATACAAAGGAAATTCCCGTTCTGGTAAAAGTGGTAATAATAATAACAAGCAAGATAAAAATAATTCACAACAAAAACAAGCAACTAGCTGTACTAGATGTGGTAAATCTCCACATCCCCAGGAAGATTGTCCTGCCCGTGAATCAAAATGTTCACAATGTGAAAATATAGGTCACTGGCAAGCTTACTGTTTCAAGAAGAATAAGCAAACCAAACCTGAAAACAAAAACAAGAGTCAAAATCATGTGTACATTGATAATGTTTGTGCACTTTCTGATACTTTGCTGTTATACACAAAAACAGTCAAAGGCTCTTGTTCCCTTCCCTGGCTACCTGATAGTGGAGCAGCATGTGATGTTGTAGGCCGGGAAGATTTAGCAAAGGCCCATCCTGAACTGGTGTACAATCTAGAACAAACCTCTACTTGTCTGTACACGGTAGAAAAAGCCAAAATGAAAATCATTGGTCTTTGCCCCATGACAATTAAACACAAGGATAAGGAGTACACCAATAATGTCTACGTGGTAGAAAAAGTAAATACACCATTGCTCAGTAAATCTGGGTGTGTAGCACTTGGTCTCTTACCCTCAGATTGGCCCCACTCACCCGTGATCTCTGCAATTTCAACAGGGTCACCCCAAAATATATCAACCCCCTATTCTGTACATTCTTCTAGTCAATCTTCATCAAATGGTGTAGATAAGAATAGCTTAATTGCAGAATTTTCATCCGCATTCAATGATCAGGGCCCCTTACAAATCATGGTAGGCCCCCCAATGATGATCGAATTAGTTGATGATGCTGTTCCTGTTAAACGCTTCAAAGCATATAATGTACCATTTCATTGGCAAGAGCCGGTCCAAAACAGGTAACTTCAATGGTAGAAAAAGAGGTCATTGAAAAGGTCCCATTGGGAGAGTCCCCCAATTGGATACATCATACATCCCATGGTAGTGGTGCCCAAGAAAGGTTCGCATGAGCCCCGTATTACGGTAGACCTGACTGCATTAAACAAATATGTCAAACGTCCTGGCTACCCCACTAAAGTTCCCCGTGAAGAAGTTGCCCAAATTCCTACAGGAATGAAATATTTCACGACACTAGATGCACGCCATGGTTATTGGCAAGTTCCCCTAGAAGAAGCTAGCCGTCCCCTAACAACCTTTATCACACCCTGGGGTTGTTATCGATTTAAGAGAAACGTTATGGGACTAGTCACCGCTGGTGACGAGCACAATCGCCGTGGTGATGAAGCACTTGAAGCACTTGAAGCACTTGAAGCACTTGAAGGCGTTCCAGTTCGCCTTACTTCTGATGGTGGTCCTCAAATTTCAAGTAACAAATTTGCGCAATTCTGTAAAGAGTGGGGTACATATCATGACCCTTCCTCACCGTACCATCACATCGCCAATGGACATGCACAAGCAGCCATTAAATCAGTGAAGACAATCGTTGCAAAAACTATCAAAGCTGGAAGACTAAATTGTCCTGAATTCTACAAAGGAAATGAGATCATTATTGAAAAAGGCCGACATCAAAGCTTCTGTCTTAAAAGCCAAAGCCAAAGCTCAATACGACAAACATGCTATCAGCCATGCACCTCTCTCCGTTGGTGACATTGTCCGAGTGCAGCATACCATTTCAAAAAGATGGAATCAATTGGCCGACATTATTTCGAAAGATGATCGTGGCAGAAGCTATCGTGTGAAAGTGGAATCTGGCAGGATTTACTGGCGAAACCGTCGCTTTCTTCGACGCTATTATGGCCCCCAAGAACCTAACCCCTCATCCAATGACGATGTTCCTGGCTCATCTGGTGGTACAACCGACGCCTCATCTGGTGCAACCGACGCCTCATCTGATTCATCCGACGCCTCATCTGGTGGTGCATCCGACGCCTCAGCTGGTGGTGCAACCGACGCCTCATCCAAGGAGTTCAAGCTACGGCGTAGCAAACGCCGCCGCAGACAACCAACAAGATTGGACACATAAATAAAATAAAATAATAAAACAAATTTTTTATAAGTGATCAGACATGTCTCCAAAGGGGGGCATGGAGTAGTAGGGTAAACTACGTCAGCTTCATGTAATGTTGAACGGAGAATACTGCGTCTAGCGACGATATTGCAGTCATGACGAAGACGTGTGGCTTCAGTATAGCCAGAAAAGCGTTCTTGCCAATCTCTAAACCCAGCTAGCGTCAAATTTGAAGGCTTTTTAGCTTTGGAGCATCCATTCTTTTAGCAGCACCAGATAATAAAGTTGCTGACGATGAGCTACCATGTTGTTGAGAGTGAGCATGTGGAAATTTACTCACAAGACTTGCAAGGGCTTGTTCAAAGGCCAGCTGTTGGGCCTGTTGAAAGGCTTGTTGTTGTTCTTGTTGGCGTTGAAGCAAAACTGACAACATAGTCGATTGACTTCTGTCCTGGTCTTGGATTCCTTCAGCACCAGGTAAACTTTTGGTTGTAGCATCTTCTAATTCGAGTGCTTGTAACCTTGCTTCTAAAGCTTCACGGCGACGAGTCTCCTCTGCCAAGCGCGTTTTTAGTTTTGTTGATTTATTCGGACTCGGCATCGTAATACAACGCGATCAAAATATACAAAATAAACAACACGACGTATTCACAATAATTATAATTAAAGTTTAATTAATAAATCGTATCCACTGCGCCATGTAGGAGTATCGATAAGAGAGAGAGAGTCATATAACAAACGTGTGTATCGAACCAGATATTATTTAGGAATGAACACAGATCAATATTAGAGCTATTGATTATATTCTAGCTTAAGGTTATATTGTTATTGTGGTAAACTACTGACGTAGTTTACCCTACTACTCCACTACTGTTATTAAATATGGTATTGTTGGTCATTTTGCTGATAACACTCAGTTATTATATAATTATAAGCCAAATAGTTTTTGCTCATTTAAAAGAAAGGAAATTGAAAAGAAAATTTCTGATGACCTTACTGCCATCACATCATGGTTTAAATCGAGTCCACTACTGCTTAACTCCACAAAAAAATCAGGGCAATTACACACAAAAAAAGGTTAAAAACACACAGCTACCAACAATATCAGTGAAAGAGGAAACGTTAGAATATGTAATGAAGCTAGACATCTTGGTGTCGTATTTGATGAACATATGAGCTTCAAAACATATGTAAAACAAATAATCAATACTGCAACGTATAGACTAAGGGCATTAGCAAAGCAACGCACATTTACACCGCCAGAACTATTCATCCAAATTATAGAATCAAAAAAATTAGAACCAAGTCTCTCTGCTTCAGAAGTATGGTCTTGTTGTGATGTGATAAAACAGCAATAAGAAAGGTGAAAATTAGTACACAAAATCGTACATAATATATAAATTGTATAACTATAAGCCAACAAGATTTTGCTCCTTTATAGTAATTGAAAAAAAAATTTCTGATGACATAACTGTAATATTATCATGGTTTCAATCGAATCCACTACTGCTTAATTCCAAAAAGATTCAAAAATCAGATTAGTATACAAAATTGGTGCGCAAATTTGATATTGGTGAAAATCTTAAAATATGGATAATCTATTAAGTAAGATTGGCTGGTTGAGTATCGATACATAAGCTGAATTACATACTCTGTGCACAGCTCGCTCCGCCAATTTGACATTGGTGAAAATTTGAAAAAATTCACAATATATTAAATAAGATTGGCTTGTTGAGTATCAATACATTAGCTGAATTACATACTCTGTGCACAGCTGGCTCCGCAAATTTTATATTGGAGAAAATTTGAAAAGAGAATTTATTAAATAACCTTGGCTGGTTGAGTATCGATAAACTAGCTGCTTTTCATATTGTGTGCACAGCTCGTCAGTCAGCGCATGGATTGTATGGATTCACAATAAATAGTTTATTAAAGAAATCGAATTCAAGGTTCGATACTGTATAGACTGTATTAAACACTTTCATGTTTTTATGCCGATTGTAGCAAGAGATCATTCTTCTTTTGTGGTGCAGAGCTACTTGATAAATATAATCACTTTGAACACTATAATAAAACTTAACATGTAGAAATTAAATTAAAACAACAACAATAAAAATATAACTATGATAAAGCGTAAACAATTTGTCAGAAATCAAGAATCAACTGCATTTAGCTGAATTGTACTTTACTTGTAAATAATTATAAAAGCCTGGAAAACAATGTATTAAAATGTTTCTATGTCTTAAATCTACTAATATGATAAATATCTATCTAACACACACACAGGGGCTATTTGTGGTAGGATTCTACCGAATACTTTCTTTTGCTATATCGTTAACATAGCATACCAAAATAAGCTCAACACTTACCTTATAGTGATATGGGCCAAAGACAATCCATCCACAAAATGCAAAACCAAAATAGATTAACATGACACAAACTATAAATCTGATAACAGTCGGAAATGCCACTTTCAAAGTTACCAACAAAGCCTATATGAATAAAATAATATATTACAGCAAAAGGGTAGTTAGATAACATCGAAATGTTTACATGGTAACTGAAGCCTAACAAGGATTTTCCCTGTTACAAAACACATTCATGAGTTTGTGAACATGTAATAGAAAATCTGGGTAACTTCATGTTCATTAATAAGTTCATCAACTTTTCACAATCCCAGAAGAGATTGTTCATGCATTTTTCATGAAGTTCATGAATTGATGATGATGATGAATGAGTTGTTACTAAACTCATGTTTTTTTCTCAAAGGACAGGGGTTAAAACTGGGGTATGTATCACTCTATTCCAACATGTGCGAGAAAGAACTAAATGCACTTAATTATAGATCAGTAACGTGTTGGAAAATGAAAATTGTCATTAGAAAGTTGATCAAATTTAAAATTATTTTTACATACCGTAAGCCTACAATTTCTGAACATGAATTGAGCATGCCTTAAAGGGGCAAAAATTATTGATTCGTTCTACATGTTTATAATATTTTGAGTGGGTTTAAATTGCAGTTGCTGTTTGTATTACCAACTTACGAAATTTTTAAAATCTCTGAATTTGTTAATACAATGATATCAAATAAAGCATCAAGGGAACTTTATTATTTTAAAACGACGCCCGAATATCATAATATTAATACAACAAATATGTTACTGTACAAGGTTATCTCAACACAAATGTTTGCATAATTTCCCGACAACGGATTATCTGTATTATTTCGCCAGTAAGACGTACATAAGTCACGGACAGACACAGAAATAAACAAATAATTTGATTACAAACAGACAATATTATTAGTATAAGAAGATATGAGAAATACTACCTTAGCATGGTTACCCCTGCAAAAAACAGTTCAGGAGTTTATTTTAACAGTTTATGGACCAAATCTGGCACCAATTTTCATGAACTACTCATGAACTGTTAATGAACTCCTGAACTGTATTTCACACATGCTTACAAATAATGATCCTAAGGAACTGTCCCTGTGGAAAACAGTTCAGAAGTTCATGAACAGTTCATGAACGTTAAATTGCCCGGATTTTTAGGAACTGTTCATGAACTCCTGAGCTGTTCTTCACATGGTTACAAATAGTGATAAATTCTAAATCCTAAGAAGCTGGATGTGAATTTGAAAAGGGAAACAAGAAACTGAGAAACAATTATGAAAATAACAAATTCAGCTTACGTTATAATAGCGTAAGTAACCAAGGTAACGTAGAACACCAACCCAAACAAGAAGAACAGCACTACCAAGAAACATACCACACAAGTCATAGAAAGTAGCATACTGTAAAAAGAAAATATCGCAGTTGAGTTTTGAGATACATACGCTACCAGAATGATTGAAAAAATAAAATCAAAACAATAAATTTAACCAAAGAAGGAGCACCATTGTTTATCAACAAATCAGGCATTTAAAGGTCTTAACAAGTTCTGTGAATGACACTGTGGTCTAAAATTGCTTACATAAAAGTTAACTAGAAATTTGAAAGTAGTACCAGGGTCTTGGTAACCACTATTTATCTTTACAAAGTAGGAAAAGTTACACAACTCTCTGTGAAAAAAAAGATTTTGAACAATTCATGAATACTTTGTGGGTGCATGAACAGTTCTAGGCTGCGTACCAGCCCCAAGGTTTTTCTGAACCATAGGGTCTGCGAACTAAAGCGTGACTTTTAGCCCAGCAAGTTCCCATGAGTTTGGAATATAATTTATGCATTACGTTGTATTATCATTAATATCATTGTTGTTGCTGATGAGTATGACGTGATTGACGGAGAGTTGTGAGTTTATGACAATTGATCTTTTGTGATAGAGCGTGAATCAGAGTGTGAATAATTTGCCAATAGTATGTACTATGTAGGTGTTATTTTCGATGGGCTAAGTTCACAGACACAGTTCACAGTTCATAGTTAACAATGTAAACGAGAAGTATTTCTCATGTTGAAAAGCAATGTTAAATAAAATTGCACACACACACCCTGTGGTTTTAGGAAAAACCTTGGGGCTGTTACGCAAGCTAGAATAAGCCATGCCAGTCACAAAGTGCCCATGAATGAATATGAAATTGCCTGAAAGTTCATGAACACTGCACATCAAAAACGTAAGATCTCCTAGCATATGTCAACAGGAAATGAATGAACGAAATATCAACCTACATATTGATTAATAATGATTTTCATGACAGAGCCACACACGGTAAATGTATCGCTGATGACAATCAATATGATCCAAAAATTGATGAAATTCAATTTATCAGAAAAAGTAAAATTCTCATGTCGATAATCTTTGAAAAACTTTGTAACATCCTAGAATAAATAGACAAACAGAAACTTGTTTATAGAACAAACAACACCATAGTTATCACCTTGTGCTAATTGTATACAGTTCACAGAAGATCAACATTTCAAAAATCAAAAACAATACAGTCAAAATCGGTTTATATCTCCTTGGTTAATATCCTACAGTCAAACCTGTTATAACAGTCACCTCTCGACAGCAGCCACCTGTCTATAGTGGTCACTCTTGGAATTTCCAAAATAGTATTTTCTATTGAATCGAACCTGTACATAAAGGCCACCTGTCTATAGTGGTCAATTTATCTACCTCTCGTAGCTGTCCGTTATATACAGGTTTCACTGTACCTTGTTTTATATCCCCATTTGTTGAAAAGCACCCTGGGAGCACTTGCCATTTTCTATATAAATAAGTTACCTGGGTAAATATCAGCTAGGATAATATCACATTTACATCATGATTAATAATCCGCTTCCACGGCCCTTTGTTGTTATGTTTGATATTCCGTTTCTATAACTTTGACAATTTTTTTTTATTTTGACAAATACCCTCTGTTTTTCTCAGTCCGGATAATATTCAACTTGGAATAATGTCCTATTTTTAGTCAGCACGAAAGGGGGGATACTAACCGAGTATGACTGTATAGTAAAGAGGCAATATAAAATCAATCACATCAAAACGATCATGATCGAATAAATGATCAAAACATTTATGCGACCATGTCAATGATGTGCTTGGATGTGCTACCCCTTCAAAAGCATTATAATTCCCATGTAATAAAAGTTCATGAGTTCATGAACGCAAAATTACCCATAAGTTTATGAATTGATGAGAAGTAGGGGAGAGCGGGGTGAATTGGAACAAATTTTATTAAAAAAAATTGTTTCTTCAAAACAACTCAGGCGAAACTCACAGTTTTGGTATCGAATTGTAGGAAATTGCCTGAAGTTTATAATACAAAATATCTGAATAATATCAAATCAAAAATTGAAACAATGTTTAACGGAAGAATGACATTTTTTCAAAGTCGGGATTTTACGAAAAATGTGATGTGAAACGGAATGATCGCAAAATTATCATTCTTTCATCGAATTTCTTCAAATCAATTGAATTTCATAACTATTAACCCTTCGAAAACTGATAGCAACAACGATAAAAATTTAGATAGATAAAGAAATTTACTTTCAAATATGAATTTATTAGATTATTATGGAAAACATGGAAAACGTTTGTCTCATTTGTAATAAAATAATCCCTAAAAAATTTAAAGAGAAGGTTGTTGAAACGCAACCTTTTCAACATTCAAGAACATGTTAAACAATAACAAGAAATGGGGAATGAGCAACCACGTCCCCGGACTAGATCCCCGGGACAATGGGACCTATTTGATTATCAGGATTTCTTTCAGAAATAAATTGTCCTGTTACACACTTTTCTTCTGAAGAATGGTTCCTTGTTGGTTCATGAACTCATAACACTTTTAGCAAAGTACATCTGATATTAAATTAAAAATATAGAAAGGATGTATATACATAGAAAGAAATGTAATAATTTAAATACAGCAAATATCAAAATATTTTAACTAGAATAACGGCATAAAATAATTATAACATTATATATACCTGACAGAGTTTCCAATGATTTAGCGCTGATCGGATGCAAAGAAGTGCAGACCAAAGACATACATTAATCACACAGATGTCAAAAATTAACAAAAGTGTTTTCAAAGTGCGATTCCCTGAAATAAATTAAAGTAATACAATGAAATAAATAAAAACTATATTAAATACGAAAAAAAAAGTAAAATAATTTTTTAATAAGGTTTTTCAAAAATAAATAAAATAATTTTGAATACTGTTCGATACAAAATGGTTTCTATAATAATTAGAGATATAGTTGGTCCATTATCACTAACCATTACAGTATCTGTTATATAAGGTAGATGAATCAGTTGACAGTCTTATATTTTCAATCCTTCCAAAATAAGTTAGTGGACATGAAATCACACTATTTTATTACTTTTTCTTGAACGGTTCAAGAATGTCAGTCGTAGATATTTCATCATCATTTGCGAAACGGTAATACAATTTTCAATACATTAATCCATGTGAAACACAGTAGAGGACTTCTTGAACAGTTCATGGATGTTAAATTGCCCCAAATTTTCATGAACTGTTCATGAACTGTTAATGAACTGTCTTGAGAGCTAATGAACTATTCATGAACTTCTGCACTGTTTTTTTCGCAAGGAAATAGATACTTGGAAAGGTTTAAGAAGCTTGTGATTAATAAATAATGATGATAAAGTTGATAGACATCTAAAAATAATCACGAACAGCTCATGAATGTTCAATGGCCACTAATTTTTATGAACAGAGTTCATGAACCCCGAAGGACAGTTCACAAACTCCTGAACTGTTTTTTCAAGGGCATGGACAATTTAAAAGGTTTACAAAGCTTGTGGTGAATAAATAATGATGATAAAGTTGATAGACATCTAAAATTAATCACGAACAGTTCATGAACGTTGAATGGCCACAAATGTCTATGAACAGAGTTCATGAACCCTCACAGACTGTTCACAAACTCCTGAACTGTTTTTTTTTTCAAGGGCATGGACAATTTAAAAGGTTTATGAAGCATGTGGTCAATGAATAATGATGATGAGATGATAGAGACATCTAAAAATAGTCCTGAACAGATCAAAAACACAGTAAACACACATCAAACAAACAAACAAATATACGGTAAACACAGCAAAGAAACTCACCAGGATCGCCATCAACCATTCCGTTTTTGCAGGGATGAAATATTGATGATGCATCTAAATGAGCTTGCATTACAGCATCCTCGTCTGTATTATCAAAATGAGCCTAAAGATAATCAATACAGATATATTTGGAAGGTGATTCAGACAATGCTGTAGCAGTACATTTTACAGGGAAAATGTTGATTATTTCAATGCAACATTTATCTCAAACTGAAATTGATAGCTCCTTGGTTTAATTAATAAGTAAGTAATGTAATTTAGACGGTGTCGCCCTACCGAAGGCACCAATATTTCTAGAGGAGTGGCTTTTTCCGCTGAGAGCAATGATTTTAAACGCTCTTTGTTGATCTCAGCCGCGACACTGCAGATAAAGTTCAACAGATTTCTTGGCAGATACGTCTTGATTGTCAATGCATGGCAATGAACATTTCCATTCATGCAGATTCATATATTTAATTTGTATATGTGATTTACATGTCTGAATTTCCGCCAAATGTTAGGTATTAATTTGGATTTGCAAAGTTCAAAACACCAAAGCCTTGGACGATATTTGTCAGATTATAAAATCATTCAAATATCCTTGTTGTTTAGAAACTCTTTGGATTTTGTCTGACGTCTTCAATTATGTATTCATTTCTAAAATTTTTCAACATTTCTTTTAATGGAACTTCTTCGAAATGATTTTCGAACAATTTTTCTCAAATGTATTGTGCAGTTTTGTTGATGTGGCTTCTCCATGCCTTGTAAAGCTAAGTATGAAATTTTCTAGAAAAATCTTGAGAGTGTTAAGTTTGTGAAAAGCATACTTCAAAACATTAAAAATATACATCAGACAAGAAACAGAATTCTAATTTGAAAGTTGTCTTTTAACATAAAAGATACAGTAAAAACTGTTTATAACGGCATCCCTGGGAAATCTAAAAAAAGTAAGTGATAGGTGATGTGCTGTTATCGCCAATGTTACGTCTACATTTTATGCGTCCCATATCATACAAAATACTTTCTCATTGTTAAAAAATTACCATACTGTTGATGTTTGATCATGGAAATAAAACATTTTTTGTAAATGAGACATTACAAACGATTTTAATACTTCACAGGAATCAAAATGTGTGCTGTTATGAGAAATAATATGTAAGACACAGTGACGCTTTAATCTATAAGTAATATTATAATATGCATGGAATAATAAATTCGAAATCAATAAAAAACAAACCGTTATAAAAAGGGACGTTAACAGTTTCTACAATTTCATAAAATTGCACTTACCACAATTGAATAATTATAACAATCTGGTATGTCATAAAATTTCAATTCCTTCAAATTAATTGTGTTTACTTCAAAATGCATCTTGACTGACAATACCCTGTTTTATTTGAATAGAATAAAATAAAATAAAAACTATTAAAGTACCTACAGAGAGTAAAAAAGCAAAGAGTTATCTTAATTCCATGTTATCAACAAAGCGAGGAATATACTCACAAATAAGCGATTATTAGCTTGTAGACAGCAAAATAATAAGGTACTGTATATGTAATGGTGGCTCATTGGCTGAATGTCTGCACTTTGTGCTGGAGGCTGTGGTTCCATTACTCGTCGATGCACAAATATTTGCATATGCATGTGAACCGAAATGTGCTTATGTCCCCCAATAAACAAGCACTTGTTATTACGTGGTGACTACCAGCTATCATGTAGTTTACTGAAAGCGGAATAATATTATTACGGTTTTCATTCTAAGAATACACATCATTCCTCTTTGCCAAAAACTTATGGTACACAAAAAGCGGCACCGATCACATCAAGAAGCAACCTCATATAAAGATAATTTACAACATAGATAAAGAATTCATGGGCGTGCGGAGATATGGGATATTTTTTGAGTGTTCAAAGCGTAATCTCACTCGATTTAAAGGCTCTGCGGGTGTATGAGATATTGTTTTGAACTTAATAAAAATAAAATCATATTTCGAAGCGTTCATGAATTATACTGTTTATTATGTAACATAGTTACCATAAATGTTGGAATGAAGTAGATATGATAGATATGGAACACCAGTAGAATCATCAATGTGTACAGTTTTAAATGTCACATCTTCAAATAGTTTATAGTATAGAAATTCAAGTTTTCAAATATAAAATTAACTCCTATAAAATAAATTAATATAGAATTCTAATCTATTTTCATCAATCATTCCAGCAATAATGCCAATAAAGCTTTATATAGTATATATGATGGTTTGTGTCAGAATCGACAAATTTATTGAACTGTCGATTCTGACACTAACCGTCACATGTATACTGCGGATAGGCCTACATATTTTTTAATGCTGCTAGTCGGAAACTTCAAGCCTAAAGCCTCAAACTTTTCAGTCAATTCAAATCGACATTTTGAAACATTCTGAATTTTAATAGAAACAACAAAAGAAACTTGTTGTCATGGCAGCAAATGGAGTTCACTGATTGGATAAAATGTGTTACCTTTACGTGTAAAAATAACATTTAATTTTTTACTTGTAAAATATAAACTTTCTCAGATCGGCTTAAATCTCATTGACGGAAAACCCTTTATACCAAGAATGATGATTATAGAATAAAACAATGTAATCAGTAGGCCTACATTGAGTAATTCCGAGAAAATAAATATCAACAATCTTAACACGCTATTACATAATTAATTATCATCCTCACCAATGAAAGTCGTTGGGTAGATCATTGTCTGCAATAAATTGCCCAATGCTCCTAGTTTTGCCAGGAGGAAGCAGGTCTCTGCAATCTGAAAATGACATTCATTACTTCTTTCAAAAAGAACACTAACAGAAGATGATGCTTGACTGATGCTAGAAACCGATCAAACCTAGGGATTAACCGATCAAACCTAGGGATTAACTGTTTAAGACAGGTCTACTAAAGTATGTAACTAAACTAGCACAGTAAATACTGTAGATTGTAAGTAAGACTGGTGAAAAAAAATATAATTAAATCTCAGTAGAGTATTTTTGAATAAATACAAGTGTGCGATTTTCTGTTCTGTGAAGGTGTTGACAGATTTCAATTTTAAATTTGTATGATTGGTCAAAGAAATAGTGGAGACTGTTTGAATTAAAAAAAAACTAACATGAGGCTCAGTAGTATAATCTGTCACAATTACAGTACAAAAAGCATTCCATAGTTTTAGAAATGGATTTCTACACCCTTGATATTCGATAAATTATCAAGTATGATTGATATGTTATTGTTTTGCTATTACTTTGATTAAAAAATTAGAAACTAAGACATATTCAATCTATAATATTTCATTGTTTACATTGCTTAACGATTTCTTGCTGTGCCGTTTTGTATGATTGCTGTTGTATGTTTTTAAGAAAAAATATAGATAAATAATGTTAAGTTGTCCACACTTGTGTAGGCATAGTGCTCAATGATAATTATCAGAGCTTCAATAAATATATGAAATGAGTCAAAAAAGAGACATACGGTACTGTCCGCGTTACTCTGAGTTTCACGTCATACTGCAATCATCAGGCAAGTATAGATTTTTCAAGAAAATCTATACTTGCCTGATGATCCCGTATGGCATGAAACTCAGAGTAGCAAGAACAGTATGTCTCTTCTAGACCCATTTCATTTATTAATCTAAGAAAAAATATATATCTTATAGAATAAAGTAAAACTGGCAATAATTTTCAGATCAACCCTAAATCTGTTTAACACTGGACTGCTAGTTGTTGAAATAATCAGATATGAATTTTACTTACAACTGCTTTTATCATTATTAACTTCATAAACATCATTAGGCATTGTCTTGTTCAATGAGACACCGTGATGCTCTTTAGCCAAACAGAATTTAATTCTTTTTCTTTCTCCATTGACACGAGGGAAAGTATATGTTCCAATAGCAATTGTTGTGAAGTCATAATACTGAAAGTAGCAAAACATGTAGAACCAGTGAAACCAGTAAAACCAGTTCTGGAACTATGGAATGCCATGTGTTCGCGAAATTCAATAATGTTACTTTGGCAACATTTTGTGAACCTTGAAAGTTGTGAAAACAGTTCATGAACATTAAATAGCCTAATTTTCATGAAAGATTAATAAACAGTTCACAATCATGAAGAAAGTTCATGAAAAATGGACTAATTAAATTTCATAAACAATAGGTGTGCTATTATACGCCAAAATAACTATTCAAATATTCGGATTTAAAGATTTTTAGTGTTCAAATAATATTTGAATAATTTTATTGTTTACGTAAACAATACGAACAGTATCGCTCACAACACATCGGTAGACAAATCGCGTTTTGAATTTTTCTAGCCATCATTTTGTTTTTGTTTGAAGAAAAAGAATTTAGAAGAAAACAATTATCTTTTGCCTTTCTTAATTTTACATGTTGACCAAATAAACATATCTATCTATCTATCTATTACAGTGTTGGAATGATGGATTTGAACTACAGTCAAATATGTTATAACGGTCACCTCTATTCAGCGGCCACCTGTCTATAGTGGCCACTCTTGCAATGTCAAAATAGTATTTTCTATTGAATCAAACCTGCATATAAAGGCCACCTGTCTATAGTGGTCAATTTATCTACCTCTAGTAGATGGCTGTAATATACAGGTTTAACTTTATTTAAAAAGATTAAATATTATTAAAAAGACATCTTGTTACCTGAGTCCATACATGATAAATATGATCGTATAAGTCATCTCTTGTGTATATCTCTGTTATTTCTGATTGTGAGTAAGACTTCAAAAATAAACTACGGAACACTTGCGTATTGTCTTTATTGAAATTAACAACTGAAAATTGGTCGATTGCAAACCACCAGACCTGATAGGGTTAAACAAAATATGTAAAATTGAGTCAAATGCACCATATCATAAGATGAGCTACAGAAGTTAATTTTCAAGTACAAGCTAAATTCATAATGCTTCATACAGGCTGTCACAAAGTGCGGGATCCTGGGAACCTGGTTCCCGGAAGGCCAGCACAAAATCAGAAGGTTTCCAATTTTATCAGGATTATTTTCTAATTCAAAATATATTATTTTTGGATTTCATATTTTTTGTGTTTTGATTCCATGCATCTTGCTTCAAGGTAAGTGAAATTTCTGAAATTTTAAGATCAATTCTTCAAAACTATGAAGCACTATAAATTCAATCCCACAAGGTTTACAATCGAACAACACAGTTCCCGGAAGGTCAAAACTTTTGTAACATCCTGGCTTCATAGCACTTTAGGTTACATGGGGTGGGGGGGGGGTAATGGGGATCGTAGTCAGACTAATCAGATAACAGGACTACTAGAAAAAGCTCATGCTCAGAACTGCCATACTATGCAAACCGGGCATGATCGATGCTTAATAAGGGATTACATCACTCTTTTTTAATCGGTTTAATGGGATTTCGAGTTTGTTGTTAGAGAACGAGTGGGTCTAAATGTCGATATCCCATGTAATCATTTTAATAATCATGTCACATAACCTTTGTCTGGAACATCAATTATCTCTCATCAATGTCGCTACAACAATGATTTGTTTTCTAATTTAATGGGTTATCGATTTTTCATTAAATTCAATTTGAATGAAATTGTTACAAATATCATTTGAAAATATAATGCGAAGAATTCAACATAACTGTTTTTCAAACATGTTTGCAATATTAGAAATATATAGTAAAAGTTACATCTGAATATAGCACATCCCAAGCTGTTACTTTTTTAATATCTCAATTGCATTTTCAATTACAGAGTATACATTTAAAATGATTTTATGAAAGAATATTCAATTTGTCACAGCTAGTCGCCATTTCATGTGTTCTAGCGGTTTGGTTAAAACTATGCAGGTAGGCCTATAGGTCTATAACCGCACACGTGCGAGTATAGACCTATACTTGCACGCCTTTAGTGGTTGCCATGAAATCTCGTGGGTTGTCTTGACATAACTGCTAAACATGTGGTAGGCCTACAAATCCACCAATCATGGCTCGAGATTTTTTCAAGTGATAATTAAATTTTCTTAATCATCAGTTTAATTAGTATAGAACTTCAACTTATAGACAAAGGCTAGCTAGGGATGCGAATCGACAGTCAAAATGGTAATCGAATATTCGACAAGCTGGTATTCGATTCGAATCAATTATTAATCTTTTGTTCTATTGTTACCAATCAAGTAGACGATGAATACACAACAAAACCTTTTCCACGACTGCAGGAAATGCGTTGAAAATATCATATTCAACTTGACTATCTTTACATAGATTTGGAAAGATTTGGAACACATAATTACAACAGTTTGTTCGCTCAGTTTGTTCGCTTCGACATTAGATTATACAATTCATGTGATTCAACACGCTTCATGTTTCATCACGTCTGTTCGATCAATTAGATGTCATAGCAACAGAGTCTGAAATAGAACTAAATACTAATGGCACGTAGCTTGAGATTTTCTTTGTTATGGTAATTAGGGGGAGTTGTGTAGACCATTCAAACAAGCAAAAGACGTCGCTGTGAAAGATTTGTTGCGTGTTTGTTTCGTATTTTATATTGTTAAAAAGAGTATTTGATTTTGAAGAAAACTTTATACAAGAAAGGTTGCTTTATATTTGGAAACAAGCATATTTAATATTAATTTGAATAAACGAATACTTCATTTACTATGTCTATTCAAATAATCGATATTTCATTGATATTCGATTCGCATCCCTAAGGCTAGCTAAAGTTTTAGTTATCCAATGCTGGAACCATCTCACGGTAGCTAGACTAGGGTCTAGGCTTACCGGGGCCAAAGAATAACACACATACATCACATCATCACGCAATGTTGCTTTAATATGCCGAACTCATAAATCAAAAATAATAGCCTTCTTTGCATTGGGCTTGCCTTGGCCCTCAGGCAGTCAGGCCTTGGCGGTGTTGTAGTCTTGAAGACTTGATACAATAAAACAGTGAATAATAATAGGCCCCAAATAGGCAAATACATCATTATCGTGGTTAAAGGTGTGTTCAAATTGTCTTACCTGGAAAGTAACAAGTACAATTTTAGCTATTTGCAAAACAAGCTTCCATGGTTTTCTACCTCGGCGTTTATATTTCTCGTATGGATTCAAAAAATGCCATCTCAATTTATCTTTAATCTCTGCTTCACTCATATCTTCATTTTGTAGATGTGTCCCTCTAAATTCAGTTGTGTAATGTTCTGCGCACGTATGATTTCCTTGAAGTAGCGGGTCTGTAATAGATGAACCACGACGTTTGCTAGTTGCTCTTCCTCGATCACCACAACTGCACATTGGGGCTGCCATTATTATTCACAATACAATTTCACAATTATCATTCTACAAATGAAAGCATATGAGGATGTGATGGGAGTCTTGTTACATTATAAACACTATCCCGTCACATGATGCTGAGCAAGGAAAATAATAAACACTGTCAAGTTCAGCGCCATTGTTTCATCTTGGAAATCAAGATTTTGGACAATTATTACCTAGCCTCAGTATCAAGTTCATAAGTGTCAATTTAAGTGTCTGCTTGTAGGCTTGTTGAGGGAAAATGATTTGTAAACTCACTAATTTTCAATTATTAGTAGAATTCGTTCATTAAAAAGTTCGTTAAGATTGAGAATTACAGTACCATTTCAACTTCTGAAAAGCTCATCTAGCGCAGCTTAGCGTTCAAAACTTTCTACAGTAGTTTAACATCCAGACTTTATGCACATTATTCTACTCAAACCGTCAATTTCGTCAAACCTGTTGAACCAGCAACGAGCCAGCAGCAAGCATTCAACAGAGATGATCTGGACCCGAATTCGGATGATAGGATCCGGCCTTATCTTGACTTTTTGCCGTACCCGGATATGGACCCTCAAAATTTTAACTGGATCCTAAACAGGATCATATATCAACCAATCACTAGTAGCCAAATGTTTCTTGAAATAATGATGTGATACATTTATTCGGGTTGACTAGACACTATAATATATGACATTACAAATTATTTTACGAATAATTAACGTAAATAATGAATATTCATGTTCGATTGTCGATAGAAATATAATTATATTAGTTTCTAGTAGTTCAAAATATTCAGATCCACTTCGGATCTTCTATGAAGTAAAATCTTATTATGGTCCGGATCTGAATTCAGATTCATATGGCTTTGACATCAGATTTGGATTCAGATCCATATTGCCTGAATCCCAGATCTGGAATGGATCCATATTGTTTGGATCTCAGTTCTGGATTCAGATCCATATTGTTTTGACATCAGATTTGGATTCAGATCCATATTGCCTGAATCCCAGATCTGGAATGGATCCATATTGTTTGGATCTCAGTTCTGGATTCAGATCCATATTGTTTTGACATCAGATTTGGATTCAGATCCATATTGCCTGAATCCCAGATCTGGAATGGATCCATATTGTTTGGATCTCAGATCTGGATTCAGATCCATATTGCTTGAACCTCAGATCTGGGTTTGGATCCACATTGCTCAGATCTGAGAAATGGATTGAGATTTGCAAAATGAAGGATCAGATCAACCCTGTGTGCTGTCCATTCGATCGAAATAGAGTGTTCAGCCGCAGTTCTCAAAATGTAACCCACATTTAATCAGCCATGAACTGTATAATGTGGCTGACAGGAATCCTGATTTGGTATATAGCTATCGATTGCTCAACATGAGCTATGTCTTTTTACAATTTACATTTTCTTCTGTGTCTTTCCGTGGGCTGTGGTGTACGTCTTCAAAAAATCATCAGTTTTTTGTTGTTGTTAAATACCATGACAACTAACCTGCGCGCAGATCCAAATCTTTTTTTGATGATCAGTAGGACCCAAATTGTTGAAAACCTATTGATCATAAAAAAATATTGTGCGCAAGGAAATGACAACCAGTTTACATCAAAGCAATTTTCAATCAAATAAAATACTTTGAAAGACAATTCATGGATATGTGATTATCGTATTTCTATGAAAAAGTTTTGTATACCGTATTCTTACATTGCTGTAATAAATTCATCTAAATCATCTTCAGTACTTTTGTCAGTTTAATCTCTACTGTGCATGGAAATTTCCAGGAGGATACATGAGAATATCGTGAACGTATTATGGATAAGCTTATGGCAAGGGGGTGACACTAGGATTTCCCCAACAAAAGGCTGACCCCGCAACAAGGGGGATATTTATAGATAATACTTGCAAAAATGCTTGATCAAACGACAGGGCTAGAGCACCCTGTCTCCCTTTTGGCGACCAACGGCTTATAGATGGGAAAATGCCATATGATTCATGACCTATTCATGAAAGTGCTCATTTATGAACTTGTAAACTTTTATGTCAAAACGTAACATCGAAATAACACACTTCATAAGCAGGCTGTAAACAAAAATCCTATTTTAAGTTTGATGATTAGTCAAAAAATAAAGTTAGTTATTTTAACAAGAATAACTATCAGATAGGAGCATGCAGCATATTTAAGTGTAGGCCTACAAGGTGTTTGTTCAATAACAGTTCATGAATGTTGCTAAAGTTTATGAGCTGTTCAACATCTGTTCAGGAACTCATTATTGACATTGTACGCAGGGGTTGGCAAAAAGCTGCTATAGAATCATCATCATCATCATCATCATCATCATCATCATCATCATCATCATCATCATCATCATCATTTATTCAGAAACCTTTAAATTATACATAGCTTTTTTTGAAAGGACTGCTACATAGCTAAGTTAACAGGAAAACAGACATTAGGTAATAAAGGGTTTAAATAACAGGAAAAAGTGATGAGTAGCCTGTAAAGTATCTTAAGAACGCAAGTGCTTCTCAAGGAGACATTTGAAAGTAGGCGTGCTTTGGACGTTGCAGACGGTAGATCGCTCCACTTATGCGCACCAGCATCTTGAAATGCATGGCGATGGCTCGACTTGATGTTAATGTCATTGTGGGCATGATATATTGTTCTGGTGAAATACGGCAATAGGAAAAAGTTGGAAAACAAAGGAGGTGCTAGTTTGAATTTAATTTTATGAGTGAACATTAGTTGAACTTTCATAAAAGGTAATTTTGCGATGATGGAATTTTGACACAATATTTTCAGTCTTTGAAGAATCAAAATTATTTTAAAATAAAAATAAACCTCATACATTCAAATACATTATAGGCATTGTTTTATATATATTGTTATAAATTTATGCTCACTTTAATTTACAAAACTCTAAAGTTAAAATGATGATATAAAATGAAATATATACATGGAAAAAAGCAGCTCAGGAGTTCATGAACAGTTCATGTCTTTTGCAGGGGACTCAACGTTCATGGACGGTTTTCACAGGGGTTTGCATACAATTTCATCATTGTTGTTACAATTTCCAGCAAAGCAATTGGAGTTCATGAACAGTTCATGAACGTTAAATTTCCCTAATTATCATGAAACTTTAAAGACAGTTCATGAACAGTTTATGAAAAATTCATGATAATTTGGGACCATTTATTGATCATAGACTCCTAAACTGTTATTCGAAGGTGAAATTATCCAGTACAGTAGCCTACCATAATAAATAATATAATTTCTTTCTTTTTATATTTGGTTTGTAGGTCTATACCAGAAAAGCACATGGAAATACTATCAATTGAGAAGAATTTCTTATCCTGATCAATCTATTTCCATAAAAAGTGCATGTAATCTAGACATCAACATTCAAGAATTTGTAATTTCTTTGCAAAGCCAAGATATCCCAGGAAAGAAGCCATACATAGAATCTACATGGCATTCTCTTACCTATAAGACATAAGGTAAACACAGCTACAATCAACTCAGCTCTGGATATCAATCACTATAACAAAGACCGCAAGTTTATCAGAGGGGAATATTGAGCAGTGGTTTCAGATACAGAAATAATGCGAACAACAACTGCAATATAAACAAGCACAAGATCTCATGTGAGTAGCGTCGACATATAATTTATCCACTTTAATGATGCATTTCAAAAATGTATAAAAATGATAATATTGAATATTTAAAATCTAGTAAAATATTCATAGACATCAGTTTATATGCAGATATCATTGATGGCTGCTATTTACAGGTAAAACATAAATAGATCAATGAGCTGGTAAAATAATTTTTTATTTTCTGACCGTCAATCAATTGTAGGCATTAACACATTTGTGAAATTGTCAATTTATTTTACTGAAAAATAATTATTGAAAAGTTTTATCGAATAGAGTTATCCAGAATATTTATTGGGCTATCCCTGTCGAAGAACAGTTCATAAGTTCATGAACAGTCCAGGAAGACTGAATGACCCCAATGTTCATGAAATGTTCAGGAAAATTGGAGCTATTCAATGTTCATGGACTGTGCATGAACTGTTTTGTACAGAAGATTGAGCTTGCCACTACAAGATGCAAGATGTTCCAAACTCATTCAATGAATACCGGATTGTCACACTCTGGTCATTGAAGATTTGTTGAGGGTTGAGAAGTGGTGTGAATTAAAACAAAGAACTACCAAGCATGAGATAGCTTGTGTATAAGCCAAACTGTTCTTAAGTATACCATAGGGTGTATAAAAGAACATGCTGCTTGAATGAGTTTTATAATCTGTAATGTCTGTGTATAAGTAATCTGCATTATGTTCATTAATAAAAATAAATTGAAACATTAATTATAGTGACTGTAAACTCAGATACACGTATAATGTGAAAGTGCTCAATGTTGAGTAAAATAGGGCAATATATAATTAAAGGCAAAGTTAAACGATGAGGCAAAAGCCTATTTCCGTTACTCAGAGCTTTACTCATTTTATTGCGTTCTTCAAACGGTAATCTTTAGTGTTCATTAACAATGATACAAAAAAGATATGATAAAACATTTGTTACACGATTGCACATGTGATTATGTGCAGGTCTTAACGTAATATCGGCTTACCAAACATCTCAACTTGGAATCTAAAAATAGCTATAGGGTATGTGACGCTATAACCGATATTACGTCATAACAATAGAACAAATTTAGAAAGTTACTTAGCCTCGTTGCTCGTTCTGATGACACATGTGCAGCAGCACAAAAAAAAGCATATGGGTAATTTTTTCAACTAGTTCGAAAGAAGTGAGATCGAAAAAACAACAACTTGCTAAATTATAAAACATGAACATATTATGTGAAGAAAATTGGTTTATTGGTCAGATCTCAACGAAAACATTCGGAAAAAAACATTGTGATGACTCTAGGATTCCAGAAGGCTGAACCTTTTGTGGGATCCTGATGGTGACCGACTCTGAAATGTATGAATCAGTAGTTTCTAATGATTCAAACGTCACCTGCGTATATAGGCCTATACAATGAAACCTGTATATAGCAGCCAGCTATGAGAGGTAATTAAATTGACCACTAAATGCTGGTGGCCTTTATATACAGGGCTGATTCAATAGAAAATACTATTCAAGACATACCAAGAGTGACCACAATAGACAGGTGGCCGATACACAGAGGTGACTGTTATAACAGGTTTGACTGTATTGGTATATATCTCTCATAGCCGACTGTTATATACAGGTTTCACTCTCAAGAATAAAACATAAGATTGGATCACATACTTGCCATTTTCTTTCTAATTGTCTTAAATCCAATAAATCCACAACATCAATCGCTGGTACTTTAGTTGACAATGAATCAGGGGTGCACGATACAACAAGAAGTGGTGCTTTGGGTTGAAGCCATTTGTTTTTAATAATCATTGCATCAAACTCATTCCAAGCATATTGCACTATGATAACAATATCAAAGATAAAATTCAATAATCAATACAGTTAGGCGAAACAGAGAAAGCTTATTGCTTAGTATGTAATTTTATAAAAGCCTCACTATACAGTATATCAGACTAATGTGATCAGGGACTCAGGGTTTGACAAAAGTAGGAATCCTAGATTCCGGAAGGTTAGAGCTGATAATGAAGAGAATGGAAATGTAGTTAGATGTGCCCCTGCAAATGTTTAATGGCCACATTTTCATGGACTTTTCAATGAACTGTTCATGAACACTGCATGAAAATTGGTCATTTAACAATCATAGAACTCTTGAACTGTTTTCACAGTGGATATCAAATAGGATAAACATGTGATGACAAACATGTTGATAACATATGATAATATTGAATATAGTTCTTAGTTATCTGAATGAAAAATAATATAATAATAATAATGGTGAGTTCACGCTACTTTAAGTTTCACAATGAAATAAAACCCCTGATGATTACGCTCTGGTGTGAAACTTGAAGTACAGTCAAACCTGTTATAACAGTCACCTCTATACAGCGGCCATCTGTCTATAGTGGTCACTCTTTCAATGTCTAAAATAGTATTTTCTATTGAATCAAACCTGTATATAAAGGTCACCTGTCTATAGTGGTCAATTTATCTATCTCTCTTAGCTGGCCGTTATATACAGGTTTCACTGTAGCGTAATTCTAGCATGTTCCTTTTTCGATTTTTATTCTATAAATGCTGAGATTAATTTCATTTAACACTATACTAAGAAATGGTGTGAAACAATCCCACCATTATTATTATTAGGCCTATATTATTATTAATGTAGGATAATGAAAAAATAGCAAATTTCAAGTAAAACTAACCAGCTGACTTCCCACATGAAGCATCAACAACGTATATAAAACCATCAATGGTGGAACAAAGTTCTCTCACTGGTTGAGTAAGTGCAACTGGCTGCCAGCCCATTTCTATATCACGTTGACTTTTTTCAGCTGAATCAGGGATGAATAAGCGGTTTAGTCGAAGGCCGCCTTCATTACCTTGACGTTCTCTTTCTGATCTGCAAAATGAGAAAGAGGAAATTTTCAATATTGGAGACAATGACGACAATGTATTTTATTATTATGATTATATTTACGGTACCGTACAACAAAGCAGTAATATTGAATCATTTATCTTTGTTCGAGTTTGAGATTATATTCTCATATCTCACTTTAGTACGATACTCCAGAGCCATCTATTTACAAGAGTTGGGATACGCTTTCATGTGTCGCTATTGTCTCCTATTGGACAGAAGCAAATGACGTGATTTTTGGACACCATTTTTGATCTTTTGGAAATAGGGTTCCAAATTCAAATGAAAAGCGGGAAAAAATACAACTGTTATCGTGAATGATGAATAGGCTTTCAAATTATCAATTGGTGTATTAATGAACGCAATACCAGTTCATGAACAGTTCAAAGACTCCAAAAACTTTTAAAATGAAGAAGATGCTCTTCCGAGCAATAGGCCTACTGTTGTTAATTTTAACAGATATGTCACCTTGTTGATCCATATAACGTGATAAGATTGACCTGACCACCATTGTATTGAAGACAAACCCCTGAACCAACACCTTGATAAAATGGAAAGTTTTCAGTTTAGTTAGTCAGATACTAAAGACAGCATACAGCATGAAGTAGCAAATTAGCTTGAGGAAAGGCATATAGTTTTAGTCTAACCCAAACTGTGACATTCAGAAATATTTATTTACAATTCAAAATTGCACAGAAATGCACTCTATCAGTAGATTATTTCAGGGCATTCGGAATAACATTTAAGCAAATAATGCAAACAACCCAATTAAGGGCGCCTATTCTTGTTAAGTGTATTTAACGTACATTCACGGGTAGCCTAAGCCTGATAAACTATATGGAAGAAATAGGCCTACAGTGTCGCAACACACTCAAGAACGTTTGGGTACCATGAATTCACATTGACTTAAGATGTTAAACAATTGTATTAATCAAATATTTGGCAAACAGACAAGACTAACAATGCAATGAAAATTGCTGATATATTTGACTTGGCACATTTAGTTTTAAGCTGTAAGTTATCTAGGAAGAAAACATCAATCTAGGATACTGTTAAATGCTCAAGCCTACCTTCAAATTCTCCAGGAAACATCTTTTTTACAGTAAATGGTGACATTTTGTCCCATAACAACTTTGTTAGGAGACCGCTAGTACTAGACTCCAATCCTGGACCAAACATAACGATACGAGGTACGGAAAAGCCCAAATAAAATGATATCCTTGGCATGTTTGCTAGAAATTGGTATCTTTGTCGCTTGCGGCATTCTGGACAGCAACGGACATAGCTAGATAAAAATCAACACATTTAAAAACATGAGCCTTTATAACTAGCCTGACACATAATTTTATAAATCTATTTATATCCATATACACCCACTAGCCTCAGGTGCCATAGCTGGAAGTGTCACAGGAGCAAGTGTGATAGCTAAAATTGCTCAATGTTGATTAAAATCAACATTAAATCGCTCTTTTTAACTTTATTGTGTGAACTGGTAGGTCAGTGGCAGACTGACCGCACATTGTGGTGGAGACCGGGGCGGGATGCGGTTCCTCGTCGATGCACACATGTGAAAACAGTTCATGAACGTGGAACTGTTTATATAGTTCATGAACAGTGCATAAAAAAGATCATGAAAATAACGTTCAACAACAGTTTACAAGTCTTAAATGATAATAGCTCTTTTCGAAGAGATTGATTGTAGGCATATATAGAATTAAATATAAATTTAAATATACTACTTATAATACATACCGGTAGGTCGTTACTCAAAGTTTCACACAATTGTTTTGCGGTGATCAGACAGTTTATTCTCAGTCAACCGTCTGATGATCGCAAAATGAACGTGTGAAATTCCTAGTAACTGAAAAAGCTTTTTCCTCTTCTCTGCTTCAATCATATATTAAGCTCTGTCTAAACACACTCGCATACATGTGTTTACCCCGTATTATATTATAATACTAGAATACTAGTATTATACTAATACTAATACTAATACTAATACTAATACTAATACTAGAATACTATGCTACAAACTATATATTGGCTAGAGACTAATTTTTACAGTTTGAATATATTTTAGCCTACATGATAATTCTAATTGCCTCGTAACATAAAAATGAAAATATTGAGATGGCTATACATCAAAAACATAATGTTTATTCTTACATTTCTTTTGAACTCAATTCTGATCTTTGATTATATAAGTCTGGATCTGAAGAATGACTAATTACTTCCCATCGTCTGCTATCAGTTTTTAATTTATGTTTCCAGAGTAGAGGATCATCTGCATGCACTTGCCATGACCTACTCACACAAGCAGCACGCCATAGAGACATTGAATCCAAAAATGAGAAAATATACCTTGTTGTTTCATCCTTAAAAAAAATAAATAAACGAAAATATTTCAAAATAAAAATCACATTTGTAGGCGTATCACTACAAATTTGAAATCTAAAAATCCAACATTCATAGAGCATCTTGTATGCCTTAGGCTTACTATCTTGATGAATTAGGTCTGCTTGTGTGACATAGACCTACCTATTGTGATTAAATATTAATAGTTAATACTGATAAGCCTAATATCACACCAGTTCTTCGTAGGCTACAGTGCTCAATGAAAATAATAGTCTGCATTTGTATAACAAGATGACACATAATAATAATAATAATATAATAATTTAATTTGTATAGCGCCAATACTATAAAAAATATTCAAAGGCGCACTATTGCAATACCATTAAAAGACTTTCTCATTAAAAATGTGTGATAAAATAAAACTTGGTAAAAAATACTTTGCATTATAGATAAAATAAAACTTGTTAAAAATACTTTGCATTAAAATAGATAAAATAAAACTTGGTAAAATACTTTGCAATATAGATAAAATAAAACTTGTTAAAAATACTTTGCATTAAAATAGATAAAATAAAACTTGTTAAAACTTAAAAGTGCATTGCATTACTAATAAAACTTGAGACTTTTCGAAATATTCCTCGGCTGTCTAAGAGTTGTTTTGAATTATATGTGCATGATAGATTAGGTAGGCTACTCTATTTGAAATTAGTCTGTAATGATAATGCGTTATTGTTTCATACGTATACATGAAAGTGAGACTCCATAAAGGAGGCTAGGTCTTGTATAAATAGCGCTGTATAACTAATATTGAGTTAGTGTACTTAATCCATGTGTTGGTGAGTTATATTTTCTGAGTTATATTACTACAAGCTAACGGGCCATGTCAGTAACTTCTACTGTTAGTTCTACAACAATTACTTCTACTATATCATCTGGTAGTGTTTATTCAAGATCAACTCCTGTTCGTGAGACTAGTTTTTCAATTAGTCAGTCTCGTTTGTCAATGGCTGGAAAATTGAAGTTAACAGACGTAATAAGTCCATATAATGGTGAAGGAGATGCCGCAGAATGGTGGGCCAGATTCGAGGAAATTGCTACGCTAAAAGGATATTCAGAAATTGACAAAGTGTTGAGTGTACCTTTATTGTTACGTGGGCCAGCATTTTTAGTATACAATGAAATGCCTGTTATTAAAAAGAATATACTAAAAGACGTTAAAGAGGCTATATTTACTGCTTTTTCGTTATCAAAGTTTGCTGCGTTTGATCGTTTAAAATTACGTGTGTTAAAAGAAAATGAAAATGTAGATAGCTATTTTGCTGACGTCAAACGGTTGTGTACCTTGGCAGGCATATCGTGCCCTGGAGTGATTTTTGTTACCGGATTGCCTGAGGACGTCGGCTTACAGTTAAGATCAATGGTTGATGCGTCGGATGCAGAGTTAATAACTAAAGCATGTGTATTGCTTGAGGCACGTGGCGTGGACAATATTGTTCCTGTTAATATATCGGCGGCTAAGCGTTATAGGCCTAGTAATACGAATAATCCTGTCAACAACGCTGAAAGAATGGAACTACGTATGTGTTACGCATGCCGCACTAAAGGGCATATTGCTAAAGACTGTCAAAACCGTACAAATAGACCGCGTGTATCGAAATGTGTATGGTGTGGTGACAATGGTCACATGGCTTATGAATGCCCTAAGTTTCAGGGAAACGGACAGCGGACCGTAGTAGCTTCTGTTGATACTATCGCGGTCCAAAACCAATAAATACATTACCAACGTGTGATATCAATGTAAATGCAGCTTCAGTTAAATGTACTGGATGCTCGTTGACCGTAATTTCACGTCGCTTAGCAACGGGTATGTGTTCACGTAATTCTTTTATTACAATTACTATGATGGACGGTAGTACAGTTAAAGTAGAAGGAGAGGTAAATGTTACATTGGAGAGAAATGGAAAATCTGTTATGAGAAATTGTTTAATTGTTGAAAAGATGTTAAGTGGTATAGACGTAATTCTTGGAATGGATGTGATCACTATGTTTGGAGGTTTATCTATCTCGGCTACTGGGCAACCTGAATTTTGTTCGGTGTCAACAGTACCTTCTTGTAATACTATTAAGAAAAAGGATATAGTTGTTGAAGATGATAATTTCACAGCAAGTTTTAATGGTGAAAGTTGGACAGTGTCCTGGTTGTGGAAAGATGGTAAGGCACCGAATATATTAAAAAATTGTATACCCTCTTATTATATGAATGATGCCACTAGACAAAAATTTAATAAAAAGTTAGACGAATGGATAGATAAGGGGTACTTGATTCAATATGATGCTGCCAAATTTGGTGAGGCAAAAGGTTTAATACCTATGTTTAGTGTTCGGCAAGAAAGTAAAAACAAGGTTAGAACCATATTTGATTTCCGTGAATTAAATCAATACGTAGATGTATTTACGGCTAAAAGTGATGTATGCTTAGATAAATTACGTAAATGGCGACAAATAGGGATCAATTGTGCTATGATTGATCTGAAAGATGCGTATCTTCAGTTGAAGGTCGACGGTAAATTATTGGCCATATCAAACTATTAGTTAAAAATTATGGTGTCTAACGAGAGTGGGTTTTGGGTTAAATATTGCCCCAATGGTTATGACAACGATTTTACAGTATATATTGAAATGTGATGAATTAATTTATAATGGAACAGATTCTTACGTAGATGATATTATTGTTAATACGGATATTGTATCTCCGGAATATGTACGCGAGCATTTACGTAAATATGGCTTAATTGCTAAGCCTACAGAATTGCTAAGTAAGAATGTACCTACTCGAATTCTTGGATTAAATGTTAGTAAAAATGAAGATATCTTGTTATGGAAGCGATCAGATATAATTTCAACTGACGATATAGATTTTTCATCATTAACTAAGAGACAATTATTTTCTATTTGTGGTAAATTAATTGGTATATACCCTGTTTGTGGATGGTTAAGAGTAAATTGTAGTTTTATCAAAAGAGCTACAAACAATGTTGATTGGGATATTAATGTATCACCGAATGTTGTTATTATGTTAAAGGATGTTTTTGAAAGATTAAAAAAGACTCAACCAGTTCAGGGAAAATGGAATGTATCCCATAATGGTGAAGGTACAGCTTGGTGTGATGCCAGCTCTATAGCCACTGGTGTGTGTATTCAAGTAAACGGAGATACCATTGAAGACGCCTCTTGGTTACGAAAAGATGCAGCTCATATTAATTTAGCAGAATTGGAGTCTGTAATCAAGGGCTTAAATCTTGCTATTATGTGGTCATTAAAACGTATTAAAATTAAAACTGATTCATCTACTGTACATGGATGGGTATGTGATGTGTTAACCAGCCGACAACGAGTTAAAACCAAGGCTGTAAGTGAACTTATTATTCGACGAAGATTAGAATTAATTGAATCTCTTGTGATAGAATATAATTTAGAATTGTCTATTGATTTAGTTAAAACAAATGAAAATTTGGCTGATATTCTTACTCGCGTACCGACTACTTGGTTAAAATTAGTGAACAGTACCAATTTAGATAGTATAAATGTATGTTCTGCAACTGTGTCAACGTCTGAACGTTCTACTGTAGAAGATGCTCATCGTTTAATTCATGGCGGATATAAACAAACGAAATGGTTACTGGATGAAATGAATGTTGTTAATGTGCCTAGAAATTTAATTAAAGATGTGATATCAAAATGTGAAGAATGCCAGTCAGTAGACCCGTCTGGCGTGAAACCTATCGAAAAAGGACATTTGACAGTTACAGAAAATTGGAAACGGCTAAGCGTAGATGTCACAAAGTACAAACATTACAAGTTTCTTACTATTGTTGATTGCGGCCCTTCACGGTTTGCCATATGGCGAAAAATTCGAAGTGAAGGCGATGCTGATATTATAGCACAACTTAATAATATATTCAGTGAACGAGGTCCTCCTCAAGAATTATTGTTAGATAATTATTCATCTTTTAAATCCACAAAAATGAAACAGTTCTGCGTTAATTGGAATGTACTTTAAATCCAAGAGCTGTGTATAAAGCAAGTGGTAACGGTATAGGAATCAATCACGAAAGGAATCACCGTACGGTAAAATCACGTGCAGAAAAAACAGGGAATGGAGTTTTAGATGCTGTTTACTGGTATAATACTGTTCCAACTTGTAAAAATACTAGTATGTCTCCTGCAAGGATTATTTATTCTTATATTCCCCGGTTGAAAGTTGTTGCTCCGCCAAATGAACAATCCGAAGTGTATGATAATGTGTATGAAAAAGATGATCTTGTTTGGGTGAAACCTGATAATAGCGTTAAATGTACAACGAAATGGAAAGAAGGAATAGTAATTAAACAAATATCTCGTTATAAAGTTGACGTTAGTATAAATGGGATTATTAACCCTAGACATGTTTATCGTTTGAGAAAGCGTACTGTTAATGAGAATGAAATGAATGATGATGCTAGTAACACTACTGATATTATTAACGATAATGTTGCATCTGAATGTTCTGATTCAGAGTCGTCTTTAGATACTGATAATAGTGAATTAGAATTACCAACTGGTAATATTAACAATGATACTTCTATCCGACGATATCCGTCTCGTTTACGACGACCGCCCGCATGGCAACATGAGTATTATGTTTAGATTTAAGTTTTTTGTTATATACATTGTATAACTTACTGTTTTCTGAATTTATTTTAGCTAGAGTTTTTTAGCATATGTTTTGTATATATTTTGTTTTATGAGATTTAGATATCTAGGGGAAGTGTAATGATAATGCGTTATTGTTTCATACGTATACATGAAAGTGAGACTCCATAAAGGAGGCTAGGTCTTGTATAAATAGCGCTGTATAACTAATATTGAGTTAGTGTACTTAATCTATGTGTTGGTGTTGAGTTGTTCCATGTGTTGGACGAAAGTTGATAGTTGATTATATTATACATATTACTTTTACTTATCAAGTGTCATTTTCTGAGTTATAGGCTATTACTACATAGTCGAAACCGACTAGGGTACTATTCGATGATCTGCATTCTGATTGGTTGCTCAATCGTTCACTATTTTCTCATAGTGAACGCTGGCAGGTTCCCTCGCAAAATTCTAAAGTAAACAAGCGATTCGCAAATGTTTTTGAATCAATTTTATACGAGAGTCTTATAAATTCCGTGCCCGAGAAAACAAAGCAAGCAACAAAATATGAGATAAAGTTGTTTAATGGTAGGCTATGCATATACAATTTTAATTTTATTTAACAATCTTCTCGCAATTTTTTCGTCGCTACTTTATTGCAGATATAAATTAGTTCACTAGTCAGCAAAAGTTTATAAACAACAAACGTTTATATTACAAACTGCAAACATTTATGTATTTTTAGATACTCAATAGTTACCTTGCTCAAGTTTGCTATTTTGTGGGGCTGTAAATTTGTAGCCAGTATTGATATCCAACTTTTTTGTTTTAAACTTAAATCTGAATCAAGTGAAATTAAAATTCATCCTCCAAATCACGACGCTGCAGTCGTCATGGATTCCTTTGATTGACGGTTGTATTAAAAATTAATTATGCAAGAAGCGAATAAATAGTTGGAATTTATTTCTTTTGATGTGTTTGGCTTGTACCACTAGTTGGTTTCTACTAAAACAATTAGACAACTCGCCCTTGTTGGCTACCGTCCTGAATAGTCACCTGGGAGGACCTTGGTGACTATTCGACGGTAGCCAAAGTCGGGCTTGTTGTCTAATTGTTAATTAGTCGTCTGCTAATTACCTTATGGTGTGAAAGCACATCTCATCTAGGACTCTCATTCTACGCATATCAAACATTTTGTAACAGTTAGGCCTGGTTCATACGCCGTTTTGTACATGTGCTGATTCTATTTCGGTTGAGAACGACTTCGGATCGACTACATTAACCATTTGGTTTCAAACGCCATTCTAAGGATTTTATGCATGAATTCACACCTGATGAAGGCGTTCAGAACCGCACTGTTAAAATTAGAATGTGCCTATTATGGATAGCCTAGGCCTACTCTATATACCACCTATCACTATAACTACAGGTCTACCACTACCACTAGGCCTGCCACATCCCAGAACAAAGTCAATCATAATCATCATCATAATAATTTATTGAGTAAGCCCTATTAGCCATCTCTGGCTTTTTGCAAAGGGCTCCTCTCATGAATATCATAGCAAGTAAGTTAGTAATGCAGGTCCTGTATTACAGGACAGGATACAGACTATTTACATTTTGAAACAGTGAGTATACAGAATGAATAAGGATTAAGTTAATGAATCAAGAAACATGGATATACATTAATTGGATGAGATATAATTTGCAAACTTTTTGAAATTGCACTGTCAGACAGACTGTAAGCAATGCTGAATCAATGACATTGACTAGGCTGAATTAAATTAGAAACTTACAGGCAAATTATCGAATCCTGTTCTGCGTTTTGGCTCATTATTGATGATACATTTTTCTCCAATACTATTTGAATTGTCACTTGCTACTGCTTCTACGTTATGCTCTCCAGAAACTTCAAATAAACCATCGATGAAACGTACAGCTCCTGATATCATTGCGTTGCTTGTACTCCTCATTGTAGAGAAGAACTGTTCTTGTTGTGGATAATTCGTTTTATAAAACTGTTCAGACATAATATTTTCCATATTGTGATATTCCATCGTCAGTTCATTTGGGTCGAACTTTCAAGCAGTGGTATTTATCTCAGTACACACCTCACAGACTGCCAGATTGGAAAGCTGCAAGCTAAGCATGGCAACCTCTCTGTGTACATCCCCAAACTTGCGCCATTATACATTACGTCATTTTTGTATTTCTGTAGTCTGTTTTTGCTAACGTGGCAAAAATGACATCAACATATCCACATCTGAATATAGTTACGTTTACGGTTTACTTAGCCTGCTCGCAGACTCACTGAAAGCTGCGAGGAAAAATTGATATCGAGAAATTTATATTCCTCTTCTTGAAATTAAAAGAATGGATGCTTAACATCGTTTTCTTACATAGTCATGGATTTGTATCTTTAAACAATATTTTCTATTTTTTATGTGAGTTATTCATTATGGAAAACTGACTGGGAAAACTTGAAAAGGAAAGAAAATGTTTCTTACTTATAATTAGAAGAATTTCGTAAAAAGCCGTGACGCGAAGAAAGAAATGAAACAACGAAAGATTTATTGACTAAATGTTTGCTAATTGCCTATTTAAAAGAGCAGATTATTGAATTGATGATAACTCTTTAGAATGCTGCTAACTTTCATTTGGAGAAATGGTTTAATTATTTGAAATTTTAGCGGTTAATTCTGTTTAGCCTATATGTTTTGGTTTCGGTAGTTTATCGAAAGATTTCTTTTCTATGCTAGGAATTTAGTTTTTACCTATATCTAGGAACTTGCAAAAATTGGCCATTAAAATATAAGGGGGATGTATTAATGAAATGAAGTTATGTTATGTTATGTTTTCACAATTATCAATAAAGTAAAAGTTATGCAAATTGTTTTTGAATTGTTAATTTGTGCAAAATATTTCTATACAATTTAAACATGTTTGTTTACTGGCTCAGATATTTCCCCTGCAAGCCATTTGATTTATTTTGAACAACTTAGAAAATGAAATTGTATATAACTCTGCACATATTCGCTGTATTTGCTTTTTACTTTTAATTCCTTGCTGTTTATAATGCCATATTTAAATAATTATCTGTTGTTTGGTATTTTCATAAATTTCTTGAAATCGACGGGGTCAAGCTCGGCTATGGTGAAATGGCATTATTGGCGTGAACCAATCAAATTGCAAGAATAAATCGTAGCAGATCCTTGATATGTTCTAATCTTAAATATTATATTGCATACGTTTGTAATCAACCCTGTAAGAATAAGCCTAGTATGGCTTACCAGGTCCTAGATAAATATATGATGATGATGATGATGACGACGACAATTCCAAAGCCTGCTGGACTATCATGAAATTCGTGTTTAACCTGAGTTACCTTACGGAACATTTTGCTACTGGTCTTTTGTATTTAAATAGTTCATTTTGTATAGATTTGGATAGTCTTTTTGGTATTATAATGTGCTGTTGTATTGTACCCTTAATTTTGTATTTTTATCCGCATTGTCTTTATAGAATATTTTTTAGAAGCTAAAACCCAAATCTAGTGTCATTTCTATGTTTCTTTTCATGTCAAAATAACACAATTGGCTCGGTTTCGAAGGTTGATAATATTTATTAGAAATGGTATATTTAGCTTGATAATGTTCATATTTTTGTGTGATTTTTACACGCACACAAATATGCGATGGCTCAGTTAGAGGCATTACGACGGACTCAAAATTTCAGACTCCGAATCCAAAAAACGTCCTAAAGCCCGGTTTCCCTCGGGGAAACATTCGCTGCAGTGAAAAATTCGTAGCTACTTTCGCGGCGATATTTTCGCTGGTTGATGTTTCCACTTGAAATTTGTTTAGCGCGCCAAAATCGGCATTTATGAAAATCCATCATGGCACCACTCAATTTGGAAGTAGAATCGCTTGCACGGCTACAAATTATTCAAATTTTGCTGCTCAGAAGACGTAGAGTAGACCGAGCGCTACAGAACTAACACGGCAGGTTTCTCCGGGCAACTTGAAATTCACATAAAATATCCATCAACTCGATTCTGTAGTTCCAGATCGATATGTTTTTTCTTAAATCATTCAAAATGACTTTTTTATTAATATCTAATTAAATTCCACGTGAATTAACATTGCTTTTATAAATAACACATTTTAAATGCATGTTATTCACGACTTTATCAATCACACAATCACGTATTGTTATTTGTTGGTTTTTTAGACTTCAATCTAAGTTTCATGAATTTATAAAGACTCATACTTTTTGAATCAAGGCCTCCCTCTAATTGTTTTCAGCATATTAATTTTAAGTTACATGAATACTCTGCACTAGTATATAAATATACGGTAATGATCTAAATAAAATGCTTCATTCATCTAACATTTGCTTGCTTGATTTGACGGTATTCTAGCTGTAAATAACAGTAGTAAGTCAGAAAAATCCGAAAATGAGTAATTTACAGTCAAACTTTGCTAACTAGTTACCGCTAACAATGGATTCTGCTAAAGCCGGTAAAATAGTTTGCCTCCCTAAAGCGTACTGTTAGTGCCAGATTCATCTGAACATATTTATTCGAATTGTTGAATAAACCCTACAATATTAACAGAAATGGGTTAAAGTTGATACAATCAAGCCATTCAATGCTACGTGTTATGAACACTTTCTATATTGTTGATATCCATCAGGAACCTATAAGGATTTATCACAGATCATGAATTTAGATGATATTTTCTGTAGTATCAAACCTTTGAATCGTATACGGTCTGATGGAGATGTCAATTTTCTTTTGAAGTGGATTGTCTAGCCTTGCCTTTACCAAGCGAATCAAATTCTAATGAATCATAACAATCATAACAATAACATCTATATATAAGATCCTTGAAAATAACTATTAATTAGCCCAAATACATAATCAAAAGCAAGAGTGAAATAAGGATACGCTATATAGAACAAACATTCTAAAAGTGTATCACAAAGGACGCAAATATAATTTTGTTTTCTGTCCGTAAATGTCATTGTTGAGCGACTCTTTTCCCGTCAAAATTGGCGTCGAACATAGTATTTTGGAGATTCTTGTGTCCCAATTTTTGCAATCAAAAATGGAACGACATTATTTTGGACAAGAGAAATTAACATTTATTTTCGGCATTTTAATTGCTATAGGCATAACAAAATTCGGGATCCTTTAGATATTTTTAATTGAATATTCAACTGTTCATCCCGATCCGGTGATCGTGCTAACTACTTATCTTATAGTATAACATATTCCAATAATAGCTGTATACCCTAAAGCAATATATTCAATTCATCGTAGCAATATTGAAGTAAAATTGAATTCAACAAATGATGAGATATAATCAGAACACAGTGATTGGCCAGGTATATTATCCTGCTTCAGCCATTTTGTATGCATGACTTTATACCCTTGAATTCTAAATTAGCCCTTCATCTGAGCGTCAAGGTTGAGTTGATCCGGTCCGTTGTGAAATGAATCTAGCCAACTACAAGCCCTGGGATTCAAGCGCATCATCATAACACCTCAGTTTTCAATAAGTTCGAGTTTTCTCAAAGTTTCTCAAATCAATTGATCTCCGGGGATGAACAACATAAATTTTACATGAAAATATATGCTGATTTTATCCACAAAACTTTCCTTTTCTAACCATATTTATTTCCATTTATTTTACATTTACCCTTGGGAAATACTTGAAAAGACTATACCCCAGAAAAACCTCCGAGGAAGCTTCTCGTTTCATTATTCTAAACATTCCAAAAAATTATTGAACATTAATCATGTAAAGAAAATCATAAATTCAAATTAATAATTGTAATAAATATTATTTTTTAGAATATTCATGAATATACTATTTTAAAGTTTCAGAAATGAGATTAAATTGCTATCAAACCAAAGCATCGAACCTGCCAAGAAGAGTTTCTATATTGTTGATATCCATCAGGCTTCTATGCATTTCATCACAGATCATTAATTCAGAAGACTTTATCTGTACCAGTATCAATTAAACCTTTAAGCGCGGTTCCTCGGAAATGTCATTTCTCTTTTGAAGTGAAATGAAGAGTGAAGGTTACCTCAATGGTTAATAAATGCATTACCAAATACGCTAATAAAATATTGATGAAGCTAATACAATCTATATAAGGTAGATTAATTGGAAATTATTATTCATTATTCTATTCCTTATTTTCAAATACGTAGAAACAGGTGGAACTGAAGTTAAGCAAGGTAAGCTGTAATATGTATTATATTTTTTCGATTTCCTCTATGTTTATCTTCGTAAGAGGACTTTAGTTGTATCATTTGTAAAATAATTGTAAATTATTTATCATCTGATTTTAATGCTGCACTATTTACCAACTACGAATTTCAACTTAAAATTTGCTTCACGAGGATACCGAAACCGTCGTGGTCGTAATGCCACATTTTCATGAATTATAGAGAACTCTCCAAAGAAATTTACTGGGTAAAATATTAGACAAAACACGTCAATGGCAACAGCGAATTTTTATTCAGAACAACGTTTCGGCTAATTTGTTAGCCATTTTCAAGATGCAGAACACAAATTTAAAATTAAAATCTATTTAGTTGAATGGTGAAATATGCCATTTACACCTTGAAAGTGGCTAACGCATGTATCCCGAAAGTTGTTCGAAATAAAAATTCACTATTGCCTCTGGCGGTTTGATCAAATAAGAAATATGTGTGTGGATTGTTTGATCAAATCGTAAAAGCAACCAACACCACAAATTATAATGAAATTTAAAGAACATCCCTTTCTTTTTGATGATTCGAACTCATTATACTTATAACTTTTAATTAGGAAGCTATCAACATTAGAACATTTTAAATCTTCTTTGAAGACATACTACTTTAAAGAAGCTTATAATTTGTAATTATTATGATTACCTTACTGTACAGTCCCTAGAATATTTATTTTATATAGTTAAGGAATTTAATTAATAATTATTATTAATTATTATTATTATTATACAACACGCGATTGATTGTCAATTTGAAAAGTTAGTTTACTTGTTATAACATTGTTCACATAGTTTTCCGAGCATAGTTGTAGAAAAATTTGTTTTGATCGAAAGCGTATTTCTTTAACGTTAAGCTTTTTCACATTGCAAATAAAACTCAGGTTTGCTTTCATATCAGCAAATGAAATATTAAAACTTGCTCCGCCAATCATTGACCTTAAAGGAGCAAAAATGACCGGCAGGCGCTACGCACTTAGGATCACGTGCATGTTTATTGTTTATAACACAATGTTCATTGTTGACATGAATTTATTACAAATTAGGCTTGCGTATAACAATAGTTTCAAAGCGAGATTCAAATTGATCTCGCAGCGGTCGCCGGTCAATTTTGCCCCTTTAAATAATATTTTGAACAGTATTTGATCTATCATTTTGGGTGGATTTTCATTTTTCCAAGTACGATCATACTCAATAATTATTATGCAATACCATATTTCTTATTATGAGACAGAGCCATTTCACACCCATGTGGCATAACAATATTGTCGATGTGAAAAAGGTCTAGAACATGTAGGATTCTCAGTATTTCAACAAAACACTGCAAGGTTTATCAATTTTCTTCGTAAACAATTCCCCAGGAACTCGTTAAGAATCTTTAAAAAAGCTCTAATGCATTATGAGTCGAACGACACAGTAAACTAAATAGTGAATCACTTCAAATGCGTTCGTATTAAAGTGGAGCTACTTATGTTTTTTAACAATGTTTCTATAAAATACTCTTGCACTGGATAATCACGGAATACATGCATCGATAAAATAGATCTTATTCAATAATTGCGATACCATTGACTTTCACCAATCCAAATATACAAATCCAAATATTCAATAACTTTTAATTTAATTCGTTTGTTTTATAGAATTTGAAATGTGGTTTAGTGTGAGCTGTGTGTTATTGCTTCTTCCCGGTATCAACCCAACGACAGTAGGTTCATGCGTTCTAGACGTGTTTACTAAACTATTAGGGGATGGACTTGACGGCCTCCTTCCTTGCACATATGTGAAATTCACCGGACCAGTTGGAACAGCGATAGCAACTTCTGAGCCAACGAAACTTTCTCGTTATGCAGAAGATCACGGAAAATCATTGGTCGACAACATGGCTTCATTGGCTAGTTTTATTCCCGTTGTTGGTGGTTTTGTTAGTTTGGCTCTAAGTAAATTTTCTGAGTTTGGATTCAAAGGAAGTGATGGTATCATTAATAGCATCATTGGTGAAATTGAAAAACAGATGGACGCATTAAAGGTTTACGTCGATGCAAAAGTTCAAGAGCATGAATATACACAGCTTTCACAGGATCTTGTTGGCATTTTTAGAGCAGCCGAATCATGTGCAGATTATGATAAACCAGACCAAATCAACGATCTTGAGAGGTGCTTAATTTCTTTACATACAAGGATAATAAGCGGGGTAGGACGATTTTTGCCTGAGAATGATAATATCATCTCATATGAATTAATTCTGCCTTTATTCCGTCAATATGCAGACATGCAACTAACCGTGACTCAAGATCTGTTACGCGTCGCAATCAAACTGAAGAAAAAATCAGCACAACAGGATTACATTGGCCGCTTGAAAGACCAATCACAAGAATTCTATGACTTCTCTGTAAAAGCTGTTAACCGGATTGTTCATGTATATACATCTTTCAAGGGAAAGACATGTGAAAGTGGAATCAATTGGGATAACCCCAGTAATCCGTTTTCATCAGCTGATGGATATTATGGTAGATGCTCTCAAGTGTTCAAGCGTGGTGTTTTTTGTATGAGCAATATTATTGCACGTGGAGCTCGTAATGGTCCCGATGGTCGTTCTGCAGCTTTAAGAAAATCAAGAAGTTGCGTTGACTCTGCTGCAAGAAATGTGAAAGCTAAATTAACCAGAGATCTACGTAAATATTGGGATATGGAAATTATGAAACCAGCCAAAAAGTGGCAGATAATTTATGAAAAAACTGCAGCTATTAAAATGTAGATTGAAGAAATGTTTATCACAGAAGTATTCAATTTGTGAATTACTTCTCAATAGCTATTGTGTCAACTGCAATTCTTTCCTAATAATATAAATTGTATGCTGTAGTAGATCACCACCAATAAAGAAAATTAAATTCACACTTTTCTGGGGTTTTTCTTGGTCTAACAGATCTATATAGGGAGATCTTCAATCGTAAGGTTTGCAAAGATGTCTTTGCTGTGGAAAAATTTCGATGTGAACATATCAAGTCCTGAATAAAGGAAGATGATGATGATGATGATGTGAGGACAATTTAGAAAACCCACCCCATGTCTGACGCCAGATTTCTCCAGGCCGATTGAAATCCACATGTATAGAGTTTCTCATAAAGATACCATCAATATTTTCCACTTCTTTTTTGGTCAAATTTCATTGTGTGGCATACAAAACGTGAATTTACAAATCAGTTTACGGTCTGACCTCTCTTAATGCATATCTTTAAAGTATTTTTAATCCTTCCATAGATTCACATAACCCTTGGGAAAAAATAATTAAGTACCATGAAGCTCACATGCAGTATTATGTCAATTCCTCGACTGTAAATCCTGGAGTGTAAATTAGATTTTTGAAATTTGTATCATAAACCTTAACTAAAACAAGAAAAGGAAAAATATTTTGCATTTTATACGAACACTATTGGGTGAATATCACAATTTGTTAGGTTTAAAATAGGTGGCACTAGCTCTAAATCTTTCAAAGATTATTTTCGATTTATCCCTATAACAAGCAAAGAATGTAATATTGAAATTAAAAATTCAGAATTTCATGTCATTACTATTATGTTGTTCAAGTTTCTACTTACATTAAAGAATGGAGCTAACAAATATACACCCTTGATACAAATGTTATCTCTGCAGTGCCGTTGCATTTGTTTTGAATAGTAATTCATATTCCAGCTGTTTCGAGAAGATACACTTTCATATAATTGGCAATGGAAATAATTACATCAACATTATCCATATAATGGCTTTCCATGTCGAAATTTTTAAAACATGTTCAACTGTCTACAAATGATTATAATATGTCTTTTTTTTTGTATGGAAGTTTTGTTTCAGGTACGAATATTGATTTGTTGATAAGTATAATGTTGTGTGGGCCTGTGAAAAATGTTTCTAAAATATCACTAAAGTTTTCTGCGATTTGATTGGTCGAAAGAGTGTGCATGAAATCCTAGGGTAAAACTGGCTCCGTGTTCTGGGAAACCACTAGCTTCAAAAAATATGATCGGTGATAGAATACAGAATTATTGAAAAGCGTGGCAATTGAGTTATTGGTTGTGCAGCATGTAAAACAAAAACAAAGAATGAAAGAAAAATATTGGCTACGCTGCTTCAAGTGGACCTAAATTTTATATAGGATTTACCACATTAGGTTTCAAGTGAACTATTGCACAATTTATATTACAGACGTTCTGGTATATGTCTTTCTTTATTTATCAATATCTATCTTGTTGAGGGATTCTCCTTGCGTGGTTTTTGAATTAAAATTGAATTTTAAAATGTAAATTCATGAATTTAAAACTCGCCATCAAATGAGATCCCGAAATTTGTTTTATTTAGAAAAGGGTTTCCACATCCCGGAAAATGTTTGTATTCATATTTACTGAGAGAAAAACGGTTGGGAGACATGAATGGAGCGCTAAAAAATTACGAGCTCCGAGCGAGTGATTTTTTGCTCCCAAAGTGGCAAGTATGTGGTAACCCTTTATTCCCGCTATTCATAATCAACTATCTGATGTGATATAAAAATCTTTTTGAATAGATATTCTTGAAATTAGCTTCATCATCGATAAGAACAAGACATGATATTCTGTGACGGTGTATATCTATCAGATTTACTAGCTTACATTCAAGAGGATTTTTAATAAATCCAAACTGTAGCAAAACATTTGGTCTTGTTCTTTTCGCTGATCAAAATATAATTATATAAATCTATTTCTATATTATACAACAACAGACATCATATCAACTATCATATCATATCAAGAGGTTCATATATCAAATCGAAACTTCTTCCTTGTATATAGTAGCTCTCTCAATTTGGTTGATAGCAACAAAGAAAAGTCTGCATTCTTTTATATCATTTTTTCTCCTCGGATTTTACAGATGACAATGGTATTTCCCCCCTTTCTTCTCAAAAAGCACCAAATGGTCAATCAATTAGCTTTGTCCAATTTGGCTAAGATAAAACTTGTGTCTTCACATAATCAACTGCCAAATAAAACATCCAGGAAACCTGGTGATTTCCCAGGAATAATTGCAAATCCCCTTTTCAATCATTTTCGACTTTTTTATGCTAAATGGAGAGATACTTTTTACGTGGAAATCAGCATATGTGTGTCCATTTTTTAAAAAGGGTCTCCATTCACGTTGCAACTATCGATCAGTTTCATTGACTTGTGTTACATGTAAATTCATGGAGAGAGTCATCTTTTTGTCACCTTGGATGAGTGTACAGCCAATGCAAATAAATGCATGCAAATCGACTGTGTCTATGTTGACTTTGCCGAGGCGTTCGATACAGTCTGCCACTAAAAATTATTAATTAAATTGAAAGCCTATGGCATTGTTTATGAATTACTAAACCAGATTTACTGCTTTTGACTGGCCATTCACAGTCTGTTTATCTCAAAGATGATTATTCTCCTTTTGTACCTGTAAAAAGGGGAATGCCACAGGATTCAGTACTCAGACCAAAACTCTTTTTAATTTACATAAATTATATCACTGATGCTGTCGAAGGTCTTACTGGCGTTAAATGCTTTGCAGACGACACAACATTTTTCTACCCTCGATATTCTGATCTCAATTCTGACTTTGTTACCAGCCTTGAAAAATTTTGTCGATGGGCTGATGGTTGGCAAATTAAATGTTTCTTATCACAAGTGCTGCGTTGTTTTACTTGGCACAAACATTAAATATAATTGTTCTTATTAATTTGAAGATAATAATTTACCAATTCAACACAAGATCAAAGACCTAATTGCTATTCTCATATCAAACCTAAACCTCAGTGAACACTGCTCTTATATGGCATCCAAAGCATATCGACGCTCATTTTTACAATTCAAAAGTTTATATTCTTTCAACCCAAAGAAATGAACTCTGGCTTAATCGACTTACGTTCGACCTCTATTAGAGAACTTCTCATCAGTCTGGAATCCGTGCCATGTTAAGGACATTCAAGAACTGGAACGAATACAGCGCTGCTATACCCGAATGATCTGCAGAAGGGCGAAGATAGTGTATTTAAATTACGAAGATCGTCTATCTCTCTTAAATTTACCATCCTTAGGGTATAGACACCTTTATTTTGATTTATTTTTTTGCTTTAAAATTTCAAATGGTTATTTAGATATAGAACCTCAGTAATTTATTTTTTGACATTGCTCATTGTACATATCATACCCGAGGACACTTGAAGTGAATACAATTACTTCCACTAGCGAATTGCTACCAGTTTAGACAATACTTCTTGACGTCCAGAATTGTAAATCCGTGGAATAGTTAAGTTGAATCTGTTGTAAATTCATCTTGTTATTTGTTGTTTAAATGTAGACTAAAGTTATTAGATTTTTCTCTGTACTGTAAATGTTTGAAAAAGGCATCATACAAATGCTGTTACTTACAGCCTTTACTTCAAAATTCATTTCATTAATGTGAATTAAATTCACAAACAAACAATTCACAAACAATACATATATATAGATTAACAATCTTTTTTCAGCTGATGAAAAAATGAACATTTTCAGCAGCATAACGTCACGATTTTTGCTTCGCAAAAGATTGTTGTTAATAATCGGACAAACGATTCTACGATTTCAATGCCCGCGTTTCAATTCCGCAATTTTAGATGCCCACATAGATCAAATCATTAGCAAAGTCAACAGGAGTCTGGGAGTTCTAAAATACAGCTGTAAATTTTTTACCTCTTGAAACGAGGCAACTTTTGTTCAACCTCTTGTTTTGCCACATTTCGACTACTGTGCTGTTGTCTGGGTGAACTGTATGAACAAACATCTCGATTGCCTCCAGATACTACAAAATAGAGGCATGAGGACGGTACTCCAATGCCACTACAGGACTCCTGTCTCAGAAATGCTTAGCCAACTTAACTGGCTCATCGTTCGAGACAGTGTGAAACTCAACCAGCTTTCATGTGTACAAAAAATTAAATTTCAGAAAGCTCCTCCTCTGTTAACCACATTCATCTCTTCTCCATTAACTACCAAAACATGATCCTCAACAAAGCGATCGTCACTCTTTCCAATCAGCAGGTGCTTGTTTGTGGAACGGTCTGCCATCCTCGATGAAAGCGATTGCTGACAGTGCCATTTATAAAAAAAAAATGTAAATGATATCTATATCTATCGAAATAATAATTACATCCATGTATTCTAATTAATTAGCTACTAATCTTTATATAAATGTCTTTTATATTAAATGTATTATCCTGTATAAACCCTTTGTAAAAAGCCGGAAATGGCTTATAAGGTATTCTCAATAAATGATGATGATGATGATGATGATGATGATGATGATGATGATGATCAAGGTTGGGTATAGCACAACAAGGTTTCTGGTTATATTTTCGTGATTTCGGTTCGTTTAATTATGTCCTTCATGATTTAGTTGTTGATATTGAAAAAAAAACACAACAAAAGCTCAGTACTATAGAGCTCCAAGCTCCAACGATGGTTGGAATGTCGCAGACTGAAAAAATCTTGCAAGAAAACTGAACTAGTTCAGCGTGTAGAAAGCAGTCTTCTTCTTGAATTAAAGATTGACTTGACACTTGACTATGCTAAATGGTATGATTTTACCAAAGCTGGTAGGATTGTATCAGAGCCGAGTAATATTGTTAATACAGTTTTATCGGAATAGACTATACCTTCAAATGGATGGCATGTTTCATGTTATGGTGGTATATATTTGCTTATTGTATCTCTTTTTAGACTTCATCACCAGTAAATTTTTTACTTTTTGATTTTTCCCAAACATGTGTCCTAGCTGTTTGGCTAAAACCATGCAGGCATAGGTCTATATACCAGACATAACATGGAAACGCCGAAGAAAAGATAAAGTACTGTAAACAAATTGCGAATTAAAATATGTTTATTGTATTGAGATTGTAAAACTTTATTGTAAACATTGTATAAAACCAAACAATATATATGTCTACTACGATTAATTATGTCTGTCTTTTAAATCTTTGCCAGTGAAGCCTTCCTGTAGACAAAACACGTAAGTACAATTATTAATACAAATGAAATGATGCTTGAGGCTGCAAAGACATTGTTGAACCAAGCTGTTGTCAAAAAATCCTACTATTGTAATTCCACTAACTTTGAAACAACAACGCATTGCTTCAATAAAACTTTTCATATCTATTAGAACAAGTTTTGTAATCATTGAACGAAATAACACTCGTTCTACCAATTCTGAGCATGTAGTTAGTATTGTATACAAATAGAACATTACAAGACTTAGGCTGATAACCTCTTTAAACATAACAGTTCCCAATAGCAATAACGGAAGTGTTATCATCACTGCCGCCATTATGATCAACATGAAATAGTCTGTGGAAAAGCGTGCAACATAACCGAGACAAATCGTTGAAATAAAAAAACAAACAGCCATTATAAGATGCACAGTTGCAATTTGAGATGTATTATAATTGAATATGGTAGTTGATATTAGTGGTATGAATATATAGCAACCTTTCGTAGTCATGTTGTACACAAATGTTGCAAAAAATAATAAATTGATGTCTGGATTTTGAAACGCTTTCCTTAAATGATTGATCAATGAGAATGGTTCTTCTTCTTTGATTTCTTTGTCGGTTTCATAAAGCAATTCAGTATTAATAGATTCCTTTCTTACGTTACATAACTCTGATTTGAGCTCAATGCTATCATAGTCACTCGAATAAGACTGGTCGGGAAACAAATAGAAATACAAAGGGACCGCTGTGTAATGTTGCGCCACAATGAAAACCGAAATCAACTGAGCGTGACAATGCACAGAAACCAATCGTCAGTTTGAAGAGTTTGATTGAATCACAGGTTTATGAAAATTATGGCGTATGTTAACAACAGCAACGAACTTTCAGGAGAAGATCTTGAAGCGATTCTAAACATACTAGAAAGTGATATTATAGAAGAAGAGCTTGGACCTTCCTTCGAATGTGCATTGGAAGAAGTAAGTTCGCAATATTTTATTCTATTCTCATGCTATTTTCGCTTATAGATCGTAGCTTCATTCATGCTTGGTCGTATGTATGGTCGTATATAACTGAGTCATGTCAGGTCAATTTAAATATAAGTTTATCTAAACGTAGAAAAACAAAGTTTCAGATCTGTTTCCCCTGCAAATTCTTTATTGTATCATATTTAAAGTAACTAAACTATGAGACACTATTTAGTTATATTGTCAAAACTATGATCGTAACCAAAATTGCTAACTAAGCTTCGATATTGGATTTGTAGGCTACCAACACGATTTTAAATTTGATAAACGTTCGGGATTTTGCAATAAACCTTGCCTTGTTCAATTTCAAACAATATTTCGTGTATGAATTTATTCATAAGAATGACATGCTAGAACTTAGATAATTGAAGTATTTGATTTTTACTAGAAAATATAAACATATGCTTACGTTTTCTTAACAGTAGGCATACGAAAGAGAATTATTGACTGTTTAATCTGAAGATGGTACCACAAATTTTTGGACTATCATTGATCACAAGCAACATTCAAATGCATAGTTCAAAAACCTTCCACTTCAAAATGTATAGGTTATAGTCCTATGTCTGTTTGTTGACATGTATTATTTACCAAGAAGTAAGATATATCATTATCATCTGGATTTTTTTCAGATTGCCCCTGGAGATTATGTATGCTCTTTTTGTGATAAAATTTGTAAGTCCAAGGGGGGTTTGACAAGACATCAACGATCAAAACACACTCAACCTGAAGAAGTCATTTTGAAAACGACACCTGTTGTTAATATGAGTAGCATTTCAAACCAATCCTTAATGATTTTAATAAATGAATGTATCAATGAATTGTCTATCGATGAATGCTTCCCTACAGAGTTCAGACAAATTTACAAACAATTTGTGTTTTCTTTGGAAGACCTTCCAACAAAATCAGTTAATAATATGTTTTTTATAAAGCAATTATATCATCAACTTCTCACAAAAGGAAAAATAGAGAAATTTTACCAGCATTATTACTCTGGTGTGGTATCACATAGTGATCTGCTGTTTCCCGGAATGGACCTAGCAAATTCTACCTTACTTTGTACAAAAATAGCAGACAAGTTAATTGCTCACAGCAAAAAAAAGGAAGATACTTTGATCTCAGAAAAAACAAGCCTCACTGAATATGAAATTTCAGCTCTTCAGTACTTAGGGGGCTATGTATTTTCTAGCTTGAACAAGAAAATTTATAAACGCAGGCACCATAAGACACCAACCGGAGAGCAGCATCTTGCAATGCTGAAGGCAGGAAGGGATAATAACGACGATACTAATGCTTTACCTCAAAGATTTGTTGACAATATTAACCGTGGTGGACTTTGGAAAATTAACGCAAATATGCAGGACCTTTTCAAGATTGCTGAGCTATACTTTATTAATAACGCTGTAAGAGAATTTTCAAGGAAGATTGATATACCCGAACTAATAACTGCTCTTACAACGCAAGAAGATTTACTTGGCATTTACCAATCATGGATAGATCATTCTACCTTGCCAATCACTGGTAAAAATGGAAAAGATCTCCTTGAGAAGGTATTATCCTTATACTTACAAGTTAGGTGTTTCTCATTCACCAAGGATATTATTAATAAATTTAAGAAAAAAGCTAACACAACCAAATCAAAATCACTGAGAAAGGAAATTAAAAAGGCTACTAATCTACCTGAGCATGATAAAGCTGACAATAGCAGTGATTTCGAATAATGTATCTGTTATTGTAACATTCATAAATTTAGATTTAAAATTAAATATTAAATTTTCACCTTTATTAAATTTATTAAATTGACCACTATAGACAGGTGGCCTTTATATACAGGTTTGATTCAATAGAAAATACTATTTTAGACATTGAAAGAGTGACCACTATAGACAGGTGGCCGCTGTATAGAGGTGACCGTTATAACAGGTTTGACTGTACTGTTATTAAATTGTAAGACCTCAACTAATATCCTCAAGTAAATGTGACTTGAATTATTCTAACTATCTAATCATAATCTTAATTAGCCTCACATGTACTTGCATGCTTCAATATAAAAGTCAACATTTCTATTTCCTATTGGTCTTTCTTTTATTAAGCTTGTCATTGTTCACATTATACCAACTTGATTCTTTTGCCCCCCTCTTCCTTCCTCTTGTATTTCCTTTCACAGTTAATATTGATTTTTGAATTCTTAGCTTGTTGTCATTGTATCCAAATGTTTGCATGATGGGGTTGTCTGATCTGCGTCCCAAACCTCTCTGTCTGCCAAAATATTCTTCAACAGGGTCTTGACATAGCTTGTTCGACAGTACAAATTCTGCACCATTTTCAAGTAGATGTTTGACAACCGCAATGAGAGAGTGAACACTCATGATAAGCCCCTCATGGGTCTGCCATGAAATGAACATTTTTGCCTTTTCTGTTTCATTGTATTCCCCTTTTCGTTTTTCGATACTAGATCTCCAACTTGTGAAATATCCAAGAAAATCATTTTCTAACCATTCAAAACGTTCATCATTCATATCTGTGTATGGCTTTAAAAATGAATTGCGTTTGCGCTCACCTTCAGTTCTACTACGAACATTAAACGTATCAAAAAAATTGTTCATCATGTCGCATAACTTAGCAGTGCCTGATGTACTGTCATCATGAAACTCCATCAAAACCGTAGACATTGTTTTACTGAAGACTTGAGCAGCAAGGTTAACACGCATTAATGAGTATGAGTTTAATTCAATGTGGTCGGTTGACAATCTTGGTAGTAAATGGAGTCCATTCTGTTGATCTTCGTAGAATGCATTTGAAATATGGCTCCAACTTAAAGTATTTTCGTTATTCCATAACGAGCGAGTTCTGCGTCCGGCGCCAGAATTAAAAAGGCAATTCCTACATGTCTTCAGAAGGTGGGGTGCGTCACTGAAGAAAAAAATACTTCTTTCTGGCGAATAGATGTTTTTTGTAGCATGCGTAACTTCATCATTTGATTGACCATTAATCAGTTGGTGCATTCTGAAGAATCGTCTATTAGGAGATGCACCGTCAGCTGTAGTGGCCAATACTTTAAGCTGGCAAGTTATTTCCAGTATAGCAACAGCTCTCCAGAATAGAGGAAATATTTGGAATGATGTAATATTAGTAGTTGCAAAATACCCCATGACGTACTGCAATTTAGAGCATAACCCTTTCACCATAAAAACCATAGCATGGGTGGCTATACTATCTTGTGAATCTAAAGTGGCATTGTTTATATCAATGTCGCCAAGATCAGTGTACCCAATTAATATCCCCGAATTCTTGTCCCACACAAGGCCACCTTGAACTTTCATCTCATCAAAAAGAACTGCTACATATCTTTGAAGGGGATTAAAATTTTTAGCAGCTTCCGTAATTTCCGCAATAACATCACTATTATAGCCGGTTTCTGGAGTAATGGCATTGCTGTAGTCGCGTAAGGTTCGTCGGCTTGGAAGCTCGATAACTCCATTCCCAGAAAATGTACCACGTATCTCGTCGTAAGCAGATGCCGATTTAGAAGCAACCGAGAGACACCATCGTATTATCATTGGATGGTATCTTCTGCCTCTCTTGCTCACAGATACATTACGTTGCTGTTGCTGCCAAAACAGTTTCATAAATGGCGTCATTTTACTGTCATTGTTTGCTATCAGGGTCAAGAGGTCGTTACTTAATTCTTTGTCAGTATCAACGCTAGCATTAGATATATCTGCAGCCATGTCTTGAATTCTCTCCTCTAACTGTCGGCATTTCAGTCGGTTGGCTTGAATTGTCAACTTTAAGCGTCTTGCCGATGTCATTGATATTGGGGCTTTCAATTTGGCAGGGATAGAATGTCTTGCCCTCGTCCTAGATTTTTCTTTCAATTTTATCTTTTCTCTCAACACACATGCATCACATTGTTTGGTTGAGGTAAGCATGTGACACTCCCTTGACCGATGATGAATTTTACATGTGAAGGGAGTTTCGCATTCATCTATAAATTCAGGGTTCGCTTTAAAAGGTATACAATGAGGTAAGGATGCACCAGAGTTGCTCTCAGACGTATGGCCGTCACATATTTGCTTATCAACGATGGAATTGATTAGGTTCGAAACTGTAATATTCCTGACTGAGCGTTTGTGCATCATATATATATTATGATCTAAAGGTAAAAACCATCCATAGACAGCTATAGTGAAGTCCAAACAACAGTCAATCATAATTTCTATTTCAGGCAGAGCAAACTCCCCCTCCCATTTTTTCAATACGAGGTAATTGTTGTTTTTCTCTTGGCACCATCCCTTCAAAGTTAATTTCTCGACTCTAGCATTAAGTTCGTTAAAATTTTTATAAATGGACTTAGGCTTTGAAGCTATTCCAGGAGTACTTTCTCTTATTTTCCTCAGTCGTTGTATGGGGGTTGCCACAATGGTAACTGACTTTTGTGGTAAATTCCGGCATGGGAGGGCTCCAAATTTCAACTTCTTTTTATCTTGCTTTTTCCCCTTATCTAAAAAAGATATAAATATACTTTAGAGTATGATTTTTACAGGCTGTCCCCTGCAGTTTAACCCCAGCTATGCACCCAGCTACGGGGGGCCACGTTCTAAAAATTGGAATTTCCTATCAAATAATATTTTTCTCAGTTGGAACATGGATCCAAAAATCGTTGCACTTCCCCTTATAGTCCTCACAAGGGAGTTAACCCCCCGGGGACATTGTTATCATACTTGACGGTGAATTGATGCTGGGAAATGATATTGTACTTTTAAAGTTATGAATTTTTCAAATTTTGAACTGCCTCATCTGAAATATTTGGGTCAAACTTTGAAACATATTTAACATATTTTTAAGGTATGTAAATGTATAAATGTATGTAAAAATGTATGTATAAAAACAATTGTCAGTAACAATTTGGACTAAAAAAGATATTTCAATACTTTTAAGCCGTTCAAGAACAAATTTACTCTAATGACATATTGATGGGGACTGTTAGGTTCCAGTCAATTGAACACAAACAGTAAAATCTTAATATGTATAATTAGGACATATTATATATTATAAATGGAATCATATTTGTATCCAGTGTTCATCAATGTTTCCCTCCCAATTGTTCAAAATTTCACAAATAATTTAAATTGATATTAAATAAAAACAATTTGGCATTTAAAAAAATGCTTGGGCACATAAATAATTATATACTACTGTACTCACGTTTTATTACATCTTCTGGCAGAAAATGATGTTCACATACTTTTATTGTATCCTTCTTTATTTGTTTCAAGAAGCTTTCATCTTTGCGATATTTTAAAACTACATTTAACATTTCTGATCTCCATATCTTAGTTTTTTCATTTACAGCGGCAGGCAATTTAAAAAAACCAAGTTTGCCATCAGGATTAAATTCGCTTTGTTTTCTATCAGTCGATGACCTATGGGCTGGACAATCAACCATACAACAATTGTCACCAGGCATTTTTTAAAAATACAACCGATTTATTTGAATTAACATGGTCAATAAACATAACATGAGCAGAAATTGAAGTTTTAAATGAAGTTTTTACTATTGAATTCACACCAAATCATTACCCAATATCTAATCAGGATATATTAGCCCCCTATATTAGCATGCTTATTATGATTTGTTTGCATTCGTAATTTCGCGCGTAATATCCTGTGCATAGTCACGCACCACTGACTTCGCGAAAAGAAGACAATAGGTCTATACAATACGCCCTTTGTTTGTTACTGAAGTTTCCCGACCAGTCTTATTCGAGTGACTATGATGCTATCGTATGAGAATAAAAATGTCAGTATTAAGTAGAATATCATAAAAATACCAGTTATGATACTCGGCACATTCGTACCAGTCATATGCAATTCCCACAATTGAAAATCAACATTAATTGTCGATGAACACAAAACTGCGCCCACTACTTCACCGATACTTGTAATAGCATTTTGTATAAATAATATAATAGTTAATCTTGAATCTTTAACCATTCTAGCCATTTCACCAACCATTACAGGATAAGCAGCATATGACAGACCAAATATAATTCTACCAATAATTAAATTATTTATTGATGACGGTGTACCATATATGAAGGCACCAAATATTCCAATGATTGATACAACGCATAAGATTGTTCTCCCTCGTTTCATATAATCACTCAAACGTCCTGTCAGCAAACCACCCAAGTGACCAGGAACAGCTATCGAAAATAAAATACCATGATAAAAACTGATATCTTTTATCTTCAACTGTTTTAAATAAGCTACAGATGTTGCACTTTGTATAATTTGGTCCATGCCTTGTATAAAATAGTACAGAGAAAATATCGCCAACGTTATCAATAGTTTTGGCTCCATAATTAACTGAAGAATGGTAAGCTCTCAAGACAGAAACAGAATTATCTATTCGTGAAATCGGGTGAAATCACATCATCACTAACATTCAAAGCCAACAATTACGTAATCGATTTCAATCAAGCATGATGCAAATACTTTACTACAATCAAGTAAAACTTTCAACGCAAGGGTAGGTTTGCTTCCATCTTTGAAACAGTTCATTGTTAACATTGAATCTATTATTTTAATCGAATGTATAAAGAAACTCGAAGCATTGTCATTTGAGTATTTGTTTGTCATAGATACAATTGGGCAAAATCGATTTTCGCTCTTAATGTGATTTGGGGCATGGTTCGTCCTTCATTTGATATGCTTTGATTGTCGTGTGATCTAGCCTGCTCGCACGCACTCTCTCTGATCCTTGTAGACCACTAGACATTATAGCCAGAGAAGAATAATATGACTACAACGGCAGGCCTCCAAACATTCAACATTTCTACTTGTTTCTTCTAAATAGAGCAAATCGTAAATAAATTAAGTAGCAGAATGAATAACAGCTCCGCTACGCTCGGACTTATGGTGAATAATATAATAATCAAAATAAACCAATTGAATTCAAATTCAATAGAATATCAAATCAATCAAGTCATCATGCAAAGAAAAGTCAAATCAAATCAAATTCAAAAAAGTAAATCAATCCAATCGAATGATATAAAAACCAGATCAAATAAAAAATCAACTTCAATCAAATAAAATAAATTATAACAATATCCAAATAATATAATAATATAAAGAACAATATATCCAAATAATAAATCAAAGAAAAAAAGAAAAACACGTTAATGCAAACCGATGGGTTTGAACCCCACTCAGACCCCGCGCGCCTTATGCAGACGCTCCACCACTAGACCATACCAAGATATAACAAACGAAGTGATTTTCACTACTTATAATACAAGTGTGAGTTGTAAATGACGTGCGAAATTGTCTCTTCTTAAGCTGATGTCGCAGCAGAATTAATACATTTTAATATACCAAATAAAACAATGACGATTGGCTTAGCAGTTTGATGTAATAAATAACTTCAGACAACAGTACAAACAATAAATATATAATACTGTCTTGTCTAAGCCCCCAACCAAATGATGAATTGTCGGTTTAAAAGTTCTCATGGTCAAAATACAACAACAATTATCTTCGAAATTTCACCTCAAATAGTGATGTTACAGAACGATTAAAACCTTTCATTAACCATTTCAAATGACGAGAAGAAGAAAACAATCATGTGTTCTACCAATGAAGAGATAATCACGATGTAAACTAATCCAGAAGTATTAGAAAACATTTCAGTTAACAATGCAGTTGTAATCTCGCTAAGCTGCGAGTCGGCCATCATGGCTGGCAATGGAAAAAAAAATTGTCAAAAAAATTTGCCTAAAAATTTGGAATAATCACACAGCATGCCCATTGTATTTTTAACAATAACATGGTGTTTCTTGCGCGATCGATTTTTGTTCCACCCTTGTTAGCATGCAAAGCAGTGTGTGGAACGCTATTTCAAAAGAACAATAGATTTAGTCAAAAACGAAATGAAATGAAATGAAATGAAATGAAATGAAATGAAATGAAATGAAATGAAATGAAATGAAATGAAATGAAATGAAATGAAATGAAATGAAATGAAATGAAATGAAATGAAATGAAATGAAATGAAATGAAATGAAATGAAATGAAATGAAATGAAATGAAATGAAATGAAATGAAATGAAATGAAATGAAATGAAATGAAATGAAATGAAATGAAATGAAATGAAATGAAATGAAATGAAATGAAATGAAATGAAATGAAATGAAATGAAATGAAATGAAATGAAATGAAATGAAATGAAATGAAATGAAATGAAATGAAATGAAATGAAATGAAATGAAATGAAATGAAATGAAATGAAATGAAATGAAATGAAATGAAATGAAATGAAATGAAATGAAATGAAATGAAATGAAATGAAATGAAATGAAATGAAATGAAATGAAATGAAATGAAATGAAATGAAATGAAATGAAATGAAATGAAATGAAATGAAATGAAATGAAATGAAATGAAATGAAATGAAATGAAATGAAATGAAATGAAATGAAATGAAATGAAATGAAATGAAATGAAATGAAATGAAATGAAATGAAATGAAATGAAATGAAATGAAATGAAATGAAATGAAATGAAATGAAAATGTTTCCACCATGACAGGATAGACTCAAGGTCACTTACGTAACCATGAGTCAAAAATAGTTATTATAAAAAGTAAAGTTACAATGCAGTTATCATAATTTAACAAATCATTTCCATACATGTATATATATATATTGACAGATAATTTTCCTGCTGAAATATTTCATGTGAACCGTATTACTAATAATGTTCTTGCCATTGTATGAAGTGTTAATGTTATAAGGTCGAGATTGTATTTCATGTCAACGTTTTAAAATGTGTATCTGAAAAAGGAGATATGGGAGCTGTCGGTGTTCGGGTGTCTTGGCATCCCGACTTTGGAGCTCTTGGGTGTCCAACAAAAGATGGTCATCCCCAGAATTTGTTAGGCAATCTAAATTTTAATTGGTCACCAGTTGCCTTGTATTGTAAGTGGCAGGAGTTGTGATAATGTATGTTTTATTACATTAATTTATCTTGATTTGTGGGTATCCTTTTTTAATAAGCCTTTGAAAATTAGCATCTTGGTAAATAAACTCTTCAAACGATAATTGAATCATGATTAAATGTGGTGTAGTCATAAAAACAGCGTTTAAGTTGAGGTTTGTCAAAAATTGTATAAATTAGGAACGATAATATTTATGATGACTTCTTTTGATGTCTTTTGATTTCAGAAGCCTGTTCCATCTTAATGTTTCGATGTCTTGTTAAAGATGTCTGAAATAATGCGTTAGAATGAAAGGAAATTACACATTTAAATCATGTATAGCCATTAGAGTGGTTCAAAAACAACCGACATTTAAAAAACAGAAAAGCCAAAATTCCAACTGGATAAATGGTGTGAAAACTTTGTATTCACAATTTTATCGCAATAGGATACCGTTGCGGGTTATTTGTATGTCCCTTCTTATCAAGCGTGATGAATTAAATCTGACAGTTTGCATTTTTGTGTGACTATTTTGTAACAGTTCAATGAGTTTGATTGTCTCTATCGGGAAGTATAAAGTACAAACAGTAAGTAACACATCATTCACTAAGGTCATTCATCTATCCTGTTTCAATTTATGTAAACAATTTTTACAATACAATATCTCATAGATAAGATTAGCCTGCGTGCATAATCAACATTTTTTAAGCAAAACAGTAGAGTCTCCGAATCCGACCGCGATGTCTATATTTGCTGAACGAAGGCGTGCATTCGAAAACCCTTACTTCCGGTCTCACTTGAATTAGGGCTGTCTCTTTGTCAGGTGTTTCCATGGATACTTCTTATGCAGCAATATTGGTAAACAAAATGGCATTTAGCAAAATGGTATATTATTGTATTTTATGTAATATATCTATCGATAAAAAAACTGATAAAAATTTAGTAGATGCTGATAGTGTTAAGTTTTTTCAAAAGAAGAACTTGAGTTATTATCAATACAACTGCAAGAATATCATGCAACGTATATCTGTAAACGCTGCGTGGATTTATTGAAAAAAAAGACGAAACACAGGAGGGAACGTTGAAGTGTTGGATAAACAAATCATTTCAACTTATAATATACAACACCCAGTTTGATAGAGCTTTATGTTGTTCGAGAAATTGCCACATTTACTGAAGGCGATCCAGAACTTACATTTAGAGACTTGCAAAAGGTGGGTCTCGCTAGTACGCCAAAAAATCTCTCAGGTCCGAAATTAATAGCAATGATGTCATAATAACTGCCAAAAGAGGTTATCAAACCATGAAGTATGTCACATTTAGAGATACAGTAAATACAGATTTTGTTACTGAAAGCAAGCTACACGTGTTACCATCAGAGTTGAATGGCCCAGGAGAATATTTTAAAAGGTACTACCTGGAGTATAATCCATTACATTATATTGCACAATGTATTACCATATACAATAATGGATTGAGACTAGTACCCAACGTCCATACAAAATGTACTATGTTGCAATGACGGCATCGCCCAAGTTATAGTCTTGAACACAACACCGTTTATTGTTTCTCGTAACACAACATGGCGCAGTATATTTAAAGAACATTTCACGGAATTAATCCGTTTCCAATCATTTCAACATGATTACGACGTCACCAATAAACCAAAAAAAGTCACAAGTCAAGTCAACAACTGGAAATCCCAGCGCAAACAACACTTCGTTGGTTGATCGCCGCCATCTTGGAAAAAACTGAAGCACTGAAAGCACCCTCAGCACACCACAAACAATGGAAATGCTAATATCAATGCTTATTAGTCAACAACAAGAACAGCAACAAATGAGATTGTAGTTCGCAACACAGCAGCAAGTCACAATACAGCAACAGCAGCAAATCACATTGACACTTTAAAAACAACAAGAAGCCCTCCAACACATAGCAGAGAAACAATATACACCATTAACTCCCACAAGCAGCACAAACCTCAATGCCGCCATTGGACAAGAACACCAGCCAAAACATTGAATCGTGCCGCCAAGAAAATGGATATCCCCAGACTCTCATCATCCCTAGAAGAAACCACATTGGCAACATACCGCACGTGGAGAAAAAGTGTTGAAGGATTTGCTGACCTCACCCGCCTAGACAACAGATTATTCGATCAGCACTTCACGAAGAATGGATTCATTTGTGGGACAATGACATGCTAGACATCGACGAGACAAAAGATGATGTCACAGAAATCCTCACCCAGGTAAGCAATTATATTAGACGAAACCGCAATCCAACATTGGATCGTCAAGAATTCCACGGACGATCACAACAAAGCGGAGAATCCATTGATAGCTACATTGCAGCACTTCGAACTATTAATGACTCCTCTGCATATGAAGCAACTTTCACCTGCACCAGCTGTGCACAGCCATGTGGTCATGCCCTGAAAGCTAAAATGAGCGACTACGTGATCGACTGACTTGTGGTGTACTGGACACAACCACACAGCAAAATCTCCTTGAAGAAAGGTTCAGAAACCTAACACTCCAAAGAGCAGTTAAAATATACCGCATTCAAGAAGCCAGCCCAGTTGACCAAGACAAGCTATCAAAAGGATCAGCTGTCGAAAAAAACGAAGTAAATAATATTACGTCTTCAAGCAGTCAACGATCAACTTACAAGCATGGAAAATTTAACAGGAATTCACCCATTAAATCCAACAGTTCTGAAGAGATATGCATCAACTGTGGTGGCAGTCACAAAGCTGGTGCTAGCATATGCCCAGCTAAAGATGTTGAATGCTTCTTCTGTGGGCTACAGGGCCACTACAGATCACACTGTCGCAAAGAAGCAAAGGCAAGGCAATCCAAACCAATTGTATAATAGTAGCAAACCAAATTGTCTTAGCAAACATTGGTAAAAACAGCAAGCAAAAGATAAGTGTCAACACTACCCATTTGCAGCGCCATAGCTCCGACTTTTCTTGGTTGCCAGACCCTGGGGCATTCTGCAACGCAATGAATGGAGAAGACCTTGCATCTGTGTGAGAAAATTCAAAATTGATGCTAACAGAGGACACAGACATCTTGATGGGAGCAGACGGAAATTCATTAACAAATTATGTCAAAGCGGCAATGACTCTTAAGAGAGGACCACCCCAATATGTATGTACTGTCCACATCGTCAAAGGATGTAACGATCCCTTCTCAGTAAGGAAGGTTGCATTTCATTGGGCCTTCTACCCACTAACTGGCCAAATGTACCACTACCACGAAGCAAACCAGCTACCATTGATGACCCCACAAAAAGGATCACTGATGAGAACACAATCAAATGGACCATCGATGTCCAAGAAAGCAGAGGCATTGATGAATGAATTTCCAGACGTCTTTCCTATCAATGATGATGCCCCACTAAGACCTATGGAGGGTCCGCGAATGGTCATCCATCTCACCTCTGATGCAGTACCACTCAGACGCTATAAAGCATACACCATACCACTCCATTGGGAAGCTCAAGTAAAGGAAAAGCTGGAGCAACTGTCCAAAAAAGGAATAATTGAGGATGTCCCCATAGGCGCAATACCAGAGCGACAGCATCCGATGGTGGTAACACCGAAGAAAAATTCATCAAAACGACGCATCACAATGGACTTGACATCACTGAACCCATTTGTGAAAATACCAGGCTACAGTACCAAGACACCAAGAAAAGAGATTGCAAAGATACCCCCTGAAATTAGATTCTTCACAACTCTGGATGCACGATACGGTTATTGGCAAATGCCCCTGGCAGAAGAATCCCGTCCATTGACAACGTTCATCACCCCATGGGGCTCCAAGCGCTTCCTTCGCAATCCCATTGACCTATGCAGTGCAGGAGACGAGCACAATCGCCGAGGCGACGAAGCAATTGCCGGAATCGACAAAGTGCTGAAAATTGTAGAAACCTATATCATATATGATAAGTACCTAAAGTCCCACGAAGAAAGAGTTCAATCCATTATGCAAAGATGTTCAAAGACAGGAATCGCCCTCCGTCGCGAAAAGTTCGTGTTCGCCCAGCCAACAGTCAATTGGTGTGGATACATTGTAGATGCAGAAGGATACTCGATCAATCCAGAGCCCAATTCCCAACCTAGCCAGCAAGACTGATGTCTGCTCATTTTGCGGGTTGGTTCAGCAATTTAAAGCATTTACAGTAGAATTGGCAGACTTAATGCAACCCCTACGAGCACTCCTAGCTCACAACGCAGTGTTTTCATGGGAAGGACATCAACAAAAGGCATTTGAACCAGTCATCAAAGCACTCACTTGCCCTCGTAAACTGGCACAATTCTTTCACGGTGCAAAAATGAGGCTGGAGACAGATGCAGCTCAATCAAATGGTCTCGGCTTCGTTCTTTGGCAACAAGCACCTGATCAAACCTGGAGACTGCTGCAATGTGGATCTAGATTCGCCAGCCCGACTAAATCACGCTATTCTGCAACCGAAGTTGAACTACTTGCTGTTGTATGGGCCATGAAGAAATGTAAATCGTTCATCCAAGGAGCGCGTTTCACGCTGATAGTAGATCACAACCCCACGCATCATTTACCTCAAAGAGAAACTCATCAATTTCACCTTCAACACGTTATGGCGACCAGGAGCCACCCACACAGTGGTTGATTGCTTTTCACGCTACCCAGGGGATCACCCTTCTGAGGACGACGACATTGGGGAACAAGAAATTGAGGACTTCACAAAAATCACGATCTGCGCCCTGGAAGGTGTCACATCATCTTACGGTCTTGAAGATATCACGTTGGGAAAGCTTGCTCAAAAAGCATCTTTAGATGTTACATACACAACATTGAGGGAGGCAATCCAGTCATCAAACGAAGATTTATGACACAATCCCTTGATTACCCCATACAGACAAGCCCGCCCATACCTGTCTGTCATCGATAACCTGATATTACACCAACACCAAAGACTGGTTATTCCAAAATCACTCCAGCAAAAGACATTGCAAGATTTGCATGCAGCACATATGGGTCGTGATTACACATTAAAAAGGGCAAGGGACAAATGACAAGTGTATATTCTTGCCTAACATGACAAATGATGTGACAAACATGGTAAAATCATTCACGCAATGCCAAGAACTTTCAGCAAGCCAACAAAAAGAAACACTCATCCAAGACAATCTTCAAAGCAGACCAGGCGAAGCAATTGCTACAGATCTGTTCAAATGCTCTGGGAAAGAATACCTCTTGATCACAGATAAATATTCAAAATGGCAAGATACCCTTGCCCCCTTGAGCCCCTTGTGCTCCCAGCTCCCAGCGCATCCACTGGTATTCGAACCAGCAGTGATGAGAAAAATAACAGGTGCTGACAAGAAAGCTAGTGTCCTCAGACAAAAGGCAAAATGTGATTACGACAAGAAGGCAAAGGATCTGGATATATTGAAAAAAGGGACAATCGTACTGCTCCAAAATCCAACGTCAAGAAAATGGGATTTGATTGCAGAAATAGTACAAATTCAAGCACGGAGTCGGAATTACCTGGTGAAAACAGAAACGGGACGCATTTATTGGAGGAATAGGCGGTTCCTGAAGGTATATTATAGTAAAGAAGGCAGCAATGAGGCACTCAATGATAAAACATCAACAACAACACCGCCACCAGAACAGCCAACGACCACTCCGATGAGAAGTAGTAGAGTGAAGAAATCACCGCAACACTCAACTAAGTAATCATCTTACAAAAGCATGAAGATGCATGGAGTATAATCCGTTACATTATATTGCACAATGTATTACCATATACAATAATGGATTGGGACTAGTACCCAACGTCCATACAAAATGTACTATGTTGCAATGACGGCATTGCCCAAATTATAGTCTTGAACACAACACCGTTTATTGTTTCTCGTAACACAACACTACCCACTAACCTGAGATCCATAGGAGTCATGCTCTGCAGAGGCACATAACACAGGTCACTCGATCCGTATGGAATTGCGAGAAAACTAGAACAGAGCTGGAAAAACTCATTATAATACAAATTGCTGAGGAATGTGCATCATTTGTTGAGATAAGAGTCCAACATCATTTGGAAATGCATCTAAAATTTTCAAATTATTTGACGACGATATGGAGAAACATTGTCCTCTGTTTAGATTCTTTTTGAAAGCTGCCACGTTTAGGTCGCCTAAAGAATGTGGTAAAGTTATGCTTTGGCAGCCTGCAACTAGTATGGCAGCAATAGTATGCCTGAAAAATATGTCACCTGGTATGACTGCTGTGCAGTTACTGATCACAATTTGGAATAATTGTAAGTATGTATGAACACATATTCGTTATTCTGTAAGAAATTAATATCAGAAACATAAATCTACTTCTAAATTGGCTGACAGGCTATTGGTAAGGTATGTTCTCAGTGTTTACAGCTAGAGGGTTGCCACAAACATATCATTTCATACCATGTGCATGTACATAGACTTATAGGCTTTTGATGTTTAAATTGTTGATCAATCAGGAACGTTTCAAGACTTAGAATTGAACATATATATTTACCTGTTGTCACAAACAGCATCAACAAATAAAGGTTGACATCAATTATGAATCATTCCTTAGTCCTACATATTGGAATTAACCAACATAGATACAGTTCAATTTTGCAATAACAGTACGTTGGGAAGATAAACTATGTTACCGGTATTGGCAGAATTCGTTATTAGGGGTATTTATTTAAGTTTGAGCGTGAGTTAATCGTTTTGTTTTCCTTACTGTTCTTGCCGGAATGCCGATATTGCAGGATTCTACTGTAGATGGAAATTAAAATACAATTGCAACAATAAACAGCCATACCTATTTGAATGCAGACGTAAAATTATAACAGATGGTGTCAAGAACTGACAATACCTGTATGTATCGATGTTTCTTGTCACTTTATTGAATAATAGACTACAATACAGACTTTCCTGTTGACAGTTACTTATGATAATCCAACAGCAAGTGAGAAGTGACACTTACACTTATTATATATGATGTATGACATTGAAAGTTCAATATTTGTTTTAGGCTACCCTTTTGCTTTTGAAAGTTTTAAGATTGGTAGTATCTCATACCTATATGTATAAATAATGAGTTTGGGCAAAACCACAATGCTAAAATATTTGATAAAGTAAAACTTGAAGGTGAAAACTTGGATGTGAGCAAATGACTCTAAAAATATTCTTTGACTATATTGACCATAGAACTCAGGTTCATAACATGACTGAAGATAGCCAAAATAAGTTTGAGCATTGGATTACAATGATGTTCATTGAAAACAGGGTTGCAGTATAAGTCAAGTGAACGTCGAGTCATCATAAGACTTGTCAGATAAGTCAAGTCATAATAAGACTTGGCAGTAAGTCAAGTCATAATGCACTGCGCTAATGGGAATTGTATTCCAAGTTATAATGATTATCTTCAACGGCGGTAGAATTATGTTTCTTTGATTGCCAGGATTGCTGTGAAAAGAATATCATGCTTAAAAGCCTTTGCTGATTCTGCGCCTCGATACATCAAGCACAAATATTCTTCTGAAATATTTAAAAAGATTGAAACGGTTAGTGAAACCGTTGTGGATGATTAATTCAATAAATATTAGGATCTACTACATGGTAGAGAATAAACCAGTATGTTTAAATTTAACTTGTGGATAATTATACAGTAGAAGCTGTATCCAACAATCATCAATAAAATGTAATATAACTTGACAAATACGGCAATATGTGTAGCTGGCCGCTTTATACAGGTTTTATTGTATTGACCAGTGCGTTGTGGGTCATACGTGGGCTAAAGTGACCACTTTTAAGTGATTGTTACTTAGGGGTTGTTTCAACAACCAAACACCAGAAGTCTCAATGCTTGACTGAGTAGATTTCAATACATGTGCTAACCATAATGGCAGCAACAAAATCCAAGATTGCTAATACTAAAAAAATGTAACACAATGCATTAAGTTAACAAGAAGATTAAAGGGCATTATCATAACATGTACCTTTTACAATAAAAGCTAGATAATATCAATAGTAAGATTAGTGTTGGTAACTGAGCGTCATTTATTATATTTAAATCATGCAAAAATAACTGTAACGCAAATGGGGATTATTCAAATATAATGTGATCTTATTAATAGCATATATCATCATTGGAAAATGAAAGGATTCTTTCACTTGTCAGAATAGTCAAAGTCTGGATGATGTGTACTGCGAAGATGACGCCCACTTTTTGATAATGGAAGAGGTGCAGCAATGTGAGGATCTGGAACACAGTCTTTTTCTGGGGGAGCCATTCTAGATTGAAGTTCTTTGCCAAATTCCAAGTGATTTTCATTGCTTGTCATGACTCCATCATGATTATTGTAATTTGAGTCATGGGTTCTGCTGTTCTGTGTAGTGATAAGATATTTCCTTGGTGTTGTTGCAAAGTATTGAGGAGCAAATGATGAGGTGACAGGTACCTGTTCTGATGTGTTGCTTGATGGATGACTTGACGCCGCTTTAGATCATGTTTGTTTCTACGTAGTCTTCGGTTGCTTTGGGTGTTAACTATTGCGTGTTTACTATCCAGTATGAGTCTTGGTGTGGATCTCTAGATTCTACATATCCAGGCTTCCATTCAGAACAACCATCTTGGGGGAACCAGATTGGCAGGTTTGGAACGTACACTTCGGCCTTTGGTGATAATGGTTGTAAATGCAAAGAGCGTCTTTGAGCTAGTAGTGTTTTTTTGAGAATCTGTTAGAATTTTCGGCTGGTACATTAGTCCCAGACGGGTGTTAACTTCGTCGGTTGAAAAATAGCTCAGCCTGGCTAGGAAGGGTTTAATCCACAGGTGTGTCGTGATATGCCATTAGGGCCATCGTAATTTCAGATTCTGTATTTGACTTTTTTAAGATTTGTTTTAACGATTGGATTGCACGCTCCACGCGTCCATTACTTTCGTGATAGTGAGGACTTGATGGGATGTGCTCAATTTCCATCTGTTTACAGAATTGACTGAATTGAGTTGATTTGAAACAGGGACCATTATCAGCCATGATTTTTTCAACAAGACCAAGTTTACGAAATTAATAATGGGGTATGCTGATTACTTCGTCAGAGCCTTCTGGTGTTGTCCCTGTGAGAAGATCCTATGTCAGCAATCCTGAAAAGAAATCGATCGTGACAAGAGCAGGCCGATTTTTGAAATGCATCAGATCAATTTCTAGGATTTCTGATGGACGAGATGCAGATAATTGGCGTTCTGGTGATCTTGGTTTCTTTGGTGATCCTGTCAACCAATTGAACCATGCAAGGATCAGCTTTTGTTTCTTCTTGTAGGGACTGGAGACGCGTGGCTGCAATTTTCAGGACTTGAGCAATCTTAACATCTAATCTTGGTATTGCAGGATCTACACCGGGAGTGACAAGTCTAGAAAGAGTGTCTGACAGTAGAACATGTTTTGCACCCACCGACATATGTAACTTTGATGTCATACTTTGCAAGGCGCAATAGCATACGTTGTAGGCGGGCAGGAGCAAGACTGATGGGCTTTGAGAATATGGATTCCAATGGCTTGTGATCGTTATGGACAGTAACTTGACGACCAAATGTATATGTATGTAGTTTCTCACAAGCAAAGACTACAGCAAGAGGCTCACGTTCAATGTTTGAATATTTTGTTTCAGTGGCAGTTAATGATTTGCTCAGAAATTGTAAGGGCGTCCATCTTGGATGAGTACTGCTCCAAGGCCTTTCTGTGATTCATCTGTTTCAATGATTGCTACCTTGTGGTATCATAATGTGCTAAACTGAACGATGAAGCTATGGAATGTTTTGATGAATTCAAATTCCTTTTGCATATCGCTTGTCCAAAGAAACCTTGTTTCAGACTTGAGAAGGGCTCTCATTAAAAATGTCTTTTACGTTAAATACAGGATGAAGGTGGCCAAGAAATTTACTTTCCCGAGGAACCTTTGAAGCTCTTTTTGTCAGTTGGTGATGCAAGTTTCATGACCACCCTGACCTTCTTCTGACATGGTTCTACTCCATCTGGTGAAATAATTCGGCCAAATATTTTATCTTTTTTTTCTTGATAACGCATTTCTCAGGATTAAATTTTAGTCCAGTAGTTTGAGCTTTGGAGACAGTTTCAAGAAGATTAATGTCATGGAGTTGCTCGGTTGAGCCTTGGATTTTCACATCATCTGCAAAAGAAAAGGTGCCCGGGATGCCTAAGAGAGCACGGTCCATTTGTTCGCAAAAAATCTCGGATGATGCTGACAAGCTAAAAGGTAAAAGAACAAAACAATACTTCTTAAATGGCGTGTTAAATACTATTAGAAGTTGGATTTCTTCTCCAAGGTTCTGTGTCCAACAGCCAGACTTTGCGTCAAGGGTAGAGAAAAATTGACCATTACGAAAGCTGTGTTGTGCATCTTTCCAGCAGGCAGTGTAGTGAACATTCCTGATGAGATATTTGTTTAGATTCCTAGGGTCCAGACATACACGTAGTGTTCCATTCTTTTTTTCATACTACTAGAACAAGATTGTGGACCCAATTGGTTGTTTCAGGGTATGCACGAATGATCCCTTCTTGCTCCATCTTGTCCGATTATTTCTTGAGCTGAGATAAAACACTTTGTGGTACAGAGCGCGGTGGACGTTGAACTGGTTTAGCCTCTGAAAATATTTTTAATCCGACTTCACCTTCAAAGAGACCAACTTGGCCATCAAACATAGTGGGGAAAATCTTTTTCAAGTCTGGGTCTCCTGTTTCTTTTCCCAGAGGTAAATATCACCCCCTTTTTGAAATGAGCTCTAGAAACTGACGTCGGCTTACAGTCCCATGATTAGTTAAGTTTTTTCCTGATACACCACGCAGGATAGCTGTATTGCTCACCAAGTCTTGTTTCGATAATCCTAGTTTGTTGAGCATGGAAATTGGCATACAAGATACCATAGCTCCAGTGTCCACTTTTCCATCTACTTTGAATGGGTTGGCAGAATTTTTATTTGGAAATTCTACTATTGCCAATATTTCACTTGGAGCCTGTTGAGACCCTGTTTGTATGTATACTGGCCCAATGTCCAAGGTAACTTCATATTCATAATCACTGGCTTCTTCGTAATTAACTGCATTCTGCCGTGTTGCGTTTTTCTGTTTTTTGGATATGGCCTTAATTTGGCCGCTCAAAATGACCTTCCTTGTGACAGTATCTACAAGTGACATCATTTGCAGGGCAATCCTCTCTAGCGTGAGCTTCACCATTGCACCAGACACAAACTTTTTTCCCGAGCTTTGTTTTTTGGAGGAGGGTTGGCACTTGAATTGTTGTTTTGTATTGTTTCTTCGAGAATATTTGGTAAGATCATGTAGCATTAAATTCATTAGCTGGCAGATTTGTATCAGCAGCACTTCAACGCTTCATTGTAATGTCAACAGCTTCAAAACGACTCATTATGTCCAAACATTCTTTTAATGCTATATCTTTTGCTTTAGTCATTAGCTTTCGCTTGCATTCAAGATTGATGCAACCATGTATGAGTTTGTCCACAACAAGAAAGTTTGCATTGTCTGGGAATTCAGCGTGTTTGTATAAATCCATGATATGAGCGAAAAATGTTGTTGCTTTTCCATCTGAAATCTGCTTCATTGAGTAGAAATCTTCTCTAGCTTCTCTGAAGAATGTAGAGTGAACAAGACATTGTCCCAGCTGAGTTAGAAGAGCATCTGCTGTTTCAATTATAAGATCCAGGTTTTTATTTATTTTTGCTTCAACAAGAAGTTCTGCATGTGCCCCAGCCCAGATGTATACATAATTCAGCTTTACAGAGGCACTCTTGGCAGCTAATGGGCCCTTAAGTATTCTCTCAACTTCCATCCGCCATAGCTTGAATTGCGAATAGGAGGAATCAGAAGTCCAATCCACATTTCTTTGTGGTTTGTAACTATTCTCCGCTATGTTGAAAATGTTTTGAAAAAGATAATGTGATATAAGATCAACACAAATTTGTCTACAACCATTTGCAAGAAAATTATCTGTTGTAAATAATCACGTCGGGGTCACCATGTTTCAACAACCAAACACCATACGTCTCAAAGCTTGACTGAGTATATTTCAATACATGTGCTAATCATAATGGCAGCAACAAAATCCAAGATGGCTAATACTAAAAAACATGTAACACAATACATTAAGCTAATAACAAGATTGAAGGGCATAATCATCACAGGGGTGTTTGCTATATCAGGTTTTATATTTAATTTAATTCATTATGGTATTTGCAATTTCAGAAATTTCTTGATGTGATATAAGAAAATGAAAATAAATCTTCAGAAATGCAAAATATTTGAAAGAGTTGCATGAAAGTTATATATCATTCACCGGCGATGGTAATGAAAAAAAATACGGTGTACAGGTAAGTTGTAAAACTTAATTCTTACATCCTGCTAATGAAGTGGGAACAAAGATTATATTTCTGAATAAATTTTTATACTGTAGGCAATACAGGCAGATCAATTGACAGTAGAGAGGGGTGTCAATGTGCTGATGCAGCTGGCCAATGGGTTTACCCCCAGAAGAGCGCATCAGCGGACTATTAAAATTGCTGATAGTATACCATGGTAGAAAATTGTATTCAGCAACATTAATTTGTTTTCCTTCAGCTTGGCTTTGATAACTTCTACAACTTCAAGTCTGTTGGTGAGTGATAAATGAACAATGTATATCAACAAAGTGCTGATCAATAGACCGAACCTCTCAGATGATGTTTCCAAGAAATATGATGCCTGCAAATTTTTTTTTCTTCTGGAAATAGAGGCCCGTTTAATTGCACCAGTACTACAGACCTTGGATCTAACTAAAATCGATGGAACTCCGTCAAACGATATACTTCAACAGATCTAACTGCTAAGAATCAGCATGAAACATTCAATTACATCAAAACTTTTGAAAAAGTGGTAGAAAATTATGTGCTGCCTACAGAAAACATAGCCGAAAAGTTGAAACAAAAAGAATATCAAGATTGGCTTGTTATGCATAACCCGAGGATAAATGACGGTAAATATAAATGCCGTAAAGAAGGGTGCACAGTTTCAATTAAGTACGATGGAAAGAGGCACCTCATGCATGAAAAAAAAAGTTCATTCCATTGCGGACCCAAAGGATTATGATTGTGATGACATATTCAACTACCAATGTAGTTTATTGAAATATGGAATGATAATTATGAACTTTTTCGATGCAATCAGCTATGGATATGGGCTACGTGATTGCCGTTGTTGGAAATTCATGTTGCCATGCCGTAGAAATGAAGGAGTGTCAAGCAGAAAAAATGTTCTCGAAGCGCTATATATGATGCATCAAGTTTACTCAATGTTGTCACAAAAGGATGTCCATAATTTATTTTGGGGTCGATTTCATAAAGCTAAGTATGAAGCAGGAGGAAATGTACCTATTGAACTTGCTTAAGAACATTATAACAATTTGTTATAGGCCATTCTTAGAAAACTTGGACAAAATTCGACAAACAAAACTGCTGTAAACAGATACTGCATTATCCTCTAATAAATTGCTATTGCCTACGACAGCAACTAAAAACAGTGCCTTCTGAAGGCTTTCTTCATATCTCGAATCAGAATTACATTTAACCCTAACAACAGTGCTTTGTTGCACCATTTTGAAGTTTTTTTTTATTAGATTAGCTTGATTCATCGAGGAAATATAAGCAATAATGAAACAATCTAACTGTGAACGCTGATGATTTGAAATGGCCTGAATTTTGTTTGTCCGAATATTACCCACGAAACATTGCGCTGATTCCATTTTTAAACTCGGTGCGGAGTCCTATTACGGAGTATATACATTTCATTTGATTTAATAAAAAAATATCCAATCTATTGCGGCTCGTCGCCTTTTTAAAACATGTGTCCTAGCTGTTTGATTAAAACCTTGCAGGTTTTAATATACCAACATATATATACAGGTCTATATACCAACCATAAAATGAAAATCCGTATACTTTTAATGACATAACTGCAAAACAAATGTTCCAAATCCACCAATAATGACTCGCTTTTTTCAAGTGATTATTATTAATCAATAAAAAAATTATCCCATAGCATACAATTGACCATCGTAATGTGCAGACTCAAAGTTAAAAAGAGCAAAGGCAGCAGGTCAATTTTATCCCTTATGCCAAAGAAACGATAAAGTACTCAAAAAATTGTAAAATAAAATATATTTATTGTATTGAGATTGTAATACTTTATTGTAAATGTTGTATAAAATCAAATAATATCTATATCTAGCTACGATTAATTATGCCTGTCTTTTAAATCTTTGCCAGTGAAGCCTTTCTGTATACAAAACACGTAAGTACAATTATTAATACAAATGAAATCATGCTTGAGGCTGCAAATAGATTGTTGAACCATGTTGATGTCAAAAATCCTACCATTGTGTTTGCACTAACTTTGAAACAGCAACGCATTGCTTCAATAAAACTTTTCATATCTAGTGGAACAAGTTTTGTAATCATTGAACGAAATAACACTCTTTCTACCAATTCTGAGCATGCAGTTAGTATTGTATATAAATAGAACGTTACAAGACTGAGACTGATAACCTCTTTAAACATAACAGTTCCCAATAGCAATAACGGAAGTGTCATCATCATTGCCGCCATTATGATCAACATGAAATAGTCTGTGGAAAAGCGCGCAACATAACCGAGACAAATCGTTGATATAAAAAAAGAAACCGCCATTATAAGATGCACAGTTGCAATTTGAGATGTATTATAGTTGAATATGGAAGTTGATATTAGTGGTATGAATATATAGCAACCTTTCGTAGTCATGTTGTACACAAATGTTGCAAAAAATAATAAATTGATGTCTGGATTTTGAAACGCTTTCCTTAACTGATTAATCAATGAGAATTGTTCTTCTTCTTTGATTTCTTTGTCGGTTTCATCAAGCAATTCAATATTAATAGATTCCTTTCTTATGTTACGTAACTTTGAGTTGAGCTCAATGCTATCGTGTGAGAATAAAAATGTCAGTATAAAGTAGAATATCATAAAAATACCAGTTATGATACTTGGCACATTCGCACCAGTCATATGCAATTCCCACAATTGAAAATCAACATTAACTGTCGATGAACACAAAACTGCGCCCACTACCTCACCGATACTTGCAATAGCATTTTGTATAAATAATATAATAGTTAATCTTGAATTTTTAACCATTCTAGCCATTTCACCAACAATCACAGGATAACCAGCAAATGACAAACCAAATATAATTCTACCTACAATTAAATTATTTATTGATGACGGTGTACCATATAAGAAGGCACCAAATACTCCAATGATTGATACAACGCATAAGATTGTTCTCCCTCGTTTCATATAATCACTCAAACGTCCTGTCAACAAACCACCCAAGTGACCAGGAACAGCTATCGAAAATAAAATACCATGATAAAAACTGATATCTTTTATCTTCAACTGTTTTAAATAAGCTACAGATGTTACACTTTGTATAATTTGGTCCATGCCTTGTATAAAATAGTACAGAGAAAATATCGCCAACGTTATCAATAGTTTTGGCTCCATAATTAACTGAAGAATGGTCTCCAGACAGAAACAGATTTATTTATTCGTGAAATCTGGTGAAATCACGAATGCTATGTAAACATTCATAGCCAACCTAATTGATTTCAATACATTCATTCAGGCATGATGCGTAAGTACTTTAAATAAAAGCTTTCAACAAAACGTTAGGTGTGTGCTTTCATCTTTGAAACAGTCCATTGTTAACATTGAATCTATTTATTTTATTGAATGTATAAAGCAACTCGAAGCATTGTCATTTGAATATTTGTTTGTCGTAAATTCAGTAGGGAAAACTCGATTTTTATTCTTAACTTGATTCGAGGCATTATTCTTGCTTCATTGACATGCTTTTATTGTCATGTGACCTAGCCTGTTCGCACGCACTCTCCTTGTATATTGTAAACATAGTAGACATTATAGACAGAGAAGAACATTATGAGTACAACAGGTGGCTTTCAAGCTCAAACATTCAACATTTCCATTTTTTTCTTCTAAGTAGAGCAAATTGCAAATGAAGTAAATGGCAGAAAGAAAAATGATTATTATAAAAAATGAAGTTACAATGCAGTGATTATATTTTAACAAATCAATTCCATATATGTATACATATATGGACAGATAATTTTCCGGTTGAAATATTTCATGTGAACCGTTATACTATAAATTTTCTTGCCATTTCACGTTTATTGAAGTCTTAAAGTCTTAATATTATAAGATCCAGATTGTGTTTCATGTCAACGTTTTGAAGTGTATATGTGAAAAAGAGGATGTTGGAGCTGCCGGTGTTTCTAGATTGGCATCCCGACTTTGGAGATCTTGGATGTCCAACAAAAGATGGACATCCCAGCATTTCAATTTGGTCACAAGTTGTCTCGTATTGTAAATAGATGGAGTTGTGAAAATGTATGTTTTATCAATCTATTGCCATTCTGAAAATATAAAAAGAGTAAAACTATCTGGACGTAAGCCAAATGTATGAGGAATGAACTACTTACGCCTGTTGCCTAGATATCATAAAATTAAGTAGTTTGTGATACAGTACAGCAGACTGCTGTAAAGGTAGTTGATATATATTATAAATCAACATTTGAGAGGGATGGGGGTGTTACTGAACGAGGTCAACTTTTTCCGTTTTCCGTGTGTTATTTAACAAACTACTATTCTCCGTGCCACTGTTCAAATTGATTTCAGTCTTAATTCATCCTGACTTATGTGTATCCATTTTGAATTTATTAGCCTTCAAATTAGCATCTTGGTAAATAAACTCTTCAAACGATATTTAAATCATGATTAAATGTGGTTTAATCATAAAAACAGTGTTTAAGTTGAGGTTTGTCAAAAATTGTATTAATTAGGCACAATAATATTTATGATGACTTCTTCTGATGCCCTTTGATTTCAGAAGCCTGTTCCATCTTATATTTCAGTGTTTTGCCTAAAAATATCTGAAATTATGCATCAGAGTGACAAGAAATTACACATTTATATCTTGATATTCATTAGGGTGGTTCAAAAACAACCGACATTCAGAGATAGAAAGATCCCAACTAGGCGAAAGATCTGAAAACTTTGTATGCTAAAGTTGATCGCAATAAGATACCGTTGCGGGTTACTTGTTTGTCCCTTTATACCAAAGCGTGATGAGTTATATTTGATCATGATCTGAAAGATTGCAATTGTGCGTGACTATTTTCATACAGTTCAATGAGTTTGATTGTCTCTATCAGTATCAAGTACAAACAAAAAGAAACACATCATTCATTAAGGTTAGGTTAGGGTTATAGGGACGCACCGAACTCAATGCGAGATTAGGTGCGACACCGAATAGCATTGAATTCGCATTTGGGGTTATACCAAAGATCTTAAAAAAACTGGCCAAAATGTCACGTGATAGGAAGTAGTTTTCTTGGAATTAGACCGCATGGTTTGAAACCAGAGTGTTTTGTTTGCATTATTATTCACTTTCAGCGATTTTTCCGTTCTATGTTGCCTTTCAATAGTTTGAAAGTTGTATGAAGTAGTAATCTCAAAGGTTTGCAAGCATTTTCACTGAAAACAGTTTTGTTCTAACAAGGTGTAGTACTCAGAGCAAACAAAATGCGAATTTACATTAAAATAACGTAATATGATAAAAGTGACCCCAATTCTTGTGCGGATGCATTGTGATTGACTAAAATAAAACGTTTTTAAATGGTTTAAATCATGAGTTTGCAAAAACATCAGCTTTCTTGTTAGCCATCTTTCAATTAAATAAACAAGTTACAATAACAACTTCCCAAAAGCGATGTTCTTTCGATCGCACTGCCATGAAAACATCCTTCAAAATAATTTATGATTTGCTTGTCCCCGGTTTATTGCCATATAAGGTTGATATAGGAGCTTAGTCATGGCACCGTGAGTCGAATGTATTTAGTTCGGTGCGATGATAGCTCACTCGTATAACGCGGCGATGAATTTAATTCATTGAGAAGATCTCCTCACATCAAGGCTTGACGTGCGGAGCTAGCTCGACGCACCAAATGATTTCTGAGAAATTTTAATGAACCGAATGGTGTTATGCGAAGCGCGCTATCATGAGTTTTAATTCGAATGAATGAATCAATTGAGTTCGGTGCGTCATGTAACCCTAGCCTTAGGCTACGGTTATATGGTTCTGTACTTTCTCGAAAGATTTAAACCAATGTAGATGCCAGTCTTTTGCAGCCATAAGAGGTCCAAATAAATTCTGGGCATCCGATGTAAACACTGAAATCAAGTACGGTTTTGACACAGGATATGCATCAGAAACGTGGGCGCTATCAATCAACTATTGTGAAACAACTATCAACCAATTCAATTGTTCGACTTGACCCAGGTTATGACTCCGTGCTTCGACATGTATTAGGTATACATTGACCCAACTTACTGTCTACTATTGGACTTAGAAAACCATCCTCTTCTGCCTCTGCTATTTCTCATCAACGTCAGATGTCTGTTTTAGGTGACATCAAAGGATCAAAGACCTATGCTCCTCAACACCTGCATGTAATCCTTCACTGGCAAACGGAGGATTTGTTTCGACGGGGCTATGGGCAATTTGTCAATTTTCTTTGTCAGCTTTGTCTGACAGTGAATTTTGGCATTTTTTGTGTAAGAGTGACCTAAATTAGAATTTACACTATTCATATTTACAATTTTTTTAATAATGATTAAAGTTGGAATCGCAAAGGCACCCGGTCAAATAGTCAATTTTATACCATGCTGTGACTGTTTGACTATGAATAATTAATTGTATATACATGGTATGGTAAAGAGTCGATGTAGTATTACAAGCAAATTGCTCAATCTGCACATATCATCTTTTTCCGACAATAGATTTGGATAGAATGTTATTGCTGGACTCTTACACAATGACATTCAAAAAAGGAACGATTTTATCTACCACAAAGAGGGTTTGACCGTGATTTGGTTCAAAATTCTACGTTTTAACTGCTAAACGCAAAAATGCCGGAATGATTTTCCTTTTTTCATTAAATATTTAACAGCTTATGCAGATCCAGCTAGCAACTTTTCTTATAGCATAACTTATTCAAAAATGTACTATACGCCTTTAAAACTGTGACTGTTTCTTATTAGCACTTTCTAGCACACATTTATCACATCATTTGAATATATATATTGTTTTATTAGATGACGTAATAATCTAGCAATGCATGTAATTAAGGTTTTATGTTGTTGAGAAAGAGAGTCTAGCTTGCTAACTGTCACGAACGCTTGTTTTTTATCTTTGTATATTCCGCTCAAATCATGGCCAAAGCCAACAAGCTGCAGAGCTATTATTGCAAGATAAACGCCCAGCTAGACCTGGCGAATCAATATCTACTGATCTATTCATTGTAGAAGGCGTTAATTGGCTGTCACAGAAAAATTAAGTGGGTGTCCTCTTTTTATCGATGGTGGAAACTCTACGGAGAGTGAAGAAGTTATAAACTCATTCCTTGGCTGGTTCTGTACAATGGGAGTGCCCAACGGAATCACTACAGACGGTGGTCCACAATTCTGAAGAAAAAAATTAAGGAACTTTGCAAGGAATGGGGAGTAATATTCGTTAAATCATCGCCTTATCATCATATGGAGATGATATGCAAAAGCTCGAGTCAAAACCGTAAAAGCTATTGTTGACAAGACAACCTCAAAAGGATATCTGAAAACAAAATTCGCATCAAATTCAAATTTAACTTATTTTATTAATGCTTCTCGTTTCTGACTAATAACAATTATGTGCAGTTGCCTCAAAGGCATTTTTTATTAGAAGCCGAGGCTGCAGCGATGAAAAATGTGTTAATAGATATAGTGTAATATAATATATTAAATAACAGTGATATACTTGCTAATAGCGTTTTATTTAATCAAGCTATGATGAAATAATTGTAAGTTAATGTCATTCAACTGAGACCTCAGTGATTTTATTGTTTTGTTGCTATCTATCCTATGTTTTATATCTAACATATTGTACATTGTAGGTCCTGTGAGCTTCATAGAATTTTTACCAAAGTTATTATTCTATGATCTTGCTTTATATCTTTATTTATTTCTTTATATTGGTATATTTATATATTTATATATTTATATATTTATAATATATTTATATATATATTATCAGAGTTCTATGGCTCCTCGAAGGCTCTTTTGTCTTTTGTTTTAATCCTAAGATTTCAAATGAATTGCGCTGATTGCGTGTTAAAAGGCAATCCGAAGGCAAATATAGCAGATCTACATAGTCTACGGTCAATTCTTTCTTGTTCGGACTATGATATACTGCATAACAACGAATTAGCATATGATAAATGATTAATCTTGAAAGACAAGAAGATCTTTGATAATTATCACCTCATTGATGTGTAGGCTGTAATTTAATCTACAATCTGGTATTACTTCTAGTATTTTCATTTGACTGGAATGTGGTATTGCTACATTGTTGATAAAAAATAGATGGCGTTGACGATCCTAATCAAATAAGTTTTTTATTAGCAATTTTAAAATTTTATTAATAAAGCAATTTTTTATTTGTGAACTATGAGAATAGTATATCTAGATATATGTTTAGTTCATATTCAAGAATTCTGGAATCACGATTGTCACTGTAGACTGTGGTGCCATCAGCGTCCTATCTTACCTGGCAAAGGCGTATAAATAAATTGATGGCATTAGTGAATAGGTTAAATAGCAAGAGGCTTAGGATGCTACCTTGCAGAACTCCTCCAGAGGTAACCGTTTGCCATGTTGATGATATCCATTGACTCTCACATATTGTTTGCGATTACAAAAGTAGGACTTAAACAGTGTAGTGGATTCTACGGAGAAGCAGTAGTCGTTTAATTTGGCTAGAAGAACAATATGATCCACAATGTCAAATGCTTTGCTTAGGTCTACTGCAACAATTGAAGCGTATTTTTATGTTGGCAAGTGAGGCTGAAATGTATTCTGTAACTTTAACTAAGGCTGATGTACATGAATGGACCTTTCAATAGCCTGAAAGGGATGAAGACCAGAATCGGTGCTCAATGATGTGAAGTCGTACTTGGTCGTCTAGTAGTCGTTTGAGGACCTTGGAGATGGGTGGTGATCTAAGCGCTTTACATTTAACTGAGATTCATAAATTAATTTATAATATATATTAACAATGAAAACTAGTTAAAAAAAAGAAATGTCAATAATTATGAAATTAATATCTAATGTCTATAATCTATGAGTGTAAACTGGGTAGAAAGGAAGTGTCAATTAATAAATTAATGCTATATAATATCTATAAAAACTATGTATATGTAAACTATGTGTAAACAATTACAAGAAATTTAAAATTAACCAATAAATCAAGCATAAACTTCACAGAAGAGATTAAGTTTATTCCATGATGCTGGAGCAGCTACAGAAAATTCGCGATCACGATAAGATTTACATTAGGTGCTTGGTACTAATAGCATATGTTTTGTCCTTGAGCGAAGGTATCGTTGAGGTGTATATTCTTTTCATCTAAAATTTCTTTCAAATACACAGGTGCAAGGCTATTAATGGACTTGAAGTTAATAGCAGTAGCTTAAATTTTATTCTTTGATAGCCAAGAAGCCAATGTAGCTCGTACAGAATTTGTGTAATGTGTTCATTCTTCCTGGTTTATGTTATTAAACGAGCGAGCTGCATTTTGAATTCTGCGTAGTTTACAAGTAAGGTGTTTGGAAATGCCAAAGTACAAATAATTGTAATTGTCTAATTTGGAAGTAACAAAGGCATGAACTAAAATCTTTGTTGTTTCCAAGTCAAGATGCTTCCGGATTTTGAATAATCGGCGTAAATGAAAAGCCTTGGCCAAACCTTAGAAGATTTTGACAGAACATTCACACAACATGAATGTTCGGTGTCATGTTCTATCGTTTGGCAGGATCACTGGACAGAACATTATGTTCTGTCATGTTCTGTCAATGTTCGTCGGACAAAAATCGTATAGAATTAATTCAATTCAGTTTTCATATTCTTCGAACATCTCATTTTGCAAATCTCCGCATCTTATTTTACACAATGTTGAAAACCAGAAATCTTTTGTTTCTGTTCGTTGCCTAGTGATTTACCAACACTAACTTGCACACTTTTTCATTAATAACTTTTTATTGCTAACTTGCTAAATTTTCATAAATAGTGCTTTTTATATTATTAAATATGGAGAGTTATAGTAGCCACGACGACAGGGAACGTTGAATCAAATTTCTACGAGGCTGATGAAAGCTGGACCATGCTTACTGAACTTAGCGAAATCTTAAAATCTCAACAATAATAATTGGTTTACCGTTTGGCACCCTGTCGATAGAACACAGAACATTTAGAAAAAATACCGAACATTTGCAGAAATGTTCGAGGGCAAATGTTCTACGGTTTGGCCCTAGCTTTAGAATGAAGACTTGCAAACATTGCTGATGTGGCTGGATATGGATAGATTTTCATCAAAGATAACGCCAGTATTACGTGCTGATGTCGATGGGTATATACATTCATTACCAATGTTCACAACTCCTTCACTGGATACTTTGCGAAAACGAGAATTGATTACTATAGTAACTCTGTTTTTTCTTTATTGAGCTTAAGTTTGTATGTATACATCCAGCTATCTATTTCAGTTACACATATTTCAATTTTAGAAACAGCAGATTGGAGATCAGCATCAATCGAGGGCTTAAAGGTAACGAACATTTGAATATCATCATCAGATATGTGGAATGGCACGTTGTGTTTTCTAAGAGTGTCACCTATGGTTCAGGTATATAATAAGTATAGAAGTGGTCCAAGGGCTGATCCTTGAGGCACTCCACAGTTCAGGCTTCTTGATGTTGATTTAGAATTATCAATATACACAAATTGCTTATGATCGGTTAGGTAAGATTGAAACCATTATATGGCAGCACCTGTTATGCCAAAGCGAGATGACAACCGTGATAGTACTATGGCATGATCCACAGTTTCGAATGCAGCAGAGAAGTATAAAAGTAAGAGAATGGCACAGCCATAGCAATCAACAGTTCGTAATATGTCATTTTGAACAGGAAGAAGTAGAGCTTCAGTGCTGTGGTGCTCTTTGCATGCGGATTGGAAAAGTTCATTCAAGTTTTTATTGCACAGATACTCCTGGTTGGTGGTTCAATGCTAAGCAGGATTAGCGTCCTGTCGATATTGGATATATCGTTGGGAAAGATTGAGAAACTTATTGACCTAAAGAAATAAAAGAAGAGAAATTTATTGACATATAAATTGAAACATCTTTTTATATTGGATATAAACCCTTACAATACACGTGGACATTCAAAAACGTTAAACATCTTACACATAATCCATCAGCTTATCAATTTACTCGTAACCTTTTTTTATTTCGTGTTGTACATATTTGGGACCCGTTACCCGAGCTTGTTGTATGTTCGTCTTCTCTTACTATATTTAAACATAACCTGGGATCAATCAGCTTAGCTAAAGTTTGTAAATGTTTTTAATTTTAATTTTAATTCTTAGTTTTAGTTTTTAATGGTTTTTTATAATAGCTACCCTGTATAGCCATAACTTACCTACTCCATATTATGTATGAGGAAATATATAAAGAAGAGGAAATGATAAACATAAAATTACAAATAATAAATTGGAATGGCTACTTTGAGAATATAGCATATATCCTATAATTACATTGAGCTTCGTATCATCAGAAACTATAGTCTTCATGATCATTCTCCACTGGACAATTCAGGCACAATCTCAATATTAAAAAATGACAATCACAATTCAATTTAATTGAATTGACAGCCTCAAAAGGAAATCTGAAGACAAAAGATTTTTATAACGCCTTCCTCGAGTAGAGGAACACACCCATAGGAGATGGACTCAGTCCAGCTTAAAGATTGTTTGGCTGACCATTATGGACAAGAATTCCAATCAATGCAGCCATGTTCATAGGAGACATCAAATGAGAAATTGAAGCACTAGATAAAGCTGCGATGTCTGTTAAGACAAAAGCTGAAGAACGTTATGATCACTAACTGAGGTAAAAGCAGGTGACATTGCTCGAATACAGTACCCATCAACCAAACGTTGGGATCGAATTGGTGAAGTTATGTCTCAGCATCCAAAAATGCGTCGCTACTACATCAAAACAGAAACTGGCCGTTTAGAAACGGAATTTTCCTGAACAGATATTATGGCCCAAAGACAACAATACAACCATCATCTCCAACTACTCATCTCACAGACGGAGATGAAGAGCCACACAACACATGGAGTAGTGGGAAAATGGTGAGACCCCTTGAGCGACAACCTATAATAGAGGGCAGGGAATATCTCTCTAGATTATATCTGATAACGTCATAGTTTAATAATGCTCTTATATTTAAGGTTTCATGTTGTTAAGAAAGAGAGTCTAGCTTGCTGACTGTCACGAATGCTTGTGTTTTATCAGAGTGTATTTTCCAATCATAAGCATTATTTTTATTTTATTATCCAAACTGTTCTATACAAATGGCTATGGTGAAGAAACGATATGGTATTACGAATAAGTTGTTAATGGAGATTATTTATTGCATAAAATTTGTAAGACCTTTATGTATAAATATTGTATAAAATCAAAAATTATTATATTTAGGAATGAATTAATTCTGTCTAGGATTCAAATCTTTGCCAGTGACGCCTTTCTGTATACAAAACACGTAAGTACAATTATCAATACAAATGAAAAGATGCTTGAAACTGCAAAGAGATTATTAAACCATATTGATGTCAAAAATCCTACTATTGTAATTCCACTAACTTTGAAGCAGCACCGCATTGCTTCCACAAAGCATTTCATGTCACGAGGAACAAGTTTTGAAACCATTGAAAGAAGGAACACTCTATCTGCCAATTCTAAACATGAAGTTAGTATTGTATACAAATAGAACATTACAAAACTTAGATGGATAAGATCTTTAAACATAACAGTTGCCAATAGCAGTAACGGAAGTGTCATCATCATTGCCGCCATTATGATCAACATGGAATAGTCTGTAGCAAAACGCGCAACATAGCCGAGACTAATCGTTGCAATAAAAATAGAAGCCGCCATTATAAGATGCATGGTAGCAATTTCGGATGTATTATAATTGAATACGGTAGTGGATACTAGTGGAATTAATATATAGCAACCTTTTGTAGTCCAGTTGTACGCAAATGTAGCGATAAATAGTAAATTGATATCTGGATTTTGAAATACTTTTTTTAAATGATTGAACAATGAGAATTTGTTTTCTTCTTTGATATCTCTGTCGGCTTCATCAAGCAGTTCTTTGTCAGTATTAATGGGTTCCTTTACGTTACTTAATTCTGATTTGAGCTCAATGCTGTCATACGAGAATAATAACGTCAGTAATAAGTAAGCTATCATAAAAATACCAGTTATGATACTCGGCACATTCGCACCAGTCATATGCATTCCCCACAATTGAAAATCAACATTAATTGTCGATGAACACAAAACTGCGCCCACTACCTCACCGATACTTGCCATAGCATTCTGTAGAAATATTATCATAGTTAATCTTGAATTTTTAACCATTCTAGCCATTTCACCAACAATTACAGGATAGCCAGCATAAGACAAACCAAGTATAACTCTACCAATAATTAAATTATTTATTGATGTCGGTGTAGCATATAAGAAGGCCCCAACTACGCCAATGATAGATAAAACACACAAAATAATTCTCCCTCGTTTCATATGATCACTCAAGCGGCCAGTCAAAAAACCACCTAAGTAACCTGGGAAAGCTATCGAAAATAGAATACCATGATAAAAACTTACATCTTTTATGTTTAACTGATTTAAGTAAGCAACAGATGTAACACTTTGTATAATTTGATCCATGCCCTGTATAAAATAGTACAAAGAAAATATCGCCAACGTTATCAATAGTTTAGCTTGCATACCTAATTTCATTCCACTCGTGAAATTATGTCTTTAGGAATGCTATACCTGAGCATCGAAATCCTACCGTACTTGATTGATTTCCGTGCATCTAGTGAAGCATGATGCATTTACTTTATTACAATAATATAAAAGCTTTCACAGTTATGGTTTGCCTACATCTTTGAAAGTGATTAATCTTACTATTGAATCAATTATTTTTATCTCGAAGCATATCCATTTCAATTTGTGTTTGTCGTAAATTCAATATAGGACAAAATCGATTTTCGCTATGACTGATATACGAGGCATTGTCTCTCTCTGTGAATTGAAAGCTTAACATAGACAGTAGACAGCTTAGAGCAGTATGACTGCAACATTGAATGAGTTACTACATAACCGATATATTGTTATCAAAGTAACAATTGTTTCGTCCTTACGACTTATCTTGTTGTCTAATGAATAAAGGCTTTAGGTGAATACTGTTAAGACACATAAATATAATTCTGTTCATTAATCTTTATATAATTTCCACAATTGAAATAATACACGTTACGATAAATGTTGATAATTATACGATGTGATCTAGGTTTGTTTCGAACGTTGCTCCTTTACTGAATTATAATATTAAGCAGCGTGTTATTTATATAATTTTCTACATGATTCAGCATATTATACATTTGATATGCTAAGCAAAACAATAATAGATATGAACTAATTTTCTAAAAGTATACATTTAAATATTTTACATCGGCATTTATTATTGTTTACATTTGAATTTTTGAGCTTACTCTTGCATTTCTAAGTTTATATTGACGTAATGTTTTCAAAAGAATCTAATTCTTAAGATAGAATGATGTAATATTTTAAATAATACATATTACATTTTTCTATATTTACTTTACATTTAATAATAAGATACTATACTATAATAATTGTTATTTTCCTTAATCAATACAATCCCCTTCAATGAGAGAATTATAGGAAATTCGTCGAATGATATGATTGATTAATTCATTCTAATACTTTTATAAATTGATAATTGTATCATATTTCAATTTCTTCAACATCTTTGTTAAGGTTTTTAATAACCTTACCCTCAATTTCTTCTTGTGTTGCAATTAATACTAATTTTGCGATTGGTCGATCATATTCACCACTTTTGGTTTTAATTCTTACTTTTCTGATTAACCCATCTTTTCCAGGGTACGTGTTTGAGATCAGTGCCAAGGGCCAAACAGCTCTAGGGGCTGGGCCATGTGGTCCACTTGTTTTAACCAGAACGAGGTCGCCTACTCCAATGTTGTTTCTTTTTACCAACCATTTCTTTCTATATATTAAATTGTGTGACATGTTTGTCGTCCAATGTTCCCAAAATACTTGTATTCTCTTTTGGATGGCTGTCATTCGGTCTGTTGGGTGTTCTTTGGTATCTTTTGGCTGTGGAATTAACATATTCTGACCATGGAGCAATGAATTCGGAGTTATCATCTCTGAAATATCTAACAAATCACCAGACGATTTTGGAAATAATGGCCTTGAGTTGATGAGGTAAGAAATTTCTGATAATGTTGTCATCCATTCATCAGGATTCAAAGATTTATTGTAGCAATCTGAAGTTGCATCTAATGCTTTTCTTACACTCTTTATCAAGGCTTCTACTACTCCATTTTGATGTGATGCTGTAGGGCAATTCCATTCCCATAGAAATCCTGCAGCTTTCAAACCATTTTCCAGCAAAGTATTGTCCCATTGTTCTGTTAGTTTCTTTATTGTCTTTGATGCTGCTACCAGATTTGGGCCATTGTCACTGTACATTCTATTTGGATGCAAGCCATGTGTGCTGGTAAATCTTCTTAGTGCCATTAAGAATTTCAGTGCCGATAAACCTTCACCACCTTCTTGATCGTAACAAAATTCTAAGTGTATTGCTCTAGTGACTGTACAAGTGAAAATAGCTACATGTCCATCTTTTACAACACCTCTTCTTAACTTTGTTTTCAATGGTCCAAAAAAGTCTACTGCTGTCGTCCAAAATGGTACTTGGTTTGCTTCAAGGCGAAAGTTTGGAAGTTGACCCATTTGTTGTTCTTCAAGTGGACGACTTCTCTTTCGACAGTGCAAACAAAATCTTTTGACTTTCTTCAATGCATTGTTGATTCCAATTATCCAAATGCCATTTTGCTCAATTGCACATCTTGTTCTATTAACTCCAGGGTGACATGTTTTCTCATGATAGTAATTTAGTATTTTACTAATAACTCCTCGATGGTTGTTTTCATATCCTTGGTCTTCTCCTTTTGGTGCTTTAGGTATTACAATTGGTGCGATCAATGAAAGACTGAAATCTTCTGCTAGATTTAAACGTCCTCCTAATCTATATAGTTCATCTTTCTCTTCAAAAAATGGGCAAAGTTTCTTGTATGCTTTATCTTCCCACTTGGTGAATGCTTGTAAGGCACGGTAGATTGCTGTCTCACCATCAATGTTGTTTATTTTGCTAACTTCTTCAACTGATTTCAACCAATTTTCTTCTCTGTTTGCTACTTCTAATATTTCCTTTGCCAACTGTTCATCCATCAAATTTTCTTCTGTACTCTTTACCATTGAGTTTATTTTCTTATTGGTAGCTTTACTCTTTTTTGGTTGTTTCTTTAATTTCTTAGTTGGTTTGATTTCAGCAGGATCTTGTTTTGCTTCTATGTCTTGCTTGACATCTTCTGTTTCGAAATCTTGAATGATTGCTTCCCTCAAGAATTGTGGACCTTTGTGCCATATTTCTAAGTCAGTGTCATTTGTTTTTGTCAGTGGATCCGCTGCATTCAATTTCGTTGGCACATAGCAGAAGTTTTTGACATCAGCAATTTCTTGGATCTCTGCAATTCTTGTTTCGACAAATGCTTTCATCTGTTGTGATGACGATCTTACCCAATGTAATACAACTTTTGAGTCTACCCAGTATGTTATTGAGGATGGCTTGATTCGAAGGGCATCAACAATATTTTGTACAAGGCGAACCATGATGAGTGCTCCAACTAGTTCCGTTCTGGGGATGGTCCAACCTTTAACAGGAGTCACCAGGGTCTTTGCAGCTACAAATGATGTGTCAAATTTGTTCTCGCCAATGTTCCACCTCATGAAAACACATGTTCCCAATGCTTTATCACCGCCATCTGCAAATGCATGGATTTCAGGCTGACCAATTGCCCCTTTTGATTTCATGCATCTTGTAACTACTGTGTTCAACTTTGCTTCAATGCAGTCAATGTTTTTCATCCAAATTGCTGACTTTTCATCTTCAATAATCTGGTCCCATTCATAGCCTTCTCTCCACAAATTCTGAAACATGATTCTTAAATTTACAGTTGCTGGTGCCATTATTCCAAGAGGATCCCAAACCCTAGCAATCATTCCAAGGATTATTCTTTTTGTTAACTTGGTTGATGATGTGATTGATAATGAAACTGTTTTTGCCTTCAGTGATAGATTGTCCAATTCTTTGTTCCAATGATGGCCAAGAATCATGGTTTCCAAGTCGTCATTGTTTTCTTCCTTCTTTGTTTGTGTAGAAATTCCATCTTTGTTGAGTGTCTCTTCTACTTTAATTCTGTTGCAATGCCATCTTTTGATTTCAAATTTTCCTTTTTTTAATACCTTTGTAGTCTCATTCATGGCTTCTGTAGCTTCCGTTTCATTTTCTCTTGAATCAGCTATGTCATCCATGTATATATGTTTTTCTAAAATTTCACCACCAATTGGCCATTCATCTTTGTAGGCTGCTGCCAAGTAATGAAGGCTCGTCTGTGATAAGTCAGGACTAGGTGGATCACCAAATACCAAGCGACTCCATTGATATGTTTTTGGTTCTTCATCTCCTTCATTGATCCATAGAAATCTGTGATAACAGCGGTCTTCTTTTGCAATGGAAATCATATTGAACATTTTTCTGATATCCCCAATGAATGCCACTTGTTCTTCTCTAAATGCAATTAAAACTTTGAAAAGTGAGTTCAGCATGTCAGGTCCTTTCTCCAATGCTTTTGCAAGTGATTCTCCTTGAAATATCTTTGCTGAATTCCAGACCACTCTTTTAGGTGTTGATGTGTTCTGCCTTTCCACAATGAGGTGTTCTATGAAGTATTCTTTCTCATTCTTCTGTCTGTTGACTTCTTCTACAAATCCTGAATTGATGACTTCACTCATTGCTTTTGCATAACTTTCATATTCTCCTTTGTGTTTCATCTTTTTGACTCTGCCTTTCAAGCTTTGATATACTTCAGTATAATTGTTTGGTAGTGCTTCTGGGTATCCTTGTTTCCATGGAAGTTGTACTTCTACTCTTCCTTCATTGTTGATTGTGGTATTCTTTGCAATCTTTATGAATCTTGCTTCATTCACTTCATTGTCTTTGCAGATGCACCGTGTTGAAGGACTTACACCAGCCAGGTCAGATGTGAAAATCTTTTTGATTTCTTCATGTTCTATGTCTCCAGCAATGTCATTCAGCTTCACCGATGCAACTTTCTTGTTGTTGACTTCATTCTTATTCTTCTTTTCTTTTCCTCCGACTATCGTCCAGCCAAGTGGGTATTCTATGCCAGTTGATTGGTGATCATTTTGAGGCTCTGGTTCTATTCTTTGCAGCTCTTTGTGCAGTTGTTGGGCGTCTCTTCCAATCAGAATGTCGATGTGTCCACCATTACCATATGTGAGATTCTTCAGCTTGCTCAAGTGTTGATTGCGTTGGAAGAAATCTTTAGGCCATGCATTAGCAGCACCACATGTTCTTGATATTGAATATGCTGATATCTTGGCTTGTTCTTGAATGGGGTTGAAGCGTCCAATGGTGATGTCAAACTTTTTGGTCTTTTCTTTGTATTTTGCACCTCCTACTACTTCATATTGGATGATTGTATTTTCTCCTTCAATACCAAGACTGTTTGCAAATTCTGTCCTCACTAATGTTGTGTCTGCTCCACCGTCCATTAAGCATATCGCAGGTCGTAATCTTGGTGAACCATCAGCATTTTTGAAACCACTTTTGACCCAAATCTTCAATATCGGTAGTCTTGGTGATTCATCATTGTCCATTTCTTTGGCACTGTTCGCGTTTATTGAACTTGCTGAGGCTATCTTTGGCACTGTACTATCTTGATCATTTGTAGTAGAAGTTGAACCATAGTGTAGAAGGGTGTGGTGACATTTCTTGCATTCTTTGCATGTATTCTTCTTTTCACAGCTTGGTTTCATATGACCTTTTGTTAAGCATCTGAAGCAATACCCTTTGCCTTTAGTGTATTCTGCCCTATCTCTTACAGTCTTGTTTTTGAATATTTGACAATCTTCTAGGTGGTGTTTTCCATCTCCACAAAGTTGGCAATCTACATCTGGGTTGGCTTTGAATGCGCTGACTTTCGCTGATTTTGATGTATTGTTTTCCTTTGTTGAACCACCTTGTCGTCTGTCCGTCTTCTTTGTGTGTGAGGTTTGAATTCTTCGTTCCAGGAATGTCATGATGAACTTTGTGGTCAGCTCTTCTTCTTCTAAACCCATCTGTAGTCTTAATTGATTGTGAATAGCAAATTGGTCGTCTATTTGTTCTTCAAAATCTCTTCCAGTTTTTCTCTTTAGGTCTCGTATGAATTCTTCATCTGTGGTTCTATGGCTCTTTCCAAATTCCACCAAGTACATAATGTGAGTTCTCATCGCCGTTACAAATTTCTGTATTGCTTCTGAGTCTTTGTCAACCAATGGTTTGAGTTTTCTAAAGTTCCACGTTATTTCATCTGCAATTTTTTGATCAGTGATGACTAATTTCATAGCTTTCCATGATTCCAATAATGTCGATCTTCCTTCTATAATTGATTGATAAGATTCTGGAATACTTTTTTCTAGCCATTGTAATTTTACATTATCATCTGTAACTCCTGCATTTTTCATTGCTGAATTGAATCTGTTTTGGAATGTAGGAAATGTCCTAAATTCTCCATTCCATTTCGTCGGCGTAAAACCAGCAAGCCTTACTGTTGCTGTTACAGGTTTACTTTTGTCATTGTTCAATTGCATTGTCTTTATTGCTGTCATTGCTCCTATTTCAATTGCTGTTGCCGTGGTGACTGCTTCATTAACATTAGTTTTTGCACTTTTACATTTGCCTTTGTCTTTAATTTTCACTTTGGCATCTTCTTCTTTGTGATGTTGTTGATCTACTTCTGGATTGATTGGTTGATCTACTTCTGGATTGATTGGTTGATCTACTTCTGGATTGAATGGTTGATCTACTTCTGGATTGATTGGTTGATCTACTTCTGGATTGAATGGTTGATCTACTTCTGGATTGATTGGTTGATCTTGATTTTGATCTTGATCCAGAATTGCGTCATAGTCGGTGGCTGTCTCATCTTCTTCGTCGATGACGTCATTGTTTCTGCTTGAAACTGAGGCTGCCGAACCGTACGGATCACTTGTATTTACTCTTCTGGCTTCGATGAGTTCCAATTCACGCTGATGTTGTTTGGCTAAAATCTGTTCCTGTTTTGCCAAAGTACGTTCTTCTATTTCATAAATTCTTTTCATTGTTGTTTGTTTTATTTCGTTTGTTGTATTTTCCATGATTTGTATACGTTCTGTGATGTCTTTTTCGATATCACCGTCGAGAGCGTTGTTCACTTCTAATATGTCGATATAAGTTTGAGCGGCTAAATCCAACTCATCACTTTCTTTTAAAACCTTTGCTAGGGTTCCATTCCATTGCTCAATGGATACTAATTCATTCTTTTCTAATAATTCAAATCTCCTAATTTGAGTTTCGTATATCTTTGATCTTCTTTGAAATCTTCTTCTTGCGGCTTCTGCGTCGTCGGCCATCTTTGTTATTCGTCGTCTTTATTTGTACAAAATCTTCGTTGTAAACTCTAAATAGTTCGAAACTGTTTCGTCCTTACGACTTATCTTGTTGTCTAATGAATAAAGGCTTTAGGTGAATACTGTTAAGACACATAAATATAATTCTGTTCATTAATCTTTATATAATTTCCACAATTGAAATAATACACGTTACGATAAATGTTGATAATTATACGATGTGATCTAGGTTTGTTTCGAACGTTGCTCCTTTACTGAATTATAATATTAAGCAGCGTGTTATTTATATAATTTTCTACATGATTCAGCATATTATACATTTGATATGCTAAGCAAAACAATAATAGATATGAACTAATTTTCTAAAAGTATACATTTAAATATTTTACATCGGCATTTATTATTGTTTACATTTGAATTTTTGAGCTTACTCTTGCATTTCTAAGTTTATATTGACGTAATGTTTTCAAAAGAATCTAATTCTTAAGATAGAATGATGTAATATTTTAAATAATACATATTACATTTTTCTATATTTACTTTACATTTAATAATAAGATACTATACTATAATAATTGTTATTTTCCTTAATCAATACAACAATATCCTACAATTACATTGAGCTTCGTAACATCAGAAACTATAGTCTTCATGATCATTCTCCACTGGACAATTCAGGTACAATCTCAATATTAAAAAATGACAATCACAATTCAATTTAATTGAATTGACAGCCTTAAAAGGAAATCTGAAGACAAAAGATTTTTTTATAACGCTTTCCTCGAGTAGAGGAACACACCCATATAGTCCAATCAATCTAGATCGAAAAAACACGGAACCCAGGACAAATTGCAACACAAGCTTTTTTTACAGATTCTAGAACAGAATTTAACGCTTAACAACATACTGAAAATCGAGAAAAATCGAGGTGGCGGAACATTACATTATTTGCATTTAAAGTCACAAATTATTAACCCTTTCTAAAACGCCATTATGCCTCCATCTAAACGTCTGCGCAAAGGCTGAGCGCGACATGTTTTCGGAAAACTGTCAAATTTTGATCGAAAGACAATACAACAAGATGGTAGACATCGTTCGCGTAATCAGGTTTGCGTATGATTTTTTATGGTTTAATGGTGAAATGATACACTTTCCTCCTAATTTTGATACTCAAAGATATTTGATTCGAAGAAACTCTCTCACGAATTAATTCATAATGGAATGTTATCAGTTCGAAAGTTCTCCCAGTGTTATATTGCAGAGGAAAACGAAAGATGACAGGCATTATCAAGGACAAGGTTCAAAGCAAAAATCTGTAGAACTTCAATAGGGCCTAACACTTATTATATTGGCTTTCCATTTTCCAAAATCAAGGTCAGTATTTTAATTAAAAGTAAGTGAAAAATATTTTTAATGAATTATATTCAATTATTCTAATGTTTGTTCGATATGTAGCATGATCATGAATTCATGATGTGAAAATAAAAATGATCATGAGGATTCAGTTCTCAGTTGTTTGTTAAGACATAGTGGTTTAGACAGGATGCAAGACTCCCAGATATTTGGATGTAAATGCATGTACAATCGCCAATCCCTATGGGCTCTGCTGTAACAGTATTACACATAGCATCAATTCTGCTGATTGATCCAAATCAAGACCAATAACATTTGTATAATCTTTATTTCTGACATAGTTTGGCAGCATATTAATGCACCCCGTATAACAGTGCACACAACAGTCTGTTGGCCCCCTATATGCCATGGCAATAACGTATTTACGTACTCAATCTGTACAATTTCACGCATAGCATAATGAAAGTTTCAAATTTCATGCATTCAAACGAAAGAGCTTTCTTGAAATTGATTCAATTCAGACCTATCTGCTTTAAATCGTATTATTAATATTTAGCTGAACATGCAAAGTTTGAATGGTAAACAAGGTGTTTGCAAATAATAAAAATTTTGCATGATAAAAATAGGAAAACATGGTTGAGGTCTTAAAATGGGGTCTGGAGATTCACCCCCTTAAGAACTTTTTGAATTCTGGCGTCCCAAATAGGGAATTTTGCTATGATTTTATCTAAAATATTCATATAAAATATATAAATATATTGTTTTTATATAACGCAAAAATCATCGATAACGCAATAACGTAGATAAGAATGCCTTTTCACGATTTCACAGACAAAATTTAGGGCAACAAGAATAACACGTCCTGATTAGTTGTAAAATGCACCAACTGTTGCTCAACCCGTAATTTACAAACATTGCATGTCTTGTATCGTGCAACCTAGATATCTTTTGAGCAATTGAGGATGTTCTTGTTATCTTCTGTGGACCCCTAGACCACACATGTTAATTATCGCAACAATGGTTAAATGTCTCTTCAATCTATTTTGAATGGTTTGATTAGAAATATACATCCATTGTATTCAACATCTATATTATTTTATAATCATAGATAAATTTTATGATGTTGAAAGTTATGGACTCTTGGACCACACCTATTATACTACTAAGGGTGACTAGATGTAACTATAATGCCTATGAGATGGTCTACTTGATTTATATATATATATATATATATATTCTATGCAACCTAGATATGATTTTATGATGTCAGAAATGTTCCTGTTCTTGATATGTGACTCTTGGACCACACCTATTATACTACTGAGGGTGATAAAATGCATATAATATGCATATGGGATGGTCTTCTTGATTTATATTTATATTCTATACAACCTAGATAGGATTTTATGATGTCAGAAATGTTCCTGTTCTTGATATTGGACTCTTGGACCACACCTATTATACTACTGAGGGGGTTAGATGTATCTGTGATTCCTATGGGATGGTCTACTTAATTTATATATACGTTCTATCTAACCTAGATAGGATTTTATGATGTCAGAAATGTTCCTGTTCTTGATATTGGACTCTTGGACCACACCTATTATACTACTGTGGGGGCTAGATGTATCTGTGATTCCTATAGGATGGTCTACTTAATTTATATATACGTTCTATCTAACCTAGATATGATTTTATGATGTCAGGAATGTTCCTGTTATTGGTATTGGACTCTTGGACCACACCTAGTATACTACTGAGGGGGTTAGATGTATATGTGATTCCTATGGGATGGTCTACTTAATTTATATATACGTTCTATCTAACCTAGATATGATTTTATGATGTCAGGAATGTTCCTTTTATTGGTATTGGACTCTTGGACCACACCTATTATACTTCTCAGGGTGATAAGATGTATCTAATATGCATATGGAATGGTCTACTTGATTTATATACATATATTCTATGCAACCTAGATATGATTTTATGATGTCAGGAATGTTCCTGTTATTGGTATTGGACTCTTGGACCTCACCTATTATATTACTGAGGGTGATAAAATGCATATAATATGCATATGGGATGATCTACTTAATTTATATATACGTTCTATCTAACCTAGATATGATTTTATGATGTCAGGAATGTTCCTTTTATTGGTATTGGACTCTTGGACCACACCTATTATACTTCTCAGGGTGATAAGATGTATCTAATATGCATATGGAATGGTCTACTTGATTTATATACATATATTCTATGCAACCTAGATAGGATTTTATGATGTCAGAAATGTTCCTGTTCTTGATATTGGACTCTTGGACCACACCTATTATATTACTGAGGGGGTTAGATGTATCTGTGATTCCTATGGGATGGTCTACTTAATTTATATATACGTTCTATCTAACCTAGATACGATTTTATGATGTCAGGAATGTTCCTGTTATTGGTATTGGACTCTTGGACCACACCTATTATACTACTGAGGGGGCTAGATGTATCTGTGATTCCTATGGGATGGTCTACTTGATTTATATATACTTTCTATCTAACCTAGATATGATTTTATGATGTCAGAAATGTTCCTGTTCTTGATTTTGGACTCTTGGACCACACCTATTATACTACTGAGGGGGTTAGACGTATCTGTGATTCCTATGGGATGGATTTATATATACATTCTATCTAACCTAGATATGATTTTATGATGTCAGGAATGTTCCTGTTATTGGTATTGGACTCTTGGACCATACCCATTACACTACTGAGGGTGATTAGACGCATCCTTATTTTGTAGGGGATGGTCTACTTGATTTATATATGATTTATTTTGATTTTGCCGATTTGAATAGAATTTAATATTTTAATATTTGCCTGGTAGTTATTTAATATAATCGTTAGGTACATCGAGTTGCCTCTATTTGCAAGGAGCTAATGCGTGTTCTTATGCCTAGCCTCTTTTAATGCGCATTTTATCTGGCGTTATTGGTGATAGTACAGTAAAAGTACAGTAAATTCCCTAATATAATTTTTAGCCTCGTTATGGTTTTTTCTGTTATAATGATCAACTTATGATTTTTTTTCTGTAATTATATTGTGTCACTGAGTGTGTTCTTCTTGATTGCGTACATTCCTGTATTTTTGAAATATCGCTCAATTTTTAGCCCTAAATGACACAGCCTCGCTTTCATGCCAACTGTAACTAATTTCTATAAATTGAGCCCCTTCCGCCACTTCGATTTTTCTCGATCTTTGATATGTTGTTCAGCATAAAATTCTACCCTATATTCCATAAAAAAAGCTTGTGTTGCAATTTGTCCTTGGTCAAATTTTAGATTGACTGGACTAATAGGAGATGGACTCAGTCCAGCTCAAAGATTGTTTGACTGACCATTATGGACAAGAATTTCAACCAATCCAGTCATGTTCATAGGAGACATCAAGTGAGAAATTGAAGCACTAGATAAAGCTGCGATGTCTCTTAAGACAAAAGCTAAAGAACGTTATGATCACTAACTGAGGTAAAAGCAGGTGACCTTGCTCGAATACAGTACCCATCAACCAAACGTTGGGATCGAATTGGTGAAGTTATGTCTCAGCATCCAAGAATGCGTCGCTACTACATCAAAACAGAAACTGGCCGTTCAGAAACGGAGTTTTCCTGAACAGATATTATGGCCCAAAGACAACAATACAACCATCATCTCCAACTACTCATCTCACAGACAAAGATGAAGAGCCACATAACACATGGAGTAGTGGGAGAATGGTGATACCCATTGAGCGACAACCTATAATAGAGAGCAGGGAAAATCTCTCTAGATTATATTAGATAACGTCATAGTTTAATAATGCTCTTACATTTAAGGTTTCATGTTGTTAAGAAAGAGAGTCTAGCATGCTGACTGTCACGAACGCTTGTGTTGTATCAGAGTGTATATTCCAATCATAAGCATTATTTTTATTTTATTATCCAAACTGTTCTATACAAATGGCTATGTTGAAGAAACGATATGGTATTACGAATAAGTTGTTAATGGAGACTATTTATTGCAGAAAAATTGTAAGACCTTTCTTTATAAATATTGTATAAAATCAAAAAATTATTATATTTAGGAATGAATTAATTCTGTCTATGATTCAAATCTTTGCCAGTGACGCCTTTCTGTATACAAAACACGTAAGTACAATTATCAATACAAATGAAAAGATGCTTGAAACTGCAAAGAGATTATTAAACCATACTGATGTCAAAAATCCTACTATTGTAATTCCACTAACTTTGAAACAGCAGCGCATTGCTTCTACAAAGCTTTTCATGTCTAGAGAAACAAGTTTTGAAACCATTGAAAGTAGGAACACTCTCTCTGCCAATTCTAAGCACGCAGTTAGTATTGAATACAAATAGAACATTACAAAATTTAGATGGATAAACTCCTTAAACATAACAGTTGCCAATAGCAATAACGGTAGCGTGATCATCAGTGTAGCCAATATGATCAACATGGAATAGTCTGTAGCAAAACGCGCAACATAGCCGAGACTAATCGTTGCAATAAAAAAAGAAACAGCCATTATAAGATGCACCGTTGCAATTTCGGATGTATTATAATTGAATATGGTAGTGGATACCAGTGGAATAAATATATACACAGGAAAATCCATTTGCTAGGGTAGGCTTTTATTCTTGTTTTAAGCAACACATTTTCTTAAAACAAGAAAATAAGTGGTGTGAATATTTCATAAAGAATATATTTTCTTGAATCAAGAAAATTTTTCTACGCTAGACTAAAATTGCTTGAATTATTGAAATTTGCTAGCCTAGTTTAAATTTGCTTGCTGTCATGTATTTGATTTATAAAAATATAGAGTATCAATTTTGTTAAAATTAGCCCTATAAATTCATACTGTTTTGTGCTCTTGGCTCATAAATTCAATATTCTACACTGTTTAACAGTTAGATAATGGATCTTGAAGTAGAAATTATAATATACAGCAAACTTTCATATTTGATTGAAGTTTCTATTATCTTACGTCTTAGATAACAGATTTAGCCCAAATTAATCTAGCAATCCAGAATAGTTCACAAAATATCATCACGAAGATTCACAATGCTTTTTGCTCATAAAATCAAAACTTTTAAAAATTATTTAACAAAACTACTCATTGTAGTTAGCCTATGTGAAATAGATAATATAACTTATGTTAAAAAATTTAATGATCAGCTGAAGTTCTAATTATGCTGAGGGTACTGATTTTGTTAATATCAACACGATAATTCACACTGCTAATTGCTAATAAATTCAAAGCTTCTCCATATTATTTGACAAAATTACTCATGGTAGTTAGTTTAGCTTATGTGAAATAGATAATATAACTTATGTTAAAAAATTTAAATGATCAGCTGAAGTTCTAATTATGCTGAGGGTACTGATTTTGTTAATATCAACACGATAATTCACAATGTTATTTGCTAATAAATTCAAAAATTCTCAATATTGTTTGACAAAATTACTCATGGTAGTTAGTTTAGCTTATGTGAAATAGAAAATATGATTTATTTAAAAAAATTCAATAATTAGCTGAAATTCCAATTATGCTAAGGGTACTGATTTTGTTAATATCAACATGATAATTCATAATGCTATTTGCTAATAAATTCAAACTTCTCAAGATTATTTGTCAAAACTACTCATGGTAGTTAGTTTAGCTTATGTGAAATAGATAATATGATTTATTTTGAAAAAATTCAATAATTAGCTGGAATTCCAATTATGGTAAGGGTACTAATTTTGTTAATATCATCACGATAATTCACAATGCTAATTGCTAATAAATATAAAAATTCTCAACATTATTCAGCGAAATTGCTTATGGTAGTTAGTTTAGCCTATGTGAAATAGATTATATGGTTGATGTTGAAAAAATTTAATGATTAGCTGAAATTCCAATTATGTTAAGGGTATCAATTCAGTTAATATCAACACGATAATTCAAACTGCTATTTGCTAATAAATTCAAAGCTTCTCAATATTATTTGACAAAATTACTCATGGTAGTTAGTTTAGCTTATGTGAAATAGAAAATATGATTTATTTTGCAAAACTTAAATAATTATCTGAAATTCCAATTATGCTAAGGGTACTGATTTTGTTAATATCAACATGATAATTCACAATGGTATTTGCTCATACATTCAAAACTACTCAACAATATTTAGCAAAATTACTCATGGTGGTTTGTTAGTTTAGCCTATACGAAATAGATAATATGATTTATGTTGATAAAATTTAATGATTAGCTGAAATTCCAATTATGTGCTATGTGTATAGATTTTATATTAAACAATGCTTGTTTCTTATAAACAAATCAATACGTCACAAAATAATTTATTCGAACCCATTCGGGATATTTTCTACAATGTCTCTGACATGGAAAATATTGGGAAGCTTTCTATAGGCACTTTATAATATTCGTAAAGTCTAAATATCGCTATGACGCTATTGAGCCTACACGCAGACTTAAAGGGAACACTGAATTGTATTTCTGGTCTGCATGCAGGCTGCTCGATATTCGGCACCTCCTGAAGTTTCTTTACAGCCAATCCCGAGCGTTCTTGCATCCAGACCCCAATTTGAAAAAGTGTGAAAACGAAAAGCTCAGTCAGTTTACGAATTTTACGGTTTTACCATGGTTTTGCAAACTGAATTCAACTACAAGTATTTGTTTCCCCGATACATAAGGAACGTTTAGCCTACGATGAAAGTAATAAAATGATGTACTGCGATATCACAACAATTTATCACTGCAACGTTATTCTTTAACTTTACCGTTCAAAACGAAATATGGTTTGTCTTTCTACTTGCTCTGAACATGCGAGATTCGGTGAAATGATTTGGCGGTCATGGTCAATACGTATTTTACGACATCGTACTCTCTCTCATCCATTTTTCAGAGAAGTGGACATTTTATAGGTAAGTTTATTTGCTGTTTTCTTTCAATTGATTCTTTATATCAACAAGACTTGTGTTGCTGATATGGCACTGCTACAATACTATACTAGGCTATTGAACTTGGAAGATATCATTGCTAGCTAATCCACCATCTTAATTCGAAAGCATAGGATAACATGCCTTCTAGATAAATATACACATCGTTATTAAAGATATGCTGCGGTATTGGCAAGTAGTTTATGTCTATTTTGTAAGCTGCCCCAGCTTCGAATTTCTTTTCAGAAGATCATAAGGTTCCTGATATTTTTGTCGACCAATCAGTTCAGATCAGCAGACTAACTTAGCCTGACTGTTCGTATTGGGCTAATCTAATATGATTGTTATATTTCTATACTTTCCAAGCATTTAAAGTGGGAATAAACCCCCAGACTATCTTTACATATATAGTAGAACCCGACGTGAAAAAAACAATGGCGTAATTTTTTTTTCGATCTGGAAATTATTTCTTGGTGAAAAATGCCTTCAAAGTGGTGTTTTGGCCCAAATGTCGCTGAGGGAAAAAAAGGGATTGGATCTAGCTTTATGACGACCAAGTCACAAGTCGTGTGGTTTTTCTAATAGACTTTAGATCAGATTAATCACGCGATGTTACGTTTGAGATGGCGTAGCTCTGTAACGGCAATCTATTTTTCTCTCCCACAAAACTGAGGTAAGGAAGAACATATAAACTCAAGAGTAGCAAAATTCCAGATGATTTAATGATTTTAAAGTTCACGAATTTGAAGAAAATAAAAATCAGAAAATATTTCATTCGTAGCGGGCGTTATACAGATTATATTTTGACATTTCATTCTCACACATATTTAACACATATCAAAAGATTCTCTGGTGACCACAAAAGCTAGCTAATTTAGTAGAATTTATTGTTGTAAGCATATGTCTGCACTGAAAATGGAGTGTTCTTTTGAGGGTAAAAATCATAATGTATGGTGGGAAACGCTATTAAGAACACCATAACCGTCGGTTTTATAGTCCTCTTTTCACAGAAGCGAAATCTGTCCATCTGATTTCTCGTCTCTGTAGAAAGGTATTTTGTGCAAAGTAACTTCTGCACTGTATTACCGCATCCTATAAACTACAGATTGTGACGACATGATGCTAACATGTTCTACTTTCTAGCCGAAGGAATGATTACTAGACTGGTAAAATAATTTTGTGGCGTATGTAAAATAAGGAACAAGGCTTCACATTGCAAAACCCTAATTTTGTTAATCATATAACTTTGATAGAGAGGATAATAATTTATGCAATGAAGATATACCGCAAAACCGACAAATGATAGAATCTGCATTACTGAGTTCTAGTGGCTCTAGTACACGGCTGTAAACTTGAATAAGAACGTCCGAAGTCCTCTATCATGTTTGTACTATTTTCCGATATTTTATAGAATTTTATAGTGTAATGTACAGAAGAATTCCCAATGGTTTTTTAAATATTAATGCTTGGTGAATTAATGATGAACACTTTGTTAGACTATTGAGTATAAATATCTATCTATACAGTCGTATAAACTATACGATTACATGGTTTAAGCTTTACTAGACAAACATCAATTTCAAATTTAAACGTTGAAATGATAATTGAAGAATGTCTATTTAATGTTTTAGTAATACTTAATTAAATCCGAAAAAGTACAATTAATACTTTGCAGTACCAACTATCTCGAGGAAAAGTCGTCTGTGCATGCCCTTGCAAATCAAGTCAGTTTACATTCACATTTAGATCATGGAAAGGATATCCTGTAGAAATATTTACTCAAGAACAACTTGCAGATCATAGAGTTAAATATAGTTAAAACTTATATAGAGTAAGATCAAGCTATTTTGAAGGGTACGTGTCTACTAATTAAGATTTGAGAAGTACTGCGGTCACACAGAATACGTAACTAATATGTTTCACTAGACTAGTCACAAAGGAACAGTCGCACCGCCTGACATTTGTGTTAATCCGCAATCTATATCAGATTCATCGCGCTTAATGACGCTACGAGAAATTATTTCGACCGAGCGTTTCAATAGATTTTATTCTGCTCCTGAAATCACAAATTGCATCTTTTTTACGTAATTCGCGAGTTTATATGTTTGTTCATGGCTCAGCCTTGTCAGTAATTTTTTTTGCGTGACTTCTCGGAGGAAGGTCACCTCAAAGATTACGTCGCGTGATCAGCCCACTGTTGAGTCTGTTAGACAAACCGCACGACTTGTGACTTTGTCGTCATAAAGCTAGATCCAATCCCTTTTTTTTCTCAGCGACATTTGGGTCAAAACACCACTTTGAAGGCGCTTTTCACCAAGAAATAATTTCCAGATCGAAAAAAAAATTACGCCATTGTTTTTTTCACGTCGGGTTCTACTACATATGTAAAGATAGTCTGGGGGTTTATTCCCACTTTGAAGTTTTCTTATGTTTATATCTGACAGTAAAAAAGTATTAATTACGTGGCGCGAAATAGGCTCTTCTCAGGGTAACCAGTCATAACGTCCGTTCGCAAGAACGGCCTCGTTTTACCGCTGACCAAATCGTCCCCGGGCAGGTTCTAGTTATCTGCCCAAGTTCACGCGCGTAATAGCCAAGACCGTAAACGGGCAGATTAATTCACCCGTTGCCCTTAAAGATCACATGCATACTACAGATGATCTTGCATCTAAAATCAATGCAGTATGCACATGATCTTAACTCGCTAAGGTCACTGAAGTAATGGAGACTGGATCCGAGACTGGACTAGAAAGGACTTTCCCGCCATTTTGTTGATCCTCTTTAATTCTGTGAAAATTTAGTTCAGTGATTAGTAGTGATTAGTTGTGTGCTATATTTAAATCAACTTTTATGGAAACGTAGTATCTACCAGAAGAAAATTACTGAAGAGGTTGATTCGATTTGTATTTTTGTAGTGTTAAAAGATATCAATTTCAAGGTAAGTTTCACGAAAAACTAAAAATAAGAATCCAACTGAACTTTGTTAAATCTTAGCATATGATTTTACCTTTCATCAAGTTAAACTTTCTGTAAGATTATTTTCAGTTTGCTATGCTGACATGAACGGTAGACTATGGTTTATGCCCATTATCTGTCCGTAGATAAGGCTGAAAAATACAACCATGTCAACGATTCCGTGAATTTCTTCTATTGCTCCGATGAAACTTGCTTTTATTGAACATTTTGATCAGATTGTAGTCTACAACAGTGCTACTACAACGACTTTATGAGTTTGGTTTGATTTAAATCAAAATAGGTATTATAAACCCTCTTCTGAAGGCTTATCAAGGGCATACTGTATACTGAGGTGTACCATGATCTGATTCTGCACAATCTCATAACCAGAAACGAAAATAATCAATTAAATAAAGATAACTTAGGTCTTCAATCCGATTTTATTCTTGAAAGTGAAACACTTAAAACATTTTCATAAAAAAGGCCTTCAGCATTTGATGTCATGATAACTTTTACAGTCATCACAACATGGATAAATAACGTCTTAATGATCAACACTAGGCCTACTTTTTGCTCGTGACTTTGCTAACGATTTCACTAAAATCTTTAATGTAAAGCGTGACCATAAAAATGGAAGTAATAGTTCATAGTCAACATATCAATCCCTCCCGAAGTCATGCGCTAAAATGTTGGGGCTGAATTAAAACTACTTCTGGTTGTGAAGACAAACAAATACGGAAGACGCGGAAAGATTTGAGGAAGAGTTGAAAAAGAGGTTTCTATTGTGTTTTCTAGTATCAGAATGAGACTACATATTGTTGATCTGCCGTCTTTCCTGCCATTTATCTGCCGCTAGCAGCGAAAAAACACACAAGTGTGGGGGAATGAACAGAGCATGGACGGTGTCAATATTCATTGCTTCGATTTTCAATCTGTTTGAGTTATGTTATTATTATTTATACTGTATATAAGAATGTCTCAAAAGCCATACATTCATGATTTACTAAATAAAAAATTGGATCAAGAGAGGTCAAGAAAGAGACATACAATTTTCAAAAGTTTCACACAGGAAATATTGACTGATTTTATTTAATATTAAAGGTCTGATTTTGAATATTGAGCACTACCAATACAACTATTTATACAAACATGTAACCAACTAACCACATTATACTGTAGTACGAAACATTTTGAGATAAGTTACTGCCGTCTGCAACGAAGGAAGTCTCAAAAAGGACCGATTTTAAATGTCTCCTCAAGAACCATATGGTGGAATGATAAAACTTTATTATAGCTCTTTATTTTTTATTTTGTAAATACTAAAATTTACCCCTTATCTTTGTTAATGTTTTATTTCCTGCTTCTATATATATGTATGTTGTACTGTATAGCCTAATCAGTCCTTTGAAACAAGTTTGATGTAAACTTGAAGGCTTTCTGAATAAATGATGATGAAACATCGATTACTATGTAAATACTTATTTTAATTCCTTTTGAATAGTCCCATCAAGCTCTGGTGTCAACCACGTCCTTATTTGTTTGCTTGTAATATAATCGGCTTAATCAAGTTTAATTTTAATGTTCTGCTCACTCTGTACACTTGTGTTTTTCTGCTGCTAGCGGCAGGTAAATGACAGGAGAGGCGGCAGATCACCAACCCGTAGCCTCATTCTGATACTCGAAAACACAATGGAAACCTCTACTTAACTCTTCTATAAATCTCTCTGCGTCTTCCGTATACCTTGTTTAAGACCTGTCGACAAATAATGAATGTGGAAGATTCTGTGAATGAAGTTGTAGAATAGGCCTACATGAATTTTAATTTCAAACAATAGAAACACCAAGCATTGAAACATATCGTAGCATGGCGATCCCGAAAAGTCAACGAAATCAATGCGTGAAATGACATTTTCTTTCGATACACAAAGCAAAGGTAAAATTTGTAAAACAAAGCTTTTCAGGTACCACAAAGACATTTGCATTTATAGGTGTCTAGCAATAAGGACCTGCTGCGTTGGGTATATTTGGGTGGTACAAAATGTTGTTGAGGCCCCAAGAGGTTCAAGTGCGGAAAAGAACATAATTTTCTAGCGTTGGATTGAGAACGACATTGGACATTAAACTAAGCCTAACACCCGACCAGGTAGCTGGAGAACATTCTTGTAAAATTTGGTGACTGTGTGATATCCATGTAGAGCATGAATCAAGAACAATGAAATTCGGACACACACACAAACAGTGTGGCTTATATAAGATATATATTATTGAAACATTAATTTGTTTTAACTGTTGATAGATATTAGGTCATATTATTATTTCATGTGCAGGCTAACAACATAAATGAGATCAATGTTGATATTCATTATCATTATTCTTAAACCTGACCAGGGTAAATGACTACATGACAACCATGAAACTATTGTACTTAGCAGATAACTAGTTAATATCGCCGTACACACCCCACAAAGAGAAAATAATAATAATGATGATAATGGGTATAATAATAATAGATTTATAATATTAATAATAATAATCTTTATTAGAATTTTGTTGTAAAGGATAGCAACAACAGCAAAAAACGCTGAGGGTTATTGCAACGTTTTGGATTATCCATGTAATTCATTTTCAAGCTAAGACATTATTAATTCATAAGACATGATAAAAATGAAATTCTAATCCCCAAGGACATAATGACTAAGTACTACAAGTCAATTTGCACATTGAGTGTAGGGTTGAAATCTCTGATGACTAGCATCTCATGTCTCTTTGAAGCAGACTGCCCAACAGTGGAAAACTTACCTTTTTCAGTGATGATGCTGCAATCATGGCTTCTTGACTGTGATCCGAGAGCCGACCCATTTTATCCAGCAACGCGTTAATCCCCCCCAGAACAACCAGCCATCAGAGATTTGCCCCCCACATTCAGCCTGCAAACAGGTTCTGTGAAGTCCTGTTTATTTGCATAATGTATTCTGTAATTGTAGACAGTAAAGAATGTGTATTCTTTGACTCTTTCGCCATATATTATTATTTTATTAATAATAATCATAATATTAATCATATTAATAAAACTTATGTTTATCTAATGGCAGATAATATAGTGCTTACTAAGAAAACATTTTAAATAATAAATCAATAATGATAATGATAAGAAGAAGAAAAAGGAAAGGGAAAAGAATAACTAATACTTGCAAACAACTATTCTTTACTTCATTTATGTTGTTACTTTGTTCTTTGATTATGAAATTCTCTTGCAGGCTTGTCACTTATATTTTTGCATTTGCATCATGGGTTCCATTCCTTACACAGACAAAGGTGCAGTTAATTCTTATAGTAGCTCTAAATAAGTAACAACATCACATTTTAAGGACCATAGACAAAATATCTCAATTTAGTCACCACTAAATGGTAGCTCCTTGCTGGAAATAACTACATTTTCAAATCATGTATTCCAAGGAAAGAACAACACAAATGGTGGATGGAACTATTGGATTGTTGTTTTATGTCAAACTTGTTGATGTGTATAAAGAAAATGATGCAAGCTCGAAACAATCATCAGCTAAAATAGTGACATTGACTGACGTATATCATATCTCAATTTCAAGCAAAAGAGATTAAATTTCAAGTGTGCATGCTTTATATTGAAATGCTTTATATCGAAATGATTCTGATGTAGGCCTACATAATCTTTTATATTACCAAAACAATGAAATTTTACTCAAGGATAGGCTGCAGACAAACAATGATTACAGTAATTAATTATAATTATTATATGGAAGGACATTATATTAAATCTATAGTACATTACGTTAAAGTCTAAAGCCAAGTTGCTGCAAGAATGACTATATATGTCTTTTTGTTTCAGCGAAGAAAACTTCATTCTCGTCAGACCAAATAGCTAAACTTAATTTAGCTTACAATGCTGGTCTGCACTCTATAGGGAAAGCATTCACAGCTGAAATTTCCCAATTGGCAACAGATATTTGCTTACCAATCCCAGTAATCAAGGTAAATTGTTAATCAAATTTCAACAGTATTTGTGTTTTAATGGCAGTTATCTATTTTTTATAAATACTGTATATGTTTTCTTGATTTGGCAGAACTGGATTAAAAATAAAAAGAGAGAGAAGGATGGCAGATCGCAATCAGGTACAGGAAAGCGATATGGTGTACCGCAAACAAAATGGACCAGGCACTGCTCAAACATTTTCAAAAGTGGTACGTAATTGTTTGGTAATGATTTAAAGCTGATATATTGTAATCATCTTACTTATTTTCTTCTAGAATTATAGATCTTGGGTTTTGAGGCACAATATTTCTTTACTGACTATTATTATTATTATTGTTGTTATTATTATTTTTATGATTATTATTATTATTATTATTATTATTATTATTATTATTATTATTATTATTATTATTATTATTATTATTATTATTATTATTATTATTTTTTGCCACTGAGAAAATCCGTATTTGGAAAGATCATAATAACATGCTATTTTTACACTCAAGAATAACACTTTTTAACTAATCAGTGAACTGTATTTGCTTCTGTGACAGTGACAACAAGTTTCTTTTGTTGCTTCTATTAAATTCAAAATTTTATGCTCAGTGTTGAAGTTTCCGATCAAACAAGTTTAGCAGCCGTAAAATATGTCTATTCGCAGTATATATAGGCCTACTTTATTAAGCTTTATTGGCATTATCGTTGGTGATGATGATGATGATGATGATGATGATGATACAATAAGAACAGGTCAGTTCAGATGATTTCTACTGGTAATTGACTGCTATGATTATTCCTTTAGATGAGTGTAAAGGAATGACATTGCCGGAAAAATGTGCTCTGGCAAAGCACAAGTATAATGCCTTGACTGCTGTCCAAATTCAAGATCTAGAAAATGAAGCAAAAGAAATTTCGTACCCAAGCGAAAAAGAGATTGCAGAAATTCCTCAAAAGGAAAGGCAGCGCCTGGCTAGACACGAGGCAAAAGAAATTTCTAAACGGGTAAATATAAATACACATGCCTACATTTTGTATAGTTGTACAGTTGCACACCTTGTATATTCTGTATATTCTTTATTCAATGCGTCAATATACTATTATACTGTTTTGTTTTGTTATACCAGTTTATTCTTTTTTCGATTCTTTGTTCAGCTTGGTAATCTAGAGCGATTAGGCTTTGCAGCATTCTGTATGGTCACTGATGGTGAATGGGATGAGGTATAACGATTGATTAAATAGCCGCTGTCACGCCTTCCTCTGCAAACTCTTCTGTTATTTATAACAATTTCATTTTTCCCAGGAGTACGTTTCAGAAAGGAGTGGCGACTTTGTTTGCCGAAATAATATCAGGGTGCGGTTTTCTGAAACCATACGATCTGCACGAAATCCAGGTTAAAAGGCACCTCATCTTGTTTCTTTGTCATTATTTAAATTTGTAGCTAATGCCTCCTTGTGTTATCAATCCCTGTATAGGACAATCTAGGAAAGACAACAACAGAGCTACAATACAAGAGTTTTCTAAAGAGTCTGTGCGACTTCTATTTAATCAGAAATGGGGTATGTTAACAGATCCTATGTGGATACATTTTCTAGGATAACTGAGTATGCTTGATATTAACAATACAAACTCTTTTTAGTTGAAGCTGGAGGAAAAGGTTCTTCCCCGACATACTCGGCTTCTGAGTCGTTTAATGTTATCGGAATGCCTCCTGGCATACGATTTCAGCAGCCGAATATATATGGCAACAAGCAGATCATAAGGATCATGCAGGCTGCTGGGGAGATATACTTCGTTATTCCCTCCCGAATGGTAAGATGTAATCGCTATTTTGAAAATATAGATGAATCAGAAATATATTCATTGTCTGCATCATAATGGAATGAGCTCAGATGATTATGCAAACTCCTTTTCTCTGCTGTATGATTATGTTAGACCTTCAACATACAGAGTGTCGCTACTAGTCGATCATGGTAACGGTATGACGATGTAACAAGATCGTGATCATACGGTGACTGTTCCTCTGATATCAAAGCACCAGATTCCAGTTCTGAATATCATTGACAATCAAGGCCTATTCGCAATGAAATCTGCAGTGTCCCGGCTGAGATCAGTAAAGAGTATTTACAATCACTTCTCTTAGCGAAAAGAGTCACTCCACTAGAAATAGAAGAGTGGAACGGGCGCCTTCGGTAGGGCGATGCCGTCCCAATTACTACTGTCAGCACTGTATGTCTTCATATGCCTTTTTCTCCATCGTAGCATTTGGAAAGGGGAATTCAATTGTTCGGAGCTGTGGCTCATCGCTGCATGTGAAGGTGCACTGGGCTGCAGTATCTCGCACGAGACCAACCGTCAGCGCATGTATAATTGTATATCTACTATAACCTAGGACGGAAGGCAAACACAAAATAGAAGAGTGGTAGCTAAATATTTTTTATCTGATTCATTTATAGAAGACCACCACCACCAAGGACAGAGAAGGAGCTGTGTAGTTGAAGATTATTATTACATGCATCAATTTAGCTGTTGAAGCAATTTATTCAATTATTGAACAGTAAAAACAATCAGTAACAACATTTATAATCTTTATTAATGACGTTTCGATTTCAAATTGTAATCATTAGTCAAGTGATTAATTTCAAATTTAAAAACCATATTTATATGAAGTTCATTTGTATATTTATAATCTTCAAAGATATATTTTTTTAATGGTATTAATTAATTAAAGCTGAGAATTTGCAATATATTTTAAATGTCTGTTTTCCTTAATCTACTGTTCATTCAATGTTGCTGTAAATATAGATATCACATATTGTAAGTATCATCAATTATGAGCACATAATCATAATCAGTTCTTCAGAATATACCTTAAGCTTGGTTGCTTGATTTCAAGGTGCTGGTATATACAGCCTCTAAGTACGCATATGGTATATAGTCTGCATGTCAGATCATACATAAAATCAAATCGTCAAAAGACTAGTGAACTTTCAAGTATCAATATATACCTATCTCTGGGCAGGCACCATTGTTATGAAATATTTAATACAGGAGTTTGTGAAAAGCTTCTGTTTAATTAATATTTATTCCGGATAAGTTAAGTACCACAAATTCATTTGAAGCACTCTATAAATTCTTATGTAAAAATCTAGGGACAGATTAACCAGAGCCTTAATTCTGAGATGAACAATTTCTAGGCATAGATTAGTTCCAGGAGAAGGGACTTGGGACAAGGATAAAACCGACATACAAACGAGCAAGTTCCTTTCACTGGGCGATGCACTTCAAGGAAGCCGTGCATAGAATAGGTTTAACGGCAGACCGAACAAGATCAAGGCGAACAGACAGAGACAAAACGAAGTGTCGATCCCGTGATTAGGTAGACTGTTTTCTTTCACTGGGCGATGCGCTTCAAGGAAGCCGTGCATAGAATGGGTTTAACGGCAGACCGAACAAGATCAAGGCGGACAGACAGAGACAAAACGAAGTGTCGATGGCGTGATTAGTTCAGACGATTTCTATTCACTGGGCGATGCGCTTCAATAAAGCCACAATCGAATGGCTTTTCACGGAAGGACCCACAGGAACAAGGGCGAATGGACCGTTGTATATATAGACTATCGGTAGGAATTTAGCATAGAAGACTTTTTTCGTAAATGTTAAGCTGGCAAAAACAATTCATATCATTAAAAAATAGGTTATACAATTTTCTGGTTTATACAAAATATTTTAAATCCAAATATTAGAGTTATTAGTTTCAGCTAGTATGCGGTCCATATATCTTAAGTGAAAAAAAGATCACTAGACATACTAGCTAGTAGCTAGATGGCCATATACCCATAATATATACTGTAACCAGTATATGCATAGATAAAAAATCAAGTAAAGTAAATTAACGAATTTTTGATTTATCATCTGTTAACAAATACCGACGGTCTTTATATTGCAATAATTAAATCATGTACAGCCGAAGGAAAGTATCCGTATATATACCCCCTGAGAACGCCCTCTATTGAGAACGATGTAGCGGATAAATGATAATATTCTAGTTGATAAAGGTTAATTGGAAATGCAAAAAGAATTAGATGAAAATTACAACCTAAAACTTCGCCATAGGATGCCTTTATCACATCTAGTGTATTGCCATACAAACAACCCCATCATGGCATGCCATGAGAACGGTGCCGACACAATTAACATATACTCTGTAGCACTAACTGAGCTCTACGATGGTTTGAAAAGTATAACACTGACGGGACCACTGACAACCATTGTTGGCAAATACATGATAGTGATGGTAGTAACATAATTATAGTAATCATTCAGTAATTGATGCTTGATAATCTATGTCTCATTCGAAGTATACCTATATATATACATATAATAAGGTATCTGCCTCTCTTGATGCAAATATGGCATATATAGATGGGGAATGCAATCGATCAATCATAATGCAATAGATGTTATGAAGACTTCAATCGTATATAAAAATGTATACAATAGATGACTGAGGAAAATGAAGGAATCATCATTTTTACATAAATACGTGCACACGAGAACGCTATCTTGTTGCTACTACAATCGTAACTGTTTGGGATTACATTGTCTTCAAAATACTTTTAAACATTACAGTTCGTCAATTACAATTGAAATATTACAAATTGATAATAAATAACTAATTCCAGTTCTCTCATGAAATTTTATAGAATAGAGCAACTCTTGGAAGTTACAACACAGTGATAATGTATAACTGATCAGTATTTAATATTTATGAATTATTTATATTTATGGATAGTTGAGTTCTTGGAGTTTACAACACAGTTATAATATATACTAATCAGTATTTGTTCGGATTTAATAAAAGTAATTTAGACGGTGACGCCCTACCGAAGGCACCCGTACCACTCCTCTATTTATAAAGGAGTGGCTCTTTTCGCTAAGAGCAATGATGTCAAACGCTCTTTAGATCTCAGCTGCGACACTGCAGATCAATTTTAACAGATTTCATGGCAGATAGACCTCAACTGCCGTAGCTACTCACAATGCAATTCTCTCTTGACCATTCCATGTGCCATCCTTTAGATGGTACTCATTTGATGTTTTAGATAAAGTCAAGGTTGAGTTGACATTTGGGAAATTTGAACCATAGTCGATCAGATATGATCCGATCGAAAATTCGGTTGCTCTGCCATCTGAGCTTATCACCCCTGTTCGGATTTGAAGGTGGACGATAATTTGCTGAATTATCCTTTAATATCCAACAGCCTTCACGTATCAGGCAAAATACCAATATCGCTATCTGCTTAAAGAACTTTATGAATTATTTATGGATAGTTGAGTTCTTGGAATTTACAACACAGTTATAATATATAACTGATCAGTATTTAATATTTATGAATTATTTATCGATTTTGAGTTCTTGGAATTTACAACACAGTTATAATATATAACTGATCAGTATTTAATATTGATGAGTTATTTGTGGATAGTTGATTTTACTCCATATCACTATTACTATCAGCAATGATGGGTGAAGTAATATCTCTAAATCTGATAGTAGATAGACAAAAGCATTCCTCCTTGCATCCAGGAATGGCTTTATACAGTTCTTGAAGCAGATAGCGATATTGATATTTTGCCTGATACAACAAAGCATGTAGGCTGTTGGATAATAGAGAATAATTTAACAAAATATCGTCCACCTTCTTGATCTCAGCATAATAAAATACTTTGGCAGAGCTGAATTCTTGATCAATTAAGACAAGTTCTTCAGATGCCCGGTTCTTGAGATGGAAGCAATGCATAATTGTTCGTTTTATTGAAATTGGAATTCCATCTCGAGAACCATCCAGCAACTCCCCTTCCTGATCATCACAGTAAAACCCACTACTGGTGTCTAGCACATCTTTCAAATTTAGGCCATAGTCACGAATGCCAAACGAAACCATGGTGACTTTAAACGCTGCAATCCTAGCTTTCAATTTAGTGGTGATGGCAGATACTTGACTTGATAGTTTGGCATCAATACTCTGACCACCTGTAGAAAACGATATAATCGTATTAGCAAGTATTAGCAATGTCAATCCCATCCTCTGATAGAGAATGATAAAAAATAAGCAAGATAAAAATGCAAACGCAGGCTACTGACCAGATGATAGATTTTTCTTTAATCCAAGAAGGAGGCGTCGCTCGTATGCCATAGAGCGACATTGCTCAACAAGCGATTCTTCCTCCTTCTTCACAAGATGTTTCAGGGTATCTTGGTAGACGTTACTTGAAGGAAGCCATCGAGTTTGAACAAAGTTTTTGGCCTCAAATGCTTCAATGTCAACAAGAGAGCTGGAATAAAAACATAACATCTCTAAATAACATGGACATGCTGTGAAATATGAAATAATACATAATCAGTAAAATAGACATTATTACTGGCCAACCTATTGAGCTTTTCAACTCCTTCTGAAAGCTTTTTACGATCAGTTATATCAGCTGAAGTCAAAGCACTCACAGCAGCCCTGAAAAATATTAAAATAGTAAGTGAAGTAGACATCGATTATTTATTCCAGAGTAACGTATAGTGTTACTTTTGGAAAAATGAATGTCCATACACTTACTCAAGCAGATTAAAGTCAATTAACATTCGCATATACTTTTGTTGCCAAGACGGTTTGACTTTTTCTATAAAATTTAAAGGTTTTTAATTGGTTTATCATAATATATCTTAATCAACTGCTGATTTATAGAAATAATTAAACTACGACTTATAATTACTTTGTTCAACTTCAAATCTAGCCCTCTCCATCTCGATCCATTCCTTGATGGTTTTTACAGGAGCAGCAACTATACAAATGAAAATTTAATATTTCAGATACATTGATATTGCAATACAGCATGGATACAGATATATTTCATAAGTGAGCTTGTTTCAACATAAACATTTCCTGTGATAGTCATTATATTGTCATTGTCATATATTAACAACCTGCAACATGTAAAATCTGAACAAAGATTTGATCCTTCCTTTTGCATTATGTGTACAACTGATTACCAAAATAAATATAGGATTAGATCGTAGCACATGTGCATTGATAGTGTATTGTGTCATACTAGATGAAGGATACATTATAGCATCCTCTTGATATTGATTTTGGTTCTTAAAAATGACAATAAAATACCAAGTATAAGATTTTAAGAGTATCATTTTACATTGCAAGCGAAGCTTCGTAAGCTCATATTCAGCTGATTCCAGTGACATCTTTGCCTTCTCTAAACGATGGAGCAATGCAACACCTAATACAGCAAGGATAAAAAGATACAAAATATTGAGATGAAGAGACGAAACACAACCATCATCCATCTACGACCATTTATCTACGACTATAGTAACTTGATCTTACCCAGATTAATACGTTTCCTTTCAGCAAAATGCAGTACAGCATTATCCAAACAAGCAGTACGATTGAATGGCGTCATTTCTTTTGTGATCCGTGAAAATTCGGTCATGAATGACCACAATCGTTCTGCTCCTTCACCATCCGTTAGCCCAAATCCCTCGAGTCGCCTTGGGCTGTATTTTATCTGTTGTAATACAATGAGAAGCATTCTACATATCTTCATCTACCCACATACAGTAATAGAAGTATATTATTGATAGATTATTGTTGTTCTTGTTTTTACCTGACAGGAAACTATATGCCCGTAAACATGAAAAGCAGGCAAAGCAAGAGTGACAATTTTTTTCTTTTTCTTCTCTTCAGCTTCTACTTCCTCATCTTCTTTTTCCTCTTCTTCTCTTTCCTTATCGTCTGATTCGTTTCGTTCTTCGGACTCCCCTTCATTTTCAAGCAGAAGCGAATCCATACCACAACGCTGGAAATGGAATAAAGCTATTAATTACCCCTATGAAAACAGTTCATGAGTATTAAATGGCCAAATTATCAAGGACAGTCTACGAAAAAGTCCAATATTAAAAGCAGACCATTTATTATTCATTAAAGGAGAACCCATTAATGAACGGTAATTAAATGGCCTAAAATGTGTAGGCCTATATGGTGTTAATTTCATGAACAGCTCATGAATTCATGAACTCAACAAATTTTTAGCAGGGGTACATAAATAGAGAGATTTTCATCATTTAGATGAAATAACAAATTAAACTCAAACTCTTACCCCCAAATGAGAATTCAATGTGCAGGCAATATCGTATACAAATATTCCTTTGCGTTTGGATTCCTTGCAGGCAGATACAAATTGCTTTAAAAGAAACACAGCATATCCAATTCTAAACCGAAAAATAGACATATTGTTAGGGAATTTAATTAGCCTGAAAAAATATGACAGCTGGAAACTGATCCAGGAATGGTAGACTACACACAATTTTCTGATGATGATCTATTGCTAAGCAAGCGGAAATCTTACTTCTCTCCTTCTTTACAGCTGAAGAATTTTTGAGGATAATCGTGTCGACACACACTTCCTAGAACAGCTTTCTCATCTAGCTTCTGGTTGCGCCCTTTAGAACGAAGAGCAGATTCAACCTCTCCAGCTCGAAAATTATTGCAATCCTTACATATGTTGATGGAGTAAAAGCAAAACTGATTAATACACAAAAATCAACTAATAGGAGCATAAATATGAATCAGCTAAGAATTTCACCTTCAATGATGATTTTTTTCCTGTCTTGGTCGCAACATTATGATCAGAAACAAACTGGTCAACTACATTTTGCTTTACAAAAAATGTGTTTTCTGCAAGTGAATCGTCAATGTCTGCACTCTGGCCGCGTAATTTTCTCACCAATCCAAAGCACCCATCATAACACATGGATAGCACACCTTCAGACTGCAAAATATTAAAGAAGTTAATTATAAAATGCTATTGATATTATTGGAGTTAAGAAATGTAAAACTAATTTCTATTTATGTTGTAAGAATTTAGAATTCCATACTCCACTCCATTTCAGCCAATTTATTCAACAAATCAAAAAGAATTTAATAGGGCAACCGTGCAATTGCTTTTTAGCGGTGGATATTAGACTTAGAAAACTAAATTAAGTAGAGCAAACTAAACAATGTTACAGTATATAGATATAGAGAAAAAGCAAGACAAGCCAAGAAAAATTGATAAAGAGCATAATGTGCCTGCAATAGGAAACATACCTTTGCACATGCAGGACAACTTGAGCCATCATCAACATTAATTGGTAAATAAACCTCACTTAAATATTTGGACCTTCTTCTCCATACGCTGTAAACATTATTTCACATCAATAAAATCAGGAGATGAAATAAAAATATAAATGTGGACAATTGTGGACATACCAATATTCATTGATTGTGAACTTACCAATACTCATTGAAACAGCTGTTTAATGTTCTGTAAATGTCAACAATCTGTAAAGATCCACATTAAATAAAATATGCTATTGTATCTTTGGTGTTATATCAATCAATAGGCTACATAATCTTGATTGAATTAGTAAACAATCTATGACATATCAGACATTTTCCCAATTGAGATTTGTATGCCATACAGTTATCACAACAACACAAGTATACAAAAATGTATTTGCAATCATTATTTCAATTATGCAGAATAACTTTCAGAGGTAGCCTAATTAAATGATAATGCATATCATCTCGGACAATACAAATAATTGATGTTATCAAACATCAAACTTACATAGTTGGTCATCCATGGCTTTCTTTTGAATTCCATGGCATCGCAAAATTTTCTAATTGAGACTTGGCACTCAAAATACATCACATACAACGTTTCCATAAAATCCAAGGAGAACATCACTTGAGGTGAATGTGGACTGCCAGGCCAATAGCCACACTGCATGATAGCAACAGCTTCATTGATACATTCAGAGTATTGAAACACTGTTTTGTGCTGAAAGCCTAAACGTGAATAGATGAAGACCAAAAATACAAAACATATAATTGGCTCCTGTAACCACAGGTGCTTGTTTATTGGGGGGACATACACACCTTTACAGACAAATACAAACATGTATTTGGCTTTTTATATGTAATGCATTTTGACTACCAGGTAGCAATTATTGGTAGGCCTATTGTCAATACAAAAGTAGGAATCCTGCAATTCTAGATTCTGCAAGGATAGAGCAAATTTAGTAATTTATGATTTATTGGTCAAACCCAACCTCAACAAAAAGTTGTTGAAATGCCATTAGGATTCAAGAAGGCTGAACCTTTTCTTGGACCCTACTCAATATTATAGTAAAACAAAAAAAAATGTATAGCCATAGCATATCATTAAACTTACCATTGGCATCAACACATGTTATTTGTTTCTTTTTGAGTGGGCATTTATTGCTGTGGCTACATTCACCATTTGATGTGACAAAGCCCTCATTTTCAACAGGAACATGAAAGAAATCCTAAAAATGAAGAACCAAATGGATATAACGTTATTAGAGCAAAGAAGTTAAAGTTGAAATAAAACATTATTATATCATTATTTGTTCCAATAACTGGGAATCAGAGCATTGATCACATATTGGACCAGTAAGCGCAGAGGAGAGTCGACTTTGAGTTACCATTCGAGCATCAAACCAATAAACAGTAAGGTCACTGATCTCAGGTCACAACAATTATGAAGCACATAGGAAATATATAACATTACTTACATTATAATAGAAAAGGCGATGATCTATTCTGGACGTTCTATGCATTTCCTGGACACAAGTAACACACAGGTGTCCAGTTGGGCTGCAGTCTAGGCATTTGAAATTACAACTTAGTCCTGACTGGCCACAACCAAAGCAAATTGTTTTGGTACTTGGACCAGAAAGGTTCTCTGCACCAGCCACAACTAAGTTGTATCTGATGCCTTCCCAAGCCAGCCTTTGCCTTCTCATTCTTAATTGATGAGTTGTAAATTCTGCATCGGACACCTGAAAATAACAACAATTATTACAGAGATAATATTGTAGAACAAGTTGAAATATAGTTAATATATTCAAGTAGATTGATTTCGCTACTATTGGGAAAATGATGTTTTTCTGCCCTCTTTAGAATAAATTTCTCCTCTTCAAGTAAAAATGACTCTCAGAGGAGGCAGGCCAAGCACTATCGTACAACACTAGCATATTGGAGATTAGGCCTATCGTTTAGACGTAGACGTTAAAACCTCGCCAAAGTCGATAAAACATATATCTAAATTTCATAAATAGCCATAGACTGAAAAGTTTGTTGTGCGCGCCTGAGATCTCAGGCGCAGCAGCAGACTTTCCTATGTAGGATCTTAGCTAAACTTGATTGAATCTTAGGCGCGCAAATTGCAATATTTTCAATCTGGAAATAGCCCACAGTTCTGTCCATAGAGAATATTGGAACATATTAATCATGGGCCATGGTATCACATGTAGGTCTATATATACTGGAATATGGCAGGATTGACCTTTTGATAGCACACATCATTCATAGCAAGATTGTTAAACCTAACCTACCTGAGCAACATCATCCTCATCTTCTTCAATCTCATCATCCATATACGGTGACGACTCCCAAGAAGCAGGATACTCTTGGTTGTCGGACAAGAACGGGAATTCTTCATCATTGATGTTATCAACTTGGGCAACAAGTGGGCTGTTGCATTGGAAAGAAGTCGAGCATTCATCAAATTTGCCTTTGGCTTGCGCTGACACGAATGCTTTCAAGCGATTTGTGCTCTTGTTGAATATGAACGTCTTGTTCTTGGGTTTTTTTTTAATTCTTTTTGTCGTTCGTTTCATTTCGTCTTGGTAAACTAGACTAGACAGTAAAAAGACAGAGAAATCAATAATGGTGGGAACGTCCTGATGGTCCAGTCTCATTTGTCATATTTGATGTAGCCTCTCATCTTCAGTGATCTGAGCGAGTTAAGATCATGCGCATACTGCATTGATTTCAGATGCAAGATCATCTGTAGTATGCCTGTGATCCATAGAAGCAAAGGGTGGATTAATTTTGAGGTGCCTAAGTATTGTAAATCTTTTGGCGCTTAATTATCGGACAATAATTGAGCGCCTTTCTATTAGGCTGATTTCGATCCCATTTTAAAACAAAGGACTGAAAACATATAAAAAGGTAAACTGTTCAGAAATAATTCATTCTCTAGTTAGAATTAATTGAGTAATACCAGTATCTCAGTTACTATTATTATATTATTATTATTATGGCTGAGCTATGCTTATTTTGTGAAAAGAATGTCAGTGCCAGACAAGAGGCCCTGTTATGTGATGGCTGTAGGAAGTGGCAGCACAGAACATGCGAGACAGGAATTTCACGTCAACAGTATAGGAGAGCAATTGCTTTTGATTTTAACTCAGCCGCGCATTTTGATTAAATTGTGACATAAATCTTCAGTTTTTCTTGCTTTTTCTGTTATCATCCGCGCAAAATTTCTCTTGGAAAATATACAGAGATAATCAAATGAAAACTCATAGAAAATCTTGAAATAGACTACATTTAAGTAATGCCATAGTTGTAATTTTAAATCTCTACAAAAGTTACGATGTGTTTTCGCCATTTTTGGCTTATTTTCCACGTTGGATTCGACTTCTTTGACCGTAGCCTCGTTTTCACGATGACGTCATCCGCGGTAAATTTTCAATAGAATGACAATAAACGCGCAAATTTTTTCATCATATTTTCATCAGCCGCGCAAAATACAAGAATTCCAGTCTGGGTTATGTTTGCCTCAAGTTTGTTTCTAGCCTAGGGCAATTCCATCGTGACCCACTTACAAGGTTGAGAGTGTTTTCTTTCAGGGCTTTAAAATTATTTTAACATTTGGCTTCATTTTTGTTACCAGTTTTTTAAAATGATAAGAGGGACATTATTATTCAAAATAATTTAACAGATATGAAAAATCAAGTAGATTAGAACGAGTTTACAAGCCATAACCCACTTACTGCAATCTGCCATGTTCCCCAATCAGACTGAAAAACATAAAATATCGTGGTCATCGTTTTACTTAGATATGATATCTTGAAAACACAATCGAATTTATTAAATGCCTTTATTCAATTTAAAAATAGCAATGAAGCTACGATGTTACCCACTTACGCGCAGTTTGTGATCCACTTAGAGCTACAAAGCAGATTATTATATGAGCTTCGACATTTTCTGTATTGAATTGAGGCTATACTGAATCTTATTATAACATATCTGATTTATTGTAATCATTAGTTGTAATACATTCTATCTGAAGAGTTCTCAGCCTCTAAACCTATATAGTCCTTGTCAAAACATCACATATTCTCCTACGATTTGCATCTTGATATTCTACTGTCTGCATAGGTTTATTATCTTGACTTGTTTGTTGTGTTTTTCTATACAAACTATAGGAATTTGCTGGATGGGAATTTGAAAAACATTCATGGCTATTGTTTTGTCACCATTTGCCTGACTATGCAACCCAATTAAAAATAGGTAGGCATGGTATATATTTAACTGTACTACGTTTGTAATTCAGGATTCCTAAACTTCCAAGTAGTTATTTCGGAAATCGAAAATTGCGTTTCTCATTTTTTTTGTAAAAAGAGCTTTACGCGTTCAACCCTCTTTCACTCCAATTCAGGATTCCAAAGCTACTGAAATCGCAAAAGATTATGTACCCACTAGACTGGTCCAAAAAACATGAAAGTTTGAAATGTTATCGGGCCCATCAATTTTCTTGTTCAGAATGCGTGCACACATTTTATTGTAATTTGACATTGGGAAGTGGGGTCCCAAGGCCCCTCTAAATTAATACGTAAAGCTAATGGGGAAAACGCTGATATTTTTCAAACGCTAATACGTCATGTTTGTGAAAACATATTCTAAAATTTGCTCACATGGCCGTGGAGGTAATGATCTGAATAATCTGAATTTATTAATTTAAATGTTTGAATCTTTATCATTGCCTTAAAACTATGGGGTTGAATACGATACATAAAAAAACGTGGCTTCTGCTGTAAAAAAGGATTAATCTATAAGTGTCTGCTGTCAATCTGTCAATCTAAAAATATTTCCGTGAAAGGTGTCACCGCCGTTGATATCGTAGTTTGAAGAAAGTTTGTAACTCGAGAAGGTCATTCTGTTGAACGGTGACTGTTTTATAGATTCAGATCATATTGATGTTGTTATTGAGATATTCATTATTGTTACGGTCGCTATTATTTAGATAAACAAAATATGGAATAAAGTTTAAATAAAGTTTCGAATAAAACGTTGGAAATCAAACAAAGATATCGCATATATTCGTATGTCGATTCCTATTTATATTCGTATTCATATTCATTAATTTATATTCGAATTTATAAAACATTTAATAAATTTTGGTCCACGGAGAACGGTGAAGCACGAGCGATCAACTGTTCCAAACGTCGAACGATGATAAAGTTCAGTAATCCACGAAGAATTTTACGAATACATTTTCGGAAGTCACATGTGAGCAGTTACATGTTCAAGCTTGAATTTATGAAGACATGGAATTATTTCTTTGTCACGTAGCAAGGGATATAGCTCTTTAAAAGTTTTCAAACATTTTGAGATTCAAGTAATTACCTACGTAGATCAAGTTGAACAATGTCAAAGGCTTTGTTTCCGAAGTTTTATTTCCCAAATGGCAGCTAGTTCTGTTATAAATTTTAACTGAGTTAAACAAAATGAACAGCTTTCTGAGTAATATTTTTGCTATCTGAGTAAAGCGGCGGTAGCAAGAATGAACATTTTAATAACAAGTTAACGACATATTGTGTCTATAAAACAGCCACCGTTCAACAGAATGACCTTCTCGAGTTACAAACTTTCTTCAAACTTCGATATCAAAATATGCGTTTGCAAAATATCAACGTTTTCCCCATTAGCTTTACGTATAAATTTAGAGGGGCCTTGGGACCCCATTTCTCAATGTCAAATTACAATAAAATTTGTGCACAACTTATTTTCAAAGCATTCTGAACAAGAAAATCGATGGGCCCGATAACATTTCAAACTTTCATGTTTTTTGGACCAGTCTAGTACCCATAGCCTATAGAATTCTAATCAGATTCTCTTTTTTCACAAATTTTCGCTTAAATCAGATATCCTGAATTCTACGTTGAGATAGATGTTAAGCCTATTAATGTTTTATTGTTAAATGTCTCATAATAGACCTACAGATAAAAAGACAGGGAATGATAAAGAATGAAAAAGATTTTACGAAATAGGAATATAATTGATTTTCATAAATTAGTAATGGTCTGTCTTTTCGATTCACAACAATTCTCTTTTTTATTATCAGAAAACTGTACAGATGTTTGGAAATAACAACCCAGAGTCAATGCAATACATATGTTTTGCAATGATTTAGTGACATTATGGCTCTCCTTCTTCATTTGTAACAATTGACCTAACCTTTTCAGTTACATCTCCGTATTTTCGGATTTTTGCCGTGTTTGTTATGAATGAAAATGAGATATTTCCTCTTTATGAAAAGAACATTTAATCTTCAAGATTACTTTCACAATTTGTTAATCCATAATCCACAGTTAATATCAGTGAATTGTCAATGTAACATTTGAAGCTTTTTATACAGAAATAATATTACGTCTGGAAGTAATATTACCTCCATGTCAAAAAAATAATATGAAATCATACAAACTGTTAAAAAACATCCATTCCTACTGTGTCAACTGTGTACATTTGAGGTTATCAAAATTAAGCTTGTTACGACTGCCGGTGTTTTTCTTCCTGGTCACTGTAACCATGAACTACTAAATACTAATTTGAAGCAACTTCATCTGTTAATCCCACAGAGTACAGTGGAACCCGCTGTGCTAGTCAAAATTGTCAACAATTTTCATTGCAGTTATCCAAATTTGCACATACCTGAAATTGTTTAAAAAAGACATGACTACAAAATAGTCAATAGATTTTAAAAGCCAGGTTGCATATGTGCGGGGATTTCAGTTATCGGAATTGCGCTTGCAATTCCATTGTGTTGTAGAATATTTACGGCTAAATAATAATCCGAAATTGAAAAGCTTTCTTATCAATCAAATTTTGTTCAAGAATATAATACACTGCTGTAATTTTATTTGAATGTTTTTTTAACATATCCATATATCTTTTCTGCTTATTCTTGTATGCCAGTGTGTATCTGCACAGTCTAGCATGGGAATTGAAAAATGTTTTTTTGAATAATTATGATATTGACAGGGATTTATTTGATTATGTTCCAATCCTTTAAAATCAAAACTACAGCCTACTTAATTGTTGTTATTAGGTTAAAATTTTTATCAAATGCGAAAATATTCAAATTTTCTCACATCACTGTTCCAGAACAGTCAGTAGGCCTAATGTTGGGTATCATGAGTATTGCCGTTAATATTGTGCATTGTCTGTATTATTATTTTTGAAAAATAGTGTATCGCATGATTAACATAATGCATAGAATGTTGCATTGTTAATCATAAATTTACATAGGTATACAAGCTTTCTTGAGATTGTTTTTGCTATGATTGTTTTTTTTGTTCCTAAGTAAGCAGTTATGATGTAAGAGTGTAATTTAGGTGCAGCTGCTGTCAGCAGCTCATAGGACTTCATGGGCCAGAAGGTCTATGAACCGCTATCAATATTTTCTGATAAAACATACACAGCAACATACATAGCAGAGAATAATGGTTTTGGAATTTGACTGCATTTTTGCTACTGATTTAAGCTTGTCAATATATTGCTCTATATAAGGCATTGTATCATAATATAATATGTGATATTGACTGAGTGTTCGTGACAATTTTAATTTGATAAATTAGGATCTATCCTACTTCTTTTGAAACTTAGAATAAAATCTGCATGTTTTTATTTTACTTCTGTTCACACATCATCAGAACGATTGTAATTAATTTTCTATTTTTTTATGACCAAGCAAAGTAATATCGTCTACATTGGCACATTGTCCACAACATACCTTTTTTAAACTTTCACCGGAGTTGCCGGCAACTGATTTCACTGTGTTTTGCTAGTTGTCACTTTCATCTTAATGTAGATTTAATCTTTTATTACTTATCTGATCAGTGTAATATGCATTTGTTTTTCAGAGTGAAAATCCTGGATCTCAAAATTGACGAGCAATACTTTAATACACTGTAGCAATCAATACACTGATATGATAAAGAAATGTTACACTCTGCTCACAAACCATCAAACATTACATGTGGTTGAATATTGATGATTTCACTTGCTGGATGTAATAACACAAAAAGCAGATGAAATTTACTTACAAGCTATACAACAACTTTTCTCTTAAACATTGGATCTTCTGCTGATATTTTAAAATTATCTATACATGCAGTTGTATTCTGGAATTATTATTGACGTTTGGGTATTATTATGATGGACTGATCTTTTTCAATGACCAGCTGATGAATCCAAACTATTACTCTCTTACGATTGAATTGTTGCACTGGCTCTCGCCAGGGTTCCAGTGTGACTTTATTATAGATCGTAATTGATTTAAATTAAATGTTTGATCTAATCTAAAATTAATATTGTGCTGTAATATGATGATTAACATTATATAGACAATATTTTGATTAGGCTATATGTGCAACATTTTGATAAGCAATCGTAAAAATATCTTAATTCAAAAAAATATGTTCTTGTTTCAAGAATCTGATGAGAATATTTGATTTGTAGTTCCAAATGCGCTAGCAAATATTATCTTAATTCAAGAAAATATATGCTTATTTCAAGAAAATGTTTGCTTATTTCAAGCACATATATGCTTATTTCAAGAATCCAACAATTCAGACTGCATTATATCTTCAGAAATGAAAGCAAAAAGGGTCTTGTTTTAAGCAAAAATTTGCTCATTTCAAGAAATTTAAGCTGGAAAAGAGAATAATATGTCAAGCAAATTTGTGCTTAAAATAAGAAAATATAACAAGCAAATTTGTTCTAGGGTAGGAATATTTGCTTCCTATGTGGACAAGTACATTTATTCTTATTTCAAGCAAAATTTCACTTATTTCAAGAAATTTTTTCCTTGATTTAAGCACATGGATTTTCCTGTGTAGCAACCTTTCGTTGTCCAGTTGTACGCAAATGTTGCGATAAATAGTAAATTGATATCTGGATTTTGAAATACTTTTCTTAAATGATTGAACAATGATAATTTGTTTTCTTCTTTGATATCTCTGTCGGCTTCATCAAGCAGTTCTTTGTCAGTATTAATGGGTTCCTTTACGTTACGTAATTCTGATTTGAGTTCAATGCTGTCATACGAGAATAATAACGTCAGTAATAAGTAACCTATCATAAAAATACCAGTTATGATACTCGGCACATTCGCACAAGTCATATGCAATCCCCACAATTGAAAATCAACATTAATTGTCGATGAACACAAAACTGCGCCCACTACCTGACCGATACATGCAATAGCATTATGTAGAAATATTATCATAGTTAATCTTGAATTTTTAACCATTCTAGCCATTTCACCAACAATTACAAGATAGCCAGCATAAGACAAACCAAATATAACTTTACCAATAATTAAATTATTTATTGATGTCTGTGTAGCATATAAGAAGGCCCCAACTACGCCAATGATAGATAAAACACACAAAATAATTCTCCCTCGTTTCATATGATCACTCAAGCGGCCAGTCAAAAAACCACCTAAGTAACCTGGGAAAGCTATCGAAAATAGAATACCATGATAAAAACTTACATCTTTTATGTTTAACTGATTTAAGTAAGCAACAGATGTAACACTTTGTATAATATGATCCATGCCTTGTATAAAATAGTACAGAGAAAATACCGCCAACGTTATCAATAGTTTAGCTTGCATATCTATATTCATTCCACTGGTGATATTATGTCTTCAGGAATGCTACCTGAACATCGAAATCCTATCATACTTGATTGATTTCAATGCATCTAGTGAAGCATGATGCATTTACTTTATCACAATAATATAAAAGCTTTCACAGTTATGGTTTGCCTACATCTTTGAAAGTGATTAATCTTACTATTGAATCAATTATTTTTATCTCGAAGCATATCCATTCCAATATGTGATTGTCGTAACTTCAATATAGAACAAAATCGATTTTCGCTATGACTGATATACGAGGCATTGTCTCTCTCTGTGAATTGAAAGCTTAACATAGACAGTAGACAGCTTAGAACAGTATGACTGCAACATTGAATGAGTTACTACGTAACCGATATATTGTTATCAAAGTAACAATATCCTATAATTACATTGAGCTACGTATCATCAGAAACTATAGTCTTCATGATCATTCTCCACTGGACAATTCAGGTACAATCTCAATATTAAAAAATGACAATCACAATTCAATTTAATTGAATTGACAGCCTTAAAAGGAAATCTGAAGACCAAAGATTTTTATAACGCCTTCCTCGAGTAGAGGAACACACCCATAGGAGATGGACTCAGTCCAGCTCAAAGATTGTTTGACTGACCATTATGGACAAGAATTTCAACCAATCCAGTCATGTTCATAGGAGACATTAAGTGAGAAATTGAAGCACTAGATAAAGCTGCGATGTCTCTTAAGACAAAAGCTAAAGAACGTTATGATCACTAACTGAAGTAAAATCAGGTGACATTGCTCGAATACAGTACCCATCAACCAAACGTTGGGATCGAATTGGTGAAGTTATGTCTCAGCATCCAAGAATGTGTCGCTACTACATCAAAACAGAAACTGGCCGTTCAGAAACGGAGTTTTCCTGAACAGATATTATGGCCCAAAGACAACAATACAACCATCATCTCCAACTACTCATCTCACAGACAAAGATGAAGAGCCACATAACACATGGAGTAGTCGGAAAATGGTGATACCCCTTGAGCGACAACCTATAATAGAGTGCAGGGAAAATCTCTCTAGATTATATTAGATAACTTCATAGTTTAATAATGCTCTTACATTTAAGGTTTCATGTTGTTAACAAAGAGAGTCTAGCTTGCTGACTGTCACGAACGCTTGTGTTTTATCAGAGTGTATATTCCAGTCATAAGTATTATTTTTCTTTTATTATCCAAACTGTTCTATACAAATGACTATGTTGAAGAAACGATATGGTATTACGAATAAGTTGTTAATGGAGACTATTTATTGCAGAAAAATTGTAAGACCTTTCTGTATAAATATTGTATAAAATCAAAAAATTATTATTTTTAGGAATGAATTAATTCTGTCTATGATTCAAATCTTTGCCAGTGACGCCTTTCTGTATACAAAACACGTAAGTACAATTATCAATACAAATGAAAAGATGCTTGAAACTGCAAAGAGATTATTAAACCATATTGATGTCAAAAATCCTACTATTGTAATTCCACTAACTTTGAAACAGCAGCGCATTGCTTCTACAAAGCTTTTCATGTCTAGAGGAACAAGTTTTGAAACCATCGAAAGTAGGAACACTCTCTCTGCCAATTCTAAACATGAAGTTAGTATTGTATACAAATAGAACATTACAAAACTTAGATGGATAAGCTCCTTAAACATAACAGTTGCCAATAGCAATAACGGTAGCGTGATCATCAGTGTAGCCAATATGATCAACATGGAATAGTCTGTAGCAAAACGCGCAACATAGCCGAGACTAATCGTTGCAATAAAAAAAGAAACAGCCATTATAAGATGCACCGTTGCAATTTCGGATGTATTATAATTGAATATGGTAGTGGATACCAGTGGAATAAATATATAGCAACCTTTCGTTGTCCAGTTGTACGCAAATGTAGCGATAAATAGTAAATTGATATCTGGATTTTGAAATACTTTTCTTAAATGATTGAACAATGATAATTTGTTTTCTTCTTTGATATCTCTGTTTGCTTCATCAAGCAGTTCTTTGTCAGTATTAATGGGTTCCTTTACGTTACGTAATTCTGGTTTGAGTTCAATGCTGTCATACGAGAATAATAACGTCAGTAATAAGTAAGCTATCATAAAAATACCAGTTATGATACTCGGCACATTCGCACCAGTCATATGCAATCCCCACAATTGAAAATCAACATTAATTGTCGATGAACACAAAACCGCGCCCACTACCTGACCGATACATGCAATAGCATTCTGTAGAAATATTATCATAGTTAATCTTGAATTTTTAACCATTCTAGCCATTTCACCAACAATTACAGGATAGCCAGCATAAGACAAACCAAATATAACTTTACCAATAATTAAATTATTTATTGATGACGGTGTAGCATATAAGAAGACCCCAACTATGCCAATGATAGATATAACACACAAAATAATTCTCCCTCGTTTCATATGATCACTTAAGCGGCCAGTCAAAATACCACCTAAGTAACCTGGGAAAGCTATCGAAAATAGAATACCATGATAAAAACTTATATCTTTTATGTTTAACTGATTTAAGTAAGCAACAGATGTAACACTTTGTATAATATGATCCATGCCTTGTATAAAATAGTACAGAGAAAATATTGCCAACGTTATCAATAGTTTAGCTTGCATACCTAAATTCATTCCACTCGTGAAATTATGTCTTCAGGAATGCTACCTGAACATCGAAATCCTATCGTACTTGATTGATTTCAATGCATCTAGTGAAGCATGATGCATTTACTTTATCACAATAATATAAAAGCTTTCACAGTTATGGTTTGCCTACATCTTTGAAAGTGATTAATCTTACTATTGAATCAATTGTTTTTATCTCGAAGCATATCCATTTCAATATGTGTTTGTCGTAACTACGATATAGGGCAAAATCGATTTTCGCTATGACTGATATACGAGGCATTGTCTCTCTCTGTGAATTGAAAGCTTAACATAGACAGTAGACAGCTTAGAACAGTATGACTGCAACATTGAATGAGTTACTACATAACCGATATATTGTTATCAAAGTAACAATATCCTATAATTACATTGAGCTTCGTATCATCAGAAACTATAGTCTTCATGATCATTCTCCACTGGACAATTCAGGTACAATCTGCAATATTAAAAAATGACAATCACAATTCAATTTAATTGAATTGACAGCCTTAAAAGGAAATCTGAAGACAAAAGATTTTTATAACGCCTTCCTCGAGTAGAGGAACACACCCATAGGAGATGGACTCAGTCCAGCTCAAAGATTGTTTGACTGACCATTATGGACAAGAATTCCAATCAATGCAGCCATGTTCATAGGAGACATCAAATGAGAAATTGAAGCACTAGATAAAGCTGCGATGTCTGTTAAGACAAAAGCTGAAGAACGTTATGATCACTAACTGAGGTAAAAGCAGGTGACATTGCTCGAATACAGTACCCATCAACCAAACGTTGGGATCGAATTGGTGAAGCTATGTTTCAGCATCCAAGAATGCGTCGCTACTACATCAAAACAGAAACTGGCCGTTTAGAAACGGAATTTTCCTGAACAGATATTATGGCCCAAAGACAACAATACAACCATCATCTCCAACTACTCATCTCACAGACGAAGATGAAGAGCCACACAACACATGGAGTAGTGGGAAAATGGTGAGACCCCTTGAGCGACAACCTATAATAGAGGGCAGGGAATATCTCTCTAGATTATATCTGATAACGTCATAGTTTAATAATGCTCTTATATTTAAGGTTTCATGTTGTTAAGAAAGAGAGTCTAGCTTGCTGACTGTCACGAACGCTTGTGTTTTATCAGAGTGTATTTTCCAATCATAAGCATTATTTTTATTTTGTTATCCAAACTGTTCTATACAAATGGCTATGGTGAAGAAACGATATGGTATTGCGAATAAGTTGTTAATGGAGATTATTTATTGCATAAAATTTGTAAGACCTTTCTGTATAAATATTGTATAAAATCAAAAAATATTATCTTTAGGAATGAATTAATTCTGTCTATGATTCAAATCTTTGCCAGTGACGCCTTTCTGTATACAAAACACGTAAGTACAATTATCAATACAAATGAAAAGATGCTTGAAACTGCAAAGAGATTATTAAACCATATTGATGTCAAAAATCCTACTATTGTAATTCCACTAACTTTGAAGCAGCACCGCATTGCTTCCACAAAGCATCTCATGTCACGAGGAACAAGTTTTGAAACCATTGAAAGAAGGAACACTCTATCTGCCAATTCTAAACATGAAGTTAGTATTGTATACAAATAGAACATTACAAAACTTAGATGGAAAAGCTCTTTAAACATAACAGTTGCCAATAGCAGTAACGGAAGTGTCATCATCATTGCCGCCATTATGATCAACATGGAATAGTCTGTAGCAAAACGCGCAACATAGCCGAGACTAATCGTTGCAATAAAAATAGAAGCCGCCATTATAAGATGCATGGTAGCAATTTCGGATGTAATATAAATGAATACGGTAGTGGATACTATTGGAATTAATATATAGCAACCTTTTGTAGTCCAGTTGTACGCAAATGTAGCGATAAATAGTAAATTGATATCTGGATTTTGAAATACTTTTTTTAAATGATTGAACAATGAGAATTTGTTTTCTTCTTTGATATCTCTGTCGGCTTCATCAAGCAGTTCTTTGTCAGTATTAATGGGTTCCTTTACGCTACTTAATTCTGAATTGAGCTCAATGCTGTCATACGAGAATAATAACGTCAGTAATAAGTAAGCTATCATAAAAATACCAGTTATGATACTCGGCACATTCGCACCAGTCATATGCAATCCCCACAATTGAAAATCAACATTAATTGTCGATGAACACAAAACTGCGCCCATTACCTGACCGATACATGCAATAGCATTATGTAGAAATATTATCATAGTTAATCTTGAATCTTTAACCATTCTAGCCATTTCACCAACAATTACAAGATAGCCAGCATAAGACAAACCAAATATAACCGTAGCGCGATGATTGCGACAAAGGCCTTATTCACGGTTGCGTGAAGAGCAAATTTGGGCAAAAAACACGCACATTTTGGCATAAATTGTCCATTTATTAAAAATATTTATAGCGAAAACAATCAATACGGTTGGAAATCATATCAGAGAATGAAAATATAACATTGAAAACAAGTCATACCTTTCAATTCATTACGGCGAATATATTATTTACTATATTATGTTCATAACTTTTGAATTTCTTACATTGTTAATGGCGATTTAATACAGCAGAAGTTAGTGGCAGCAAAATTATCGATATCTGATAAGCGACGAGGGCTATAAACACAGTACGGTTGGAATATTACAGAACATGTTCTGATCTAAATTAAGCTGTTAAAATAAGTTTCCAAATCGTTGTAAATCATATATCGTTGCCAATGGAAAACATAGCATTATTCATGTTTCAAACATGAAATGGAGCTTGTAAATAACGGCATCCTAAGCAATCTATGATCTCAAACTTCACCCAAAACGTGTATAGGTCCTTCGAGAAAGACGTTCATGTGCTTTGGCAATGACTGGCCTTTTTATCTAGCCTCCATCTATAAGTATTTCTGTCATGAAAGTGAAGCGATTTTATGTTTAGTTTCCGCCCCTTTATTGGGGGCAACACTCCCCGTTTTACCGATGATCTTCTGTACAATGCAGATAGCGCCGCTACAGGAATAAGTTTTTGCGTAGAATGAAATGATAGGTCTACAGCTACATTAACTGTGTGATTATAACTAAAGTGATACCTTACCAAGGAAATAATTTTAAATCCACCTCCTTAAAATCGCAAATCGAATTCAAAAGGTTTATAGTATTTTATGAGGTACAGCAAGCCTAGGGGGATACACATTACACTGTTTTTGAATGTCTAAGAAACATTACCAAAATGTGTAGTATTTGATTTATTTTATTTATATTTACAGCTATGTCAGCTGACATCAAGCGCTGTTTTACTGCTATTAGATAATTATATCTAGTGTTTATTATAAGTGCACAAGTAGCACAGCGGCTAAGTGCCCGGAGAGACCTTCATGCGATTCTTTGTCGGTTAATATGTTATTTGCAATTGCCTATAAATGGTTATATCTCCTCCAAAAGAACAGAAGCAATATCATGCAGAAATAATAATATCAGAAGGCAGGAACATATTTTTACAGTAAAATCGAAAACAATGAAGCAATCATTTTTCCATATTTCAGGAATTATCAAAAGAACAGAAGCAATATAATGCAGAAATAGTAATATCAGAAGGCAGGAACATATTTTTACAGTAAAATCAAAAACAATGAAGCAATAATTTTTCCATATTTCAGGAATTATAGATTATAATAACATTATACAGTGCTTAGAAGTGACGCTATACAAATATAGTTTTCTTATTATTATTATTATTATTATTATTATTATTATAATTATTATCATTATCATTATTATTATTATTATTGCTATATTATTACTATTACTATTACCATAACCATTACTATTGCTATTATTATTATAACTATTATTATTACTATTATTATTATTATTATTAAGCATTGATTTTGAGTATATTAAATTATAATATAATTGGATATATAATTGAGTATATTGAAGTACATTATAAATTTGCGTGGGTATAAAACTGCAACCTACCATAACACATGATTTGAAGAAGAAAATTTTTTGCAATGAAATTCATCAGTTCCAAGGGAAGGGAATTATCAGACATGCAAATGACTAAGGTTGGTCAGGCATCATAAAAAAAACCTCGAGTGTGGCAATTAACTGCTTGAGCAGCAGCATTCCTTGGAGTAGTCACTCTATTTATGGCACGATTCATTCTGTGATTTAAATATTCCACCGACTGCTGTTGGAAGCAATGGATATTACCAAAATTTTCATATAGCCACGGTATATGTAGTAATAAGTGGATATATGTTGAGAAGCTAGAAGGACAGAATGCTCTTCTAAAGTTTGCCAGAAAGTCAACTATATTATTTTTAAGAGCAGCATATGTTTCATTGTCATTTGTAGTTCTGATAGATTCCCATACACTATGCCAAGCAGAAAAGGCTTTTTCAATCTCTTCTATTTTTTGTAATGACAGCTCAAAACAGAATGAAGGTAATTTTTCTCCACAGAAAACATTAGAAAACATTTTTTTTCTCATAGACATGGTCAATTTTGAAAATTTAGTTCCTTCGCTGTCATTACCTTTCATAGAAAAGCCTGTGATGCCTTCTGATTGACATAATGCATTGAACTTTTCCCTTCCCCTGTCACTGATAAGATCAAGGCAGCGTTGAAAGAGCTGATCACTGACTCTAAGATAACAATGCATAGTATCAATGAACACAAAGTTGAATTTGCTTGAATCTACAAGAGGTTTGTTGCCGTCATTGTTATACCCAGGGTCAGTATCAAGCAGCGTGGGAAGGACAAACTTTTCCTCGATCAGCTGATAGCGGGGTACGCAAATATGATTGAATTTGTTGTTAGGAATGCAACAATAGTCCCAATCCACTTTACTGCACTTACAATAAATACATGTGTTATGGCCAGTAGCAGCTTTATACCCCAGTATTGTCAGCATTGTTTTGTAATCAACGCACAAGTTGTGCTCCAACTGCACATCAGAATCAAATTCTTGAGACATGAATGATGGTAACTTCTGCCAGAAGCCACTAGCTTTATGAAGATCATAAGTCTCTGCACCTGGAAGAGAATCGACACAGAATGTGTTAGATAATTATGAAAAATAAGCTCCATCTTTACATGTTTTCATGTAGGTCAGTAGGATATAAATTATCAGACTAACAAGATTGATTTTGTTGTTGAAATCTATTGGTCTCAAATAAAAAGTTAAATCTCAATCCAAAACCCTAAATTTATATCACAAATATACGACAAATAGAAGTAAGGAGTAAATTTGTATTGAAGTCAAGCACCTGAAACGTTTTTTTCAATATATGATACATAGGGTGATTCTGCTAGCAGGATTTTGAACGCCATAGTATATCGTCTACATTGCAACTAATTTAATGTGTATATGACAGACAGCTATGAAATTATGGCAACTGCTGCTATGAGCAGGTGGCCTTTTTATACAGGGTTGATTCGATATAAATATTATTTCAAGTGTGACCATCATAAATAGTGGTCAATGTATAGAGTGACTGTTAAAACAGGTCTGGCAGTATCAACAGATGAGGTGGTAGAAATCTAAGGACTTTGTTTTCAATACAGCATATGTAATTATTGTAACTTGATAGAACTATTTGAAGGTAAGCTTACACTAATAACATAATTTATAGATGGTTTACCTGGAACTGAATGAAGAGGTATGATGTTATCAGCATTTTGACTTCCATCTACATGAGTTACAGAAAAGGTACAATTTGCTCGAAATTTGGTGGTGTTGTGACCATCAGCAGAGTATTTGAGTCTTATCACTTTGTCAGAAGAGGATGCCATCCTCGTTTCTATGAATTTTCTGAACACGCTAATGATATTAGAAGCTTTCCTATCAGCGTCCTGTCGTGCCTTGCGGACTTTGAGTAACGATGGTTGATTATTTTCTGAAAATGAATGAATATATAAGCATGTGAGGAATGATAGTTGAAACATTTTAAGCTACATTTGAAGTTATGGATGTAAAACAGTTGACCAGAATCAAGATTCGTGTCTATACAGTCAAACATATTATATCGGTTACCTCTATACAGCGGCAAAATTGTATTCTATTAAACAAACCCTGTTTATTAAGGTCACCTGTCTATAATGGTAGATTTATCTATCCTCATATAGCTGGCTGTTATATAGAGGTTTCACTGTATATATGGTCAATTAAGCTTTATAGGAAATCAACTATTAAATTTTCAACAACTAAAATGGAAGGCTATTATGTATGTTTATTTAGATCTTTAAACTGTGGGCTGTAGGCTACACAGGTATTACCATCAACTGAAATCCTTACCCTTCATAGCTAAGAAGCCTCTTTGTGAAGTTTTGGTGTCATCTAGCCGTTTACTCATTTTTCTTGGTGACACAACTTTTGTTAGGGCATGCTTCTCTCCTGTCAGTTTCTCAACTTCTTCTCTGATGACTTTAAGTTTTCGTTGAATTGTTCGTTTTGACTTTCCTCTTGTTCCAGGTGTTGACTTCCTTGCAAGGGATCTTCGTAATGCAGCAACAGTTTCGTCTTTACTGCAAAGTTCATTTTGTAAAGATGCAATCTTTTCATGCAAGCAATTAATTGCAGATCTTGAGTACACAGCAACAACAGGAAAAGACCCAAAATGGCCATTACTGAGCTTTTTTTCAAATGCTGCAAACTTAGATGAATTCGATTGCAATTTTAAATATCTTCCTTTCAGACGAAATATTTTTGTGCGGACATTTGGCTCCAATGACTCAATGCTTTCTGCTGATAAAACATCTTTTATTGATTCAATGATGGAGATTTGGCTGAGTTCAGCATAATTTTTTAATAAAGATTTTTTTTTCAAGTCTTGGATAACATCCCAATATGTCACAGATTGTCTACATTTTTCCATTATTCCAGTAAAACCCTCTCAAAAGTAACTTTGACAGATAATGAGTACAGCTGCACTTTTGGTACCTTCCGTATAGTTGATTTCACATTTGTCACAGACGTCTTGATATCACGCCTTGTAACAGTCAGCAATTTTATTTTTGTTTCAAAACTAGGAATAAGACGTCTGAAAATTTGAGAACAGCCTGGTGAGACGGTATACTGTATCTTGAAAGAGCTACGCCTGCAATTAAGTAATCGATGCTCAATTTTTTTAGATAAAACTTCCCAAGCACCACGGCACTCGTAGCTTGAACCTCTTTGCATGTTATAACTACAAACAAAAGTAATTGAAATAAATTAAAAATATACTAATATGAGTCATCATCCATCTACTCATGTCTCTATGTAGTGGATATGAAGTATGGTAAAATAAACTTAAACATTCATAATCAACTAGGAAGGCAGTCCATTCAAAAAGCACAATTTTAATTCAGTGTTACATAATATAGCATTGAAATTCTTTCTGGAATTTACATTGTGATTTTAGAATGATATGAGACCATATTCAGTTTTATATAATACAGTAATATAAATTCTTGAATTAAATGTATTGCCAATGTATTTATAGATTGCATTCAGGTAAATATAATCATTGTCTATGTATATGATAATGAATGAATGAAGTCACGCACAGCGTAGTAAAAATTGCCTCCAGTGCATCATCAAAATAGAATCAATTAGTCTCCTCACCCAGCATGGCCAAGAACAAAGCATACAACAGAAATAAGTAGACGAAATGAAATGAATGACCAAAGGGCAAAACACTATGAACTGACTGTGTTTTAAACAAGGCATTATACGTCTATCATTTCTCAGTACTGTTGTTACCTGACATAGTTAGACACAAAGACAGACATATGTCTATCGTTTGAAATGAATAGACATTGGCAGAAAAACAACGTTGACTAGTCAATTTCGTCGGCGTTGTTGGCTTGGCTTGGCAGGCTTAGTTGATGTTGATGTAATGAGAAGGCCAATATTGAACAGAAAAACGCAAGGCAAGGCGACAGACGACAGTCTTCCATAAACTATGGCATCTGATCAGATAATATAGCACGTCAATAACAACTAAATAATCCAATCCCCTATGAAATAATATATAATATCTTGAACTTTCAGCTTTTAGGCCAAGTCTTGCTATAATTACTTTGCGCCGCTAGACACGCTGATGATCGCTGTTGTTTTGAAATGTTGGCTAGGCTAGGCCTATAGCATGATTTCCAATATGTTCGAGAACTATTGAATAAAAGCGATTACAGTCGATAAATAAAGCCAAAAAAAATGAAATACAATAAAAGTTAATATTTGGTTATAATATAATAAAATTCTGGATGATGTGCCGTACTTTAAAAAGAAACACGACAAAAAATACTGAATTTAACTGAACAGAGAGCCGCCATCATTAAAATGATCAAATTGCGCCTTTTCTCTCAAAGTAGATGGGGTTTCTCCCCTACATCTTTGGACATGCGCATCTTGAAATAGCGCTTTTAGCACGCTACGCTTTACCAATAATTAAATTATTTATTGATGTCTGTGTAGCATATAAGAAGGCCCCAACTACGCCAATGATAGATAAAACACACAAAATAATTCTCCCTCGTTTCATATGATCACTCAAGCGGCCAGTCAAAAAACCACCTAAGTAACCTGGGAAAGCTATCGAAAATAGAATACCATGATAAAAACTTACATCTTTTATGTTTAACTGATTTAAGTAAGCAACAGATGTAACACTTTGTATAATATGATCTATTACGGTGGCTTTTTGTGGAATGAAGAGGACTGTATATGTGATAAAATGATTTGGTTATATTGCTCAGATACCACGTAATAAATGATTATGCCTTGATTCTAATTGCTATGTGAATTATGTGTATATGATATTAATGAATAATTGTTACCGACAATTTCGTGATGAATTCTTTATCTTGGATGTGTTTGTGTGAATCTCCTGAAGATTACTTTTGATGAATGAAACCAAAGATATGACAACCGATGACTTCTATTTTGAGTATTTTATTAAACATAATAAATGGTGCAGTATGTATATATGACTGCATAACGTAACATGATGAATTGAACTGTAACTTAACTCTGTATTAACAATTGAATATATGTTGAAAGTGAACTGTATTTATATGAATGTTACATGCCTGAGGTATAATATTGATGGGGTTTCACGCATGTATACAGAACGTGTTCTATTGTAAATATTACTGCATTAATATTTTTATGTTGTAATTTATTTAACTATGTTGGCAATACATGAATGTAAATTATGAATATAAATTAAACTAACGATTATAATAAATTTAACTACAGCATGGTTTTAATAGTAAAGGTTGATATTGATAGTCGTAAAATGTTTTCACGAGGACGAGGCTAACATAGTCCCCCCGTGACGACGAGTGCCAGTTGTCACTGATGAGCCTCTAATAGGCATAGCTTAGCTATTGGACGAGTGATAATTGAATTTGTTTTTGTCTTGAGTTGAACAGATCGGACAAGACCATCTTCGCCAGGGTACGTCTGAACAATGATTGCCAATGGCCATTCTCCTCTCACCAGATTGTCTTCTCGTAGTAGGACAAGATCGCCTTTCTTTAATTGTTGGTTGATGGACTTCCATTTGGTACGTTGGGTGAGGGTTGGTAGGTATTCTTGAAGCCAGCGTGACCAGAACAGGTTGACAAGATGTTGGGCGCGTCTCCAGGACTTTCTCAGAAGGACATCAGCATCGGCGAAGATACCTGGGGAAAAAGAAGAACAAGCACGCACAAGGAGAAAATGATTTGGTGTCAGCGGTGTTACGTCATCAACGTCGTCGGATGCCTTCGTCAGTGGTCGTTGGTTGAGGATCGATTCTACTTCTGTAAGGATGGTTGAAAAGGTTTCAGTCTTCAAAGTGTGATGTTGGATGATAGTTTTCATGGCACGTTTGACACTTCCGACAAGGCGTTCCCATGTACCTCCCATGTGCGGTGATGATGGCGGGTTGAATTTCCATTTGACGTTGTTTTGTTGTAGATGCGATGTGATTTGTTGTTGGTTCCACTGTGAGATTGATTCTCTGATTTCGCGTTCAGCTCCAACAAAGTTGGTTCCGTTGTCACTGTGAATTACAAGTGGATTACCTCTACGGGCAACAAATCTTCTTAGGACATTGATAAAACTATCAGTTGATAATGAGTTAGTTGATTCTAAATGTATAGCTCTGGTTGACATACATGTAAATAAACAACACCAATGTTTTTCAGTGGACCGTTTTACTTTAATATTGAATGGCCCAAAATAGTCAATTCCAGTTTTTTCGAAAGGGTAACCTGTTGTTACTCTTGATGATGGCAAATCAGACATTAATTGTTGTGATGGTCGTGCAGATAGAATTTTGCAAGTAATACATTTACTTTTAATTGTTTTTGCTAATGATCTAATTCTAGTAATCCAATAATTGTTTCTAGTTTTTACTATCATAGCGTTTATACCTCCATGGGCTGTTTTGATGTGGACGTCATTCAGGATAGATGTTGATAGTGGATGGCTTCTAGGTATGATGATTGGATGTTTGGCTTCATCTGGAATTTTTGCATGTTTTAATCTACCACCAACTCGGAGTACTCCATGAATGTCCAAGTACGGCTTCAGATTGAGAATGTTACTATTGTTGGGACATGTTGATTTTGTCTGAAGTTGATGTATTTCTCCAGAGAATTCTTGATGTTGGACAAATTTGATGATTGCAGTTGTAGCTTGTTGAAGTTCTTCCAAGGTGGGTGAGATAGGTTCATTGTTGCGACTTGTAGAAAGACATCTTCTTTTGAATGAGAGACAAGTTGCCATGACTCTGCGTAACTTGTGCCAAGACGAGTACTTGGAAATAAAATTATTAAAAGTACAAACATCAGGATTAACAATAGTATTATTAAATGTTTTTTGTTTGTATTCTAAATTTGTTGTATCGAGTAAAGGTTGACTAGGCCATTGAGTTTGATCGTTCAGTAGAAAGGATGGGCCTGTTATCCAGCGATGATCATTGGTTAAGTTTTTTGGATCTATGCCACGAGAAGCGTCATCAGCTGGATTGAGGGTTGTTGGACAATATAACCATTGTTCTGGTGATGTCATCTCTCTTATCTCTGTAACTCTGTTGCAAATGAAAACATGATATCGTTTGCTGTTATTTTTAATGTATGCAAGAGTTGTTTTAGAATCTGACCATAGAAAGGTCTGCTTTATTTCAATTTGTAGTTCATTTTTTAACATGCTGCATAACCTAGAACCCATTAATGCAGCTTGTAATTCAAGGCGTGGCATTGAAAGTTCCTTTAGTGGAGCACAGCGAGACTTCCCTACCAAGAACGAACAAGATGTGATGTTCTCATATTGATACCGTATGTAGGCCACTGCACCATAACCAACTTCAGAGGCGTCACAGAATATATGGAGTTGACATGTTGCTTGCTGATTAGGTGGTTCAAGCCATCTTTGAATTTTTAATTTTTCGATATTGAGAAGTGATTCTTTCCATGTTGCCCATTCTTCGGCGATTTCGGTAGGTAGTTCATCGTCCCAGTTGAGTTTTGACTTCCAAAGTTGTTGGATGAGGAGTTTCGGTTTGAGTAGAACTGGTGCCAAGACGCCATCTGGACAGAACATTGTGCTGACGGAGGACAGAATTCCACGTTTTGTATTTGCCTTTTGTAGAGAATCTAAATTTACTTTATAAACAAACGCATCATTAGAAATATCCCATTTTACCCCTAAGGCTCTTTGGATATCTGGTGTTTCAAAGTCAAGATTGATATTTTTTAAGCTACGATCGGATTCTGGGATTGAGTTCATCACTTCTTGTGAAGTCGAAAGCCATTTTGTTAGAACAAAGCCTTTGTTTTTGAATAATTGCCTCATTTGTGTAGCGATTTTGATTGCCTCCTCTGCATTGTCTGTGGATGTTAATAAATCATCCATGTAGAACTGATTTCGTACTATGTTTTCGATGTTTTTTCCAAACTGGCCTACTTGATCGGTCGCTGCTTTTGTTAACGCATATAGTGCGCAGCACGGTGAGTCGGTGGCTCCAAATATATGAACTTTCATTCGATGAACTGATGGAGGTTTTGATAGATCCCCATCTGACCACCACAGGAACCTAAGAGCATCTCGATCTTCTTTGGCTACTTTAACTTGGTGGAACATTTGCTGGACGTCAGCCATGATTGGAATCTGTTTGAGACGAAATCTTAAGAGACACCCAAGTAGAGAATTTAACAAATCTGGACCAGTAATTAATTGTTCGTTTAGAGATGTTCCCTTATATCTAGATGCTGCATCGAATACTACTCGTACTTTTCCTGGTTTGTTTGGATTTCTAACTCCTTGATGTGGTAAGTACCATGTTTTATTATTACTTTCATTTTCTAATTGATGTTCGTTTAATTTCTCTGCTTGACCTTCTGCTAAGTATTTATTGATTTCCTTAGCGTATATTTCGAAATAACTAGGGTCCCGAATAAAGCGTTTTCTTAATTGTTCAGCCCGAACCTCAGCTATGATTTTGTTATTGGGCAGCTCAGGATTGTCATTTTTCCAAAGTAGTCCGATTTCGTACTTTCCATCTATAAATTGCGTTTTTTCTAATGTTGAAATTGCTTTTCGATCTTCTGGTGAGATAGGTTTCTCAAAATTATATTTTGTTCTGAAACTTTCGGTTGTCCAAAACCTTTTAAGCAAACAGTCATCGATATATTTTTCATTTTTGATAGATAGTGTATTAATTATCGCTGTTTGTTTGGTAGTCTTCCCTCCAAACAAGCTCCAACCGAGAGGTGTTCTAACTGCATATGGGGCTGAAGGCTTTCCTTTGCGGCATTCTATGGGCATTAGTAAATCTGGAGCATTTGCACCAATTAAGACTTTAACTCGATGACCTTTAGCTATGTTAATAGGTAATCCTTGTAAATGACTATGTCTTGAAATAATACCTTGAGTAGGAAGGGCACAGTTGGGTAGCTCTAAATTTGGTACAGACCAGACCTCCTTAATTTCATGTTTTGATTGGTTGTATTCACTGCTAACTCTTAATGATATTTTGCTGGCTTTTGTAACACTTTGACCAGCTATTGTTTTTATGTCTAACATTAATGGTGTGCCTTTTATTCCTAGATTTGTAGTTATTTCTTCATCTATTAGGGTGGCTTGACTTCCCGGATCTAAGAGGGCTAAGGTTTCAATTTCTCCTTTAGGACCATGCACTTTGATTTTTAAGACTTGTAAAAACGTATTGTTTTCATTTGATGTAGTATTTGTCACAGCAGCTGTCGTGCTTGTATTTTCGCGCGATTGTGTTTGTTGATTAGATGAAGATGGGTTTTCTTTGTGTAATAAAGTGTGGTGTAGACCATGGCATGTTTTGCATCGAAATTTTGATTGGCATTCATTTGCTCGATGATTTTTTCGAAAGCAGTTAAAGCATAGTGATAAATCTGCAATTGATTTTCTTTTTTCGTCGATTGTTTTATCTTTGAAAGACTGGCAATTCCAAATTGTATGTTTTTCTTTGCAAACGAAACAATTGAAGTTGTGTGATGACTTTTTTGATTCAATGGCGTTAATTGTGATCGTTTTATTGTTTTTGCTCGATGTTTTAGCTTGATTTTCAGAACCCAAATTTCCCCAAACCGCATCTGTTGCAGCCAACATTTCACTTTTAATAAACTTAATTAATTGATTTAAATCCGGCTCTTTCTCTTTTGCTCTTATATCGACAATTTTGCGTTTCCATCTAAATTGCATATGAGTAGGTAAACGTTTTGCAATTGCAAACAATGAAATAGACGAATTAATATCTCCGTAGTAATTTAATTGTTCTAGGGCAGACGAGCAGGCATTCAATAGGGCTCCGCGCCGAGATTTGCGCAATGATTTATGGGATAGCTAGTCAGACAAACAATTTTGACTGCGTGATCAGTCGGTTACGTTCGTACTGTCTTGATTATTATTTTGGTTGTTTTGATCTTAATGTATTACTACGGAAAATAATGAAAAACTCAGTTAAATAGCAGAAAACATTACTACTGGTGGACATGTAAGTCAGACTCCAATAATATATAGGATATTCCAAAACCAAAACGCATTTTTTTAGCTTACCAAATCCTAGACATTTCGTAGCGAATTAACATTGCAGAAATGAATTGAAAAATGAATGCAGTTACAACTTCTACAAATTGTTAAAGAAAAAACAAAGTTGAACTGAACAAATATATTAATATTGTTACCACACAAATATTACTTACAACAGAGTACAAAAAATATAGCAATTTACCGTTTCACGTTGTTAAATGTCGTTGATTGAACTATCCTGGTAGAAATATTCATATCTGCACGCGCACTATTCAAGTGCATTCAAACTCATTTCAATTTACATTCAAATGTATAACATAATATAATACTGAACACTTTACGACTAGTAAAATATATGTATGACCAATATAGGCAATAGACAAGCAACTGTTTCTGGCCACTAGCAGTAATCATGACTGCTCAGAGAACAAGGAACTGACCAGGTAGCTTTTCAATCTTTCAGAGGCATGGCCTATGTCGCCGTTGTAGTATCTCATATCTGATCATCATTGTCAATTTATGTTCATCTTCATCGTATTCATATGTATCTACACAAGAATATTACCTGTAATTCATTCAAGTAACAAATTATGATAAACATATCCTTAAATTGAAGTCCAATGTTATGCCGCTTTAGAATGAAGTGTGTCTGCCACATATTCACGTAAAATAGTGATATTTGCCTGTGATGATCTCATATTTAATGCCAGTTTACCAGCTTTTTTCCACTCATGTGAGTCATATTTCATATTTCAGATACCAAAGTTTAAACTTTTATATCAATTGCTGCAATGAGTGTTTCAACACAAGCAAATCATTAATTTCTTACGGCAGTGTTTTCTTCGAAGTTGAATTCGAGCCAATCTGTAAATAGCGTAACAGTTTCAACCATCTCGACAGCTTATAAACTTCATTCAGCAGGCATATTTCAAGCTAAACGATTTAAATAGCCAATAAAAGCATGTAGATATAATATATCAAAATGAAATCGAGCTTAAAAACTTCAAATCTTGGTATCAATTGCGAGAAAACACATACAAGTTGCATTCTAGCCAACGTATAAACAGAGTTACATTTCAACAATTTTCGGTAGTATATATACTTCATTCAGCAGGCTCATCTCCAGATAAAACGATTGAAATACCCAATAAAAGCATGATGATATAATAAGTAAAAATAGAATCTAGTTCACAGACTTTAAATCTAGGTTTAAACTACGAGAAAACACATCCAAGTTGCATTCGAGCCAACATATAAACAGCGTTACAGTTCAACAATCTTCCGTAGTTTATAAGCTTCATTCAACAGGCGCATCTCCAGATAAAACGATTGAAATACCCAAGTAAAGCATGTTGATATAATAAATAAAAATAAAATCAAGTTTAAAAACTTTAGAGCGTGGTTTAAAACGCGAGAAAACACTATGAAGACGAGCAACATTTAGCTGCTTGCAGCTTTGAAAATTGATGAACGGAATGTGGATGTCTGACCAGGTATCCCACAATGCAATTCTCGCATAGCCGATGACGTATCGGCGCGGAGCCCTATTGATAATAGAACTCTTGTAGTTCTTTAGGGTCTTTTGAAATAATTTTTCCATCAATAACACGATTAATATATGCTCTCGAAATGATGACTCTATTTCCGAATGTTTCTTTAATGAGTTTTAACGCTTTTTCGTAGCCGTTAGCGGTGTGTGGTAAACCTTCGCATGCCATTTTCGCAGGACCTTGTAAATGGTTTAGCAAATGAGTCATTTTTGTTTCTGCAGAAAGGGACTGCCTTTCATGTACTTGATTTTTGAATGAGTTTATGAAATCTTGATACTGGAATGGGTTTCCGTCAAAATCTTTCAGCTTTAAAGTTAAAGAAACTAAGGTGTCACTCCATTGCGCGTTAACATTTTCGCGCGATTCTTCTTTTATTGTTGCGCCAGTTATATTATCAATCCAGGCATCTATTGATTGATTTTTATTTGAGTCCTTCTTAATGAGGGATGTACTTGAGTTTTGATCTATTTTTGGGCTGGTGCTTGTTGACTGTTCTTCTACATTTAAGGGAACAGTGGGCGATGTGCTAGATTCTAAATAATCTTCAATAGCACATATCATCGTCTCAAACTGCAATTCTACATTTGCTAACCATTCATAAGAGTTCGAAATTTCATTTTCAGTTGTTGTTGAATTAATAACAGCTTCATTTGATAATTTTACTTCATCAAAAATTGTTTGCAGTTTGATGCGATATGATTTAATTAGTCTTAAATTGGGGGTTGAGTGCAGACATTCTGTGGCATGTGTCATAGTTCTTGTAAGGTGAGACAGCTTGCCTGCTCTAGATCTTCTTAACCTTACTTTCATGTCACTATCACTATCCGATACTATTGTCTCTTGACTTGAATCTGATGATTGGCTAGCAGTATCTGAATTATTTTGATTATCTTCCTCAGGGATCGGAAGATTTGTTGGATTAGAATCAGACATTATAAAATGAGTTCGAGCAAGATGTCACTCCGGTTCGACGGACCAATATTACGGTGGCTTTTTGTGGAATGAAGAGGACTGTATATGTGATAAAATGATTTGGTTATATTGCTCAGATACCACGTAATAAATGATTATGCCTTGATTCTAATTGCTATGTGAATTATGTGTATATGATATTAATGAATAATTGTTACCGACAATTTCGTGATGAATTCTTTATCTTGGATGTGTTTGTGTGAATCTCCTGAAGATTACTTTTGATGAATGAAACCAAAGATATGACAACCGATGACTTCTATTTTGAGTATTTTATTAAACATAATAAATGGTGCAGTATGTATATATGACTGCATAACGTAACATGATGAATTGAACTGTAACTTAACTCTGTATTAACAATTGAATATATGTTGAAAGTGAACTGTATTTATATGAATGTTACATGCCTGAGGTATAATATTGATGGGGTTTCACGCATGTATACAGAACGTGTTCTATTGTAAATATTACTGCATTAATATTTTTATGTTGTAATTTATTTAACTATGTTGGCAATACATGAATGTAAATTATGAATATAAATTAAACTAACGATTATAATAAATTTAACTACAGCATGGTTTTAATAGTAAAGGTTGATATTGATAGTCGTAAAATGTTTTCACGAGGACGAGGCTAACATGATCCATGCCTTGTATAAAATAGTACAGAGAAAATACCGCCAACGTTATCAATAGTTTAGCTTGCATATCTATATTCATTCCACTGGTGATATTATGTCTTCAGGAATGCTACCTGAACATCGAAATCCTATCATACTTGATTGATTTCAATGCATCTAGTGAAGCATGATGCATTTACTTTATCACAATAATATAAAAGCTTTCACAGTTATGGTTTGCCTACATCTTTGAAAGTGATTAATCTTACTATTGAATCAATTATTTTTATCTCGAAGCATATCCATTCCAATATGTGTTTGTCGTAACTTCAATATAGAACAAAATCGATTTTCGCTATGACTGATATACGAGGCATTGTCTCTCTCTGTGAATTGAAAGCTTAACATAGACAGTAGACAGCTTAGAACAGTATGACTGCAACATTGAATGAGTTACTACGTAACCGATATTTTGTTATCAAAGTAACAATATCCTATAATTACATTGAGCTTCGTATCATCAGAAACTATAGTCTTCATGATCATTCTCCACTGGACAATTCAGGTACAATCTCAATATTAAAAAATGACAATCACAATTCAATTTAATTGAATTGACAGCCTTAAAAGGAAATCTGAAGACCAAAGATTTTTATAACGCCTTCCTCGAGTAGAGGAACACACCCATAGGAGATGGACTCAGTCCAGCTCAAAGATTGTTTGACTGACCATTATGGACAAGAATTTCAACCAATCCAGTCATGTTCATAGGAGACATTAAGTGAGAAATTGAAGCACTAGATAAAGCTGCGATGTCTCTTAAGACAAAAGCTAAAGAACGTTATGATCACTAACTGAAGTAAAATCAGGTGACATTGCTCGAATACAGTACCCATCAACCAAACGTTGGGATCGAATTGGTGAAGTTATGTCTCAGCATCCAAGAATGCGTCGCTACTACATCAAAACAGAAACTGGCCGTTCAGAAACGGAGTTTTCCTGAACAGATATTATGGCCCAAAGACAACAATACAACCATCATCTCCAACTACTCATCTCACAGACAAAGATGAAGAGCCACATAACACATGGAGTAGTCGGAAAATGGTGATACCCCTTGAGCGACAACCTATAATAGAGTGCAGGGAAAATCTCTCTAGATTATATTAGATAACTTCATAGTTTAATAATGCTCTTACATTTAAGGTTTCATGATGTTAACAAAGAGAGTCTAGCTTGCTGACTGTCACGAACGCTTGTGTTTTATCAGAGTGTATATTCCAGTCATAAGCATTATTTTTCTTTTATTATCCAAACTGTTCTATACAAATGGCTATGTTGAAGAAACGATATGGTATTACGAATAAGTTGTTAATGGAGACTATTTATTGCAGAAAAATTGTAAGACCTTTCTGTATAAATATTGTATAAAATCAAAAAATTATTATATTTAGGAATGAATTAATTCTGTCTATGATTCAAATCTTTGCCAGTGACGCCTTTCTGTATACAAAACACGTAAGTACCATTATCAATACAAATGAAAAGATGCTTGAAGCTGCAAAGAGATTATTAAACCATATTGATGTCAAAAATCCTACTATTGTAATTCCACTAACTTTGAAACAGCAGCGCATTGCTTCCACAAAGCTTTTCATGTCTAGAGAAACAAGTTTTGAAACCATTGAAAGTAGCTACACTCTCTCTGCCAATTCTAAGCACGCAGTTAGTATTGAATACAAATAGAACATTACAAAACTTAGATGGATAATCTCTTTAAACATAACAGTTGCCAATAGCAATAACGGTAGCGTGATCATCAGTGTAGCCAATATGATCAACATGGAATAGTCTGTAGCAAAACGCGCAACATAGCCGAGACTAATCGTTGCAATAAAAAAAGAAACAGCCATTATAAGATGCACCGTTGCAATTTTGGATGTATTATAATTGAATATGGTAGTGGATACCAGTGGAATAAATATATAGCAACCTTTCGTTGTCCAGTTGTACGCAAATGTGGCAATAAATAGTAAATTGATATCTGGATTTTGAAATACCTTTTTTAAATGATTGAACAATGAGAATTTGTTTTCTTCTTTGATATCTCTGTCGGCTTCATCAAGCAGTTCTTTGTCAGTATTAATGGGTTCCTTCACGTTACGTAATTCTGATTTGAGTTCAATGCTGTCATACGAGAATAATAACGTCAGCAATAAGTAAACTATCATAAAAATACCAGTTATAATACTCGGCACATTCGCACCAGTCATATGCAATCCCCACAATTGAAAATCAACATTAATTGTCGATGAACACAAAACTGCGCCCACTACCTCACCGATACTTGCCATGGCATTTTGTAGAAATATTATCATAGTTAGCCTTGAATCTTTAACCATTCTAGCCATTTCACCAACAGTTACAGGATAACCAGCATATGACAAACCAAATATAATTCTACCAATAATTAAATTATTTATTGATGTCGGTATACCATATAAGAAGGCCCCAAATACACCAGTGATAGACAAAACACACAAAATCGTTCTCCCTCGTTTCATATGATCACTCAAACGGCCTGTCAACAAACCAGCCAAATGACCAGGAACAGCTATGGAAAATAAAATACCATGATAAAAACTAATATCTTTTATTTCCAACTGTTTTAAATAAGCTACAGATGTTACACTTTGTATAATCTGATCCATGCCTTGTATAAAATAATACAGAGAAAATATCGCCAACGTCGTCAATATTTTTAGTTCCATAATTAACTGAAGAATGATAAGCTCTCCAGACAGAAACAGATTTATTTATTCATGAAGTCGGGTGAAATCACATCATGACGAATGCTATATGAACATTCAAAGCCAATCTTTATCTATTGGACCTCAATACATTCATTCAAGCATGATGCATAAGTACTTTACTACAATCAAATAAAAGCTTTCAACAAAAAAGTAGGTGTGGTTCCATGTTTGAAAAAGTTCATTCTTAACATTGCATCTATTATTTAAATCGAATGTATGAAGAAACTTTAAGTATTGTCATTTGTATATTAGGTGGTCATAATTTCAATAGGGCAAAATCGATTTTCGCTCCAGTTGTGATTTGAGGCACAGTATGACTACAACAGCAGCTCTCCAACCATTCAACATTTCTACATGTTTCTTCTAATGCACGTGCACCATTCAATTGACATCACATACCCCGACCCCCGAGAAATTAACATTTTGCCAGTGTTAAAAATCTTTAAAATTCCGGTATCTGGAGAAACAGGCTGGTTAAATTCCCGCCTTAAATTACCAGGCTATTGACCAAAGTTCTTCTTTCTATACATGGCTATTCGTCTGCATACCATAAAAGTAAAAAAATTGTGTTTAATAATCTAACTCATTTAAATTCAAATGTACAATCATAGCAACGAACAAACAATAAAGAATTCTTAAAGGAAGTTTAATAATCATAAATTTATGATAAAAACGAATCTACTCAATTGTTGTACTTTGTATTAGTGCACGATATAAAAACTCAAGTAGTACTCCTATTTTATAAAAAATAATTCAATTAAGAGCTTTCCTATGACCCTGGGGGATATTTTGTATAAAGTCTAGGGGGTATACAGTCTAGGAAGAAAACCAAACATGTGCCACTGTCGCCTAGATATCATAAAATCAGGTATTTCGTGATACAGTACAGCATTTGTATAAGTTGCAATATTACATGTGCAATTCTGACGGGGTTTGAGCTTACCAGGTCATTTTTTTCCGTTTCAAAGTGTTTTTTTTAACTAATTTCCATTACTCTATCCATTGTTCAGAACATTGTTCATTGACCTATTTTATACTACATTAGATTAACATGACTTGTGGGTAAACTTTCAAAATACAGAAATAGTAAAATCTCAACGAAAGGCCAAATGGTCTAAGCATATTGCATGAAACATTTTTCGCAATAGGATATTGCTTGGTGGTAGAGCACTCAATAAGGGATTACATCACTCTTGTGGGTGCAGGTAATCGGAATTTAGACCCTCAAGTTCACTAATGACAAACGAGAAATCCATATCGTAAACGAGGCCGCTGAGTTTACTACAAGGTTTACGATATGGATGTGCGGTCTGTTGTTAGAGAACAAGTGCACGAACAACAGTGATTTAATCATTTTGATAATCATGTCACATAACCTTTGTCTAGAACATCAATTATCTCTCATCAATTTCACTACAACAATTATTTGTTTCTAATTTAATGGGTCATTGAGTTTTCATTAAATACAATTGAAATGAAATTCTTACGAATATCATTTCAAAATATGACGCGAAGATTTCAACATAATTGTTTGTCAAACATGTTTTCAATATTAAAAATAAAAGAAGAGTTACGTTTGAATATAGCAAGTCCAAAGTTGTTAGTTGAATTTAATTTTTGAAAGTATTCAATCTGTCGCAGCTCGTCGCCATTTTCAAAACACATTTTCTAACTTTTTGGTTAAAACCGTGCAGGTATAGGTCTATAACCGCACACGTATACCTGCACGCTTTTAGTGGTTGCCATGGAATATCGTGGGTTGTCTTGATATAACTGCTAAACACGTGGTACAAATCCACCAATTGTGACTCCAGTTTTTTCAAGTGATTATTAAATTTAATTATATATCGTAGCGGGTTATTTGTCTGTCCCATTTTACCAAAGCATGATGAGTTAAATCAAACGGCTTGACTTTGTGCGTGACTATTTTCATGCAGTTCAATGAGTTTGATTGGCTCTATCAGTGTAGCATTTTCAGTATATGTACATTATATATTAAATCTGCTATGTCACGATGACGTAATTATTTCTCAAATGTAATGTCATGTTCATTGGCTTTTTGTTATTGTAAAATATGCTGAATCACAATGATGTATACATAAACCAGTTACGTAATTATCTATTATGCAAGAAGATTCTGTAATATTAGTCAGCATATTATAAACTTGTGTATATATGTAAGATTTGAACTTAATAAACACTTTTCAGCTACAACAAAATCAATGTCTCGTCTCTGACTGTGTTCCTTGCATACCACAATAAGAAAGTATTAAGCCTATTAAGGCCATTACTAAGTAAAAACAGAAAATAACACATCATTCATTAGGAAAAAGTCACTAATCAGTCCTTTTTCTATTATGTAAACAATGTTTACAATATCATAGAAAATAATTAATAATACATTTATATCAATTGCAGCAATCAGTATATGCAGGTCTCTTCGTGAATGGCACTTTAGAATAACAAGGTTTGTGTAATTTTGATTGATCATCCAAGAGCGCTTTATAAAGACACTAGATTGTACTCTCAATGCATTGATAAATTTATTAAGGAATACATTTCCAGATTTTATTATTACCTAGTAGGCTGGAGCGATAGCGTACGTCCAGTAACTGCACTGCCAACTTTTCTCAAAACAATTTCCATTAAGTTAAATTAAACTAAAGGTATTCATAAATGATGGAGCAAGAAAACGATAGTCATTAAATTTGGCGTTCAAATGGAAAGCTATAATTAGTCATTAGTATACCAGTTTGATCAAAGCCTTTAAATGTTTGCGTTATCAAAACCATCCATTTGACGGGCAATTTGAACTACAGTTGAGGCTTCGTAGCGTTGAACTTTCGTGATTATATACAGTGCTGTATATTTATAACTTAAACATAGGAAATATTTATTTTATACTAAACAATTATTAATAAATATATATTCATCCAAATCATTTAAATGAGTTGCCTATTGTCTTTCCTGACGTATTCACAATTATACTTCTTGAAGGATTTGTAATTCTGCAGTGATGTGAAGAATTACTTTCTGAAAGTAATAAATTACATTACAAATTACTTCTCGAATTAAATTCTGACCGTAATTCTGTGAATAAATTAGTAAAGAATCATTTAGCTCTGAAGTGCTGACTTTCGAATGTATTCTAAATCAGCGACATACGGCGTTAAATTTATTGATATTGCGACGATAATGATCAATTCGTAAATATTTATGAATTGTTAATACGCAACAAATGTCAACAATAAAAAGGGTTAACGATACTTCTTCTGCAATCATGTCAAAGTAAAGAATGTGTTTATAATGTGTTTAACCAATAACTCAAAGCCACATATACAATTTTATCATACAATTTTATTAACTCTATGGTGTGGAGTGACCATTTGCGGAAGCAGTAGGTTAAACAATTGGCTTGTCTCATATATAAAATTTACTGACAGAAAAACTGCAAAAATTTTGGAAATGATTAGCAATGGATTACATTGGCCGGGAATTGAAGATTTAATGTGCTCTTTCGTAAATTACAACAATAATGGGAATAATCCTCTGTTCGACTGATTTTTTTTTAAATTTTGAAGAGGAACTCTCATTTATGGAAAAAAAACCTACGCGAATTTTGTATACTAGATTTCGAGTTGCATATGCAAATGCATGCTTATATTGAGTTGTGAATCTGACTTAACTGGTTCAAATAAATGCATGAAGAAATCTATGTAGAAAAGATGATTGAAGCCGAAATTTAATTCAGAAATTATTCTATTTTATTTTTGCTGTTCAAAGAAGCAAAAAGTTGAGAAGTAAAAAGTGGATTTTAATTAGCCATACACCCCCCCCCAAAAAAAAAAAAAAGAAAAAATCGAAGAAACATTTGATTTCTAACCAAAGTGTCATAAAGCTGCAACGTAACAATTATTGGGGTTTTTCTAAATTTTATTATGTTCCACCTAACAACACTGGCACATCCCGAAAAAATTTGATTGATTATTTTTTATTCATAACGTGGTTATTCACATTTACAAGTGATTTCTGAAAAAGTATAAAATGAGAAACTATTTATCATCTTTACATCTTATTTAATTAATTACTGTCAATGTACATTCTTTCATTATATTTTAATTTATTTGTTGTCACTGATGAAGTGGAAGTTGGTATTGCAATTGTTTCTATATTTTAATTAAATTTCATTGCAGTACTGTACAATTTAACACTGGCTGTAATAATCAGGAAATATTTTTATTTTATATCTTCGTAATTAATTTCCATAATGCGGGTTTGTTTACAAATTTCATAACCTTATATTCAAGTCATTTTTAAATAATAATTTATTATCAATCATTAAATAATTTCCAACTGAAGATAAGATGATGACACATCTTATTCGTTTCACTTTCATATAAATATACGTGTTGTTTTGTTTGTTTACGTTTGAATTTCATTCTGATAATTACTACGATGAAAATACAAAAAATTATCTGTCACGTCGCAACAAAGGATTGTGCTGTTTTGTATTTGCGAGACAATAGAAATTCATTCAAGTGCGAAACTGCTTAGTTAGCGCTTCAGTCTGAGAAAGCATTGTTGTTGAAAATGGAAACAGTTTTCATTGGTTTTTATCATTTTCGATGTATTTATTTAAGAAATGAAGCCGGCCATGTACGCCTCTGGCTAATAACGAATCCATTGATATGTATTTCAAGTCAATTGCATCAAAAATGGCATCGTGAATCCCCGCCTTACATAAAATGGAAATAGCGTAAATTTAAAAGTAGAAAGCATTCTTGTTGAAAATGGAAACAGTTTTCATTGGTTTTTATCAACTTCGATGTATTTATTTAAGAAATGAAGCCGGCCATGTACGCCTCTGGCTAATAACGAGTCCATTGATATGTGTTTCAAGTCAATTGCATCAAAAATGGCATCGTGAATCCCCGCCTTACATAAAATGGAAATAGCGTAAATTTAAAAGTAGATAAAACAGTAAATATTAAAAAATATTATTAAAATATTGGATATTAGAATGGCATCTGGAATTAGTTGAGAACTGTGAAATTATCATATACAGTTGGCAAAAGCCCAAAGACCAATTTGAGTCATGAGATAAAAATGTTTGATATCAGATAACATCACTATAGCACTCACCATTGTAGTATATTGGGGCATCTTACACTCAAAGAAAGAATTTGATGGATATATTGAGTATTGAAAATTCAAGACAGTGAGCTAATTTGATAATGATTTGATAGTGTTGGTGTCGGTCGAAAATTTAATTTGTAAAATGATTAAGACGCTAAACTTTAGCGAAAATACTTGCACCTTAAATCACTAAGAAAGTACAAGTTTCATTCAAAGTACAATTCCCAAATACCAACGATAACTGAAACACAATCACGTCTCACGAGCTGCATGATTTTCAAGGATAATTGATAAACTCTAGGTCTTCAATAGAATAAATGGAATTATCATGCACATGGGAACCCCATCAATGTCACGTCTCAAATATACGTTTGGGACAAAAAAAAACACGCAAGCCTGGTTCAATTGAAGAAGAATGACAATAACTCACATACATAACATCATAATCCTATTATCATACTAGTACTAGTTATATGTAGTTTCTGCAATAGAAATATCTTAGTTACAAAGTAACTAACGCAATAGATAGAACATGTACAGACATTTCCGTTTCTGGTGGAAGTATTTTCAGTTTTCTGCAAGCAATTTTAGAATCTTTCCTGTTTTCTTGGATCAAAAAATGTATATTTCTTCATTCCGTTTTCTGGAACACCCACATGATTCTAGTAAAAAATAATACTATTGAGACGGTATTGCCTTACCGGAAGCACCTGTTTTAGAGGAGTTGCTCTTTTCGCTGAGAACGATGATGCTACATGCTCTTCAATGATCTCAGCCGCAACTCTGCAGATCAGTTTTTGTTTTATAGATCTCATGGCAGATAGGACTTATTTGTCGAAACGCAATTAAGTGTCACCACTACTCACAATGAAAATCCGTCTGGACTATTCCGTATGTCGAAAACTTGTATCTGCCGTTTTATTTTCCACCCCGTGTTCGTCTTCAAAATGTGACACTTGAAATTTGAAACTTTATTTAAAATTTTCTCACGAGAAAGGCAATCTTTAAAACCTTTGATGGATGGATGCGAGGGTGGATGGACTAACATGATATCAGCCCCCTAATAGTAAAAACTGACTTTCTCGAGACGTAGTTACAAAATTCAACAGGAAATAAAAACTTTCCTAGACCGTCCTGTGATGTGGAAGGTAACTTCTCATTCAAAGCAGTGAGGAAAAATAGTTTTTTTTAATCCCGGCTACGTTGCAAGGTCCCCTTATCGACCGTCCTTACAGGCCTCCCTGAGACTGTATGGGAATGTCGCGGGACAATCACTGTTTGGTTGGAAGGAATTTTTGCGAACATTTTCCATAGTACCCGTCGGTAGTTGAGAAAAGATTTGATGGGTTATACCAATTGATTTCCGATTTGCAGGTTTGACTCTGTGTGAACGCCAGTGTGAACTTCAGCAATACGATCAATTGCCTTTGTTGTGAACTTATAAAAATCATCAGATTGCTCTTTTAGTCGTTCGATGTAATCTTCCTGTGCTGATTTTTCTTCAATTTCATTGCAACACGCAAAAGATCTTGAGTAATGGTAATCTGCATATCAGCGTACTGACGGAACATTGGTAAAACCCAATCATATGAGATTATATTGTCATTTTCAGGCATGAAGCGACCGACCATGCCAACTACTTTTGTGTTAAGTGATATGAGACACCTCTCAAGATCCTCAATTTGATCTTCTCTGTCGGGTTGCGAACAAAGCGACACAGACCCCCCAGGTCGAGCTTTTTCATCAAAAAATTTACGAAAATACATGTATTTTTTATACAAAATATTGAATTAAGCAAAGCGTGGTCTTTCTTTTCAGCCAAAACGGATTCGAATCAATTTGTCAAGTCAATAGAATATATTAAGATACTAGCAATGAGTGTAGGTCCATAATGGACCTTGTGTGATAAAACTTTCTGATTACTATATAGCAAAAATAATTGAACAGTTGTGTTTGACTCTGGAAACATGTGAAATTTAAGTATTTGAATTTAAAATTGAGTCTACAACATAGACAGACTTTTTAAACAAACTCTGTCTTGTCTCCCTTGGCTGTTGCTGGCCAGTACTTGACCATGTTATGCTCTTCAACATGTGGTGCCCTGGGATTTCCCACAATTAAGGGTGCTACTTCCCCAGAAGAGGGGCTATTTACAGAACTAATTTAAATTTTTCCTGACACCCAACACTGCTTACCTTGGGCCTGAGCTGTGAAACCTCTATGAGAGCTGTAGCCCCTGCCCCCCTTAGTTTCGCCACTGGTCTTTAGGCTAGAAGTAGCAACCCTATATCGTATTAATGTCTTAGTATATTTTCAATGGTATCTAATGAATGACGATTAACACGATCGCAGAAAACCGTCCGTTTATTTTATAACATGTGATCATGATGAAGATGATATCTGTGTACTGTTATCCCCTGAGCACTCATCAAAATATCCTTTATGGAAGCGGATAATAATTTCAATAGTTTTGCCATAGACAAAAACATCCTTAACATGAGAATTATTTGTGTACCATAATTAATTATCTTCGCCATCAAGTAGATTTAAATGAATTCTGTAATGGTTTTCAGGCCCTGCCTTTTAGTCTTATTTCATGTCTACCAATTAATGTTTCTGAATAAATGATGATGATAATGATGATTCGAACTCGATGATTTTCAGACCATTGATACTCGATACAACCATTGGATTTGGAATCGAGGCCATTTGATTTGCGCTCGAGGCTGTTCTACGGCTGCGCTGCTGAACCGCATGTTTTGATCTTCGCGATCGTGTTAAATCGTATTATGAATGGTAGTATAAATGAAATTTTTGCTTTATTGAATCCAAGCAATCTGGCTCAAAGATGGATAGTAATTTGGAGATCTCAAATCATCATGGTGCATCAAAGCAGTAATGTGCTTTATCGAACATTATTTGGGTATTTTCAATTGGATAATTCCAAGTATTGATTGCTTTCAGTTGCAAGTAATCTGTTCAAGGTAAGACTTCGTGCTGCCCTTCGTTGTCTGGTTTTTATTGTGACAACTTCATAGGATCCGAATACAGTAGCAAGTCTTGGAGTGTTATTACTTCATGATTATTTGCAATATATTGAAAACATTTGTGTGATGATATGTGTCAATAGCATTTGAAGAATAGATCGCGAGAAATCCATAACGATATATTAAATTTTAACAGGTTTCATCATTTTAACAACATTTTATATTAAATAATAAATTTTAACAGTTTTCATTATAATAAATCTTAAATTTTAACAGCTTTCATTATATATATTATCGTAACACAAATCATTTTGAATACTTTAGGCATAGAAAAAGGCGATGAAAAACTATTGTATTTTTCAATATTGGCAGACTTCAAATTCAAAAGCTCAGTAGACAACCAAGATGATGGTCTCAAACGAACCATTTGGACAACTAAAAGGCTGTTGCCGTGACCATCATTGACATCAGCAAACTGGATCCAGTCGAGGAAATTCACCACTTTTGCCACCTTCGTCTGTATGGTGCTCGCGATCTGGTCAAAGTTCACAACATAGAAAATTATTGTACTTATCATGTGTCAATACAGTGGTTTTTATCTGATGTTGTTTTACTAATGTTGGGATGACCGATTGGTGTGGAGCCTAGTAACTCAAATTATGATTGATCACATCAGAGATAGAAAAGATGATGGAAATGCAACACAAATAGTGACAACTTTGAAGATTGTGCATAGAAATTAAGGATGCAACACCAAGAAATACCCCCTCTGATAATGTGAGTATTGTCTGTTTTCGAGTTGATTAATCTACTTGTATATTTCCAAATGAATAGGCCTATATATAGTCTAGAAAAGAGTTACATATACATATACATCTACCTTCCTCGACTCCCATGGTTGTTGTTGTTATCTCCATGGGTGTTTGGTGGCAATAGATCATGTAGTTTGTTTGTAATTTTGTCTCTTAAGTATTTCTGTATGTCTTCGTAAGTTCGTTGAACTGCTCTGTCCAGTGTCTGTCGGCGTTGGTTATTTGTTAAATGTACAGTCAGCCCGTTAAATTTCGTCACGTTCGTGTCAATTGCTTTTTGTATGTCGGACAGTAGCAGTTGCGTCACGTCACTGTTAAACTGTTTTATTTTTTCTGTAATTAGACCCTCTGTGGTAAGGCTGTGCGAGTCCGGTAGTGTCAAGTCTGTTCGTTTTATTGCCATTGGAGGATCCAGCTGCTGAATCTTGATGTCAATGATTGCGACGGCAATCTCCCAAACAGCAGTTTTTAATTGTCCAAATGGTTCGCTTGGAACCATCACTTCGGTTGAGTTTTCTAATACAACTGAGCTGTCAAATTTGAAAGCTGCCAATATCGCTATTATTATTGTTTCCATCACCTTTTTGCTATCCCGTATGCATTCGACTAAGTTGATATCGCATGCTGAATTCATCTGCAATTTGAAAAGGGGAATTTTTGTTTCAATAATAGCCTATCAATAAATTGCAGCACATAAAAGTCTTTAATTGAGTGAGACTAATTCCATGTCTATAAATTCAAATGAAAGATAAATGGTTGACTGTCAATATTCAAATTGAAATACTATTAGTAAAGCGTTGCCTTGGTTTTTATTGTCCATCAATTTTATATACACATGTTTAAATACATTATCAACATTTCAATAAAGATGATACAGAATACGAGATGTTATATCCATTCAGTGCTATCAACTTACTTTGTTTGATAAATTCAAATTACTTCTGACAATAAATTTGTTGTTTGTTTTTTTTCAGTTGGAAAATTGTGAATTTGAAACGTGAAGGTATCCTCTATGTATGACTTTGTTTAGTTCATGAAACACTGGTTCATATTTGCCGCTCATTTCACTGGTTAACTGAGCTGTCAATCATTATAAAATTCATATTAACGTTTCCATATTTGCTGCATCTTGATTACAAGAACTGGATCTTGTGCTATATTAAATAGTAATGTAAATATATTTATTTCATTTATCTTTAAAGTGAGAAAAACTATAGTCTACACTTGTTATATGACAGCGCTTTCGAATATTTTTGTTTGCCACTGTGTTGTTCAGTGTGCATATCAATATCATTAGAAGAGTTTTGTTAAGGTTTCACATATAAATCAGAAAATTATCATTCTTCTCCTGAATTTTCTCTTGATCTGATAGTCTAGTCTTGAATTATCTGATATGGCAGTGGAAATTCTTGTCTAGGAATCAGGATACAATTTATTCGAAGTTTCAATTCCAGATATATAGTTTTGTAATGATCATTGAAAGATGATAGACATTTTTTAGCCCAAAACATAAATCTTGAAACAGTTTCAGCTCAAATTCAGAGTTAAATGAACAGTGAACATAAAACTTGATATGAATTTACTTTTTCTGCTTCCCCAAATCTTTCAATGGCTATTTTTAATATAGAAATTTCATATTGCTGAGTGTGATGTGAGTTGTTGAATGAGTGTATGAAATTGAAATCAAATTAACATTAAATACCCACTCACTTGACTTTCAAGAAACAGATACTGAATTGTGAACTTATATGCCAGACATTATAGTTTGAATGTTTTTGTAGTACAAAACAGAAAACTGATAATACCACAAATTACAGGTCAAATTGATTTATGAAAACTGAATCGTATTCATCAGAATGTGTTTTATAGCTTTTAATAGAAAAAAATATATTCTATTTGAAATGCCTGAAAGTTAATACGCCAGACGTTATATTTTGAATGTTTTTGTAGTACGAAATAGAAAACTGATAATACCACAAATTACAGGTCAAATTGATTTATGAAAACTGAATCGTATTCATCAGAATGTGTTTTATAGCTTTTTAAAAGAAAAAAATATATTCTATTTGAAATGCCTGAAAGTTACTGAAAATTGAGATCTTATTTTTGATTTCGGCTGTCTATAATAAAGTGTGCGAATCAGATCCGGTTGTACTTCGGATCAGATTGGGATTGATTTTCAGCTTTCCGGTCGGTTTAACCTATTTCTGTTGGAGTAAATCGGATGTCAAGAAACTGTTTATATTGTTTTGCGGTTTTCACTGCTTTGTTCTGGTGACGAATGAATCGAATTAGATAACAATCCATTCAAGCTAGATAATTGAAGAACAATGATCTAGCAGAACAAATGTACTTTGTTATCCTTACACCCTTGGATAAAATTGTACAGAAACTTAAGTAATTGATTAATTGTTCTGCCTCAAATCAGAATCATGTTTTGCCTTTGTCCAGTGGATGTTAAGATTCTGAAATCTGATCAGAATTACATATCAATCCAATCCCCTTTCTAGAAATTGCATCCAATCAGTGTATCACCATGAACATAATTGTATTTCAGCAAACGGAGATAATAATGCAGTGACTATTGCAAACAACTATCAAAATACTATCGGCCACTATATACTTCTGTTTGAGGTGAAACTCAGAGATGAAACAGTTGATATTTTGTAATATTATATTCAACAGTTCAATCAGTTTTCATCTACATAAAACAATAGCACATAATGCGGATGCTGTGTTGGCAAATTCAAGTAAGAAAATATTTGAATATGAGCCTCCACACCAACGGCAAGGTCCAGCATTCCGACTTCGTGGAGGACATGCAGATTCCCCTTTATACTATGTAGACGTTATCAATTTACAATATGGAAGGGATATCTGCATGCAGATCATTCCATGGAGTAGTTTGCTATACGTTACAGTGAAATAATGGTATCAAATTGATATAGTTTGGAATTACAAAACATTGTAAAAGCAAGACTTACTCCAATGGAATATCCTTAATGAAACAATTGATTGAAATAAGATTAGAATACAAAGTTAAAAACATTAAAGTAAGACACAAGACAATGCATTACGTCATAATATATATTAAACTAAAATACTATGTCATCCACAGTTTCCATCCATGACGTGCATGACATTGACAACGATATTTTCATTGAGGGTTGACGAGATAATGTTTTCTTGGATGAGATCTGAATCATAAATATCAATCTAAATACAATTCGATGTAAACATTTCTGTATAAAAAAGCTCCAAACTTATTGGGATCTGAAAAAATTATGATGATGATATAGGAATCAAAGATGAGAAAAACCATGATAATATAAAAGTGATGAAAATTAATAATAATTGAGGCTTGAATTGGAAATGAACATATAAATTCCATAATAAACAGGTACAGTTGATGAAAACTGTAGAATATTGTTAAAGAAATAATAATAACAACGTAGGTTGAATTGAATTTGTATATTTCTTATAAACAATAATATTAATTCCAAGTTGACATGTTGATAGTAGACAGTACATCAAGTTCTCATAGTTCTAATTTACTGTATTTATAGTGTTAAGATAAATGCTAGAAGGTGCTAGATCATACATGGTCACGAGGGTCATGTGAGTCATGAGGTTCTCCTTGTTCTAGATGTTTCAGGAAGGTTCCTACATAACCCCCCCCGCCAGATGGCGGAGCCATAAATAACAATGCAATGCATGATAGACTAAAAATGATAAAGATTTAATGCTATAATATGTGCTAAATTGTAAGTAATAAATGTTTGTAAATATAAAAGTAAGTAATAAATGTATGTAAATACAAATGTAAGTAATTATGGTATAGTATAAGCTTTTTATGATGGCAAGGTTTTAGAGAAATGTTCAAAGATTAACGGCATAACAGTTAGTTAAAAAGTTGATTACAATATTGATGTATACCAATTTGTTAAATTGCTTTGAATTTTCCAGAAAAGAAATTTTCATAAAAGTGTCGTATTTGGTGTAATTTCAGTTTCTTCTATGAGCTTGATAATCTTTAATGTTTCATAATTTATACCTATATTTTTTGTTTGTAAATTTGATGAATGCAGTATTTTCTTGGGTTGTTGCTAATTCTTAAGAGTGAAAGTCATTCTAGTTTTGTTGTTTTTATGTCTTCGCGGTCATGAATAAAATGTTATGTTCAATTCCATTCTGTAATAAAATACTTTCAGCTTTTAAATTATGTCGTAAAGTCTTGAAGATTATCCATTAAAAGTAGATGTTCTTGTAATTCGACGGACCAATTGATGAGAACTGTAGAATTATGTTGAAGAAATAATATTTATAACAACGTAGGTTGAATTGATTTGAATATTTCTTATAAATAATAATATTAGTTCCAAGTTGACATGTTGATAGTAGACTGTACATTAAGTTCTCATAGTTCTCATTAACTGTATTTATAGTATTTAGATAAATGCTAGATCATGCATGGTCACGTGGGGAGTCATGAGGTTCTCCTTGTTCTAGAATGTTCTAGATGTTTCAGGAAGGTTCTTACACAGTATACATACTCTATACACAGTCTTGATCACAGTTAATATTTCAAATGAGATATGAAAACCATGAATTCTGTATACTTGATAGATTTACAAAAATTGATCAGTTAAAAATGTTTTTCAAATAAGTTTGATATAAAAAAGTTTGCAATAAAATTCTAATACTGTGTACAGTCAAAGCTGTTATAAAGGTTACCTATATACACTGATACAGGGACCACATGTTTCTAGTGGTTACATTTGGTATGTTTTGTATTCTGTATTGAAACAGCCCTGTATATAAATGCCACCTGTCTACAGTGGTCAATTTTCAAATGTCAGTGGTTCAAATATTAAAAATTGATTGGGGGATATTTCATCCATTCGGTGCCACCTATCTACCGTTAGCATATAACCTCTTGGTACACCACATTCAGCACATTTGGTAGAGATGGAGATACAACTTTGATCCCAGCACTGCTTGTTGCTCTGGACAGTGCCACATAAAGTTGGCCATGACTGAAAACCTGTCTTGGGAGATAAATACCAACAAAATCAAGTGATTGTCCCTGAGCCTTATTGATCGTCATTGCATATGCAAGTCGCAAAGGGAATTGAATTCTACGTAACGAGAAAGGAAAATTATCATCATTTGAGATCACAGTGATACGAGGAATAAGGACAATCTTTCCCTTATTAGCACTGCCGATAACTACAGCCTTAATGATATTAATTCCTAGTTCTTGTACGGCAAGGCGTGTCCCATTACAAAGGCCATTTTTAGGATCTAAGTTTCTAAGTAAAATAACAACGGCACCCACTTTCAACGTTAGTTTATGCAATGGCATTCCAGAAGGTGTTATTGAATTGAGATATTCAACCGGGTAGTCAGCAGCCTCGTTTTCATCATCACACTCAATTGAATCAATGCTATGATAAATACGCTGCTCGGTAATAAGTCGGTCAAGCACCATAGAGTTAATAACATGGGTCTGTGCATTTGTAGGAGTCAGACAACATCTCTTGCTTATGAAATCAATGTTGGTCAAATCACCCCCATCAAAAACATGAATAATCAGTTCATCCAAAGCATTATCACCTTTGATGCACATCTCGTCTGGCAAAGTTATGAAAGAAGGTGATGAGGCGTCAGAAGGAGCCCTTCCTACACCGACATCTACCAACCATTGGGAAAATGATTGATCAGCGTCATTATTCACTCTCATATTGATAGTCAGTCGTTTTTTAATAAAGTGTTGCCAGAGATGAGACGACTGTACACATGCTTGTACTATCTGGGATCTACATCCACGAACTACAACAGGTAATACTTGACGGAAATCACCTCCTAGAAGCATCACTTTTCCAGCAAAAGGTTTACTAACCTGGTTTCGGCTGGGCATCAAATCTTTAAACAGACGGTCAACAATGTCCAACGCATTAGCTGGAATCATTGAGCATTCATCCCAAATAATGACATCTGCATCTCGCAATTCATCAGCTTGCTTGCTGTTCGCTTTCATGGAGCTAGCTGAGGTTGATGTGCATCTGAATGGCAATTTGAATTTGGCGTGGGCAGTACTGCCGTTTATAAGCAATGTACTTGCAATTCCAGTGTAGGCAACAGAAATAACCTAGAAAAAAATCAAGTTAGGATTAGGCTATGGCTCTAATCAGATATAAAAATAATAGAGGCAGGCCTTTCAATGACTGTGATCATCAAGATCATCCACAGGAAACAATCAATTAACAAACTAAACATTATTTCAAACAACACAATACAGCCATTCCTGTTATAGCAGTCATTTATATACAGTGGCCACTCTTGGTATGTCTGAAATATACCTTTTTTTTTCACTGAATTAACCCTGTGTATTAAGGTCAGCTGCCTGTAATGATCAATTTGTCTACCCCTCATAGCTTGCTGTTATATGCATGCTTCAATATAACACAAAATAAGGGAAGTACCTTTTTGCCCATTTCCATTAATGTCAAAGTGATTGCCTTGTAGAGAAACGTTTTGCCTGTGCCGCCTGCACCATCTATAAAGAAACAGTTGCCATTGGAATTGTCTTCAGTTGCCTCTATCACTTCATTGTAGATCTCCATCTGTTCTGGGTTGAGTTGATTAATAATTTCATCAGCAGCTGTTGTAGCTCCATTTTGCATTTCCAAAGCAAAGTCCAGCTCCAGTTCTTGGTACTGTTGTACTCCAATAAATGGCAGGCCAAATTCTGCTGTTGTCTTATTATGATTTTTGAGATGGCATTCAATTTCATTCAAAGCCATCTGATAGCATTGTTCACGAACATTGGAATTTTCATCAGTGGCATGTATGTCATCACTGCCTGATTGAGTAGATCCAGCATAGTTGATTGATTCGTTGCCCTCTGAACACGGCTGCTCAGTACTACATATCAATGCAGCATTATTTGATTCATTGTCGCCAGACTCAACAGTCTGCGTACGACAGGTGCTGTCAGACACAGTCTGCACACAGCTATCTTCTGAACACGGCTACTCAGTACTACATATCAATGTAGCATTATTTGATTCATTGTCGCCAGACTCAACAGTCTGCGTACGACAGTTGCTGTCAGACACAGTCTGCACACAGCTATCTTCTGAACACGGCTGCTCAGTACTACATATCAATGTAGCATTATTTGATTCATTGTCGCCAGACTCAACAGTCTGCATACGGCAGTTGCTGTCAGACACAGTCTGCACACAGCCATCTTCTGAGCACGGCTGCTCAGTACTGCTCATTGGTTCGTTGGTTGTGAGCGCACGTTCTACACTCATTTGAGACACTCTGTGGATGAAATCAAGGCACATGAAGTCTTTAAATTCATTCCACAATTCAATTGGTGAAATTGGTTGACACAAGGCAAGAATGAGTCTGAAAAAATGTCTCACAGAACGTGGTGTGCCAATTTCCGTTCCCTCTTGGAGGCATTCTCTATAGATTTTATCATCATGCACAAGTTTTAGTGCAACTGCGGCTTCCTTGAAAGTATCATAATATTTACCATCTACAGTTTTCAAATCAACAAAATCGTTAGCACCTTTTACATGCAAAAGAATCAATCTTAGATAGAATTTTTCACCCTGACTTGGTAGTACATTGTACATTCGACCAATTACTTGAGGGTTCGGTCTCAGAGGTGATCTTTTCGACCAATGTTTATTTTTGAAAATATAATGTTCTGGAATTTCATGATACAAATATTGATGGGCATCATTATCTACCTTATTCAAATCAAACCATGCCTGGAGAGTTGTTCTACTTTCTCTAGCAATGGCCATGGCTTCATCACCTTCTCGATAGTAACATGTTTCCATATTAGGCAAATGAACTTGAAGGCGAGTTACTGAATGGCTCCTATCTTGCATTTTGTATTCCCAAATTCGGGTCAGTGCTTCATGAGGACCAACATAACGCGTAGATTCATAAGAAAGAATTTCATCATGGTCAACATAGCCTTCACGCACTTCTACAGTAGCACAGTCAAATCCTTTATAAATATATTTGAAAATGTAAGCAGTCACACGAATGGAGGTAGCAACCTCCACATTCATATGGCACCTATATTTTTGCAAAAGGTATGGATTGTAAGGCACTACGAATTCATCACTAACATGTGTTTTTGCCCTTGCAAGGTAAACATTACTAACCTGTCTACGTCGGTATTTGGGGTATCCGTTTTGATCTGCGATTGTCTCTGTGACACAACTTTTTGGGAAATTTTTAGTGCACTTACCTTCTGACATGCAGCAATTATCAGGATTTAATGACCCACATGGTCCGTGTATCATGCGATCACGTACAATTTTGAAAAGCATAGGATTTTCTGTAGGAGAAGGCACTTCAGCTGATACTATCCTGTCAATATCTTCCGGAGTTCGCGGCTTGTCCTCATCGGCAAGAAACAACAGCATGTGGCAATGAGGCAATCCCCTCTTTTGGAATTCTATTGTGTAAACATATGCGATTACCTGGAGAAATGTAAGGAAAATAAATTATTATTGTTTGAAACATATAATTGTACTATGTAGGAACCTTCCTGAACCATCTAGAACATTCTAGAACATAGTAGAACCTACATGACTCCCCGAATGACTCACAATGACCATTCATGATCTAGCAGCTTCTAGCATTTATCTAAACATTATAAATACAGTAAATCAGAACTATGAGAACTATGATAACTTAATGTACAGTCTACTGTCAACATGTCAACTTGAAATTAATATTATTATTCATAAGAAGAAATATACAAATCAATTCAACCTATGTTGTTTTTATTATTTCTTCATCATAATTCTACAGTTCTCATCAACTATACAGCAGCAAAATATAGTACAGCATCTTCTAATTAAAGATCAGCTTAATCTAATATTGCATGAAGAAAAAACTATCACAAGTGATCCTTATTTTGTAGGTGTTTGGATACCGATAACGGGGATGTGCAAGGAACGGTAAATGTAATCATGAAAACTCACATTCAATGTTGCTAACTCACATTCAAAGAATTCACTAACCTTTCCAAGAACATGTTTCTTTGTGATTTCATCAAGTATTGACTGTAACTTCAAGAAAAATACTTTGACAACCAAGTCTGGACGGTCATCTGCAGTCTGTCCGGGTTGAAGATTACGTTTCACTTCTTCCCATTGTGAATTGGCTGTTATTGTAACAAATAGATCTGGTCTACCAAATTTTCTTACTATTGACATTGCATCCTGATAAGCCTGGTGCATGTATCGTGGTGAGCCAATATGAGATGAGGGAAGAATAACTACACGGCCTACTCGAGCATTGGATTCATCAGCACGTTGCCGTAAATGATCCATCAGACCAGTATAGCTTTCTGCCCTAAGCTTGACCTGTTCGTTTGCAATGAAGTTCAATTCATTCCCTTCAATTTTGCAGTAAGCATCTACAAGAAATTGCTGGAAAAGACGCTTAGCAGAATGAATAATAGAAAATTCCTCTCTAATAGATATCAAATAAGAATACCATTGCCTCATAGATAATCTATTTCTCACGGCAGTGGCATACTCTGGCTCATGCCTCAAACCTTCTTGCCATCCTAGCTCTCCTTTCAAGAATAGCAATGGATATGTAAGAGGGTCACAATGCGGATTTAGTACATTTATGTTTTTAAGTATGCCACCATTTCTATCGACTATAGTTAAAATCCTCGTTTGTGGTGGCGGGGGTGCTCCGTCATCTCCAGTAAATACGGCAGCAATTTCACTTACCAATGGGTCGTTGCAACGCCTTCGATCTTCCCCTATTCTATGGCTGATTACCATGCGTACTGGTAAAGGCGTCCTACCCTCATCCCTTGCTTTATCTTCTTCTTTTTGTATCACTTCCTTCATGTGATGGAATTGATTAACAAAAGGATTTACCTGAAAAAATATATTTATGAAATATGAGCTTCTGAAAAGGTAGAAACTTCTTAACTATCTTACTACATTTTACTGACCTGTTCTAAATGATTCTGCAGCATTTCCATTACATGGGTTGTGCAGCCCCCATTTTCTGGAAGGGACAGTCTTTCATTCAAAGCCTGAGTACTATCTAAAATATACAACTGACAATACTTTGCTTTATGTCCTTCTTCTGGAAGGATACTACTGATTGCATGATAGGTTTGACCATGAACAACTATCACATTTGAACCATGCCCTTGATGACGAACTAAATTGGCATTCCACGAGGCCATTGCCAAGGCATTATTGTAATTCCTGATGTGCTTTTGAAAATTTTTGGCATGTTCATCTGTTCTATCTGTATACAATTTTTTTATGTCATCAGGTGGTGGGTCAACTTTGTCAAATTTAACTTTGCCATTATGACAACATTTACGAATAGTGTCGCTTTTGAAATGGAGAGCATTACAATATTTACATTTGTCATCCATCGCTCCTAAATCATGAGACTCTACGTCTTCAATGTTAGCAATGTTTGAAGATAGACCCGAGCCTCGTGAAGGTATGTGAGAAATCATCCTGTTCAGTGCTTGTCGCTCTCTACGATTCACTCTTGCAGTTTCACGTCTGGCTAAAATGGACTGCTGTGATTCATTACCTCTGCGTACCTGAAATGAATAGCCAGTAACTAAACTCTGAATAAGGCTTTATTTAACAAAAAGATAGCTCCATCTTACAACATGTGGATAAGGAATGAGTGTTTATGAAGTAGCCTCATTTACAAACATAAAGAACATAATTAGCATAATTAACAAATTCACAACATTCTCCCCTTGTAATTATTAGATGTTTAGTTTATTGGGAGCATGTCTAATTCTAGTAGATCTACGTGGTTCATTTACATCTTTGACCACATCAGTGTTTTCAGCTACAATTGGTTGATCAACGTTTGGTAAATTTTGAATAGAATCAATATTTGAATCTCCAGTTGAATCCAGTGGTACATTTTCATCCAGAGGTGCTTCACGATGTGGCTGTTCTGACTCTACGCCATATGGTGCCAGATGTCTAACTGACACGGTAGCTTCTTTCCCATTAGGGAGCCTGACGTGTGCATAGTTAGGATTAGATTCAATGAGTGTGACAGTCTGGACAGGTGTGTCATATTTGCTCTGCATATTTTGGTTTCTCATCAGTACCGGTCCAGGAGAAGTAAGCCATGTAGGCATAGCATTACCAGTAGTTGACCTACGATTATGGTTAAACATCCTTTCATGAGGGGTGACATTTGTTGAAGTACATAGTAGAGATCTTATTGAATGGAGGGCGTCAGGTAGTACAACTTCCCATTGAGATGTCGATAAACTTCTCGATTTTAATGCAAGAGAAACTGCTTTCCATATGATGCCATTATATTTTTCACACTGTCCATTGCCTTGAGGGTTGTAGGGTGTAGTGCGACTAGCAGAAATACCATGACTTCTTAGAAATACCTTCAAATCGTTAGACATAAATGATGAACCTCTATCTGAGTGTACATACATTGGCATACCAAACATAGCAAATACTTGTCGCAAACATTTGGTAACAGTAGTCGTCGATACATCATGGCATGGAATGGCAAATGGAAATCTCGAAAACTCATCAATAACTGTTAGTATATATTTGTTAGTAGATGAAGAAGGAAGTGGTCCTTTGAAATCCAGATTCAGTCTTTCGAAAGGTTGAGTAGCCTTGATAAGATGGGCGTCAGGTGGCTTCATGTATTGTGGCTTGCACTCATTGCACACTGTGCATGATGATGTTACATTTTTGACATCAGCAACGGAGTAAGGTAAATTCCTTGATCTGACAAAATGTAGCATTCTTGTGATGCCAGGGTGACATAACATGTCATGTAGATCGTATAAGCTTTGATGTGCTTGAGTTGCTCCAAGAGTAGTTCGTATCCGAGATAAGGCATCAGCCGGTGCATTCTCTGTTCCTGGTCTGTAGATAATGCTGAATTTATATGATGATAGCTCAATTCTCCATCGTTGAATCTTGTCATTCTTGATTTTTCCAGCAAGTTTGGGGTTCAGCATAAATGAGACCGATTGTTGGTCTGTGATTAGTGTAAAGTTACGGGCACATAAGTAATGTCTCCATTTTCTAAGACTCTCTACAATGGCATATGCTTCTTTCTCAATAGAAGAATGTTTCTGCTCACCATCTGTTAGTGTACGAGAGAAGAATGCTACTGGTTTGCCGTTTTGATTGAGTGTTGCACCGAGAGCAAAGTCTGATGCATCGGTTTCAACAGTAAATGGCGCTGTTTCATCAATTGGTTGAAGTACAGCTTCTTCGATTTTTGATTTCAAGGTTTCAAAAGACTCTTTGGCACAGTCAGATAGTGGAAAAGAGTGACTTTGAGTTAGAGGCCGTATTAGATCTGAGAAGTTCTTGATCCATTGTGAATAATAGGAAAACAATCCGACAGCTCTTTTCAATTCATCAGTGGATGATGGCAGCCGCAGACTTTTTAGCGGGGTTAACCTATCAGGATCTGGTTTCAATTCTCCATGAGATATCAAATAACCCAATAAATTAATTGTTTCTGTAGCATATGTACTCTTTGCATGATTAATAGTAAGGTTTAGTTTCTTAGCAATTACTAAGAAACGATCAAGATTTGAATCATGTTCTTCTTTGGTTTTTCCGCATATGGTGATATCATCTAAATAAGCAAAAGTGTCTTTTAAATCATTGTCTTTTATAATCTGATTTATGATTCTCTGAAAGCAGGCAACTCCATTTGTCACACCAAAAGGTATTCGGCAGAATTGGTAAAGCTCTCCTGCAGCTTCAAAAGCAGTGTATATCTTGTCTTCTTGATTGATTGGGATTTGGTGATATGCTGATTTCAAATCCAAAGTACTGAAGAACTTGTACTTTGAAACGTTGTTGACTACTTCTTCGATTCTAGGTAATGGATACGCATCAAGATTTGTAAAGCGGTTAATAGTTCGCGAGTAGTCAACAACCAAACGTTTCTTGTGACGCTCATTTGTTGTGACCAATACTTGCGCTCTCCATGGTGAGGTGCTTGGCTCAATTATACCTTCTTTCAAAAGTAGTTGCACTTCTGTGTCGATAAAACTTTTGTCTGGTGCACTGAACTTTCTGGATTTTGTTGCGATAGGTTGGCATGTGGAGTCTAAATTTGCAAATAGTTTAGGAGGGTTTATTGACAATGATGCCAAAGCACAAACATTTAAGGTAGGTTTTTCACCTCCAAATTCGAAAGTGACTTGTTTGTGTAATTGTAAAAAATCTCGACCAAGGATTAAATCTGAGCAAAGTCCTTGTAAAATAGATACTTCTACTTTCTTGTATACTTTATCATCCATATTAATATCAATCTTTGTTGACTTTTCAACTTTGGCATGTAGTGCAGATGAGGCCATATATACCACAGAAGGCTTGGGCATGGTAGATAATCCCATTTGTTTAACAAGATTAGGACAAATGTAGCTGTCATTGCTACCAGTGTCTATCAGAGCTTTCACTGCAGTACCATTCACTTTGACGTCAGCGACACATTGGCATGGTTTTGTTGCAGCTAGGTAGGTAGAGTGCATTGCAGAAGATTGTGTTTTATTGTATGTGTTATTACTTGATCTACACACTTTTGCATAATGTCCTTTCCTCGAGCATTTGTTACAGTTGACATCTTTGGCTGGACAGTGACTACGTGGATGACGCTGTTGACCACAGAAGAAGCATTTGCCTGTTTTGTCACTTTTGATGGCTGCAATATGATTTTCTTCAGAGTTGTGTGAGTCAATTTGTGCATGTGATAACTCTGTGGCAGCAGCAACAGTGTTCGTTTGCTGGGGGATTGCAAATCCATCAGAACTTTTCTGCGCAACTTCCAAAGATCTAGCCTGTAAAATTGTAGTGTCTAGATCAAGATTCTTATTTTCTAACAGCCTTTGCCGCATCGGACTTGATTGTAAACCACTAATAAAAGCATCTCTGATAACAATATTCTTGTGTTCAATAGCTGTGAGTGGCTTGAATGTACAATCCTTACTCAATAGACTTAGAGCTTGTAAAAATGTATCAACAGATTCAGATGGCTGCTGTCGACGTGATGAAAGTAAATACCTTGCATAGACTTCATTGGGGACCTTAGCATACATTGATTCAAGTGTAGTAATAGCAAGTTCATAGGTATCACAGTCAGAAATATATTCATAAACAGTAGGTGATATATAGTTAATTAAAGTGTGTAGTTTATCTGGTTTGAGTTTGTCCAGCATTGCCAAGAAATTTGTGAAGGTCATATGCCAATGTTTCCATTCCTTTTTGGCAGTAGATGAATTAGGATCTGTATTGAACTTTTCTGGTTTAAGAAATCTATCCATGACTAACTGTCTGAAAAATATCTTTTGTTAAATAAATTGAAATGAATAGCCAGTAACTAAACTCTGAATAAGGCTTTATTTAACAAAAAGATAGCTCCATCTTACAACATGTGGATAAGGAATGAGTGTTTATGAAGTAGCCTCATTTACAAACATAAAGAACATAATTAGCATAATTAACAAATTCACAACAGTACCCTATGTGTTAGATTGTCATTGCGAAGCCTAACCGCTCTTTCTGCACAACTCTGAGATGCCCGATGAGAGGCAGTACACTGCTGAGCAGTTTCAAGCCTGTTTACTCTTTCTTCTTCAGCTTCCTCCTCATGATTAATTTGTTGGGCACGCCTTAATTGTTGTAATCTTGCATCTCGATCTTCAGGTGTCTCATCTTCTAATAGAAGCTGTTGGTATTCCCTGAAGTAACGGTTTCTTCGTTCTCTCTCTTCTGAGGTTTCATTAGTAGTTCTAATTTGCCAAGACTCCCTATAAGACTGAAGCCTCTGCTGATATGCTTCAGGAGTTTCATTGGAGATCCTCACCTGTTGATTATTTCTCGCACTCTCTAGCCTACGTTCGTATTCAGCAGTGGTCTCATTTGCAATCCTGATTTGGCTTGATTCCTTACCAAAATGAAGCCTTTGTTGCCTCTCTAATGGAGTTTCGCTAGCGCGTTTTCTCTGCTTGGCTGTCATATCTTTCTTACGCCTAGACGAAGCCTCAATACCACTTTCATCAGCCCTGCGTTGTTTTTTCCTAGTTCGATTAACTTCTCTTTGTAGAGATGCTATGTCATCGGAGCTATCAGAATTACTGGCCCCAGATTCAAGTAGTTGTGCAATTCTAGAATAGAAGCAAAATATAAATTGTTCCATTATTATTTTCAAAGTATTTTTCATTTATGTTGATATTTGTATGTCAAATATTGCCAAAAAAAATATTTTTACACAACAATTAATGAAGAGAATTTAAAATGTTTTTGAAAAATATTTATACTTCATTATGTCGTTGGGATTTCACTGTAAATTGTAAATCATGTGATAAAGATTCGTCAATCATGACATGCAGACTGTTATCTGCTTCTGTAATATGATATCAATACCTCTGCGTGTTTTTATTGCTGAAAAATTACCATAAATATAAGCATATTAAAGTTAAATTCTACATTTTTGTATATTCATAAATTTGAAGCAGGTCCACACCAGCCTAGTGCTGCCAGGATCTTGACCTGCTCATTCAAACAAATAAAAAATACATACTGTATTAGTGCGAGATTAAGTCAACCTTTTTCCTCCAAAAATTCAAAATATTTTTATAAAAATATTGCCGCCAAATTGATGTAGGCCTACATTGCACAGTTATGTATGAGAGATTGTATGAGTATTGAGCTTTTTTGTTTTGTCATATTCATTTTGGCAATACGTTTTGTGCAGATATTTCCCAAATTTCTAAATTTTTTACATTAAAAATTTAAATTAACTTTTATAATCAAAATAATTTACCAGATCCTATGTTAACTTATTATGCATATTTGTAAATTTATTTATATATTAAATACATTTCTCATTATAAACTTGTTAATATAGTCGTGCTATTAGCAAATACAGCAATTAAATACGCAAATACGGCAAATATTCTTCAAACGTGAAACAGCTACAGAATGATTCTTAAAACCAAGAAAACAGATTATTAACGTTATTAATGTATTGTTTTTTTTTTTGGGGGGGGGGTGTTCAAATCTAAAAAATTAACAATTAGTTCCTCATATTAATGTATTGTTTTTGCGGGATATCCAAAATCCAACAAATGAAGAATGAGTTTCCTCAGTATATGGAAAAAAGAAATATTGTAAACATGTATATATCGCCTTTTGGGACACAACAGATTTGGATAGAGATTTTGCTTCTATTACAGATGTCCTTGTTGTGTTTTGCATAGCGTGACTTTATTCCGTGTATATTGACTTTGAACATTTTGAGATTCTCGAGGAACAATATTATTTACCACAAGAGAGTTTGACATTCTACGTTTTAATTGCTAACACAGAAAACAAAAGTCAGAATCACTCTACTTTTTTGTCATTAAAAATTTAACTGTCCATCCCGATCCTGTTAGCTACTTTTCTCATAGTATAACATATTCAAAAACAATCATCAATTAATTTTAAACAAATCGATGTTACCTTTAATGCATTATTTACATAAAATATTCGAAGTACCGACAAAAGAGAAATCAATGGGAGGGGGAACGGTAAAATCAATGTTGCCCTTCACCCAGAGGGAATCATTTAGTATTTGTGAGGTCAATTTTGAAACGCCAAACGGGTTCCCTGGAAACACCAATCAGGGGAAGCCACTGCCACATGCATTGAAAGTATCAGCGGATTCCCTGGTGGAGTAAACAACTGGGGAACCCTTTGGCTCTAAGAAGGATCAATTGCGTTTTGCTAAGAAATTGATGTCATGGGGGGAATTAGTGACTTTGTCCTCTTTTGCAATTTTTCATTTTTACACCCGGGAGGGTCCAAGACAATGTAATTTTCTCTAATGAATTTTCTCAAATTTTTATTAACAGACCACACGCTTAACATTTCTACATTATTGGGTTTTTGTTGTTATAAAATCATTACTTAATATTAAAAAAATAATTTTATAATAATAATATCTCTATATTAATCTACTAAAAAACATTTTCATCTTTATTTTATCAACTGCTGCGTCATAATTTGGGTTCAGCAAGCTTTTCCGCACATTATTTACATAAAATTTTAGGAAGCAAATGAAAAATATGTCTGACCCCAGGGTGAAGGTGGAAATAAAAAATTATTGCTGTTCCTCACCCAGCAGTATGGTGGCCCATCGTTGCCATAGCGAGTTTTTTTGAAATTTTTTTACACCATGGCCCACTGTTGCCATAGCGTTTTTATTTGTGAAAAATTTTTAAACCAGGGCCCATGGTTGCCATAGTAAAAAAAAATTACCATGGCGCAATTACCATTCAAGTTATTGAACCCTGAGCCAGATGAAGTACTTGTTTAATAGGAGGCTATTGTGATTAATATTAAACATGTTAAATGGTTCTGAAAGTTTACATTATGAACAAATGTTTGTTATTGAAGTGCAGTTTGATTTTGAGAGCAAAACAAAATTAAAAAGTTACATTACCGACCGCGGAGATCAAACCTGTATCAATCGTATTCGTGAATAGAAAGTCAGCTTAGTTTACAAAATATCTTACCCTACTCTTTGGCCTTGCTGTCTTTTTTTTGGTGGCATGTTATTAATAGGAAGTTAGACAATAAATTGACTTATTCCAAAGTAGCAATATGTCTTTTTAATTGCATTAATGCTAATCAAAGTAATTTTGCTACCTGATTGATTTTGCAAAATCAAACAGTTGTGAAAAGCTTTCTCTTAGCCATGGTTACATTTTTCGCGGGAAAATGACGATGCCTCATTTTCATGCATGGCTTTTCATTTTCATGGCTTTTTTTAGTCCGTCTTGTATTGGTACGCCTGAACAGTTCATCCACAATTATGAACATTGTTTTATTACATTTCTTTTTACTAATTTAATGGTAATCGACTGTTGACAATGTTGATCGTGCTGATTGGAGTCAGATGTTAATATTTTTGTCCTTTTCATGTGAAACCAGGGGTGGCACCAGGATTTCCCCGACGAGGGGGCTATGCCAAATTTCTATGTTACATGGAAACAATTTGGCAGTAGTCTCTAATACTGGAATAGAGCTGGATCCTATTGTTTTTTACGAAATATCTTCAAAAAGTTACCCAACAGAAAATTTGGACTTTCCCGATAGGGGGGCTGAGCATCCCCGACGGGAGGGCTGTAGCCCCCCTGCCCCCCTCTGGTGCCACGCCTGTGTGAAACGAAAACAGCGAAGCAGTAAGTTGTGTTTTTGAAATATTTCCCCCGATCTTTCCTGCTATCCTAGCTCTGTACTCTGATTTTTAATTTTAAAATTCTCTGTAAACGCTTTACGGATCTGTGAATCGAACTTTGAATTTTCTCGAATGCTGTCGTGATAAAATATTTTCTTGCAAGTTCTTGTATTTTCATGCCCTGCGCTAGACTCTTGATTTCAATTTTCAACACCTCGTTCAACAACCATGTTTCTTTGAATCCAAAACAGACTGTTTTATCAATGTTCTCGCAAATTATATATCATAGTAACCCTTTTAGAAGAAGTGCAATGTTTGTAAGGAACGGCATTTTGTTTCATTAATAAATTAAGGACCTAAAGTCCGATACGATCCGATCCGAAGACCTAAAATATTAACCCGAATCTGACCCGATACGATCAAATCGCGTTCGGTTCGGGTTGATAAATCTTCATTGCAATACATACAACACTAATGTGGTGTTCACAAAATAACGCCGTCAAGGTGAGGCCGGTCAAACTCGTGGCATCGCATGTAATATATTCAATATTAAATTAATTTAGCTTCGACAAGACACATGGGTCACTAATTTCTGTTATTAACATGATCAAACGATATCTTTTGTTAATTAAAAATGATGATGATATTAAAAAAAAATAAGAAAAATCGTTGATAAAAGGTTGCCGAATGGCGGAATTGAACTGACGACCCTGAATTTGTTATACCAGAGCATTAACCAATTACCCACTACCTTACTTACTGTTATCGGCGCTTTAACTGACAGAATCAACAAACCTATTGCTTCGAGAACGTATTATTGAACAAGGCCGATCCACGCGCGTGTATTGAATTTCAAATTATATATATAATCTGAAAATATTATGATATGATAGTATATGAGCCTATATATTTTTGATCTTTGCAATCTCAGCAAGTAGGCCTGTGATTTTCATGGCAGTCTATCAAAATACAAAGAGTTCGTTGAAAATAAAATTGTAAAAGTAAACAAAAGATGTGAAAAGTTGACCTCATAGTGCTTCTTGTTATCAAATTTTCCAGAATAATAGCATCAACATTCTTTTAAAAGGAAATAAAATTCTATAATAAATCGCTATACTAATTCGATATTGATATTATGTTACATCTTGTTGTTAATATTTCTACGCGCTATTTATAATACATTACAGATGTCGAATGAAAGGAAAGATGATTATGAATAAATTAATTATTTTGATAGAAAAACGAAAACAACTCATTTTGCCAGATTCGTGATATGCATATTTATTCAGAATTTATTGAAACGGACGCGAATAGAGTGGAAATGTTTAGTGCAGCTTCAAAGATATAAAATACCACAGCCGATGGTAATATTTAAATGCTCATGTTATGATGTTTGACGAAAAGGATAATTTACTATGTAGAAAATGAATCTACTTTACCATGCATTTGATCACGGTATGAAATGATCATTTTTGTCAGAATTATTTCGAATAAAAGACAATCTTTATTTTATTCTTATCGGGCGTACATTCTCCTTCGATAAAATATGGTTGTTAACTTATTTTTGATTGGTGTATTAACTCAGAGAACCCGCTATTATGTATTTAAATGTTGTTCGGAGATTATGCCGCTCGTATAGTTTTTATTTGGATCTCATTTGGAAAATGGTAAGTTGTATTTTAATAAATATTGTTTGCTATGATCGATTATTTCATGCAACCTTTTCGCTTTTTATTTTTGTAACACAAGGTTTGTTACACTCATCCAAACTGTATTAACTATTTAAAAATGTTTTTAAATTATGTTTTTGTGCTTTCAAATTCAAAGCAAAATTTTTGAACGCTGAAAATATTATAATTATTATTATTTATCACAAATCATACGCTCAATTCAATTTAACTTTGTTAAATTTGATATACCTTAAATTTTTCTTTATTAAATGTTGATCAACGATAATAACAAGACACCGCTATTTTTATTCTCGAAACTGTAGTAACATACTGTGTCTTATTCGTATAGCAAGTCAACAAAATGAAATTTTAATTTTAATCGATGCCTATAATTCCTTCATTAATTATGGAAGCAAAATCTGAAAATAAAAGCCTGCCTGCTCAAATCCAAATGATTCATGTTTTTATATTAAATAATAAATTATAGAAATACTTTTGTGCAATGCCTTGATTGATTCTAAACTCTGTAATTTTAGACTGTAGACAGATAATCTCTTCGAACTTTGAATATTTTTCGAATTAGTCGAACGCCAACGTCATTTTGAAAATTCTTGCAAGTTAATTTGTTTTTATGCCCCGCGATAGATTGTTCATTTCAAAACAGATTGTTTGCTCAGTGTTCTCACAAATTATATATCAAAATAGCCTTTTTAAAAGTGAAATGTTTTATATCTCGATTTTGATAAAAGTAATGAATGGCATTTTGTTTCATTAATAAATTAAATTAAGACCTAAAGTCTCTTTAATTTTCATAGCGTTTGTGCCGCGCTATATGTATTGCTGATATCAACACTACATGAAATAGGTCTACGTTTCTTTGATTTCAAAAAAATATTTTGTTTGGCCTAGTTATACTGGTAATTCAATGTAATTCAGTATTTGGTATTGTTTTAATTATCATAAAACTGATTCATTTTCAAGTTTCACTTGCTCAAACAATTTACACGCAGCTTTTAAATTCAAAGCAAAATATTTTTGTTCTGGAGAATTCAATTTGAAGTCGATTTGGCTGCCCGCTAGATTATCGACCTATGAAATTTTTCAAAATCTCTGAATTTTTTAATGTAATGATATCAAATAAAATATCAGATGAAGTATATTATTTTAAAACAACGTCATAGACCCATACTTTTCATACAACAAATTTGTTACTGTACACGGTTATCTCGACACAAATGTTTGCATAATTTCCCGACAACGGATTATCCGTATTATATCGCCAGTAAGACGTACATAAGTCGCGGACAGACACAGAAATATAGTGATATATAAACAGACAGTATTATGTATATAAGTGATACTACTTACTTTATAATTTTTAGAATTGAGCGCTGCAAAGTTTGTCAAAGATTTCCCATTTTTTATTTGTTACTGTAATTTCAATATGAAGGTAACTCCACAAATATTAATTTAAGTATATTTCGAAACATTTCCAAAATAAATATATCAAGAACGCACGTCATTTGAAAGATTGGAATTTTCTGCATCGTTTATAGTAAGTTCCAAGACATAAACCGAATCAATCACCGCTGCATGTGACTTTTAAGAATCGACACGTACTTTAGTATTAATTGTTAATTTCTTTATTTTGATGCTAGATTTGTAACAGATAATGCAAGGTAATTTTCTTTAAACTCCAAGACAGATCTATTTTTCTTATCATCACAAAGCCGAAATTTCACGAACATATACATATTGTCCTTTTGATTAAGCCTCTTATCTAGCTATATCAACCTCAATTCAGTTTAAAATATCAAGATTTTGAAATTTGCTTGTTATGATTTTTCGGAGGTAAAAACACATATATTTCTTCCAGAAATTGGAGAAATAAACTACAGGTATAAAGAAATGTTTAGCAACCTATGGGAATCATAAAGTTCTACTAAATATGTTGTAAACTGAAGTAAAACGCTAATGGTTTGAAAATGCTCAAATTAGACTTGAACAAAAATACAAAAGATCACGCCTACAAAATTTGCGCATGCTCAGTACAGGATAACGTAAAGTACGCAACCCGCATAGTCTGCACATGATTCAGCTGCAGCGAAAATTCCAATCAGACCTTGTGTCAGCTGAGTATGTTCTAACTCTTGCACTTTATTATCGACATACTCGTTCAAGGAATTAAGCTGACCCTCGATGTCAGTAACGATCTCATTTATAACTCCTCCGGTTCCTTTGAATCCAAATTTTGAAAATTGACCTAATGCAAAGCTTAGGTAGCCACCAACAACTGGAAGAAGTCCAACAAATGATTGCATTGTATTTACGAATTGCTGACTGTGTTCTAGAGCATATCTAGCAAGTCGAGTTGGTTCAGAAGAAGCAATGATTGTTCCAATTGGACCAGGGAAAGGAATATGAACACACATTTCAATTGTTGGGTCAGGAGATGGCTTGTTCTTGTCAAGCTTTACACGGCATTCGCCAACAGTTACACTTTCAACTGATGAGTTGAGAACAGAAATGATCAGCAACAGCCATTGCACATACCTAGTAACGAAAATATCAGTTGTGCTAAGTCGGTAAGCATAACATTGAATATGCTCATCTTAGGGAAAAGAGATATTTCATTAATCAATGTAGTGTGTATAATTTTGTTTGGATTTGTAAACAAAATGAGTCCATCAAATGAGTGAGATCGAAAAAGGAAATTTTAGGGGGAGTTGGACTCCTTCAGATCTTTTTCAGATCTGCCATTTTGGTTCGGTATAACAATATATCATGGGGTCACGGTGAAGAAATTTGTTCCACGTCATACGAATTGTGGATGGAAGATCGAGTTCAAAACTACGACTGAACAGACTGAATTACTTGTTGATTCGAAACTTTGTGTTGGCGCTTACTTGATACAAGAATATTAGGGATAGAAAGAACGTGAAGAGATTTGTTAGCGTTCATAATTAAAATTTATAACCGAAATAAAATGAAATTATAACACCCGCCTGAATTCTCGTTTTTTAATTTGGACACTTTGCTCATTGACTAATGGAGTCATTGTCAAATGTTGAAAAAAATATGTTTGTAAATACGTAGGCTTGTTTGAAATATTGTACATGTATGTATGTTTTTATATAATATTTCATTGTTTTTCTATAGCATTCACATGTGAAATGTAAAAGTTAGAATCATATGAATTTAATTACTACAGTATTTACATTTTATTCAAGTTGTTTTGGTTTGCGTCAAATTTATCAGCAGATACTCAGATAATGTAGATGATTCCGCTAGTTACAGTATTTATGATCCGTATATATTTGTTGATTATCTATAGCCATAGACTTTGCATCTCAACACCATGATATGTACTTGCATCTACCAATGTTTGTAAGCATTGAGTTTTATTCAAAATTGAAAAACCAGACAATTTTCTCAAGCTTTTCTGTTGTCGTGTCTTTTCGTAGCAACAGCCGCGCCATAAGACAATGGGCTGACGTAGGCACCGAAGTGAATTTTCAAATGTTTAGCCTCGTTTCTTGTAATCAAAACAACAAAACAATGCAGGGGCTGTTGGTCGTTCTAAGTTCTCTAAAACAACATCACAAAGTCAGAATTTAAATGCCACAAATGTCTTACTGTACAAGGTTATCTCAATAAACGGTTCCCGTGATTACTAAACATCCTAAAGTCTGAAGGAAGAATTAAGGCCCGAGCAGACGATCGAACGTTGTCGTTTCGACTCCTTCGACTTTGTCAAACCAACAAAGTTGGATCGTTTGCCTGTGCAGTCGAACGTAGGTGGATGGTCGATAATGGGTCCTAGCTGCCGTCTCGACTAGTCGTACGGACTGAAAAAGATTTTGATTCAAGTCAAAGACCCTTTCAGAGTCGGACAGATGCAGTGCAATTTTGATGAGATTTTCATGTCTGGATATGTCTTGGCATTTCACGCGATCGTATACACAGGCGCAGTAATTACCAAATGCCCTGTCGGCAGAATTATAAAGTTTGCAAACAAGTAACACGTGAACTTAGCAATTCTCAGATTTGCAAATCATTCGTTCTATCGATTCGTTATTCTTTATTGCTAGTTTTTTTACTAGAATACGTTTGTTATCATATATTACTAGTTTCTCTTATTATTTTTAATTAAATTAGATCATTTTGAAACAGAAAATTATCCAAATGGATGCGGTATAAATGATAATTTTGATAAAACATATCCGTCAAATGTGTCTGTTCATGAAGAATTATCAGAACACGAGGCAGAACTACAGAGTTTCGCCGAAAATTTCCTTTGCAGGTCAATGATAGAGCATGATGGAGGGGAGAGAAGTAAAACATTTCAATGTGTTTGATAAAAGTTGCATGCAGTTGGATGTAAAAGTCGAATTGTCGTTTGCCCATGCATCCGACCGCGTCCGACTTTTGCCTTCCACAAAGTCGAATCAATAAAGTTGGATTGTTTGCTCGGGCCTTAGCAAAGGCGATATTAAGAGGACTGTATATCAAATTCCTTTGAATAAATCAATTTTGGAGGTGACAAAAATCATCAGGCTAGCCGTTGACATGAACTAAATTATAACATCTTCAATTCATATGTTATACGAACAAGATTATAAATAACAGTAACACCAAAATCATGTTACGCAAATTCTGTTAAGCTAAGAGCTAATTTCTATTAAATTCTTAACTAAAAGGCAAGGGATGCTGAGCTCAAACCACATAGTGACAAGACGATGGCTAAGTGAGAACTGGATTGAACAAGTTTAACACAGAACTCCACCACAAAGATACAGGAAGAAGTCCACATAATACAAAACACAAATTATAACTAGTGGAATACTATAGACAATACGATGAATGCAATCAATCACAATGAAAAATTACAAACTCAAATGGAAACTAATGAACGATGACAAGGTTTGTGACTTAACATAAAGGCGATAATTAATGGCAACAGAAAACGCGTCAATAGTCTCGACACAAATGTTTGCATAATTTCCTGACAAGGGATTATCTGTAAGACTGTACTACTACTCTGGTAGGTAAGTCCCAAATAGCCACAAATAATTTATTCGCAACAGACATTATAAAGTCTTCCTCACCGTGACAATAGCCAATCAAAAACATTATCTAAACTATATATAAATTGATAAAACTGTTATGTAACTCCTCTCATGTTACAAATTCTTTGATATTTTGGATGTGTAAAGGTACTTGTATGTAAAACAGTAGCTTCTGCTTACTCGAAGACAGAAGTTGTTAGATTTTGCTCATTTAAAACAGGGCATGGCTGCGCTGGCTCATTTAAAACTGGCTGCGCTGGTGAAATGCTAACATCACAATTGAGAAGAAAGTGGTCAGATAATCCTACATCAGATACACATAAGTTTGATACTTCTGAAGTTTCATTACTAATTATCAAATCCAAGATACCATTTTGATTGTGTGTACTGACATTGACATGCTGGACAAAATTTACAGAATTGAGAATGTTTGACAGTTTGACTGCATTTTCATCAACAACGTTCTCTACATGAATATTCAAATCCCCAATAATATAAACAGGACAGGAGTAGACAAGCAAAGATTCAATGTGTTGGGTGAGGTCTGCAAAGAATTTTGGAGTAACACGCTGCGAGCCAGGTCTATAAATAGCAGAAATAATTGAGTTCGATGTTGAATTACCATTCTTATTTAACCACGATATTTAACAGGTCTATCACAGAAGGATATGTTCCACTGTCTTTTAAAAAAGCATATGTTACTCCCCTTATTAAAAAGGAGGGACTTGACAGTGATGAGCTCAACAATTATCGTCCTATATCAAATCTGTCGACGCTGGCCAAGATCTTGGAAAAGCTAGTCTGTGGACAACTTAAGCATAACCTTGATAACATCAGATCGTTACCTGTTATGCTATCAGCTTACCGCTTATACCATTCAACGGAAAAGTCACTGTTGAAAGTAATGTCTGATATTATTATGGCTGCAGACAATGGCAATATATCACCCTTAGCACTTCTAGATCTTAGCGCTGCCTTTGATACAGTCGATCATAATATTCTTATACAAAGGCTATCAAAAACTCATTGCATTGGTGGAAATGTCCTTTCTTGGTTTAAAAGCTACCTATTAGATCGTTCGCAGTGTGTATTACATGACAATATACAATCTTCAACCTTGACGTTAGCACATGGTGTTCCACAGGGTTCTGTGCTAGGACCGCTTCTCTTTTTACTATATACCTCAGACATCCCAAAATTGATAGAAGACTGTGGTATGAAATCGCGTTGCTACGCTGACGATACTCAAATATATCTTCATGTTAAACCAGATGAGACGAAAACTGCAGCTCTGAAGATAGAGCATTGTCTGCAAAAGGTACATGGATGGCTAGCGTCAAACAGACTCAGACTAAACCCTTCCAAAACAGAGTTGATGTGGTGCTCATCTTTGAGGAGAGCCAACACTTTTTCAGCACCATCGGTTACATTCTCTGGTGTCGACCTTCATCCTACAAAGTCGATGAGAGACCTAGGAGTTCAAATCAGATCCGACACAGGCATCATGGACCAAGTTAAAACTGTTGTGCGTTCATGTTTTTACCAATTGCGTCAACTCAAAGTTATAAAACGATCGCTGAATTATAGTTCCCTTCGCGATGCTGCATATGCTTTGGTATTGTCTCGTATAGACTATTGTAATTCACTTTATGCAAATTCACCAACAAGTATACTACAACCAATGCAAGTGATAATCAATGCTGCTGCACGAATTATATCTGGACGGTCCAAATTTCATTCTATCAAAGACTATGTGAGAGACAATTTGCATTGGTTGCCTATACAGCAGCGTATTAAATTCAAGCTCTGTATACTTGTATTCAAGGCGTTGCATGGCATGGCACCCCCTTATATATCTGACATGTGCGTTAAATTGGAGTTAACCGAAAACTATCCACGTCTCCGATCTGTAAATAACTGTAATATATGTGTCCCTAGATACAAAAACAACTATGCTTCACGTGCATTCCATATAGCGGGGCCACTTGCCTACAACTCTTTACCAAGTAATATAAAGACTTGCAATGTTTTTACTATTTTTAGACAGAAGCTGAAGACACAGCTTTTTAGAGAAGCATATGCCTCATTGTAAAAACAAATTTTAATCCCTAAATAGTTGTCCATTTTTAAATTTTTGATCCTTTATCATTTTTTAACTTGTAAATATTTATATTTTTAATTTAATTTTTAACACTTGTATGATTTATTGCACTGTACAGCGCCCTTGTGGAAATTTTCTCGTAAAGGGCGCTTTATAAATACTCATATTATTATTATTATTATTATGGCAATAGGCTTCCTTGGTTACAAAGGATCATGAAATTTGCTAAAAAATATCAAGGAATGGGAGCCCACTCCACCAAACATCTCTTCAAAATACCTTTCCCTGATCCGTCACCTGAAAATTTTGACGTTGAATCACAGCGCTCGAAAGATAACAGATTTTATCAATTTACATGCGCCTTAATTGCTGGATCAGCAAAACAAGCTTTTTTCTTCGAGCGACCTGACCGATACTTGCCATAACATTCTGTAGAAATATTATCATAGTTAATCTTGAATTTTTAACCATTCTAGCCATTTCACCAACAATTACAGGATAGCCAGCATAAGACAAACCAAATATAAATCTACCAATAATTAAATTATTGATTGATGTCGGTGTAGCATATAAGAAGGCCCCAATTACGCCAATGATAGATATAACACACAAAATAATTCTCCCTCGTTTCATATGATCACTCAAGCGGCCAGTCAAAAAACCACCTAAGTAACCCGGGAAAGCTATCGAAAATAGAATACCATGATAAAAACTTACATCTTTTATGTTTAACTGTTTTAAGTAAGCAACAGATGTAACACTTTGTATAATTTGATCCATGCCTTTTATAAAATAGTACAAAGAAAATATCGCCAACGTTATCAATAGTTTAGCTTGCATACCTAATTTCATTCCACTCGCGAAATTATGTCTTTAGGAATGCTATACCTGAACATCGAAATCCTACCGTACTTGATTGATTTCCGTGCATCTAGTGAAGCATGATGCATTTACTTTATTACAATAATATAAAAGCTTTCACAGTTATGGTTTGCCTACATCTTTGAAAGTGATTAATCTTACTATTGAATCAATTATTTTTATCTCGAAGCATATCCATTTCAATATGTGTTTGTCTTAACTTCAATATAGGGCAAAATCGATTTTCGCTATGACTGATATACGAGGCATTTTCTCTCTCTGTGAATAGAAAGCTTAACATAGACAGTAGACAGCTTAGAACAGTATGACTGCAACATTGAATGAGTTACTACATAACCGAAATATTGTTATCAAAGTAACAATAAACAAAGCATTAAGATCTTTGATTGTGAGTACTTTATCTTCGAAAAGATCAAAAGAAGTGTGGAAAGTCATCCACAGAGTGTTACATCCTAATCCAATATCTCTAAGAGCTGATTCAAATGCTTTAAACAAACACTTTATTACGACTGCTGAAATGACACTGGAACCAGTGACTTCAGAGACATAACATGATTTGCTGCACTTAATCGACTCTTAACCCGAAAGCAAGGCAAATATTTTACATTACGACCTATCTCGTACTATGAAGTATTTAAAGTGTATATCCCGGATATTGGGAGATTGCTTCTTTAGATAGACAAAAATTTTCTATCAGTACATGTTCTTCTTGCATTTTTACTTTGCGCAAGCATTTCCCCTTCGAAAATGAAGTCAAAGTTACGATTTTGTGTCTCACTCTTTTTCCTCGAACAGGAACCCACTTATTTTCCCCAAGAGGATTTACACCGGAAAAAACACCAAACTTTTTACTTATTTGTCTCTAAATAAAAAACCGTTAAACCAAATGACAATCTGCTTTCGGAATGAAATTTTCAACATTCAGTTGAAGATTTAGAGCTATATTTGATCAATACTCAAGATCCAGGTAAAGAGGTATAAGCCTCTAAAGTCAAAAAGTTTTTAGTTTTGGATTTTTCTCACTCAAGTGCTCACGCGACTAGCACCTCTTTACGACTTCGTCTAAGCAGGTTATCGCTGCTGGTTATTGAAGGTACGTGACTATTTTTAATACGCATCAACTATGCCGACTCTGCTTAGACGAAGCCGCGAAGAGTTGTTAATCGTGTGAGCACTTGAGTGAGAAATATCCAAAACTAAAAACTTTTAACTTTAGAGGCTTATATCTCTTTACCTGTATCTTGAATATTGATCAAATATAGCTCTAAATCTTCTGCTGAACGTTGAAAATTTCATTCCAAAAGCAGATTGTCATTTGGTTTAGCGGTTTTTTATTTAGAGACAAATATGTAAAAAAAATTAGTGTTTTTTCCGGTGTAAACTCTCTTGTTGAAAATAAACGGGTTCCTGTTCGAGGAAAAAGAGTGAGACACAAAATTAACCCAAAATCGTCACTTTGACTGCATTTTTGAAGGAGAAATGATAGCGTAAAATAAAAACACAAGAAGATCATGTACTAATAGAAAATTTTTCTCTATCTAATTAAGCAATCTCCCAATATCCGGGATATACACTTTAAAGAAATAAAAATGCTTCGGTCTGATAGTTCAACTGGCGCAGATAAGATCGCAGTCAAGTTTATTGAGCTTTCAAGTGAATACATGAATACATTCCAGGTCCGCTAACGTACATCATCAACAATTGCATTGAGAAATCTAAATTTCCAAAACTGTGGAAGATTGCACCTGCGGACGAGAATGACTATAGACCAATTTCTAACCTACATTCTCTATCCAAAATATTTGAACGTCTGGTATTAAAGCAACTTATTGTTTATATTTACTCTGAATCATTGCTTGCATCAAATTTATCTGGTTTCAGAAAAGGACATTCAACAACAACAGTCCTACTACGCACTAGAGATGATTTAATTTAATAAAAGCCATGAAAAAGAAAAAGTCACAATGATGGTGTGTGCGGATTTTTCAAAAGCTTTCGACACTGTCCAAATCAGCACTATCATAAAGAAAATGCACCACATGGGTTCTCTAGAAGTTTTTTGCATTGGACAATAAATTACTTAACAGATCGACATCAGCTTCTTCATATCGACGATAAACTCTCTGAAGAAGAAATCGTCCATTTTGGCGTGCCACAGGGGTCGATATTGGGACCAATTATCTTCCACTGATATGTCTCCGATTTGGCGATTCAACTGAAAGATGAATGTTATCAATATGCAGACGATACCACGTTTTACTTACATTCAAAAGCAAACAAGCTGTCTACATGCACTGAAAGTGCAAACGAAGAAATATCAAATCTTGAGCAATATCCCATCAGCTCCAATCTCTCCTTGAATGCATCTAAAACAAAATACATGCTAATTTCAACTCCTCAGATGGCAAGGATTCATCAACTGGACACATTTGAGCCTCAATTAAAATGCCAAAACAAAGTTTTAGAACGGGTCAATCAAAAAATTTTTCTTGGTCTGCAGATGGATCAACATCTGTCCTTGGGACCATCATATTACTTTATTGCTTTCATCGTGCTATGACATAATCACCATAATGAGGAAGTTTAAACGTATGGCTCCTTTTATGATCAGAAAGCAAATGGCTGAAATGCTAGTATTGTCCAAACTGGATTAGAGCAGTGCTTTATATCATCCCCTTCCTGCATTTTAACAAAAACGACTTCAGCGTTTGCAAAATGTGTGTGCTGGTTTCGTCGTGGGAAGATATGCCAATATCAAAGATGTTAAAAATTTAAATTGGTTACCTATCAAAGAAAGAATGGAATTTAATGTACTAAAACTGGCCCATAAAGCTTTACATAAGAACAGCTGACCAGATTAATTACCCATAAACATTCGTAAAACCTGCCCGTATAACCTAAGATCATCGAGCAGTATAAATCTAGGATATTCCGAAAGAAAATGGTACTTTTCAAGATTCTGCAGCAATACACTTTAACATTTTGCCAGACTATATTAAAGATATGGAAGATAATTTTAAATTCTCTAGAATGCTTTAACAATATCTATTAATTATTTAATTCCTTTTAATTTCTCATGACGCTTTTCATTATTTTATCTTAAACTACATTTAAACTGAACTTGTTTTTCTTTTAATTAGAATTACAATTGAACTTGCATTTATACGTAAGGTGAAGAGCCACTTGAGTGGATGTTCTAAAGAAACCATTATTATTATTAGTATTAATATTATTATTATTATATCTATAATATAATATAATAATAAAGATAGATTTATCTATCGTCAGATGTGATAATGCTCAATACCTATTAAACATTGGCAGAGCTGTAATACATAAGGATGATGACTGAGTCAAGAAAACACATTCTTAATTTCTGTTACTATAGTTTCACGCAGTATGCGATCATCAGACAGTTGATACTCCATGAAACATATACATGGTGACTCCTATTACATGGTATCATACTTGCCGCGGCGCGTTATTGTTTGAATACAATAGTTGTCTTAACATACAATGGTGCTATGGTTCCGTTTTGGTAATTAAGGCGTTCGATAATTGTTAATTGTTTCCTATTACAGCAATTAAGTTAAGTTATGTTTAGTTTCTTTAAAATTAGATAAATAAATTTATTCTCGTGACGGCATTTTGAGATTTGTTCAGATTTTTTATTAAGTAATGGCTCTTTTGAGCATATAATATAATATTTTTCCAATAAGCATAGGTGACATTTTTTATATATATCATTAGAACATATCAAGGATCTGCTACGATTTATTCTTGCAATTTGATTGGTTAACGCCAATAACGCCACTTCACCATAGCCGAGCTTGACCCCATCGTTTTCAAGAAATTTATGAAAATACCAAACAACCGATAATTATTTAAATATGGCATTATAAACAGGATGATTAGCTCAGTTGGCAGAGCAACCGAACTTCAGATCGTATCATATCTCATCGACTGTGGTTCAAATCCCCCTCAGGTCAACTCAGCCTTGACTTTATCTGAAAAATCAAATGAGTACCATCTAAGGATGGCGGATGGAATGGTTCAGAAGGAATTGCATTGTGAGTAGCTGCGGTGCATCGTTGCGCATTGACAATCAAGGCCTATCTGCCATGAAATCTGTTGAAATTGATCTGCAGTGTCGCGGCTGAGATCTAAGGAGCGTTTAACATCATTGCTCTTAGCGAAAAGAGCCACTCTTCTAGAAATATAGGAGTGGTACGGGTGCCTTCGGTAGGGCGACACCGTCCACATTACTTTATTATAAACAGCAAGTAATTAAAAGTAAAAAGCAAATACAGCGAATATATGTAGAGTCATATACAATTTTATTTTCTAAGTTGTTCAAAATAAATCAAATGGCTTGCAGGAGAAATATCTGAGCCAGTAAACAAACATGTTTAAAGTGTATAGAAATATTTTTCACAAATTAACAATTCAAAAACAATTTGCATAACTTTTACTTTATTGATAGTTGTGAAAACATAACATAACATAACTTCATTTCATTAATACATCCCCTTATATTTTAATGGCCAATTTTTGCAAGTTCCTAGATATAAGTAAAAACTAAATTCCTAGCATAGAAAAGAAAGCTTTCGATAAACTACCGAATCCAAAACATATAGGCTAAACAGAATCAACCGCTAAAATTTCAAATATTAATCCATTTATCCAAATGAAAGTTAGCAGCATTCTAAAGAATTATCATCAATTCAATAATCTGCTCTTTTAAATAGGCAATTAGCAAACATTTAGTCAATAAATCTTTCTATAGTTTCATTTCTTTCTTCGTGTCACGGCTTTTACGAAATTCTTCAAATTATAGGTGAGAAACATTTTTTTCCTTTTCAAGTTTTCCCAGTCAGTTTTCCATAATGAATAACACAAATAAACGAATAGAAAATATTGTTTAAAGATACGAATCCAGGACTATGTAGGAAAACGATGTTAAGCATCCATTCTTTTAATTTCAAGAAGAGTAATATAATTTCTCGATATCAATTTTTCCTCGCAGCTTTCAGCTGATTTCAAAAAAGCAAGTGTACAGCTCTCGACTCAGCTTTCTTCCTGTGACGTCACGAAAATAGGAGAATTACATACTTGATCATGGATTGTACGATCAGAAAATGCTCTGAAGAAACGTACCCAAAATTCACAAATCGGGATTGGCTATGTTCTAAACCAAATAGTTCATACGTTCCACTTCAGGAGAAAACTCGAAGGCGAAAATTACTCGCCGAGGCGGCTCGTAATTTTCTGATGCCTTCTCGTTTTCTCCTTACTTGCCTCTCGTGGTGCTATTAGAGCATATTTCACGGAAAGTATGAACTATTTGTTTATTGTATGGCTTTGCATTTGTAGTAGTTGACCATTTGATTTTGTACTGGCTGTTGCTTTCTTTTTTAAGTCCCAAATATCCTTTTACAATTGCGTGCTGCTGCTGTATTTTCTATGTTCAAATGTAGATTTGTGTTGTGTGTAACGTGCTTTGAATGCGTCTTCTGTCAAACCAGTATAGCTTTTTCCCTCTTCGTCTGCTGGTGTTGCTACTGTAGATAATACCTTTTAATTGGCATCTATTTTCAAGTGGGCATGTACCTTTATCCCTGCAATTGGTACTCGTTGATGGTTAATGACTGAGAGAGTGATTTACATATTGACAGGCGACACATACAGATTCATAGGAGATGCGTTTACGAAGACTACGATATAATACATACACGCTACATACGTCCCCCTGCTGTGAGACGGAGTCTACAGCGGATATGGTCAAATTATTTAAAATGTTTATGGAAAAACGTGATGTGTATGTGTTGCCTTTTAAAATGTTGTTTTGTAAGATCATTATTCTTCGTGGCACCATCGATAATTCTCTTCATTCACCTGGTATTGATTTTCAATTTCTTTCTTATTGCATCGTAATCATATGCTCTATTTGTGGACATTTTTAAAGAGAAAAAACGGAGCAAATACTAAGAAAAAAGAATAGATAAGTAGAGTAAATAAGAAAAGATGACCATAGTACGTCGCATATAATAACGACATAGTACTGATGTGAACATTAACCACATTATAGACTAATATTTCTGACATTCTATATATTCAGAAGCCTTTCTGATTTCAATATCTATTGGTACGAAGTCTTTCTGGTATCCAATGCAGCCTTCTACAACTTTCCTAGAATAAATATTTCGACTAGAGTTGAGCATGAACTCCTCTTACCAATTCAGTTAATTATCATCTTTACATGCAATACAAATAAATGTGATACGCCTTAGTTGGTACATGAATTTAGATGAATAACGAAAGTGGGACTCCATCTGCGCCAGACGTCACAGGGGATGTCATACAAACAGAACAGAACATGGAAAACTAAAGAATTTTTGTATTCTTGTTTTGGATTCATCATTTATCCACAAGCCGGGTAAGTTTGTATTTTTTTTTTCACCTGGGTGGTTGGTTCATTCGTTAGTTTTTGAACCTTGTGTGTGTTTAACAGCCGGATGCCCTTCCTGACGCCACCTATAGTGCTCCGGTCAGGAATTGAACCTGAGACACTGCGGGCCGTGATCCAACGCACTAGCCACTACACTAATGCCGCATAAATGGGAATTTATAGGAGCTATAGGAAGAGGATTAATGTTCTTAACGATGCGAAACAGCAACCCCGTTTGTCTCTAAAGAATGGCAAGCTGTAATTTATAAGGTATGTGGCAATGATTGGTCACATATTTCAATGTATATGAAGTAATACTACTATGACTATCCGCTTCTACCTCAAAAGATCCACTTCAGCTCGATTAGGGCATATTGTTGTAAGAAGCCCTATTCCTTTTTTTTCTAATATGGATTGTAAAATTTAGGTAGGCGAGTGATATGAGCTATTGAGACTCCTGTACCAACCCTTGCATGGATTTTTAATAATTATCCACTCTAAGGTTTTGATAATTATACTTTCTTGAGAAGTTCGTGTACAAAAAATAACGAGAATGATGTTTTGCAAATTAATTTCGCAAGTATATTCGACATCTGTATTGCATAGCAAATATAAGGATGTAAACATCTAAAAGTATTTCTCTTAGTGATAAAGTGTTTCAATTATTTTTGCTTTTCGATGGTGATGCATCAAGGTCAATTTCCTTAGTCTTTTCAGAAACTTTTTTCCAGTTGTCTGCGGAATCAAGAATTTCTAATTTCCAATATTTTCTTAAATCTTTTTCAAGCTGGGTTTTGACATTTGAGGCATGTCCTTTGATACATGTCCGGGCTCTCCATGATGCACTGTTTCTTCCTTCAGGACCGTCTTTGGCATCTCTTGCTATTATTCTTTCTTTGCAAAGGCGACCATTAAAGAATATCTGCGAACATTCTCCATAGTACCCATCAGCAGTTGAGAAAGGATTTGATGGGTTATACCAATTGATGTCAGATTTGCAGGTTTCACCTCTGAAGCCAGTGTGAACTTCAACAATACGATCAATTGCCTTTGTTGTGAACTTATAAAAATTATCAGATTGCTCTTTTAGTCGATCGATGTAATCTTCCTGTGCTGATTTTTTCTTCAGTTTCATTGCAACACGCAAAAGATCTTGAGTAATGGTAATCTGCATATCAGCGTACTGACGGAACATTGGTAAAACCCAATCATATGAGATTATATTGTCATTTTCAGGCATGAAGCGACCTACCATGCCAACTACTTTTGTGTTAAGTGATATGAGACATCTCTCAAGATCCTCAATTTGATCTTCTTTGTCATAGTCTGCGCATGATTCAGCTGCAGCGAAAATTCCAATCAGACCTTGTGTTAGCTGAGTATGTTCCAGCTCTTGTACTTTATTATCAACGTACTCTTTCAAGGAAGCAAGTTGACCTTCGATGTCAGTAACGATCTCATTTATAACTCCCCCAGTTCCTTTGAATCCAAATTTTGAAAATTGACCTAATGCAAAGCTTAGGTAGCCACCAACAACTGGAAGAAGTCCAACAAATGATTGCATTGTATTTACGAATTGCTGACTGTGTTCTAGAGCATATCTAGCAAGTCGAGTTGGTTCAGAAGAAGCAATGATCGTTCCAACTGGACCAGTGAAAGGAATATGAACACACATTTCAGTTGTTGGGTCAGGAGATGGCTTGTTCTTGTCAAGCTTTACACGGCATTCGCCAACAGTTACACTTTCAACTGATGCGTTGAGAACAGAAATGATCAGCAACAGCCATTGTACATACCTAGTAACGAAAAATATCAGTTGTGATAAGTCGATGAGTAGAACAGTAAATATGTTGATTTTAAGGAAGAGAGATATTTCATTAATCCGTGTATATGTGTATAATTTTATTGGATTTGTAACCAAAATGAGCCCCATCAATTGAATGAGTTCAAAAAAGGAATATTAGGGGCAGTTAGACTCCTCAAGATTGTGACCCTTTCCTGTGAATTCCTATAGATCTTTTTCAAATCTGCCATGTTGATGTGGTATAACAATACATATCGCGGTCACGGTCTTTTCAAAATACAGCACTATAAGGTTATCAATATACTCCTTACGTAATTCTAGGGATTCTTTGGGAACCTGTTGAAAAGCTCTATTGATGAAAGCTTTTAGAATACAATATGAATCTATATATTATACAAGACAAACAAAAATTCAATAATAATGATGAAATTCTGAATATTTGTGAGGCACTATAATTCTTGACCCTTGGACTGGAGAAGAATAGATCTTCCTGGTATTAAATTCGCATATGCAGCTGCTTTACTACTCTTTATTTGTTATTAAGCTATAAAATAGGAAGATATTATTGAGAAAGGTTTTAGCTCGTGTTACATAATTAATCATCCAATGTTTATCCTTATGTTAAATTATTACTTTGTGGCCCGTTCTCTGAAAACATAGCTTACTTTTCCCTTGTTTATAAAATGTTTTGAGTCACAGTTCTATCGAAGTGGTTATTACTTGGATCGGGTAGTTTAATACCTTTTAATATCCCAAAAAATCGAATAATACGATATTAAATGCTTGACATTTCAGCAATATATTATTCCAACTGCTCGCATTCAAACATTTTCAGGTTTAAGGAAATAGTACATTAATTTCAGTAAATGGCAAGTCATGTTTCTAAATCTGGTATATGTTTCATAAATCTGAAATCTAACAAATGTGTAACCAATTTCAATTAAAATAACATAGAAAGAAATATTCTTTGTAGCTTATCATAATTGCGCGAAACTTTACTTTTTGGAATGATTTGTTGAAAGCGAGTTAACTTACATTTTTCAACGATTTTCAGATTTTTATATTCCCTGTGATGTTACCTGGAAGACATAATAATAAGAAATCATCAAAATTATTTGATTTAGGTACAAACTCCATCTACATTTTATTCTTTGATAATTTATTGTTGTATTTCATAATATATCTTATTTAACTCTCATATTTGAGACCGCTGTAACGATTTGACTGGCGATCGCAGCCATTATGGATTGCTTCGTTGGTAGCGGTGACCTAAGCTAAAACTAGCATGACCGGCACACTAGTCAGAAGCACTACCAATCCAATATGCCGACAAAGGTTGAGGAAGCAGAAACGAATTGGAACTCGACCAGGTTGTTTACACTTGATCGTACCCTGACTCGTACTCTGGGACTAGTGAAACACGTGATAGAGTGCGCACACGCAATACAATCCATAATGGCTGCAGCTACCGATCAAATAGTGTCTTCGTATTGAGATTGACAGTCGTGATTAGAATGATGATGAATTAATTATCTTTTCATTGATCGTATAACTACACAGAGAGCCACAAACCTATTGCTTGAAATTTCTGGCTCATAGGCAGGTCCACTAAAAAATTCAAAAAACGCTTCAATTTCGAGTTTAAAACCAAAAAATGTCGTAAGAAGTCAAAACGTCATTTTCCGGAAAAACAAACTCATAACCCACTAAACAATGGAGACTTTTTTATTGTTATTTTATTAGGCTGTTAGACTGATTATTGGTATCGTTGCATGTCAAAATTTGAATGCAATTATTTCCATTAGCACTGACTTTGAAAAATTTATTCCGGTGCCCTGAAATATTTATCATTTCTTCATTTTCATTTCATTTATTTTGTCAAAATTGACAGGCAAAACAAAGGAGAGTCACATAGTATGATCTCTAACTAAAATGTAGCCTAATGACAATTAATGTTAATAAAAAATAACATAAATGTAAGTATGCAAAATTATTGTTTGTTTTACATTACAATCTTTTATAATTAGTAAATGCCGTATGTTACAATAATACCTTGCAAAAAGATGAGAGGCTTGTCTTATTAAAAATTAGAAAAATTGGCTGAGGCTACAAGTTTTTCTGATAGAGAATTCCACCAAGGTATTACTCTATAACAAAACTGGTATCGAGCATAGTCTGCTTTTCCAATACATATTGATTTTAATGTTAATGAATGTGACCTCAAGGAATATTTTGAAGATTCAATTCTGTCAATCTTAAACAATTGATCAAATGGACCATCTACAATACCATGTACAATTTTGTAAATAAGGGAATGATCAGCTTTAGTACGCCGAACTTCTAGCAATTAATTATTGGTCCAAATATTTGTTTGTAAATCAATGCAAAGTGATTCATAAATTGCTTTTCGGATTTCAGAAAATGATGCATCTCGACGTAAATCGTCGTATCATGCGATATCGATGTGTAAAATATTTCATTTAAACGGCAACTTCTCTGACTTTGAATTCTGATTTAGTAGAATAAATCAAAATGTATTAGTTATTATTATTAGTTATTAATTAAAAGTTTCTTTGTAAAACATTTTAAAGCAAAAGATAGCGACAAAAAACTACAAGTAGTGGTTGTTGAAAACTTTTCGGTATATACATTATACCATCGTCAGTTCAAAAGAAAAGAAATATTACTTTACAAATTATTTATATAGGCTAAGGATCTAAAAAGTTAATACATTCTAATTGTTAAAAATAGTGCTAAAAATAAAACAATGAAGCAGAAAGGAAACCTATTCAATTACAATATGTTCTATCATGCATATATTTACAAAAGGAGACGAGAACGGATAGAGTCACTCTGAGTGTTGAGAGTCGGTTTCCTTTCGCGGATGATTAGCATTTCGTGAACCAAACAGTCAAACAGTTTATTTTTAGCACTATTTTTAACAATTAGAATGTATTAAGTTTTTAGATCCTTAGCCTATAAGTAATTTGTAAATTAATATTTCTTTCCTTTGAACTGACGATGGTATAATGTATAATACCAAAAATTTTTCAACAACCACTACTTGTAGTTTTTTGTCGCTATCTTTTGCTTTAAAATGTTTTACAAAGAAACTTTTAATTAATGTACTGAAACGCGACCAACAGTTGCACTTGTTCAGGAGACTTGAACAGTGTAGCAAGAGAATTATCAATTACCAATGTGCAATTGAATTTCTCAATCTGTGCAAAAATCTCGGCCTTGTACCAACATTTGCCCGAGCTGGAAATAATAAAAAGGAGAAATGGCATCGCTCTGTAAAGTCTTACGAGGAGAGTGTTATTCAAGAAGAAATTATTTTCAAACTAGGAGAGCTAAAGAAATCAAAATTGGAGGTTAACTCTTTATTTACTGAAATCCGAAATACTTGCTCTGTTTTACGTTATTGTTCTATACTGCAGACTATTACTCAGCTCCGTAACAATTTATATATGACTATTGTAAAGAAACACACACGAAAAATATCCCGCATGATGGCAGCGGATAGTAACCAAGGTAACATAGATGAACATATTACTAATTCATCTTCTTATAATTTATCATTTTTTGAAAAGCTCGTACTATCAAGAGGCTGAAAATTTTCCCTTCCGAATAGAACTAATGAAAAAGATTCCAAAATGATTTTAGATAGTTTCGAAAAGGCTTGCTGGAAATTAGACCATGATTTAACAGATGAAGGGAAAGAATTAACAGCAGCAACTCTCCGTTCTATCGCTTTGAATTATGTTAAGCGCAAAGGTCCATCTGCACCAAAACAACTTGTCAGGGCAGCCAAGAGGTTAAAAAAGAGAAATGATATCGTTGTCACCAAACCCGATAAGGGGAATGGCGTCGTCGTGATGGATAAACACCATTACATAGAATTATTAAACGAGGCATCCATTGATATTCCCGAAAAGTTTGCTCCATTTGTAGAAGGCCCTCGGAAAAGAGGAAGACCTAGAAAAGTAGACCATCCGCTACTTGCAAAGGAAAGAGCAGTAACAGAAGCAATTGGACGGATTTTGCCTAAGCAGATTGGTGACAGTATTCTACCCCGTGGTTCTAGACTTGCCCATTTATATGGCCTACCAAAGACCCACAAACAGACATTAGCAATGCGACCGATACTAAGTGCTACTAATACATATAACTTCAAGCTCGCAAAATGGCTAGAGAAAAAGCTACAGCCATTTTCTAATAATATTTTTACTTTGAAAGATGCTTTTGAATTTTGTGATGAAGCGAAAACTTTAGTGAGTGAATCAGACATTTTGGTATCATATGACGTGTCTTCTTTATTTACAAATGTTCCCATAGAAGAGACAATAAAAATACTCGTAGAAAAGGCTTTTAAAGATGATTGGTTTAACCAAACGTACGATCTTTGTATTACTTCTGAAGGTCTAACTGAACTATTACAATTAGCTACTAAAAATCAATTATTTCAATTAAATGGTAATTTATACGAGCAAATTGATGGTGTTGCTATGGGTTCACCGCTTTGTCCATTAATGGCAAATGTATTTATGTGCGATTTAGAGGATACACTTGATCAACAGAACTGTTTACCACGATATTACTGTCGATATGTTGATGACACGTTTGCTGTTATGCCCAGTTATTCTGAAGCAGTAGAATTTTTAAATGTTTTAAACAATAGTTCCTCTTTAAAATTTACTTTTGAGGTACAGCAAGATAATAAATTACCATTCCTTGGCATTATGCTCAATAAAAACGGTTCTATTATAGAAACCTCTATCTACAAAAAGCAGACTGATTGTGGACTATTGCTTCATTACCAAAGTCATGTTGATGAAAAATACAAACGAGGCCTTATTTTAACCATGTTAGATCGTGCACGACGGTTATCGTCCGATGACAATATATTTAATTCAGAATGTTTAAATATTAAGGATGTATTTTTAAAACTGAAGTATCCCTTAGATTTTATTGATTATTGTATTTCTAAATTTAATCGCCTTACGACTAACAATGAAAATCCACAAAAGAACAATACAATCAATATTATATTGCCATATAAAGACCAGATATCTGCTAACTCTTTACGTAAACAATTAGGAACTCTGAGTGTTGAAGTCGGTCAACAGTTTAGACCGATATTTAAAAGTAGAAAATTAAATGATGAACTTAGAGTCCGGGAGCCGAGACCGATTTTACTGTCTCGTCAATGCGTTGTGTATGAATTCAAGTGTGACTCGTGTGATGCGAGTTATGTCGGTTTTACATGCCGACACCTTCATCAACGCATTGCCGAACACGGTGGATCGAGCTCGGCTGTCGGACGACACTTACATTCACACAATAGGACCATCAGTGATTCACAACATCTGTTTTCAGTAGTGAGAAAATGTAACAACAAGTTTGACTGTTTGGTTCACGAAATGCTAATCATCTGCGAAAGGAAACCGACTCTCAACACTCAGAGTGACTCTATCCGTTCTCGTCTCCTTTTGTAAATATATGCATGATAGAACATATTGTAATTGAATAGGTTTCCTTTCTGTTTCATTGTTTTATTTTTAGCACTATTTTTAACAATTAGAATGTATTAAGTTTTTAGATCCTTAGCCTATAAGTAATTTGTAAATTAATATTTCTTTCCTTTGAACTGACGATGGTATAATGTATAATACCGAAAATTTTTCAACAACCACTACTTGTAGTTTTTTGTCGCTATCTTTTGCTTTAAAATATTAGTTATTAAAATTTATTATTCAATAGCGTTTATTAGTCCAACTAAGTCTTTATTAATCCAAATAAAAGCGAACTAGATGCGAATTCTCCGTCTTATATCTGGTGAAACAAGCAACAGGTAATCAAATTTCGTGAAGATTTGATAAATTTTAAAATTACACTACTTTGATGATCAAGTGGTGATCTAAGCCGTTTAAATATGAATGAGGCTTTCTCTCTAAATATCAAATATAAGCATATATTTCAAAGTGAATGATGCCTAGTTTATGGCGATAATTTGGCAAAGGCGAGTGAATCTATTTCGGTTTGAAGTTGACGAAGACTTTGACGGTATTTGAAAAAACAGTGTCTCTACACGTCTTCCACGTGCAGATCGGCCTGGCTGAGAACTGAAGAGAAACAATAGATTGGTGATGACGTTTTCAGCGTCAATGATGCAAAGCCGGGGCCTTTTGCAATCGAACAGGGAAAACTTGATTTTGTTCGTTTGCGGTCGGGAGCCGCGAGAGAACGATATGGAAAGATTTATTTTGTTTCGCTACAAAAAGGATAAACCAAAAATAGAAACAAAACTTTACCCTTGTCTCATTGAAAAATGAGTAGTTCTGATTATACTATTCACAAATATTTTGCATAAAAAATGAACGAATTAATGGATGAACGGTTTTGGATATTCAAGTCATGATAATTATAGATTTCTCATTTTGTCAGGATTTTGACGTCACACTCTATCACCCATCAAATTACGCCGTGGTTACGGCAATGTCTTTTGAAATCAGATACCTATATATTTTGTTGGTATTTTTGAAAAAAAAAATCGGGATATTAAACTTATCCTTTCATCTTCATATGCATGTTTAACGTATACTTAAATTTTAATGGACCAGCATATTATATTAGAATTAACTATAATAGCAAACTATTGGTATGTGATATCTTCTCGTGATTTCTGGTGTGTATTAGGATTCATTTATTCAAATTAAAATTAAAATTCAGTTGTATAAAGCGTATGTGCCATGTACTTCTTTCAGTTTACTACTAAATAGTTTTGAATATAGAGCAACGAAATAATTCGTCCGATCATCTAACATTAGCAAATTATTGTTCAGATAATTAAACGAATATGTTTCAACTACTGAATGTTTTGCTTGAGTTTATATCAAAGAAATTAGGAAAAATAAAGAAAGATACCAGAAGATAATTTAGAATCTATTAAAATCAACTAAAAATTAAAATAATAATTGACTTACCTTTCTCTCTTTTATGTTCTTGTTCCTTAACGATATTATCCTTCAATATTGAAGTATTGTGCAAAGTCGTTTCAAATTTATATCCTATGCCGTGCTGGTACTTTCCGGTGGCTATATAAAGTATCAAATAATCAATTGGCTTTCTAAGTAAAGGCAAACAAGATAGTTAATGGAGTATATCAAATTAGAATTACTTTCAAATGATGTATAGTGTTGCCCAAAGTCTGAATAATGAATTAATCATGCATCCTTTTATCCTTTTAGCCTTTGACGTCCAGACTAGCTCCAAAAGGCAAGTATGAAGTCAGTTACTTAGCAGTAATTACGTTACATATGTCGATGGAAAATGATTATTTCTATTTCGATGAACTCCGTTCACCAATCTCTCCCTGCAAAGTATATTTTCTTTTCACAGGAGACTTAATTCAAAATTTAAATATGGATTAGATTTTTAATATAATGTTATATATATATAGATATACAATATAGAAGTTGAAGAAAAACAAAATTTATCAATCCAACATTAAGCAAACAAAGAAAAGTACACAATAAATTAACATCAATAATTATATCAACTTTTCTGTCATTTAATTAACAGCGTTACCAGGGCAGCTCTATAATTGTCAAACTATATTTAGCCTTTCCACTGTTTGCTATAATGAGTTATTGTACATCATTCCGTCCTTGGTTGTGGTAGTGCTACGTAGAATCAGATAAATATTTTTAATATTTTGTTTTACTTTTAGAATTTCCCAGAATACCATTTAAAATCGATTAATTTTATAAGGTCAAGATTGTATTTCAATTTGTATCAGCAACAGAGGCTGTGGAAGTTTTGGATGTCCTGATGTCCTGGCATCCTCAATTTTTAGCCCATGGGTGTCCAACAAAAAATAGACACCCACAACATTTGTTGGGCAACCTATATTTTTAAATGGAACCTATATTGCCTTGTATTGTAAATAGTAGTAGTTATAGAAATCTTATGTATGATCATTCTATTGCAATTCTAAATATATTAAAAATATTAAAAAGGGTAAAACGTAGCTATAGTAATCCTATGGGCTTTCCAAGTAAAAGCAAACAAGAAAGTTAATGGAGTTTATCAAATTTGAAATATTTAAAATTGGCCATTGTCTGGCTCCGAGTCTGGCTGATAAATTATTAATGCAGCCTTTTAGTCTTTGACATTTAATCTAGCTCCAAAACGCAATTACTAAATCTATAATTTTTCAGCCATGACGCTACAGATGTCGATCGAAAAAGATTTTAAAACTATTTCAATGAACTCCACAATGTATTGCAACAAAGAAACCATGAGGGATACCTGCAAAGTTTTTTCTTCTCACAGGAGGCAATAATTATATTAACTTTTCTGTTACTTAATTAACATGGCTACGTATTCTCAATCTATATTAAAATGATAGATAGAACGTTGTTCTTCCATTGCTTTGTATATTGAGTTCATGGTACATCATTCCGTTTTGAATAGTGGTGCTACGCAGAACGGACATTTTTTTTTTTTCGTTTTGGAATTTCCGGGAAAACCATTTGAAATCGTTGTTAGTTAGTCTGATTGATTTTGTAAATTTTTCATATCATTGTGTTCAAAATCATCAAAGCCGTTCAACTTATATTTGCTTGTAAATGCCTTCATTTGTACTCTATCCATTAGGACTCATAAATATCACATCCCCAAATTTTTTATCTAGAAAAACGTTTTTGATTCAATGTGTGTCTGAGCTTTGAACTTCATTAAATTAAAATTGACTATGGATACAATTTAGCCGCTGAAACTTACAACCAGGCTTGCAACGCTGTGACTCATCTCGAGATGTGAAAGTATCATTTATCGGCAGGGATTGCGGACATAATTCAAAATTTATATTAATATTCATAATGAAATGTAATATACAAATCAGTTCACTTTACTTCAAGGGTATTCTACCGTCTAACAATGGTGAAAAATCATTAGAGAGAGATTATATACTGAATTGGTTTTTTGTGTGTAATTGCGTGTTTTGCGCGTATCTGAGATATTAGACTAATATAGAAAAAGATTCACATAAGTTGAAATTTCTGCTTATGAGGGTTTGCATTGTTTATCTGAGAACTATTTATAAGGGTTATTATAATTGGTTTTAATACAGACGTTTAAAAGTCATTATTGTTCAATTGTGATTATATACAGCAAGGGCCTCCTTTCAGCTGGTGTATTTACTAATTTAGTACAATACTCAAACTTCGTTCAATGGAAAAAACTCGAGCCACAGATAAAATCTGATGAGTAGCTTCTTCTTATAGCATTTCATAACAGAAATCAAAGACAACACTAATTTTGAATGTGTTTTATCAGCAAAACTCGGCGTTTTGGCCATCATCTGTGAGCATTTCAAGAATGGAAGAAATTTCATTTTATTAAGTTAACTTCTATACTATGAATAATTAATTTATTTCTAATTAATGACTTAAGCTTACTAAGATACCTATTTGTAAAATAAATCTTTGAGACTTATTGAGTCTGTTTGACCATTCAGGTTTGGTTGTAAGTCCCTGATAAATAGCATTTCAATTACGAGGCAGTCCCACTTGGAGCTGCAATGATTTAGGGGCTGTTTACATGGAGTGAGTCAATTCACCACGGTGCTATATTGCACCGCGCTGGGTCAAAAGTGTTCAGCATTTACATGGATTAGTTGACTCATTGTCTGGGTCAGTAATTTCTCATTACCCTCTATATAGATATTTTGCATAATAGTATTTTGCATATCAAAGTATTTTGAAATATATAAGTGAACTTGATCAAAAAGTTGACTTGACACCATTATTAACGGACCCTGATGGGAAATTACATAGCTCCCTTGGGTGTGCAAGTTGCATTCACATGAAATATTTTTCGATCTTTTCAACTCACTTGAGTGAGGTCCCTCTGACCGCCACGTGAGGTATCGATTCTGTGTGTCAACGCACCATTCATGGAAAATGATTTGATTGATAATCTGACCCCCGGAAAATTTTTCGCATCAAAACGAGATGATCTTAAAAGAGCTTTTGAGGCCAATTCTCAGTGATTCTGCCGTGTCAGAACAGATCAAAATGTTCGGAAATGATCGATATTGTGTCAACAAAGATATACTTTTGAGGATGTTATTGATGTCGGACAGAGATAGTGTTTTCAAATTTGAATTATTCAATTCTTGAGGATGTTAAATAAATTTTATTTGGTTGATTTTCACAAAGGTAAGATAATATTATGGCCGGTTTAAAACTTTTCAAAACACAAATCTGAGCTAAAATATCTTGGTTCTATTCTAATATCTGGATCATATCATATCATATCAGACAATCAAGTATGCTTGCTAAGTACGAGTTCTAAAAGCTTGAAAATGCTAACTGAAATGTTCCAAAAGTCTAACGAAACGTTTTTCAACTTTTCGAGAAATATTTCGATGGTTAAGGAAGACCAAAGGAGACCAAAAAATGTACAAAAATCTGAAATCAAGGTCATACTCCAATCAAAAAGTATTTTTCTCAGTTGGAATATGGCAGTTTCCCCTCAGTGATTGTGTAGATATGTCAACTGAACTCTTGCAATACATATGCATAGCATATATATAGTGTAAAGTTGCATCTATGCGATTCGTGTCCCTCATCTTATAGACTATACGTGGTTGGTGTTGGAATAACTTCTTACATGAGTCTTATTCAATTCAGAAAACTGCTCATTTGGTAACTCCAGATACGTTACGGTGTAATATACAGCACCTCGGTATTACTTTATAATTATGCTATGATGAATCACATATAGAACAGTAATCTATATAAACTTAAAATTGAATTATGTTTATATACATGTATCAGACCTTTAGTTGCACAATTAGAAGAACTCATATATGCTGTCTCCCATTGAATTTTTATTATAAATGTAAAACTTCTTGGTTTGCTTTGCTTATCTTTATAGAATTAAATAATTTTCTGAAGATTTCACACAATATTTAGATTAAATTGGCATCAATTTTCTTTGCCTCGTCTCTGATTCTTTTCCAATTAGCGGCTGCGTCAAGTATTTCTAGTTGCCAATATTTCCTGAGATCCTTCTCTAATTGATCTTTAACTATGTCTGCATATCCATCAACACAACTAATTGCTTTTCCTATGGCAGTGTTTTTTCCTTCCATTGCACTTTTGGCATTTCTAGCTATAACCTTATCCTTACAGAGACGTCCACCAAAGAACAACTGATGACATTCCCCATAATAACCATCGAGCGTTGAAAAAGGATTGTATATATTATACCAATTCATATCAGCTTTACAACTCTTTGCTTTAAAGCTTGTATGAATTTTCACAATCGTGTTCACAGCATCATTTGCGAATCTGTAAAATTGATTTGATTGTTTCCTTAATCTACTGATGTAGAATTTCTGGCTTGTAGTCTCCACAAAAGAGTCAGCAACACGCAGTAAATCTTGTGTAACGGTGATTTGCATATCAGCATAATGACGGAACAATGATAGAATCCAATCGTAAGAGATGATATTGTTATTCTGTGGCATGAATCGATTAGACAAACCAAGTAGTTTTGTATTCAATGATATCAAGCATCTATATAAGTCCTTTGTTTGATCTTTTTGTTCATAATCGGCACAATGTTCTGCTGCAGCAATAATGCCGATTATATGTCTTGCTAATTGCTTGTGTTCTACTACCTGTATTCTAATATCTACGTATCCTTTTAATGACACTAACTGATTTTTAAGAATAATGATTATTGAATTTGTTAAATTGAGGCTTTTATAAAGCTGCAATGCATTTCCAACAATTGTCTCATTAGTAGGAATATGTTGTGCTAGAGGCTTCATGTTCGTCAATAGTACTTTACTGTGCTCTGTAGTATATTCTGCAAGTCTTGTACGTTGTGATGTAGCAATGACATTCCCTACTTTCCCAGAAAATGGTTTATAAATGCACATCTCTTTGGTTGGGTCAGGGGATCCATTATTTTCTAGCTTATTTAATCTGCATTCGTCAACTTTCACACCTTCCAATGATGAAATTAATATAAACTCTAACAATATCAAAATCCAAAACCTAAAATTAATATCAACAAAAACGCAATAAATAATCAATAGGGCTATCTGGTATTCGTGTCAATTATGGAAGTAAAAAAGGGGTAACAGAAATGTGTATATCAAATATCTGTGTTCATGCAAGTATATTGTAAGTATTAAATATTACAGTTTGAAGATCGCAATTAAACGAGTGAGACTCCGAGTAACGGATAACAGTTTTGCCTCATCTTTTTCTCTTATATATAATTCTCAGTTTTAACCACTTTCACACCATATTTATATCTGAGTCTACACTATAATTAATTTTTTCAATTTATCTATTGTAAGTAAATATAATGTGAAATGCAGTTATAATAAAAATGTATGCTGAGAAATAGCGATGATCGTGTTAACGTATGTGCATAATCCATTTTGATATACTTATTGTGTGTGTGTGCAATTTTCTTTTACTTCGTAATTTTATTGTAAATACAACCACATGAGCTTATGTAAAGTTCGTTTGCGTGGAAATGAAGGACTGGACAGCAGTCACATTTACATACATTTAATTGAAATTTCAATTAGCTTTCAATACATCAAAGTTACATATATGATAAAATATCGTGAACCGACATGTTCGGGAACCGACGAGGAATCGAACCCCGGTCTCTCGCAATGACTGCGGGCATTCTGTCATTGAACTACCGGCCCACAAGAATTATTGAAGAATCAAATGAATTGTTATCTATATAAGGAATAAAAATCAATGAAAATTAATCAGAATTTCATAACTTACATTTTTGCTAGCTAATTTACTCCAGCTAATTCACAAAGAGAATGGCTGAGTAAATTGATAACGCTGATTTGCTTGCTTACATATGAATGATGTTTTGATTTTATACTCTATTGTAGCATATATCAGCTGTGTGAAATAGCTGTGTTTCACAAACAAACATGATCAAATATTTCAACAGGAGAAGCTAACAAATACAAACAATTAGTGCTTGTGTAAGTATACAATCAAGGTTATAATTTTTGCAAAATAGGCGAATTTTTCTATTCAATTTGAACAAGTGGGGATAGTTCCAAATATCCAAAATAAAAGGTTACAGTGATTTTTACATTGTTGAAGTATTTTTTGTGGGCAATCCTAAAAACTGCATTTTTCATAGGTTTATTTCTTCAATTTTACAGTTTTGATTTTGTTGATATTTTTGTTGAACTAAATGCCTATAAATAAACATTGGTAAAGTGATTAATTAAACATATATGAAGATAATTTTGTGAGTGGCAAGTATAATTTCAACATAGGTAAACCGACTTCGTACAAGCAATTCTACGAGGACCTATAATTACTGTGTTTAACAAACAAGTTGATCAAATATTTCAACAGGAGGAGCTAACAAACACAATCAATTAGTGCTTTTCTAAGTATACACAATCAATAATATAATTTTTGCTAAATGGGTGAATCTTTCTATAGAACTGTAACAAGTGGGGATAGTTTAAAATATCCTAAATAAATGGATTGCATTAATTGCTAGATAGTTTGAGTACTTTTGATGAACGATCCTAAAAACTTCATTTTGTAGAGTATACTACATGACTTAAGTTCTTCAATTTCAAAATATATTTGATCTTTATTCAAATGCCCATGAATAAATGGTGGCAAAGTTGTTAATGAGACACATATCAGGATAATGTAGCAAGTGGCAAGTTTAATTTCAGCATAAGTATAAAAGTTTCGTTCAAACAATTCTATGAGGACACATATCAATTTGAATATTTTTCTCTTACAATTTAACTATCCAATGCATGCTTTTAAAACAAATTTGAAATTCATTAATTCCAGTAAATAAAAAAAAAAGTAAAAAATAATAAAAATAATAAAATAAAATAAAGGCATTTAGTTCATTGTAAATATTGTAGTTTATTTTTGTATTTTTGTAATGTCTACTGGTATGTTCACAATGTATGATGTTTGTTTTTTATGTAGTTACATCTCTGTTTCAGTTGTGAATTATGTTATTTATTAATTTTTCCAGTAACGTTCAGTCTGTTGTGATAGTTATTAACTTCGAAGAAGAAGAAGAAGATTTGAAAAAGTTATACCACTGAAAATTCAAGAATTGTGAAGCCATTGTTTTGATATCCGACTGCTTTTATCGATCGATGTAATCGTATTTTAAAATATAGAACGTCATATCCGACGGGTAATTCTGAAATCTATTTGTCGGTTCGATTAATCTGAATTTCCCGTTGAAATTTGACGATGGCATTTTATCAGAGAATCAAAGCTGAAATAGATTATATCACATTAGAACGTATTTTATTATAACGGAAATGATTCGGTCAGTCTGATTGGTTTAGAGTTATGAAGCCGAATAATCATATCAACTTTGAACAAAACTAGGTTTGAAAACGCAATCGATCTTATAATTCCTAAATGATATCACGAATAAGAATTTCTAATTTGATATTGAGCTTTCAAAAACATTACCTTATGAAGAAGAAGGTCATTTTTGTGTAAATGTTATCGTATTTCCGAATAAATTATCCATATTTTCTGTAGAAAAGATTTACAAACGTCAATAAAGGCATGATTCATATGAGATGATATTTTCATTCTCAGGCAAAAATCGTCCTAATTAAAATAAGTAATTTAGACAGTGTCGCACAACCGAAGGCACCCGTACCACTCCTGTAATCTAGAGGAGTGAATTTTTTCCCTAAGAGTAATGATTTTAAACGCCCTTCGTTGATCTCAGCTGCGACATTGCAGATCAATTTCAACAGATTTCATGTCAGGTAGGCTTCGATTGTAAATGCGCTACGACGCGCCGCAGCTACTCGCATTGCAATTCCCTCTGTGATTCATTTATTGCGAATCCATTCCATTCAACATCAGTAGGTGGTACTTATTTGATATTTTAGATAAAGTCAAGGATGAATTGACCTTAGGGTGATTCGAACCACAGGCGATCAGATATAAATGTAAATAGTAATGTAGACGGTGGCGCCCTACGGAAGGCACCCGTACCACTTCTCTATTTCTAGATTAGTGGCTCTCTTCGCTGAGAGCAATGATTTCAAACGCTCTTTGTTGATCTCAGCCGCGGCACTTCAGATCAATTTCAACAGATTTCATGGCAGATAGGTCTTGATTGTCAATGCGCAACGATGCGCCGCAGCTACTCACGATGCAATTCCCTCTAGACCATTCCATCCGCCATCCTCGGATGGTACTCACTTGATGTTTCAGGTAAAGTCAAGGCTGAGTTGACCTTAGGGGGATTTGAATCACAGTCGATCAGATATGATCCGATGATATGCTATGATCTGAAGTTCGGTTGCTCTGCCATCTGAGATAATCCTCCTCTCAAAAATCGTCCTACCCCGCTTATCGTCATTGTATATAAAGAAATTAAGCACCTTCCAAGATCGTTGATTTGGTCTGGTTTATTATAATCTTCACAGGATTCAGCTGCTCTAAAAATGCCAACAAGATCCTGTGAAAGCTGTGTATATTCATGCTCTTGCACTTTTGCATCGACGTAAACCTTTATTGCGTCCATCTGTTTTTCAATTTCACCAATGATGCTATTAATGATTCCATCATTTCCTTTGAATCCAAACTCAGAGAAATTACTTAGAGCCAAACTAACAAAACCACCAACAACAGGGATATAGCCTGCCAATGAAGCCATGTTGTCAACCACTGATTATCCGTGATCTTCTGCATAACGAGAAAGTTTTGTTGGCTTAGCCTGCTCGCAGACTCACTGTCAAAATGTAAATTTGGTAAACAGTAGAGTCTGCTAACTCGAGGGCAAAAACTTGCCTTTGCTGAATCAGCACGGGGCGTGGAAATTGGCTGTCTCGCTTTCGCTAAGAATGCTTGGCCACGAAAGTCAAGCCCAGAAAAAGATCAACGACTCCAATCGTATTATTATTAATTTACTTGAAACTCAATTACAGTTAGTATTTCACAATTAATTTTAGGGAAGATATCTAGTTTTCAATAAATCTGAAATTCTACATTAACATCAGTAAGGATCAAAAGCTCTACTGCATTAATTCATGCTTCATCGTAATTAAACTCGAGCCGCTACGAATTTGAATTAGCCGTGTGATAGACTTATTTTGTCGAACGAACGAAGCATTTATAGAGTAATCATAATGAAAATAAGAAGACGACGAAAAACAGTGGCTCAACAATAGCTTTCTTTCTATAGCCATCAAATACTGCGGCTGAACTAAAGTGTTTGTTGTTTGTTGAATTAATTTTCCTTGCCATGTTGTTTTCGTGTCGAGACTCTCCGCTTGTAATAGCTTTTGAATAAAAACGCTGTCCAAAACATTTCATATATTTATGAGACTAATCAGAGATATAACTAAAAACAATTGATGCAATTGCGACAGTTAATGGTTCCAACACGTCTTGGAAATGATATTAATTCTCAATTCTTGGCATTGAAGTTTATCGCAAATATTCCAAACGATTTCGTAAGGCATGAAGTTTTCTGATAAATGACAAGGAAGGGGAGGTATTGCAGCCTAGCCCACCAAGACTCTCTTTGAAATACTCTTCGCTGATTCGTCGCCAGAAAATCTTGGCGTCGACTCACAGCCCTTGTAGAACTATACCTTTTACACCTTTCCACGCCCCGTGCTGATTCAGCATAAGCAAGCTTTTGACCTCGAGTTAGCAGACTCTACTGTTTACCAAATTTACATTTTGACAGTGAGTCTGCGAGCAGGCTATGTTGGCTCAGAAGTTGTTATCGCTGTTCCAATTGGTCCGGTGAATTTGATATATGTGCAAGGAAGGAAGCCCTCTAATTCATTGTTCTCGATATTTGATTGTGATCTCGATAATATTTTCGTAAATATATCCATGTGGCATTTCTCGACTCTCACAGGATTAATACAACGCAGGAGCACTAACAAAAAGCTCACCATAAACCACATTTCAAATTCTATAAAGGAAACAATTTAAATTAAGAATGATTGAATATTTGGATAGTACAAATTGATGAATATCGTTGAGATCTCAAATATTGAATAATATTTGTATGATCTAAGCATGTATTCTGTGATTATCCATTGTAAGTATACTTTATAAAAACACTGTGAAGAAATAATCCATTTAGTTAGCATCAACGAATGAATATTTCCTATTTGGAAGTATATAAAAATATTAATGGAAGGAGGCATCAGTAGTTTGATGTAACATTTTATATCAACATAAGTAACTCGAACGAGTGATATGAACGGTTCAGTTTCCTGATTATATCTGCATCATAATGGTAAATACCTTTTTCGTAGGTTCCCGATGAGTCCCTCGATAATTGTTTAAATAAAAGATTTATGACCTGGACTGTGTTTTGTGGAATTACAATGATCCCGTATGCTATTAAGCTTTGATCACATGGGCCAAGTTGTTATGCCACGCCAATTTGACCGATATGAAGCTCTATAGCATAATAAGAAATATGGTATGGCATAATAATTATTGAATATGAGAATAGAAAGTGAAATTCCCAAAATGACTGAACAAATACTGTTCAAAATATTATTTTGGTTCACCGGTATAATTTTGAATATTTCTTTTGCTGATTTGAATACAAATCTGAATTTTATTTTGTTTGCAATGTGGAACGGTTTAACGTTAAATAAATGAATTTTTCGATAAAAAAATATTTCTCTATATCTACTTTGGGCAATCTATGCGGGCACTAGGATAATACGGAGCTCATTTTTTAAGCTGGCAAGTTTGGAGCGAGCACGTTTTTACCGGAGGTCATGTTTGATTAGGGACATCCCTCGTGAAAAATAGCGGTCATGACGTAAATCAACAAAGAAAGAACACAAATTGAAATATACGTCTTTATTTGATACGAAGAGTAAAAAACGAAAAGAAAAAGATAGCGGTTATATCAAAGACTAACACGAAGGGACTCAATTTATTTGAGGGCTTATGCGCGGGTTGCCATGCTCAGAGCCATCTATTTACAAGAGTTGGGACACTTCTGCTATTTTTGTATCTTTTTGCCTGGACCCGAGCACGTTTTTAACAGTGCGCATGTGCAGGAGAATGTTGTGTGTTTTTTCAGCAATATTGTATTGTATTTTTTCGCGCGTTTCACTTGAAATGATTGAGAACCTGTTTCCAAAAGAACAAATATGGCATCCAAAAACCACGTGACTGGCATCTGTCCAATTGGAGACGATAGCGGCACATGAAAGCATGTCCCAACTCTTGTAAATAGATGGCTCTGGCCATGCTTCATCGTGAAATTCCTGCAAGAGGGCTGCTAGGAGACATGAGTAATGCGTAATGAATAAGCGAGACGCCAAGGCGAGTTTATTCTTGCTTTCCGAATGTCGGACAAAATCCTGAGTGCATGAACAGCTTTCTAAAACGAAAAACATCCCTTTATAGTATTTCATCATTTTAGTTTCCGAAGTTATTTATCTTATTATCAAAAACTGTCAATTTCACTCACGAATAATCAAACACAGGTTGAACCAATCAGAATCATTGAGTTTGATCACGTGATATGGTTACCTCGTGATCAGTGCAGAAAATCCTGCCATTATGTTTTCGTACTTGAACCATTGATGATAAAAAATATCAAGGAAGATACACCACATGAATAATCATGATATTTTAATTTAACTTAAACCAAATAACATTTAAAATATTTTTTATCAAGTAAGGTGATGTAAATCATGTAACCGTCATAATTAATGTTAACCAATGTGACCGTATAAAGGTTGAACGATGGTTGAGCTAGATGAATATTTTGATGACATGGATCGTTTTGTATTATGTACTTTGTCGCTTTTGCATTTGCATTTAAATTTGTAAGGTTCTTCAACAAACCTACTTCCATTGTTACTACAGTATTACCATTTGTATTAATTTATTATCATTTAAATCATGTCCAGAACTTAAAGTGCACATGACACCAAAACTTTTTTTTCAAGAATCAAATAGCCCATGTAAAATAAAATAGGAATCGCGACAACAACTTTTCGATTTGGACTATTATAAGCTGAGTTATATAAAGTTGAAAGTACCACATTTCAGAAATTGACTTCCTTCGGAAATCGGAACACATGGAAAAATAACGAGACTTCAAAAATCTTAATTTCTTACTCCCGAAAAGAAATGCCGCTCATATCTTTGAGACACCTTGTTGACCATGATATATGATTGAAATTGAACGTGAATTGTAGAGTTTAGGATGGTTTTATTAGACATTCGATAGAGATTTTCTTTCCAAAAGGTGCTGAAGCATTGAATCAACACATGTCATGGAACAAGGTGCTGAGTATTTAAACTGTGGCAAAATGCTTTATTGCTCTTATATCATTACTCTATTTTGGTAAATATCTCGCAGCTTCGCATCACTACTGCACTGATTTCAACTTCAATCTCAGTGAATGGCTGTTAAATACCACTGCATGAATTTCAGTGAATTAATATCAATCATTCCTCGAATTAGACCCCTCTCTGATTCGTCTATACATTAAAGTATTTTGTTATTTAATATTGTATTTTATATATCAGATAAAAACATCTACAGCATACAATATTAAAATCATTGATTCAACATGAATATTAGACAGGATAGCTTTGTGAAGAAGTCGACTTCAGAAGAAACAGCCTTCGAATACGAAACTAGATTCATAAAGGTATGATAGAACACATTGCGTGTGTCGATTTCATTTTTCTGTAATTGCGTTTATGTCGAATACGTCTGCTGGAAGGCAAACAGGGGGTCATGCAGTGGATTTTTAAACCAGTCATTGCAGTTTGTTGAGATTAAAGTGAAGCAGTGACGTTTAGCTGCATAGAAATCATTGAATCCGATCCTTCTTGTGATAAGCCTTTTCGGAGTTTAAAAGTATTATATTTGTTCCGAGATGGGCTAACCAAAGTAGATTCAATAGAATTATCCTGCGTTTCTTCCCTAGGGACTGGTATTGATAATGAGAAATATGAAATCTACAAGTACCTCTGATTGAGACTTATTGTTAACAATGTTTGCTTTGTCTATAAAATGTAACCTTACGGGTAATTGAAAATGCTTACAATTTGTATGCAATTTTCCATATTTTCATCAATCTGAAATCAACTTGATAGCATCCTATAGAGTTTTATGAGTTATCGGGACCATCATATGAGTTGACGTAAGCGGGAATACTTCTCTGAATAGACGCGGGTGGGGTAACTCCAGCTCTCAAGGTTGAGGTACCCAAAAAAATCCAACAACTCTCTGTTGATGCTGCCCAAAAACTTTCATCAGGTTGATTGATCTTAAGTAAATACACAAAAACGATGCAAAATCTTTTCAAAAATTCTTGATAAAGTCAAAAATAGGATACCCAAAAGTTCCAAAATTTGAAATCTCATACCCAACAAGTTTTTTCTCAACTTGAATATGGACCAAAAAAAGAAGTCCCCATATAGCCGTGATATGGGAGTTACCCCCGGGTGAATAGAACATACAATATTGGTACTTTACGTATACAGATAAAGCGTAGAATGATAAATGTTACAGACTATAGCGATACATACATATATCTCACCGTTCTTCCGTCAAGCAACTTTCTAGTTCAATGAGTTGAATTGCCTCACTTGAGATTTTATCACTTGTAAATTAAAGTCAATGTTCATAAATAATGCATTAAATTGGTCAAGTCTGAAATGATCTTTGTGTTTTAGTGAGAACATGGTAACAAACAGTAGAACTTCATCTTGATACAGTGAAATTCCTCTTTAATTTCCATGATATGAGTATTGGATTTCCAAGGATTATAACTCATTTAAGTCATTGCAAACTCAGATTATCTTCTCAAAAAACCAGTATATCAAATATATTCAATGCTTACGAAATTTTCGAATCAGTGAATTCTGATATGTTTTTCAGCTTTCCAACAAAACTGCAAAACTAACAGGCTAACCTAGTAAAGCCTTAATAACAAGCACCAACTTTCAAATATTACTCTTGAGACTTGATTAATGAACACATGCATGTGACCTGTCAGGTGGCCTTAGTCTAGTCTTGGTCTTGGCTAAGGGCATGAATCTTGGCCCGCAGGGTCTTCCGTTGAAGAAACACTATTGGTTTTGTGTCAGGATGGGCCCATTATAATTACACATGCTCAGAAACCACAAACTAGCTAACCAACCACACCAGTAAAACTGCTACAAGCTTACACGGTTTGAAGCAAAATGACGAATATAAAAAATAGAAAATATGTTGAATCTGTATCACAAGAGTCGCCAAGATTTTTGGATTGTGTGACTGATATGGGTTTTCACCTGCCATTAAAATACGATCTTGTCTTTCTATATGATTATCTTATACATCTATCATCTTAAAGATTTTATACTTGATTAATGCAAGATTTCATTGCCCTATTATGCAAGATATATGGAGGCTACTTCAAGGTAAGTGCGTCGTATGGATTTTATATTCACGAGTTTAGCTCGAGGACATTTTATGGCTTTTTACCAATGTTTTTATTTGTATTAGATTCAATTTCCAAAATTCTTTTTGCATCTGGCACCTTTGTATATTCACTATAAAACTATCATTAATAAAATGAAAAATTTAAAGTTTTCGCTACAAATATTAGTCAGACAGAAGCGTTTATCACCAGTGCAGGTTCAAAGTTAAATTTATTAACGGTAGATTTGTAGTAAATGTACTTAAGTACCAGATGCAAAAAGAATTTTGAAAATCGGTTAAAAACATAATTTAATACAAACAAAAGCAGAGATAAAAAGTCACAAAATGTTCCTGAGTTACCCCTGATCTAGCCACGACCTTGTTACCTTCGTTTTTTAGGTTTTGACTTCGTAACATTTTCCTCGCATGTGAAATTAAGGATATAACCAATCTTAATAATCACTCGAAAAAAGCTTGTCTCATGATTGATGGATTTGTACCACGTGTTTAGCAGTTATGTCAAGACAACCCACGAAATTCCATGGCAATCCCTAAAAGCGTGCAGGTATAGGTCTGTACCCGCATGTGTGCGGTTATAGACCTATACTTGCACGGTTTTAGCCAAACAACTAGAACATATGTTTTGAAAACGGCGACTAGCTGCGACAGATTGAATATTTTTTCATAAAATCTACTTAAATGTATACTCTGTAATTTAAAATTCAATTGAGAAATTAAAAAAAGTAACAACTTGGAATTTGCTATATTGAGATGTAACTTTTACTATATATTTCTAATATTGCAAACATGTTGAATTCTTCGCGTTATATTTTTAAATGATATTCGTAAGAATTTCATCCCAATTGTATTTAATAAAAATCAATGACCCATTAAATTAGAAAACAAAACATTGTTGTTATGAAATTGATGAGAGATAATTGATGTTCCAGACAAAGGCTATGTTACATGATTATTAAAATGATCTTGAGCCATCGAAATTTAGACCCACTCGTTCTCTAACAACAAATTCGAAATCCATATCGTAAACTCGGCGGCCTCTTTAATGAACTCGTGGATCTCACAAGAGTGATGTGATCCCTTAATATTGCTTTTACGATGTTTTCTCACGTGTAAGAAAAACGATATAACCAATCAAAATGCATTTCAATAGATCTGATTAATATGATGATTGGTGTGAGAAAAATGGTACGTTCAATCACAATTCACCTCTTGTCTGGTAAAACAAAATGAAAATGTTGAGAAAATAAATTATGTTCTATATTCATGATCAAATTTTCTAAATAAGGAAATTTAGTTGGGTACTACATCAAAAGAAAACAAATCTCACACCCTGATAAGTCAGAACTCGTGAATAGGATCAGTATGGACGCAATCCGTATGGACGCAATACCCCTGAAGTAATCTCAAGGTATACCAAAATCAGAGTTATGTTGATATTGACAAGACAAAAACACATATGTAAAACATTTTGTAACTTTATGTTGTTAGTTTGATTCATTTATTAACGTTATGAAACAGCAATATATGATATATTTCATATAACGTAATAAAAAGACTTACTCTCTAATAGAGAAACAATTTTCATTGGATAATTATTTATATATGATAAAGGCATTATTTATTCCTTGGTGATAGAAATCTCTGCTTCTTTTTTGACATGCTCTTTTTTGACTTTTTCGCATTGATATCTATCTTTTGTGCTTCCTCTCCAACTTTTTTCCAGTTGTCTGCTATATCAAGTATCTCCAATTTCCAATATTTCCTTAGGTCAGCTTCCAGTTGCTCCTTAACTTTATTTGCATATCCATCAACGCAACTCCTTGCTTTTCCAATTGCAGTATTTCTTCCTTCTGGTCCATGTTGCGCATTTCTTGCTATAACTCTTTCTTTACAAAGACGCCCGTTGAAGAACACTTGAGAACATTCACCATAATAGCCGTCAGACAACGAGAAAGGATTGCTGGGGTTATTCCAATTGATATCAGTTCTGCATGTCTTGCCATTAAACCCTGTGTGAACTGCAACGATTCTGTTGATAGCTTTTTTTGAAAATTGATAAAATTCTTCCGGCTGATCTCTCAATCGTTCAATATAATCTTCTTGGGCTGATTTCTTTTCTAACTTCATAGCAACACGTAACAGATCTTGACTGATGGTAATTTGCATATCTGCATATTGACGAAACAATGGTAGGATCCAATCATAAGAAATGATGTTGTCGTTTTCAGGCATGAATCTACCAACCATACCAACAACCTTTGTATTCAAAGATATTAAACATCTCTCAAGGTCTTGGATTTGATCTTCCTTGTCATAATCAGTGCAGGTTTCAGCAGCAGCAAAAATACCAGTGAGGCCCTGTGTCAATTGGGTATGCTCTAGCTCCTGAACTTTATTGTCAACGTATTCCTTTAGTGAGTTTAATTGGTTCTCGATGTCAGTGACGATTTCATTAATAACACCACCAGTCCCTTTAAATCCGTATTTTGAAAATTGCCCCAAGGCAAAACTCAAATAACCTCCAACAACAGGAATAAATCCTACGAATGATGCCATGTTATCAACAAAAGTTTTACTGTGATCCGTGGCATATCTTGAAAGTCTTGTTGGTTCAGATGTGGCAATGATTGTCCCTACTGGGCCCGTGAAAGGTTTGTGAATGCACATCTCTGAATTGTAGTCAGCAGTGTTTTCTGTCACGCGACAATCATCAACAGTTACTCCTTTGACTATAGCAATTATTGCAATAATCAAAATAGAATTACAAAGCCTATGAAAAAAAAATCCAGAGAGAATGTTATGAATTTTTTGACATATAGTCCCAGGAGATATAACTCCAAATGGTTGGTATACCGGGATGTGCCAATTATTGAGGGTACCTTTTCATGGTCATATTTTTGGGGTATTTATTTAAGAATTTCCAAAGTAATCGAGATATTGTTTTTCAGTCATCAAAAAAGGTTAATGTAAGCTATAGCCTTACTGCTGATTCAATTGACAGACTTCATGGGAATCAGTGGGCGAGCATGGGCATCTGTAATGGTTGACGCAAAGGAGCAAAAAATAGGTTCGAAAATCGTAAATATTACGCCACTTCAAACATATCATAACGCTCTGATCAATTGCCAAATTCAAGCTGCATCATGAGGATATCCATTCTAAACGCATTTCAAGGCAAATATTGATTTAATTGAATTATTAATAAAAGTTTGAAAATAATTGTGATCCTATGAATGAGTCTCGCTTTGCTGGCTGGACACAACTATCTTTTATCATCCATACTTGATAAATACTGGATGATATAGACTGACTCAATAGAATTGTTTTTTAAGAATAGAAAGAACGTCTTTACGATTGGTCAATGATTACGTAGTGATCTTAGTTAGTTAGGCATTGATTTCTCATGAGAATGTCTTTTTATAATATTATGTTTTACCTGTTTTACCTAAGAGTTTACTTATAGACTTTTACTTAATGTATATTTAAGTTTGTATCTTTAGTTTTTAATGTTAGCTTGTACTTGCAGCAATCGAATGCCTACTTTTTAGGGACCCAGCATACCTTGTTGTAAGTTTTTATTTTCGAAAGATACAAATAATAAAGGTTCAAAAGAGGAACGATTTCCTGTAGTCTTTTTCGCTTTTTATTTAAAACTTTCAAGTTATTTTAATATCTCTGCGATGGAAAATAAATGCTATTATTCATATACCCTTCATTCATGGTGACAAAGAAACTACTTATTCTTCAATAGAGACTGATTGCTAATTTATAGTTTTTAAATTATGTTTGTCCAATATGCAGAAAAAAGAAGGAGAACCAAAAATATATTATTGAACAATATCAAATCTAAATTGAATGAAGATGACTATTTTCCATCCTAGAAATCTATTTCAAGAACTGATGTTATGAAAATGCTGGCTTCAATTGGCCAAAATTTTCCAGTACCCGCGATTGATGTAAGGTAAATGCTGGCCGGCGTGGCAAAATTAATCCAGCAATCTATATTGAACGAAGAAGGTTATTTTCCATTCTAGAAATCAATTTCCAGCACTGGTGTTGTGAAAATGCTGGCTTCTTCAGCCAGCAATTTTCCAGCACCGGCAATTGATGTTGGGAAAATGCTGGCATGCGTGGAAAATGAATCCAGCATTTTCACAATATAGGAGAAAAATGTAGTCTAATGTCGTGGAAATGTTGGTTTCATTTGGCCGAGGCTTTATGATTAAGATTTTCTCGCGCTGTTGCTGTTCCTACTCGTGCATTCTATATATTTTTATTTGTCGCCTTACATTGTCATTCTTTTCTGATGAACACAAGTCACTTGACAGCATCTGTGTGGAAAACATCAAAGAAGATTAATCCATTAATATATATATATTTAACAATTATACAACGGTTACAGAGTTGCATAACGTCGAATAGTCAGTAAGCTGCTGTTTACGTAGAACTCGATTATGATACAACAGAAAAGTTCATCAGCAAAAGCCTTGAACTTGCGGCTCCAAACAAAAGGCCAGCAAATTCGGAGAGAGCACGTTTGATTTCATTGAGTTCATGATTGATTAGGGATCACTCGCAAAAATAGCAGTTATGACGATAATCCGATGTTTTGTGCATCTGAAACATCCTCACTGTAATTAGCTTTCTTGTTATTCTTTAATTGATGTGAATTTATCTATAATTGGTACACACCCGAACATTTATGTTATAGCAATTTCCCATGGACTTAATCACTAAGGAGATTGCTTGATAAATGCTTTCAGCATTATACTTCCACCAGCGTCAGCAGTGGTGTATATGGACAGATAGATTTTAGAGTATTTAATTATTGGCATTCATTCAAAGTAATTATCATCTTGGTATGGACTTACAAAGTGAAACTGAAATATTACAGCATAATTATTAGTATGTTTCGTAAGAAAATATGGTAAATAATCATAAAACTTATATAGTAACCATCTCCATCGCCGTAGTCGAATTTTAGAACATCAAACATGCATGATTTACATTGCTCTTGTGGATAAAATAGTCATATGAAGCCAATCTTTCTTGTAATTGTTATCAATATGTGGTTTATCTATACAATGTCACCTTAAGGGTAAGTCCGTAAATTCTAACGAGTTTTATTGCATTTTTCTACGCTTTCATCAAACCGAAATCAACTTGATAGTATCATATAGAGTTTATGAGATATCATATAGCGACATAACCGGGAATACCACTTCTCTGAATTGCTAATACAATCTGGGAATTTTATGTATACAGATTGTGGACCTATTAATTAGCGTAGAATGATATATGTTATAGACTATATAGCAGTACTTACATGTATTATCCCGTCCTTTCGTATTAAGCAAATTGGAATGTAATATTTGAGATTTTAACACTTATATATTAAAATTGAATGCTAATAAATAATGTAGTAGTCATTGATTAATTATATCACATGACTTAAGTCTGTCAAGTCTGATATGATCTTTGTGTTATATTGAGAACATGGTCACAAACAGTATAGAGTCATCTTCACAAAGTTGTTCAATAAACAGTGAAATTCCTAATCACTTTTCATAATTTAAGTATTGTATTACTACATATTAGAAGTACTTTCATTGCAAACTCAGATTATTTCTCAGAAAACCAGTATATTCTATAGTTATAAAGCTCAGTATCGATACATTCAATGATTGCGAAATTTTCGAATCGATACATTTTGATGTGTTTTTGAGTTTTCCAACAAATATGCCAAATGCAAAACTGACGGGTTTATTGAACCTTATGAGACCCAATAGCAAGTACCAACTTTGAAATGTCACTCTTAATCAATGACTTGATCAATGAACACATGCATGTAGCCTGGTGGCGGTCCCTATAGTTGTTAGGGCAAGAATCTCGCCCAGCAACAAACTCTTCACTTGAAACACTATCGGTTTTGTGTCAGGATGCACCGATTACAATCACAAAACATAAGCTAGCTAATAGGGCATCGCAATAAGTCCCGGGAAAGCATTTCGGGAAAAATTTCAGGAAATTTACAAAACAAATTCAACTTTCTATATCCATGAAATCGTTGTTTTCTACTTTGATTTATACTTCATTGATATTGAAAGTATTTTATAACACTTATTGCTGCTTTATATAAACATATTTCTCCAATGAGTTGGTAAAGAATTGATCAAAATTGAATTGAAAACCTAAAACTGAGAGACAAACTCCGGGTTTATAAATACCATGTGGTTTTCTTGACGTTGAATAGCACAGGAATACAGTTCAGGAATACATTGTGAATTAGCCGAACTGAAACAACTTTAATTCAAAATAATATATAATACAGTAAAACATATTTAAACAATCATCAGTGTATAATGATATCAATAGGTCGTTTATGGTTGAAGTTGTCTCACTTTCTTCGTGACTTCTTAACTTAGCATAATTCAACATTTCATTCGACTAGCAGCGTGCAATTTGATCGCGTTGCTATGAGAGCACATCCACTATTGTTCTCAAACAATAGAAATCGAATGGTGTTAATCAAATGGAACAATATTGTTTACAATTTATGTTGTGGTACGTTCTTTCACCGCTTTTTATCAATTTTTAAAACTTTTTAAACATCAATACAAATTAGATTATTATCACTTATGGGTTGAATTTAGATATAATATATTCGCAAAATATACTTTCAGAAACAACTTTTTAACAAATTATAATGTGTCCAAAAAAATCCAGTCCGGGAACCCGGTTAGTCATTTCCCGCCATTGCGATGCCCTACTAGCTAGCCAACAACCCCAGTGAAAAAAGTTTGACGGTTTGTTGTAAAATGAGGAATCCAAAGAAAAAAATTCGGTTAAATTTGAGTCACAAGAATCACGAAGATTTTTAAATTGTATGATATGATTATTCACGATTATTTACGATCTTATCTTTCTATTTGATAATCTTATACATCATAGATTTCTTTATTTTATGCTTCATTAATTCAAGATCATTTTGCCAAATTCAGAATATATAGAGATTACTTCACGAAAAGCGCGCGTCGAACATATTTTATTCGCGAGTTGTATGATACAAAACAACGAGTTAGTATTGCAAAGCTCTTCCAGTGAAGTTTTATTTTTATATTATAGTCAGTGAGATTTGAAACTTAAAGAGTTTTGAAAGCTACAACATGTTTTTGCAATATTCGAAATGGCTTCATCTATTGCCCTAATACTGATTTCATAAATTAATTACAGACTTGAAGAAGATCTATCGCTTATATTTTGCTTCTTTCGTATATCTGAAGACTGGAAATAAAATACCTTATTCTTGGATGCTCAACATATTGTCATATGAGATTTGCCATATGAAACTTAATACCGCTAAAGCCCTGGCCAAATGAAGCCAATATTTTGCCAGCTTTTTGAAAACATCGTGTTATGAAAATGCTGGCTTCATTTGGCCATCCCGGCCAGCAGTTAGCCAGATTTTCACAACATTGAGCGGAAATTTTTATCAAATGCTGGCAAAATGTTGGCTTCAATTAGCCACCCAGCCAGCATTTGACCAGCATTTTCACAACAACGAGATTGACGTTGTGAAAAAGCTGGCAAAATGTTGGCTTCATTTGGCCACCCCAGCCAGCAAATTTCAACAAATTTCTGTGGTGGACTTTGTTGGCTGGCATTTTGAAGGTGATCAGAAATTTTCCAACATTCTATTGTTATCCTCGATGCTGTGAAATGTTGGCTCCATTTGACCACCCAAGCCAGCATTTTCACAACATTATACATATCGGATTTAAAATAATGAAAAAGCGTCTCTACTATTGGTCAATGATTACGTAATGTTTTTAGATAGCAAGTAATGATAACTACAATTTGGCGCGAAAGTCTTGCTATGAAACTGTTGATGTATTTCATAGAGTCGAGAAATTCAAATAATAAAGTTTGTCATTTTCTGCATTAGTTTCTGCTGTTTATTCGAAATTTTCAAATGATTTTAACATTTCTGCGATGGAAGATGAGATTTTTACTCTTCATAGTGACGACGAAAGGACAAACGATTCAACAGAGACTGATTTGAAAATTTTAATTTGAAAATGCGTAGTTTGAAGTAGGGCAAAGAAGGACAACCAAAAAGAATAATTTGAATAAACATAAATCTAAATCGAGTGACGCAGATTAGGAATTCCCCTTTTAGAAATTCCTTTCCGGCTTTGGATGTTGTGAAAATGCTGGTTTCATTTGGCCACCCTAGCCAGCATTTTGCCAGCAATTATCCCGCACCTGCGATTGATGTTGTAAAAATGCTGACCAGGGCGGCCAAGTGAAGCCAGCATTTTCACAACTTTGATTCGAAATTTTATCAAATGTTCTGAAAATGTTGGCTTCATTTGGCTGGGGCTTAATGTGTGACATCTATTTTAACGACATCTATTTTACTCTCTACCAGCGTCAAATTTCTGCGTTTCTGACGGCATTAAAGGAGATGTCACCCTTGAGTTCCATATGAACACTCGAAAATTAATCTGAGCGCCCGTGAATTATTCTTTATGTGGTCAAGCAGATAATTGAGGAGTGTCTTGTTTATTGAAATCCTCTTATAATACGATGCTGTCTGTTTACATTTTTCATTTCAAAATCATCTTTAAGGTGTTGTTGCCTTTTTGGATCAGATGTAGCAACGATAGTTCCAACTGGTCCTGTAAGAGGTTTGTAAATGCACATCTCCGAATTGAATTCTTCGGTGTTTTTGCTCACATGACATTGATTAGCAGATACTTCTTCAGCTGTAGCAATTATTGCAATGATCAACAAGTAATTTAAAAACCTACAGAAAAAGAAATGCAGAAAGATTTTTTCGAATTTGTCGGTTGGGTATAGCTTCGAATGGTTGGTATACGGGGACCTGCCAATTATTGTAACTTATCATGCATTGTCTTTATAAATTTATTGAAGGTCAAAAAAATGTAGAGGGAAAATTTCTGAATTGAAATTGGCATCAAGTCCCCCGTCCCTGAAATTCCTTGATTTAACTCCCTCCTTGATTATCTGTCATCAATTTCACCACAAGAATGATTTGGTTTCTAATTTATTGGGTCATTGATTTTTCATTAAATACAATTTGAATGAAATTTCAACAAAATATCATTTCAAAATAGAACGCGAAGAGTTCAACATAATTGTTTTTCAAACTGTTAACATATTTGCATAATTAAAATTATAATAATAGTTACATCTGAATATCGCAACTCCCAAGCTATTACGTTTTTGAATTTCTCAAGTTGAATTTTTAATTACAGCGTACATTTGATTTGATTTTATGAAAAATTATTCAATTGTCGCAGCTTGTCGACATTTCAAAACATGTGTTAGGGCTGTTTGGTTGAAACCGTATAAGGTGTAGCATAGGTCTATTCTGACTGAAGGCTCAATGTCTTTACTTAATAAAATGTCTGAACACATGAACCGATCAATCAAATTATAGGATTACATTTTATTATGACATCAGATTTTAGAATATCTTGTTCAAAATTATATTTTGTTTCCTAAAATAGTAATGTTTACGAATCTAGAGAAGCTATGGAAGAAGCTGCTGCTGATCTGGCAAAGAAAATTGCTGATCAAGCCCTGTAGCAGTTGCTGGAGCGAAAGCAAATATGATTTACAGTAGAGACCACGCTGTTGCAGTGGCCTTGATAAAGTTGTAAGTAGCCAGCAACATTATTTTGTCTCTGCCGAACGTTATTAACCAATTGAAAACACAACCCCTCCTTTTTATTCCTGCAATGCAATTCTGCATTTCAACTCTACAATGACTTCATATCCACATCATTTTGCTGAAATTATACTCTTTGATAATATGACACCAAGATAATATAACGAGACTCAAATTTGCGTTTACAAGAGTTCTAAAATGATAGTAGTATTATCTTACCGCATAAGTTAGGTAATTATTCCACATAAACTGTGATTAACATTGAATAACTCAAAACTATAAACAGCTTATTCGGCAAATAGTAATAACATCCTCAATGTTGACCTCATTTATGACATTTTCACAAAAAGTATCACTATTTTTCTAGCAGAATTATTGAAAATGAAGGTTTTCGGTATGTTCAGAGTCTTTCCGTTTTGATCCCGGGGGTAACTCCCATACTGCTGCTATACAGGGACGTGCCACTTTTTTGGGTCCATATTCCAGCTGAGAAATACACTTTTGGGGTAGAAAATTTTAGAATATCAATAGTTTTGGGTCCCATTTCGATTTCTTCCAGAGAATTTGTGAAAAAACTGAATTTGAAAGCTGAAAACTGGATTTGAATTTTACCCATAAAAATGGAACATCCCGCATTAAGCCTATATAGAAGTACCCTCCCTGCACTTTTTGGGTAGCATATTCAGGTTTTTTTAAAACAATTTGGGTAGCTTTTGAAGGATTTTTTTGACTTTTCGGATACTTCACATTTTTCCAAAGTGGCACCCCCCCCCGTCAATGCGGCACCTGGAGTTAGTCCCCCCTCTGGGTTTGGATGCAAAAAATACGGAGGACAAATTTATTATTTTATTATTTATAATTATTTTCGTTGTCAATATTTTTTAACCGTAGTGATTTACGCGAATTTTTTCTCGTTATATCATCTCGATAACGCTATAGGATATCTCCAAGATTTGGTTTATTTTGAAAAGTGCGTACTTTTCAGGAGGAATTCTTAAACTGTTTATAAAGAATGTGTGAACAAATTATGAACAATTCATCAATTGACAATTCAAGCAATAGCAAATTCCTGTATTTTGTTGTGCTTATCATTTAGCCACAAACCGTGTAATTCATAAGCAGTTCTGGACACTTTATAAAACATTACCTTGAGGGGTTCGGACTGAGAGAGACCGTCTTTGCAGTTGTGTTGGTGAGGTGGTGGTGTTTTATTGACGACAAAAACAGCAACATCAGCAACAATGCAAGTAATAATAAAACAAATAGACACAATAACACTGACATTCACTATACACTAAAATCAATGTTCCCATCCACATTTCCAATTTTGAGTTTCTCTACAGGGGCGGATCCAGGGGGCGCAACAGGGCAAGCTCACCCGTCAGATTTTTAAACTGTTTGATGGCACCGCAGCTGTTGTTTTGCTTTCATTCTAATAACTAAATGACTTGCAAATGAAATTTCATCCTGAGTACGTCATATTTTTCGTAGCAGATTGGAAGTAGCAGTACGATTGTTATAATAATCATATGATTGGACACTAGACTAGAAGGAAGTCAACTTAATTCGACCAATCAGCGACACTAATTTCGCTACCGCGGAAGTAGAGCAGACAATAAATTTCTTTGATGTCGCTCCCCTCAGATGACATAGCCTTTTATGCAATAATTTAATAATTTATGCTTATGTCACACGAGATATTTCTGGATTTGTTCTACCATGGTTCAATTGCCTGGGATTGAATCTTCTGTCTCCTGCATACCCAAAACCTTTCGCCATCAACAACATCAATTCATCACAACCACCAACCTACATTCCCTTCCGATTGAAGAAACTACAGAAGAAAACCCCCCTAACTCCTCCTATCCTTCCATTGAATCTCATTCTATCGAAACCATCAGGACAAGGTTGATGGAAGACTACAAGGATGTAATTGCAACCAACGCACAACTCAAAGCTATGTCTGGCCAACAGATGTCAATTCATCTTACAGAGCAATACGAACCTCCTGCGCCAGCCCTTTCTTCGCTCGACGAATTAGCAACCGCTGCACATGTCAGATCTGTCATAAGCCAAAACTGTTTAACAGTCGATGAACAACCATTTCCTGATCCAGCCCTTGCTCTTCTTCGCATAGAAGAAGATATTTGACGAATTATCTGTTCAGGATGAACTTGCTCTTTATGGTGCCCGTATAATCATTCCCACCATCGTCAAGTATGCGTCCCACCATCATCCAACGACTCCATCTTCCACATCAAGCCATCGACCGTAGTAAACGTCGAGCACGTCAAGTTGCTTACTAGCCAGGGATGACTAATGACATATCCCAAGCTGTTGAATCATGCCCATCCTATCAACTGCGCTATTTTATGTTCATAGTAAAGATAGACAACAGTAACATAGCTAGGAATCTGGTAGAGCATAAACGTGATTTGCATCGTGAATATCAAGGTTAATACAATGTGCCTCGAGGACTCTCTCAGTCCCAGGTTACATCAGAAGTTAAAAACATTTATATGGCGATTTTTCTCAAGATAAAACTTAAGTAGTTTGAAAATATATTCTCCAAGGAGATTATTTCACATGAGTTCAAGGTGTCATTTTATTTGAACGATGCTGGTAGAAGTTTGTGAATTTTCAGAGTTGCAGTTTGCATCATCTCAAATTTGGTGGAAACTTATCTTGGTATCATGATTCACGAGATATCCTTGTCCAAACTCCGGAAATACTATACAAGACAAATGTTCTTCTCTCTCCAGGGTACATTGTTTAAATTTGTATTTTCTATTTGTTATAATGCACACTTAGCCTCGTTTAGTATAGTACCCTTACAGTATCAGTAGGAGGCTACCAAATAGTTATGAGTCAATCATGTGATCACCTTGAATAGAGACATAACAAATACTGTTGTCCTTCATTGATTATCAAATACCATATCTTAGTAATATAACACTATTTTCTTGCAAATGCTGATATATTTAACTTGAATATATACTTGTTTTTCTTAGTTACAACATTTTTTGTCGCTGTAAACTTGGAATAACTATGAGATAGACCATACTTTGTAGCTACTTGAAAGTCCGACTTGGATATGCAAAAAAGATGCTACAGACATCCTAAGAGGTTTTAAATTTCAAAACTTTCTGGGGGGCATGCCCCCCGACCCCCTTACATAGACGGGGCTTCGCTCCTCTACCTCAGCATTCTTGAACCCTTCAAACTTTTGGCCGGGTCCGCCCCTGCTCTGGACCAGTCCAATATACATCCCCTCCAAAAATGCTAACCAACAAACTCATTCAAGAGTAGAAACCTACTTACGTGGCTTGTATAGTGAAGTGATAAATTTAAAACAAATAAACATTTAGGTTTGTGAAGATAATTAGATAATTTACTCATTTTCATTACTATTTATTTTTAGCTTACCTGGAATGTGGGTATGTTGCAATCAACAGATACAGTGAAAGCATTTCAAGCAGCAATGAGCAAAGAGAAACCAAAATATTCAAAATTATAAATCTATCCTAGATATGGATATGTAAATATTTATTTTCTGTAAACTGTTCTTATTATTTAAATCAAAAGAAGGAATTATCAGAGCAACCATACAATGTTATGATATGAAGTATGATGATTTTTTTACAAAACTGACATTAATTTCCTTTATTCAGACTTTGACATGCATGTAAATGAAAATAGTGTAGTGGTTGGCGTAAAGCCTTGCTGTGGTGATTAGGGCCTTGAACCTCGGCCAGCAGAATCTTGGGTTCGATCTCTGGCAGAAGCACTAGTAGTTGGAGTCAGGAAGGGCATTCGGCCATAAAATGTACAGAAAGCTTCAAAAATACTAATCAATTAACCAGCCTGCCCGGTATAAAAAAGCTTAAAAAAATAATAATAAAAAGTAAGTTACAAATACCTCTGAAGGAGGTCTGTTAGTGTGATGGAGCCGCATGTCATGCAAGAAATTCTTTTCACTACGGTGCAGTTTTATGTGAAACTTCTCAATGTCTGTTAATGTACTGTAGCTTTTTTCTGACTTACTCGGGGACTTACTTCTTGAATAATTATGCTTGTCGATCCACATCTCTTTATGCATGGATTGGATACACACAGAAAATGGTGTTCTTAAAAACAAGATAAGCAAAACAATATTTATTTAAACTTATAAAATATTTGTACAATTGAAATACGAATAGCATGTGGGCAGTTGGTAGGAGTTTCACAGGAGTTCATTAATGTACAATTGTTCAAATTGAGCTGTTGCAACGCAATTTGTCATTAAATAGGAGTTTCCTCAATTACAATCGCGATAAGTGTTCTTTTCATGATTTTGTGTTTAGAAGGACTATTAACTATTGTGTTGTCATCTTCTTTATTATTATTGTGTTGCACTAAAAATATGAACCCCAATGCAATGTTACATAATACGGCATAATTTACGGTGATTTGTTTGATTAAATTAAGCAGGTAAAATGTGAGTAACTTTAAAAGTGTTAGTCGTTCAGAGTTTGCCTGCACATTTACTTTCACAACCAAATCTTCCACAACTAATGCTTTCAAAACAAAACCTTATTTACCTGGCCGCTCTTCACCCTATAACAGCAATAAACTACGATATGAAAAATCTCCAAACTCTTTAATGGAATGATATGAAATGAAATAAAACATCAACGGAGGTTTACTTTTCAAACAAAGTCAAGAAATTAATTGTTCAATTGAATTTTCTATTAGTAATCTGGAACTTTTCTCACCCGAGATCCAGTACTGGACATACACTCATTGCTAGTTTGAAGTAAAACATCAACGGAAGTTTGTTTTTTAAACAAAGTCAAGCATTCATGCTTTCCACGGCAAGCATGCTTTTTTTGGACTGTTAATTATCGCCAAGCGAATGTTTACATAATTTTCCAGTAATTCAAATTCATTGCTACATAATTGCCATTACGGAGCTGTACATCTCACGAAATAGCAAATATAAACAGACAGTATCGTATTATAAGAGGATTTTAATAACAAAACAAGTCACAAATTATTTACTTGACCATAAATGTATTCTGAATTTGGCAATAAAATCTTGAATTAATGAATTATAAAACATAGAAGCATACTGGAAGATAATCATGTAGACTAGCTGTAATTTTCAAAGATAAAATCGTAGTTTATTGACATTTGAATAATCATATCCTACAATCTGTAAATCTTGATGCTTGAAACATAAATTTAAAATATTTTTCATTCTTGGAATCATCATTTTACAACGAACCGGTTAAGGTCAGAAGCATCTACATTTATACAAGCTGCGATACACAAGTTTTGGGTCTTGAAAATGGGCCAATTTCGCTTCATTGAGAACGAGGTTTTGCTTTTTAAACTAAAAGTTTTCGAATTTTGAATGATATCAATTTTGCGGACTTTGTTTTAATTTTGAGAGCTTGGGTTTGACGGAACAAAAATGGCATCCTAAATATCATGTGACTGGAACCTGTCCAATAGGAGCCGAGAGCGGCTCATAAAAGAGTGTCCAAACTCTTGTAATTAAATAGATGGCTCTGGGGCAAGGTAGTAGCTTTTTTCATCGAGTTGATTGGACCAGCGGGCCGAGATTCACTGCCTTAACCACTAACTAAGTTCGTCATCAAGTTCTTTGCATAATCTGTTCATTGATCAAGTCTAAAGAGTGACATTTTAAAGTTCAAAGTTGGTACTTGCTATGGGTCTCACTATGATTCAATAAACCCGCCAGTTTTTGCAGTTGGCATATTTGTTGGATAACTCAAAAACACATCAAAATGCATTGATTCGAAAGTTTCGTAAGCATTGAAGTTATTTGATTCAGAGCTTCATAGCTAGAGATACAATATACTGATTTTCTCAAAGAAGATTATCTGAGCATTTCAATTAAATCAGTTATATGACCTTAGTAATCCAACTCTTACATATCATGAAAGCTAAAAAGGAATTTCATTGTTTATCGGACGAATTTATCGAGACTATGTTATAATCTTTGTGATAGAAGATCAAAATGGAACACAATGATCAGTTCAGATTTGAGAGATCGAAATCGTTTGATAAAATTAATGAATGATTACTGCATTATTTATGAGAATTAAGTTATAGTTTATAATTGATAAAATCTCAAGTGAGACAAATCAATTCCCTGGATTAAGAAGGTGTTGGACGAACAGCAAAGGGTAAGTATGTATCGCTATAAAATGTTTGAAATGTGTGCATTCTACTCTAATAGCTACATGCTTAAATATACATGCCTACATGCATTAATAGCTAAGATTTCCAACAATTACAAGAACGATCAAGTTTATTTGGGAAATAGTGAATTTTATTCCCCCCTTGGAATGCTCTGACGATTTCAGATCCCTTGGGAAATACAATCACTTAACTTCGTTCTTATTCTTTTGCTGTATATTTTTGTTGTTGTTGTATTTGTCATTTATTCACAAATCGGGTAACCTTGAAGCTTTTTTCACCAGGGTATTTGGTTATATGATTAGTATTGTTGAAGCGGTTGTGCATTTTATGACCGGATGCCCTTCCTGACCCCAACCAATAGTGTTTCTGCCTGGGATCGAACCCAAGATTCTGTGGGCCGAGGTCCAAGGCCCTAATCACTACACCAAGGCTGTACGCCAGCCACTACACCATTTACATGCATGTCAAAATCTAAATAAATGAAATTAATGTCATTTTTTAAAAATTCATCATATTTAATATCATAACATTGTATGGTTGCTCTGATTATTCCCTCCTCTACTTCAGATAATAAGAACAGATAACTGTTCATACAAACGCGCCTGACAATTGAATTAATTACAGAAAATAAATATTTACATATCCATATCTAGGATAGATTTATAATTTTGAATATTTTGGTTTCTCTTTGCTCATTGCTGCTTGAAATGCCTTCACTGTATCTGCCGATTGCAACATACCCATATTCCAGGTAAGCTAAAAATGAATAAGAATCAACATGAGGAAATTATCAAATTATCTTCACAAAACCTATGAATGTTTATTTGTTTTGAATTGATCATTTCACTATACAAGCCACGTAAGTAGGCTTTTACTCTTGAATCGGTTTTTGGTTAGCATTTTTAGAGTGGATGTATTTTAGACTGGTCCAGAGAAACTCAAATTGGAAATGTGGATGGGAAGTTGGGAACATTGATTTTATTGTATAGTGAATGTCAGTGTTTTTGTGCCTGTTTGTTTTATTATTACTTGCATTGTTGCTGATGTTGCTGTTTTTGTGGTCATTATAACACAACCACACTAAAACCAAAGTCTCTCTGGCAGTCCGAACCACTCAAGATAATATTTTATAAAGTGTCCGGAACTGCTTACGAATTACACGGTTTGTGGCTAAATGATAAACACAATAACAAAAAGATGCTCACACAGTCTTTAAACGCCTAAACAGTTTAAGAATTCCTCCTGAAAAGTATGCACTTTCAAAATAAATCAAATTTTGGAAATGTCTTTATAGTATTATCGAGAAAATGAGAAAAAATTCACGTAAATCATTACCATTAAAAAATATTGAAAACAAAATTAATTTGTCCTCCGTATGTTTTGCATCCAAACGAAAAAATCTGAACATACCAAAAATTCTCATTTTCAATAATTCTGCTGGAACAACAGTGATACATGTTTTTGTGAAAATGTTGTAAATGAGGTCAACATTGAGGATGTTATTAATATTTGCCGAAGACTCTGTTTATAGTTTTGAGTTATTCAATGATAATTCACTTTATGTGGAGTGTCGTAAAATAATACTGTTACCATTTTAACACTCTTGTAAACGCAGATTTTAGTCTCATTTTTGAATCTCGTTATATTATCTTGGTGTCATATTATCAAAGAGTATAATTTCAGCAAAATGATGTGGATATGAAGTCATTGTAGAGCAGAAATGCAGAATAGCATTGCAGGAATAAAAAGGAGTGGTTTTGTTTTCAATTGGTTAATAACGTTCGGCAGAGACAAATAATTTGGCTATGCTGCTTACAACTTTATCAAGGCCATCTTCAACAGTATGGTCCCTACTGTAAACCATATTTGCTTTTACTCCAGCAACTGCTACAGGGCTTTGATCAGCAATTTTCTCGGCCAGATCAGCAGCAGCTTCTTCCATAGCTTCTCTTGATTCGTAAACATTACTATTTTAAAAAACAAAATAAAATTATGAACATGAGACTCAAAAAATCTGATGTCATTATCAAATGCAATCCTGTAATTTGATTGGTCGGTTCATGTGTTCAGACATTTTGGTAAGTAAAGACATTGATCCTTAAGTCAGAATAGGCTGGTGGGCGCATAGCGAGGTATGTTTCATTTTATTTTTCCAATTTAAAATATTTATTATTATCTTACTGTTAATTATTTTCAAACTATAATTTATAATCAATTATAATCAAACTTCAAAGACCGTGAAAATGGGTGTCGTGATGATTGCAATCACAGAGGGCGTCACAGATGATTGCCCCTTTTTCAATACAGTAACTGAGTGATTGATTTCTAGCTTTCTATCAAACTTCTTTGAATTTTTCGCATACTTTTGCTTTTCTATTTGTCAACTACGCGAGTCCGAGCGTTGCAGAGCTATTCCCTTTTGATTTACCTTACTAGACCTTCTCTTCTTGCTTCATCTGATGATACTTTTCTTGCAGTGTAGCAGATTTCACGGGCAAAACTGAAAGATAAAAATGATAGGAAATGAAATAGCGAATGCAGTTTATTTTGATAGATATTATGTAAGTAATTGAGCCTCAACTTCAGTTTTGACACGGCAAAACTAATTTCAAAGTGTTCACGAAAACAGCGCAAAGTCAACACCTAATGTATAGCTTATCGGAGATATAATACAATTTTGCATCAATCCACTGGACCCTTTTTGCTTAATTAGTATTATTCTCGCTATCTCGATATAAAACTTTTGTATTTACGGCACTTGTGCAATTAGAAATTTAGGAAGGTCATCAAGTTGTCAATGTTCTTTTGAAAAGAGCTTTATCGTCAGTTGATATTCCATCCATTCTCGAACCTCCAGGTCTTGGTAGATTCGATGGAAGAAGACCGGATGGCCCAACTCAAATTCCTTGGACCAAAGAGAAATGCTTAGTCTGGGATTTCACATGAATTGATACACTCGCCCTTCCCACCTCCTTCAAACATCGAAGAGATCTGCAGTAGCCGCCGAAAAGGCAGAGGAGAAAAAATTCGGCAATTATCAGTGCTTCGCAAATGAGCTAATCTTTCAGCCAATAGCCATTGAGACATTAAATTCCTTATCTCTCTTGGAAAACGATTGAAGAAGTCAACGAATGATCGTAGAGCACCTCATTTCCTCTTCCAAAGAATCAGCATGGCCATTCAGAAAGGAAATGCTGCTTCAGCCATGGGAACTATCAGGGAGAATGAAGTTAATCGCTTTTACTTATTTCAATTTCCATTAGCAATGTTTTCTAATAAACCATGGAATTTACTATTTAAAAAATTAAAAAAATAATAATACTAATAATATTAATCGAGTATTATTCTCGCCATACCGATAAAAATAAATTGTTACATTTGCCGGACTTGTGCAACCTATCAGAGGAAGCCAAATGTCGATAATAGTTCGTTTTAAATTATTTAAATCTAAACGTCAACAAAACAGACATCCGCAGCAAATATGAAAACGTCTCATATAGGAATGAAAATTTAACTTTTTCATAGCTGGTAAGAAGATGTTACTGTTTTCCGAATTTGATAGCAGTTTTAATATAGTATTATTCTTGTTCTTGCCATATCGATATAAACAAATTTCCACATTAGCGAGACATTCACACCTTCAGATTTCGAGATTCAGAGACTGATAATGTAAAATAAATAATGTTTTTTCTTGTAAAAGAACCTTAATGGTAACTGCTCTGATATATTGACAGTTAGAAACAAATAAAATTAAAATGAATGAAATGAATTAGTAGAGAAAATTTTGAATATCTGTAGTTTTTTTGGGATTTATCCTTTTTCAACAAACCGGGTAAGCTTGCAGCTTTTTTCACCGGGATGGTTGGTTAATTTGTTATTATTTTGAAGCTTGTGTGCGTTTCATAGCCGGATGCCCTTCCTGACGCCAACCTATAGTGCTCCGGACAGGGAATGAACCAGAGACCCTGCAGGCTGTGGTACAACGCCCTAGCCACTTCACGAAGGCCGCACTAGGCTCACTCACTGTTGAGGCTCACTCCTCCTCAGGGTCCGACAAAAGTGGGGATCCTGGGATCCTAGATCCCGGAAGGCTAGACAAAATTCAGAAGAAAATTGATGTTTTTAATGATTTATTGGTCAAACATCAACAAAAAAATTCAGAAGAAAATGTTGAAATGCCTTTAGGATTCCAGAAGGCTGAACCTTTTGTCGGACCCTGCTCCTCCTAAATTGGGTTTTTACGTAATTCTTGTATTACCTGTTATTGCCAATTACTTTTTGCAGTCTCTGTAGAGTCCCAAGATCAGCAGCTAATCCAACTTCAACCTCCTTATGAAGAAGAGGAAAGAATATTGATGGTTAGATTAATGTATAACATTTTCACAGTAAAACCTATTATTTTTCATTAAATGTCATACAGTCCAGCTTTCTGAGAACATTCCTCTTGGAAGGCTAGCAGAAATTCAGAAGGTTAACAAGTCACCTTGGTTAATTCAGATAGTAAAGTATAAATTATGTAAAAAAATAGCCGAAACCAAGGATATAGACTGGAGGGCTTGATTTACTCACTCCAAATACAGACATTCATGGAACAATACAATTACTGCAGGCACAGTTATCATGGTTGCACAAATATCTGTATTTGGAGTGAGCAGTGCATATTATTCTGAATTAATTATTCTTTCAAACTGAACTTTGATATAATCTTTCTTCAAACAAGTTGAGAAAAGGAAAATAGGGCAGAGCTCGATCGAGACATTAGGCAGCCACAATAGCATCTTCAAGATAAAAGTGTTAAAATATGTTTATTAAGAAATATTCATTTTTCATAATGGCAGAATATACAGGAATGCGACACCCGGTGAAGTTTGATATTGAAAGCTGTTGTTACATCATTACAGATTAAACAGCATTTTTATGGAACCACGTTGAAAATTGAAAACCTTCCAGATAAAATTTAAAATGTTTCGTAAATCTGAATAAATGTTACTAGAACTTGACTTACTTCGAAGCATGATGAAATGAAATCCAAAAATTATAATTTGAAATTAAGAGAAAACACAAAAGAAAATAATTGAAAACCTTCTGATTTTGTGCTGGCCTTCAGGGAAGCAGGACCTCACTTTGTGACAGCCTGTCCATAACTGTAAAATAACTATTTGATATCATGATATATACAGTACCTGAAATATATTGCCTAAAAGTATCCAATTGCCTGTGTGCTCAGAGCCATCTATTAATAAGAGTTTGGACATGCAAATTTTGGGGCACGAAAATCGCCATTTTCATTCAATCAAAAAAAAAGTTTTGCTTTTGAACAAATTTCTTGTTTGAATTCGTGATATTATTTTTGTGCGCCTTGTTCAAATTTCGCAAGCCTGGACTTGATGGAATCAGCGTTGATAAAATCACGTGAATGGCATCTGTCTAATGCAGAGTTCGATAAAGGTAGCAATCCTGAAATCCTAGATTCTGGAAAGTATGGGCAAATTCAGAAAAAATTGATATTTCTAATGATTTATTGGTCAAACATCAACAAAACAAATCTGAAGAAATGTTGAAGTGCCTCTATGGTTCCAGAAGACCGCACCTTGGTCCAATGGGAGCCTAAAGCAGGACCTGAAAGAAGTATCCCAACTCTTGTAAGTAGATGGATCTGTGTGTGCCTACCTTGACTTGAAACCAGGCATCACTGCTACAAAGACGTATGTCGCATGCAGTGATAACATCAACACCAGCACCAATACATGCTGAGTGTACAGCCGCAATGACCGGTTGTGGTATCTTTTCAAGAATAGTAACACTTTCTTGCATTGGTTCAACCATTCGTCTAATTTCAATCCCTTTACGACTTGGATCCTCTCCACTCATGAACGTCGATGCAAAGTCCATGAAATCTAAACCTGATAGAGATAAAAATATTAAATACAATCAATTAGTATCCGGGGGAAAGTACTTTTATATAGGCGTTAAACAGGGATGTGCCATTATTTTGGGGTAACCTACAATTTGGCAACATGCTGGCAACTTTGGGGTATCAAATTTTCAATTTTAGGATCCTGCCTGTGAATTGCCTGGAACCCTATTGTGACACGCTAAAATGGTATTTTCAATGCAAAATGCCAGGAATAATACATTTTAGGCAATTCTTGGGTACGCTTTCCAGCAAAACCTGCAATTTTGGGTAGCTAGCGGGATTTCTGAAATGGCATACACTCGTACTAAAAGTATCAGAGGCATCCCCCCAGGATTGGTATAACCTGCTATAAAACACAGAAGATTAGCTAAATCCAGTAAACTCAGCATTGACTTTATACAAGCATCAAATGAGTACCATCTTGGTGGATGGGAATAGTCCAGAGGAAATTGCACTACTAAGACCTGCGGCGTACCGCTGGTAATCAACAATCAAGGTCAAATGGTCACGAAACATGTTGAGATTGATTTGCCATGTCGCGGATGAAATCAGTAAAGTCTATTTCAAATAATTGCTTAGCAAAAATAGTCACTCTCATAGAAATGGAAAAGTGACATGGACGATTTTGGTAGGGTCCAACTCAAGTACAGGACCACTGTCGGTGACTTCTTATCAGCAAATAATTTAAAAAGACTTCTGCAAATTCACACACGCAGAAAAAAATCCGCAGATAAAGGCTAGGACTGCAACAGGGTTGACTCATAAAAAATCGAAAATACAAATTTTTACCTTTAACCTGTTGTACTAAGTAACTTGATTACTTTGCGAAGTTTTTTTTTCGATAAACGGAGAAGTATTTTTTGAGAAGTAAGTAGTATGACTTCATTTAACTTTCATTCTCCTTTTCTCAAGATTTGAAATTTAACATTTTCAAATGCTAACTTCTCAAGAATAGTCCGTTTATCTTAAAAACTTGGCAAAGTAATCAAGTCACTTGGTAGGCCTACAAAAAGTTAAGATAAAAATTCTGATTTTAAATTTTTTATGAGTCGACCCTATTATAGGATTGTGGGGAATGAATTAGCATCTCACCTGAAGTAAACATCGGTCCATTGCCAGAGAGAATAACAGCTCTTACATCGCTGTCTGTCTTGATTTTTGTGAAACATTCAATGAACTCTCTAATGGAAAACAATTCACAAACAAGTAACAATTCACAGATGAAGTAGAGCCTATACATTTAGCTTTCACTACCCTGTGGATTCCATTGGACAAGTTCAAAAATAGGTAATGAATACAATTAGATTTGAGTTGTGCAGGTAATTTTTTCCCAGGAGTGTCTTTCATTTATATTGGACCTAATTGAATTTTAGTTTGTGAAGGAACGTCTTGTGCGATAAAACGAACTATGTAATAATGTTTTATTTAATAATTATTAGATTAGCTGACTTTGATTCTCCTTATAGCTGGGACAAAAAAAATCAGCTTCTTACTTTATAAAATGTATTGTAAGATAATGTAATATCCAATATTGATAGTTTTTAATGTCTGTTTATAATGTCACCTTTTACAACGGGTTATTGTTTATAACGTACCAATTGTTTGTTCCCGGCATATGTTTGTAGGATTTCTCTTAATAGTTTCGGAATGAGGGCAGATCATTTTCTATTGTTTCATTGTTATGACATAATATCGGCTATAACGGCATACCCCTGTGAAAAACAGTTCAGGAGTTCATGAACAGTTCATAAACAGTTCATGAACGTTAAATGGCCCCAAATGTTCATGAACTGTTCATGAACTATCTATGAGGGTTCATGAACTGTTCATGAATAGTTAATGAACAGTTCATGAAAATTTTGGGCCATTTAACGTTCATGAACTGTTCATGAACTGTTCATGAACTCCTGAACTGTTTTCGCAGGGGTATCGTCTATAACGTACTTTTGTCAGATTCTCCAGGGGTGCTGTTATAAACGGTTTCTACTGTATGATATGCATTAAAGTACATACATATCAATCATACATGTGTCAACAAATTGTCATTATGAATATCGTAGTTCACTTACTTGTAATATAATCTATTCATAGCATTGCGCTTTTCAGGACGATTAAATCGAACATTTAATACATTTTCTCTTGGCGATGTTACCAAAAGTGTTTCAAATTTATAGCCATCGACTGCTGAGGACAACATTGCTCTATTTGAAAGAATTATTTGGTTTGCTTTCAAAAGGTTCAAAGATACTTTTCCAATTACAACACGTCTAACGGCATCTGAAGAAAACAAACAAATAGCCGACGAGAGACATCAACTCATCAACTTTCTACATCTAGGTCCAATAAATTGCTAGATTTCTTTTGCAATAGCAGTTCCAAATGATTTATAAATGTTAGGCTAGTCCTACATGTGAATCTTGTGCAGCGGTGGATCACTCATCAACAGGGTTCGATAAAATGTTTTTCCTTCTGGGATTTAAATATTTCTTTCCAAACTTTTTCGGGTGATTTCATCATGCAAACATTTTCAAAATTTTTTATATTGCGGTTCTTGTCATAAAAATATGATAATAGCTGCACAGTTTTACCGAACTCTGTAATAAAGAAAGTAATGTATTCTTATTTTAGATTAATCAATCACGTTGTTATTCAACCGGGACTGCGCATGCGATATACACCGAGGTTGTCACCATCTCTACAATTCGTCAGTGGGACTTCAGGCGCAATGCCTGACGAGCTACGACATCAGAAAGGTGTCTGATGAGTTTCTTGGCAGGAACGAAACACGTGTCAGACCAGCCGCTTTATCAATTAATTTATTCTTCATTTGATTAAATAACTTGAATGCAACTATTTTGAAAACTTACTCGCATGTTGAAAACATATTTATTTCAGAAAGAGTTTGATGAATACTGCTGACAACATATTGTATAAATGAATACGGTAGTTAATTTAACTTTTTATTATTTAGATTACTTAAATGTATAAAATAGGCCTACTGTTTTACTTTCTCAGTTCCTTATAGTTTCATTAATTTAAATTTGTAAAGCGCTTACAGCTTTTTGACATAAGTGCTATATAAATGTATATATTATTATTATTATTATTATTATTATTATTATTATTATTATTATTATTATTATTATTATTATTATTATTATTATTATTATTATTATTATTATTATTATTATTATTATTATTATTATTATTATTATTATTATTATTATTATTATTATTATTATTATTATTATTATTATTATTATTATTATTATTATTATTATTATTATTATTATTAATAAATTTTTACTTATTAATTTTGAGACAAATGACAGCGATAAAAGAGACATAATTTAGCAACGTTTCGTTATCTTCTTAATAACATCGTCAGGCGAGTGAGTGATATTGAAAATTTCATAAAATATATAGAGAAAACTAATTAACATAATTCTAATAGAGCGTTAAATTCACAGACATCGATACGGAAGACTGTCAGTGATCAAACAAAGAGCCGGGATTTAACAGAGTCTAATTGCGTGTTGAGTGTAGGCTTGATCTGCCGAATCGCAAGCATTTCATGAATGAGGCAATCAAAACGGTTCTTACATTTTTTAATAACTCGAAAGTTTTGATGACAATCGCGGACAGTAATACCATGTGAATGGCGAAGATGTGATCCAATGGCCGATCCAGTATGTCCGTCAATGCGTTGATGTAAGTGTTGGCAAGTGAAGCCAACATAACTTGCATCACACAAGTCACATTGAAAACAATAAACAACGCATTGACGAGACAAGAGCGGTGGCTTTGGCTCACGTAATCGCAAATCATCTACAATTTTCCTAGTGTTGAAAACCGGTCTGATAATTTGGCCGATATTACCACTAAGATTAGATAGCTGTTTTTTAAGTGAATTTGTTGAAATTTGATCTTTGAAAGGCAAAGTAATATTGATGTCATTTTTACTTCTGCTTGCGACTGGCAAATCAAGTGTACCTTCAACACGCTTCTTTCTAAATTTATTTACGTAAAACTCAATTAATTGACTAGGATACTTTAAGTCTAAAAATCTATTACGCACTATAGTGCACTCTTCATCAAAGTTTTTATCGGTTGATGAAAGCCGATTGGCACGATCTAGCATTGTAATCAGTAGTGCCTTCTTATAATTTGCATCAACATGACTCTGATAATGTAGTAATAATCCATTATCAGTAGGTTTATGATGAACACCAGTTTCAACTGTCTTATTAATAAATTTCATTGAAACGCCAAGAAAAGGTAATTTGTTATTCTCTGCGATTTCCATAGTGAATTTTAAAACAGGATGTTCATTGTTTAACTTTTGTAGTAATTGATTAGCATCGTATAGGTTTGGCATAATTGTTAAAGTATCATCGACATAGCGATAATAATGTTCAGGAAGATCATTCTTTTCCTTTAGTCTATCTTCAATGTGACACATAAAAACATTTGCCATTAAGGGACCCAAAGGGGAACCCATTGCCACGCCATCTATTTGTTCGAACAGCTCTCCTTGAAAAGTAAACAACTGATCTTTTGTGGCAATTTGAAGTAATTCTTTTAGATCATCTTTTGTTAAAGCTAGATCGTGTGTTTCATTAAACCAATTATCTGAGAAAGCTTTATCAACTAAAATATCTATGGTTTCATCGACAGGAACGTTTGTGAACAGGGACTCGACATCATAAGACACCATAATATCACCGGCTGCAGGCGTGAGAGTCCGAATAAAATTTGTGAATTCAAATATATCATCTACCATGTAATCATTCATTGACATGGGTTGTAGTTTTTCTTCTAACCACTTTGCCAATTTAAAATTATAGGAATTAGTGCTTGATAAAATTGGTCTCATCGCTAATAGAGGCTTATGTGTCTTAGGGAGACCATATATGTGGGCTAGCCTAGACCCTGTTGGCGATAGAGAATCAGCTATTGGTTTCGAAAAAATTTGTTTCAAGGCCTCCTGAACTTTTCTTTCCCTTTCCAGTAAAGGATGGTCAATTTTGCGAGGCCTACCCCTCGTCTTTTTGCTATTACAATTATATGGTCGGAACTTATCAGTTTTGTCGATAGACGCTTTGCGTAAGAGTCGCACGTATTCGCTATAGTCCATTACTACAACACCGTTTCCCTTATCAGGCTTCGTAATAATAATATCTTTCTTACTTTTCAGACTTTTTATTGCTCTAATTAGTTGTTTCGGAGCGGTAGGTCCTTTGTGTTGGCTGTAATTTATTGCTAAAGTCTTAAGGGTTGTAAGAGCGAGATCTTTTTGCTCAGATGAAAGGGACTGGTCAAGCCTCCAGCAAGCTTTTTCGAAACTAGCTAAGACATTACTTTCGTCAGTCATACTTCGACGAGGAAGGAAAAATTTGAGGCCTCTTGAAATCACAAGCTTTTCAAAAAATGATAGTTGATACGAGGATAGGTTAACAATGTGCTTATCTACATCGGTATGATCACGGCTCAACATTCTTGAAATTTTCTTAGTATGTACTGACATAACTTTTTCATACTGTAACTTTCTAATTTCAATTAAGTGTTTTAAGGATGACATATATTGAACAACAGAATAGGCCTCACGTAATAATTGATAAGAAGAATTTATTTCAATTCTAATTCTTTCTAGATCTTTCAGTCTTAGATATATTTCTTCCTTTATTACCTGTTGTTCGTAGGACCTTGATGATCTGGTCCATTTCCTTTTTGTTGAATTATCGACCTTAGCAAATGTTGGAATCAATCCAAGGTTGTTACATAGGTTGAGATATTCAATTGACGCCTCGCAGTTTACAAGGCGCCTGCTACATTTTTCAATTCTCCTGAAAAATTGTAGCTTGTTATCGCGTTTGAGTATTCTGATTAATAAATTTTTACTTATTAATTTTGAGACAAATGACAGCGATAAAAGAGACATAATTTAGCAACGTTTCGTTATCTTCTTAATAACATCGTCAGGCGAGTGAGTGATATTGAAAATTTCATAAAATATATAGAGAAAACTAATTAACATAATTCTAATAGAGCGTTAAATTCACAGACATCGATACGGAAGACTGTCAGTGATCAAACAAATATAATATATATAATAATAATAATAATTATTATTATTATTATTATTATTATTATTATTATTATTATTATTATTATTATTATTATTATTATTATTATTATTATTATTATTATTATTATTATTATTATTATTATTATTATTATTATTATTATTATTATTATTATTATTATTATTATTATTATTATTATTATTATTATTATTATTAAATTTACAACTTTGAATAAGAAAACAACATTAAAAACCTTCTGGATTAATGCTGGCCTTCTAGGAATCTGTTTCGGCAGCCTGAACGGTTAGGCCTATATGTTTACAATCTAATGATTTATAGTAGGCCTATATTGTTGTGTGGCATACTCATTAACACAAATGCAAAATACAATAAACCTTGTTATTCATTTTTCAGTAATTTTTTTTAACGTTTTCTGTATTTCAGTCTGGCCTCGACTAAGGTAGCCTATGTGCATAACAAAATCTTTCTCTCGGGATTAGTAGGAACTAGGATCAGCGTAAAGGCAACAGAAAGCATGTGCAAGGTTGAATTGGGGGAGTGGCTGAAATCTGAAAATTTCATTGTTTTCCTACTTTTTACCAGACACAATCGCTACCTAGTTTTGCCAAACTAGAACCTGATGGTGATAGCTGTTAACTTAGAAAACAAAGGCTTTCTCATGTTTCTGCCATTCTCCCAATTTAACCCAGTGCAAGCTTTCTGTCAGCATTTCGCAGACCCAACTAATCATTAAAAAATAATAATTGGGTATGCATGCAGGCTACGACCAGGTCGAACTGTAGTGCGCACATCATCACATGTTTTTATTACATAACCTCTATACTTACTAACAGTTGTTTGTAAGTGTCTATCCTCAGCGCATTCTATAAACTGGGCCCTTAGTAGAACAAGGCTAACTGCTTATCAGGGGTTGCAGGGGCTGGCCCCCTGTCGGGATACCCAGCCTCCTTATTGGGGAAGGACAATTCGATTGTTGGGGACATTTCTGAAACTTCTGCAAATCATTTCTTAAAATATTGTCTATGAATAACCTCCTTGACGGGGAAATCTTGGTGCCACTCCTGTTAGCTGATTAGGCCTACCTTACCTACGTCCTACTTTCGTAATATACTAATAATAGCGCTAATTCTGTGTATTTGTAAACAAACATTATCATTGTTAATAAATTATGATTATGATTAGCATTGAGTTTATTATAGTTCTGCATTATTATAGGCTTTAGTTTTTTTAATTGAATATAGGCTATTATGAATATGAATGAATTGAATATATTGTTATTATGATTGGCGCCTTCATGTGCGACGGTCATGAATTTGCGAGCTCTGTTTTTTCAGATATTTATTGTTTTACAAAATTTATACGGTTATCTATTATCGTTTTATAACCACATTTTCAGTTTAACGTTATTATTATTAATTTAATCTTAATACTTTTATTATATCAATTTGCGAACTGATTTCATCAAACTAACTTGAATAAAATGATACTTTCATATTCACGCGAGGAGCTTCTGGAGCACAAGCAAAGTACAGAAATCAATCTTCAATCGGTTATAAAGATATATCGGGTTGGTGTAGCACGAAATAGAACTTCAGGAAGCAGAAAGAGAGGAAAGAGAGGTGGGAAGAAAGTCAAATTTAGGAACAAGCTGAAATCACTACTTGGAACATCTTTAATTTGTAGTTGAGTATTAGCAGATCTTATTGAAATGAAAAATTCAAAGACCATTGTATTCAGCTATTGGAACATCAATAGCGTCAATCACAAAATGCATTCTTTTCTTCCAATCCTGGACAACAACCTTGTGGACGTCCTTTGTTTGGCGGAATCCAAGCTTGGAAAGCATGACAACATCCCCTCGCTGGATCAACTGACTATTGCTTGTAAAACCTACCGACGTGATCGAAACCGTCACGGAGAGGGTCTGTTGGCCTTCATCAGACTTGATCTTCAATCAAGGAGGAGGAAGGCACTCGAGCCAGAGACATCAGAAATAATGTGCATTGAAATCAAAGTACAACATATGAAATTATTGCTGATCTTTGCTTACAAACCACCAGCAGCCAATAATCGTGATTTCCTTTCTACCCTTGAAACGACATTGGATACTATAAGATCCAGGAACATATCATTTTGCATTTTTGGAGATTTAAATATGAATCTAGCCTGTTCCAACAGCCAAGGTGACATTCCATTGGAATTCATAAATGATCATAACCTAGTAAACCTCATAGACCAGCCAACACGACCTGAATCTGGTACTCTACTTGATGCGATCCTCACTAACAAGCCTGATATGCATGAAAAGAGTAGAGTGATAAATAGAGCTGAAAGTGATCACGCTATGATATGCACATCCATTAAAGCTAAGTCCCCTAGACCATGTCCGATAAAGCTGCAATACCGTTCAGCAAAACAATTAGATCCTGACAAGATGTACAGGGACCTTGACCTAATTCCATGGATTGAGCTGGCTACAACACAGGACAACAAAGACCGTGTATCATGCATACAAAGTATTGAGAAATCTCTCTTAGATACCTTGAATAAGCATTGCCCTATATAAACAAGGATTGTTAAACCTGATCAACCACCATGGGTCACTCCTGCAGTAATAAAGTGTGTAGTACAGCGAAATAGGGCCTACAACAAATATGTCAAAAATAAAACTGACAGTAATAAAAGCAGATACATTGAAGCTAAAAGAGCAGCTACCAAAGTGAGAAGGACAGAAGTCCGCCGTCATCTGCACATCATATGTAACGATTCTGTTCAACAGAATGTATGGCGAAACATGAGATCGTGGATATCAGAAAAGCAAAAACCCACCAACGGCATACGAATTATTGAAGATGGAGAATACTTCGACAACCCAACTGACATAGCAGATATTTTAAACAAAAGATTCACCGACGTGTCATCAAACAACATTGAGCTCAACATCGAATAAGAAGAATACCTCGACCAACTACGTGCAGATATAAGGCAAGGATCTGAAGCAATTTCAATACCATCTTTTGTCTTTCAAGAAGTCTCTAAAACTGATGTGTCATCGATCATCATGTCATTGAATGGAAAGAAGTCTCCTGGAAATGATGGCATCACAAACTGGTATATTCAAGTTTGTATTTCTTTCCTTGTAGATCCTCTTACTTTACTGCTAAACGAGTGCATAAAAAAGAACATTTTCCTCAGTCATTGGAAGGACGGGCTTGTATCTGCCATACATAAACAAGGTGATGAATTATGCAAGAAAAATTATCGCCCTATAACTTTACTGGTAGTGCTGTCCAAGATCTTCGAAAAGCTGCTGAATAAACAAATCTGTATCCACATGATGTCGAACAACTTATGGTCAAAAACACTGTCCGGCTACATAAAACATCATTTGTGCGAGACAGCACTGTTCAAAGCGACGGAGGATTGGCGTAGATCAGCTGACAGTGGAGAATGCGTTGCTGTTGTTGCTATGGATCTTAGCAAGGCATTCGACTCCGTTCATCATGAGATTCTTCTGAGAAAATTACAAACTTATGGTTTTTCGATGTCAGCAACTCAGTTGATGAAAGACTACTTAACTAACAGAAGACAGCGAGTAAAGATGGATGGAAAATTTTCATCTTGGAGCACTCTTTCATCAGGTGTTCCTTGTCACAATCAAGCTGATAGATTGATAGTATATAATTAAGACTTCAATACAACATGTTCGTACAGTTGCCACGAGGGGAATAAACTAAAACATAGGTTACATACATATTCGATAATAGCAGTCACGCTCATATCAGGTTACACTTACTCAGGTTACATACAGTTAAGCTGTACGTAACATCTCCCTTCCCTTAAAACATAATTAATAACTGTAAGATTCTATTTATTGATTATTAAAGTTCCTTATTAAAGTCCTTGGTAATTATTTATGATTATGATAAAACTGTGAGATCATTGTTTGATTGTTAAGAATTAACGTTATTTATTTTCTAATTAATCTGGAATAAATCTATTTGGTGGTCTAACCACTCTACCACTCTTTCTTGTAGCTGTATCACCATTTGTATCACCATTTCTCCCATTATTTTGCAATACATCATTATCGTTAGTATCATCGGCTACTTCTAGATCATGATCTTCTTCATCAGTAGTAATACTTGGTACTAACTTTAGATGTTGCCGATTCCTCCGGTATATTGCTCTTGAATTTAATAAAGTATGATCTTCTTGACTTATTAGCAGCAATAATTTTCCCTTTTTCACTCCATTTGTTATCCTTCCCAATACGAGTACGTACGTAATCATTTACTTTTAATACCGGTAAATCTCGTGCTCCATTTCGAGAGTCATAATTTTTCTTGTACCTTTCTTTTTGTTGAATATCATTTTTCCTCATCTGTCTATCCACTGGTGATTTTGGTATGAGAGTTAATGGTAGAACTGGCAATTTCGTCTGAAGATTTCGTCCCATCAGCGCTACAGCTGGTGCAACACCTGTTGTACTATGTGTTGTATTTCTATGTTGTCACAATGCCAAATCAACATCAGCTTGGCTTAAAATCTTTTTCGCAATGGCTACGCCTCTTTCTGCTTCCCCATTTGATTGCGGATGATATGGATCAGTTGGATCATGATGAAACCCATAAGATATAGCAAAATCCTCAAATTCTGATGCTGAAAATTGTGGACCATTATCGCTCACCACTGTATCAGGTATGCCATGTGTTGCAAACACACTTTTAAATTTTGAGATTGTAGTCGAGCATCTCGTATTTGTTAACAGTTTAATGTCTATCCATCGAGAGTAATAATCCATAAAAACTATGTATGATTTATTATTGTGTGTAAATAAATCACAGGCAATTTTCTGCCATGGCCTTGAAGGCAGTGGTGTTGGCTTTAAAGGCTCTTTTCTATTATTTCTTGATGTGATTTGACAGTCATTACACGCCTCTATTGTTTCAGTAATAGATTTTCCAATACCTGGCCACCATACACTAATTTTTGCATTTTCTCTGCATTTAGTAATACCTTGATGACTTTCATGTAATTTATGCATAATATCATTCTGCAATATACTAGGAATGACAATACGCCCCTGGTAAATAATTAATTCTTTTACAATTGATAACTCACTTTGATGTTTAATATATGCTTTTACATTATTATTTACAGAACTTTGAACAGCTGGCCACCCATTAATAATATAACGTTTAACTTCTATTAATGTTTCATCTTTTTCAGTGGCTGTTTTTATAGCTTCAAGTCTGTTGTAGCTAACAGGCCAACCTTGTACAATGGTGTTAACAAACAGCTCAATCTCATCACTTTTTAAGGTCTCATGATCAGATGGTAATATCACTGGATTACGGGACAAAGCATCTGCTATTAGCAAATCTTTACCTGGTACATGGGTAACATTAGGGTTGAATCGCATCAGTCTCATTAAAAGGCGCTGACAGCGAATTGGGCATTCATCTAAGTTTTTGGTGGTCATCAGTGGTACAAGCGGTTTGTGATCTGTGATTAATTCAAATGATGGCAATCCTATCAAGTATTTAGCAAACTTTTCACATGCCCATACTGAAGCCAAAGCTTCTTTCTCAATTTGGGCATAACGTTTCTCAGACTTAGATAATTGTCTGGAACAAAAGGCAACCGGGCGGAATTCACCCTGGCAGCGTTGTAGTAAAACACCACCTAATCCAAACGAGCTAGCATCTGCACTAACCATTAACTCCTGATTTGGGTCATAAAATACTAATGATGGTAAATTTTTTAATTCCTCTTTAATGTCTATTAACGCTTGTATCTGCAGAGACCCCCAATACCAACTTTTATCACCTTTTAATAATTCACTTAATGGATAAAGCTTTGATGACATGTTCGGAACAAATTTTGTTAAGTAATTCAACATACCCATAATTGTTCTAAGCTCACTAATATTATTTGGAGCTTGTAACTGAAATAGTGCATTTAATCGGTCACTGTGTGGTCTGATTCCATCAGAGCTGATAGTATGGCCAAAATATTTCAATTCTTGGCAATTTATCTGACATTTTTCTTTATTTAGCTTAAGTCCAGATTTATAAATTTTGTCATAAACCTTGTCTAATCGTTGGTTGTGTTCTTGTTCAGTATTACCATAGACTATAATATCGTCCATAATAACGTTACACCCATCAATATCACTTAACAGATCTTCCATATTCTTTTGAAAAATTTCTGGGGCACAACTTATTCCCATAGGTATTCTATTAAAGCAAAACCTTCCTATTGGCGTAATAAAAGTTGTTAGCATTGAGCTTTCTTCATCAAGCGGGATTTGGTAATAACCGCCTGATGCATCTAATGCACTGAAATGTTTCGCTCCTGCTAAATTGGGAGCTACATCATCTAAGTTTGGTAGCATAAAATGTTCTCTCTATACACTGCAATTGAGCTTCTTATAATCGACGCATATTCAAACCTTCCCATTTTTCTTCACTACAGGTACCATGGGGGAACACCAATCAGAAGGGCTGGATACTTTCCTAATAATCCCTTTTTCTTCCATTCGAAGTAATTCTTTCTTAACTTCAGGCAAAATAGGAAACGGTACTCTACGTGGAGCTGTCACGCAAGAAGGAGTAGCACCATCCTTAAGGGTGATTTTTACTGGTGTTGTAAGCATTTTACCAAAAGATGCAAATATATTATTTTCAATATTGTCAATGCGTTTAATTAGATTAAATGTAATGAGTTCATTTCGTCCTAACAAATTGTTTTTCGTTCCACGGATTACATATATCTCACAGTACTCAAACGTTGAACCGTGACATAACTTAGTTGTAAACTTACCAACACAACGAACTGCCCCGCCAGGCGATGACAGGTGTTTACTTACGGCTGCAAGTTCAGGTTTCGGATATAAACTTTTCCAAGTGCTCTCTGTAATAACTGTAACGTCTGCACCAGTATCCAATTTAAATTCTATATCTTTCATATTTATCTTCATGTTTATATTCCATGGTTCCGCATTGGCTTTGTTGTATGTAATGGAATCCAAATAAAATTCATCATTGCTATCCTCGTCTGTCTCAACTTCTACTATTTCCCTGATATTCTTTGAACGACACATTTTCGCAAAATGTCCTGGTCGTTTACATTTGTTACAACTCTTTCCTTTTGCAGGACATCGATCTTGCTCGTGTTGATATCCACATTGGCTGCAATCTTGATTTTGACGCGTTGTTCGTGTTGTTGTTGACGATCAATTCCTCTGATATCGACCTATGTTTGACCGCAACTCTTGAACACTCAACTCTTCATTCACGCTCGACACGCTATCATCATCTTCATTCATTCGCGATTGTTGTTTAATTTGCATTTTAATCATCTCTGTTTGTCTTGAGATATCAATAGCTTTGGCCAAAGTTAATCCACTGGTAAGCTGTAATTTTTGCTTGACTTGTTTGTCTTTCAGACCAAGAACAAGACGATCACGCACATGGTCATCTGCGTCGATATACGAACAATGAATAACTAATTCTTGTAATGACCGAATATATTCTTCAACGGATTCCCCTTGGTTTTGTCTCCTTTCGTTAAAAATCGCCCGTTCATGTATTATGTTTCGTTTAGGGATGAAATATCCTGTAAATTTCTCACTGATTTCTTTATAATATTCGTCTGCGTCATCTGGCTTTATTTTAGCATCCAACGATAACGTTTTAAAAATCTTTGAAGCTTCTCTGCTACCCATGCAGTAAATTAAAGCATCTCGTTGATTTTCACCAACTTGTTTATCAAGAAACGAAATTCTTCTGAACCGGTTAAAATCATCTAACCAATCTTCCCAATCGGCCGGTTTAAATGAAAATTTCGCTGGCTGTTGATATTGTGCCATTTTGGCTAACGCTGATTTTAACAGTTAGTAATTAAAGTATAATGGAAAATATAAAATAACTTGTAGTAATATAATAAATTTAACATCTGACACCATGTCACAATCAAGCTGATAGATTGATAGTATATAATTAAGACTTCAATACAACATGTTCGTACAGTTGCCACGAGGGGAATAAACTAAAACATAGGTTAGGGGAGAGCGGGGTGAATTGGAACAAATTTTCTTAAAAAAATTATTGCTCCAAAACGGCTCACGCAAAACTCACAATTTTGGTATCGATTTGTAGGAAATTGTCTGAAGTTTATAATACAAAATACCTGAATATTGTCACATCAAAGTTGAAACAATGTTTAAAGGAAGAATGACATTTTTTCAAAATCGCGATTTTGCGAAAATGTGGGGTGAAACGGAATGATCACAAATTTACCATTATTTCATCGAATTTGTTCAAATATATTGAGTATCATAGCTATTGAGCCTTTAAAAATTGATATCAACAATAATAAATTAGATAGATAAAGAAAATTACTTCCAAATATAAATTTATAAGATTATTATTTTACACTCGAAAAATTGCGTCTCCGTAAAACACGATAAAATTTTCACATACCAGTATAATTTTTCAAATTTCAGTTATAGTTGAGATAATATGAGTAAGGTTAATCATTCAAATGGGTTTTCATTAGATTTAACCAATATAATACGAATAAAACAACATTTAATTTCATGCAGCCCTTCGAAAAAGTCGCTTTCCTTCCGAAGGTGTCAAATTCAAAGAAACCGCTCATGCAAATGTTTTGTTTACATTATAATTCACACTGATTCACGAGGGAAATAATAAGTCAAAACAAGACAATACAAACTCATTAATTTTAATTTGAAAATAAAACAACAGAAGGATCAATGGTTCATAGAAATAATAAAAGGCTATTTACAATGAAAAGAGGCAAATTGAACCAATTTAATGGATTAAAATGAATGATTTCTTCTTGGTGTGAAATCAAAGGCGGAGCAACAACAAAGCAAAGTAGTGTGAAGCCAGACTGTGATTGAAATGTTTCCCGCCGTGTTCCATTCAACCCCATCGTGAACCTTGCAACATAAACACTATTTACTAGAAAGTTTGTTGGAAAGGACAAAAATAACAACTGCCTACGTCATAACACGGAAATTCTCTACACAATGGTATGCAATAACACCTGATGCGTGAAGAAATGAAAATATAATCAAACGCTATGTGAAAAGCGAATGACTTGCATCGCGTGTATAAATTTTCAAAGGCTTATAATATTTTATTTACTTTATGTATCGAAATGAAACTTTTCACAATGTTTAGACTATATAAGAACAATGTTCTACTGCACTTTTGTAATTTTTGAGTCTTTAGAAGTTGTATATTCCGATTCACCCCCGTTCCATTTCACCCCGCTCTCCCCTACATACATATTCGATAATAGCAGTCACGCTCATATCAGGTTACACTTACTCAGGTTACATACAGTTAAGCTGTACGTAACATTCCTCAAGGAAGCATTCTTGGCCCTACTTTCTTCAACATCTTTGTTAATGATCTTATTCAAAGTCTGACGTTTTCAAACATTATGCAATATGCCGATGACACAACCTTGTATTACCAACATCATGACGTTGACCTTGTCAAATTACATCTTGAAAAAGTCTTGGAGTCTGCTTGTACATGGTTTGACATGAACAACCTAACACTGAATGATAACAAGACACACTGTATGGCAATAGGCAACTGTAACAAGCTACCAAACTTAACAATGAGAAGCAAGCATTTGCCATTCGAAAAAGAAATGAAACTCCTTGGCGTCACAATCGACAAAGAATAAACATTCAAGTCTTTCGTCGCTCAAAAATGTAAAACTGTCTTCACAAAATCATCAACTCTACCAAAACTAAAGAACTTTATTCCATTGAAAACTAGAACAATGATTTATAAATCGCTTATCATGCCGCGCTTTGACTACTGTGGTACTCTCCTTGCCATACTAAATAAAGGACTGCAGAAAAGAATGGACAAATGCCTGAAATCATCAACACGACAAGTCATTGGGAAAAAAGATGTGACAGACGCAAACCTTCAATCATTACGCCAACGAAATATTACCTCGTTAATGAAATTACCCCAAAATGTTATCAATGGCACAGCTCCCATTACGATTCAGCAGCTGTATAAAAAGACCGAAGGCAATACAAGATCAGCGTCAAGAGGGGAGATGAAAGTACCCAATTTTAAGAAAAAGATTGGAAAATTGTCAGCATGTCGTCTTACAGTATATTTACACAACCATCTAGTGAAGAATTTCCCACTTGTTGATAATTTAAGTGAAATTGACTTGTTAAGTGTCACTGAAAGGGTTTTATTTGAGTAAAGACATATTGACCATGAAAGTATATATATATAAATTGTATATACTGTATAAACTATTTTAATTTACTTTTTGTATAAACATTTTTACTATGGTAATTTGTAATAATATGGGATAATTACTTATTAGTCATTTCCTTTTCCTGTAACTGATGCTATATGCTGTCTACCAATTCTGATTTTGTCATATACCAAAAGTCAAAACCTCGAAACTCAAAACCAAAGCCGTGTTCGTTCGCTTTTTCTATAAGTTTGGAAGAACGGTGGCATCCAGCGTCGTGAATCCCTCATATAAAGTGTTTTCAACCTCTAGCACTTTAAATTAAATTATTTTATATTCTATTATAAAACTGATGAACAGAATTGTTATTAACGTGGTCGAGAAACAGGACCGTCCATCGCCATTGCATTTTGAATGAATGTGAGAGAAACGCAAACAGCATATTAAGCATGCGCAGAAGACGCACGGAACATTATCTCTAGCACTCAGGATTCCGGCTGCTGGAACATTATCCACTTCGTTTAATTTATTTTTGATACTTTTTATTACATAATTAATCAATTGCTATTTATATTTTACCATATCTCGTTATTCTATAAAACATGCCCTAGATGGCAACTATAATATCTCTGATAGTGTAGTTGAATGCGAGAATTTTATTTATATAAAGTTCATCATCATCAAACATTGCCCCAAAAATGCCCTCAATTCGTGCATGAACTTCTATGAGATTATGGCTGTGAATGATTCCAAACATCTTACTTCGGTTCGATCAAGACTTAAACTAACTCAGAACGCTTTTTGTTAGACTTAATACGAAATCAAATTAAAATTGAAATTGAAAGTTTTGGATGAAGGTAAAAGTTCTACGCCTAGGTCTAGTAGGCATTATTCTATAGTGCAGCCAAACATATTAGTAAACTTCAAATGAGTCCTATGTTCTTAAGCTTTGGAATAAATTACACCGGGAATGTTAACAAATCACTTACTTGCCATGCTAGATTAAGATAATTGACTGCTTTAGTTTTCGAGGTAAAATGCCAACCAAGTGCAAGTCAAAATTTGGATTAGCTTGTTTTTGAAAGAGAGTGCGAAGTTCATTTTTAGCCTCAAGTTCAACATCTCTTACGTTGCCATGCAAATAGCAGGGGGTGGTTTTCCCTGACATAACGTAATTCTAAATTGTTACTTCAAGTTATTCGAATGATTTTTAGTTCGCTGATAGGAAACTGTTATGTTCCATAGAAAGTTGAAAATGTTTTAATCGTTATTTTGGTCGTTATTTTATTTTTAAAATCGATATTTCTTCGAAATATTTAATTAATATACTTTAAGACCTTGCACTTACCCCCGGTATAAGAGGATTTCTTTAAGCAGAATCATGAATATGGAAAATCAGGAATCTACTTTATCACCACATATCATTGCATTTTGTGTGTGACAATATTTATACTTTGAATGATTTGGTATGTTTATTTATAGATTGAGCGTTTTAATATACATATCAGTATGCTGTTCTATCCATGGGTCAATTTTAAAAGAATCAAAACGTTTATTTAACGAGCATTTTGCTTATTTTGAAACAAAGCCATGTGAAAGCAAAGAATTATTTTACTTGTTAGATTTGAAACAAGACAACGAATACGCACATGTTTGGTTTTGTCTTTTGAAATATAATAACCTGGTAAAGAAACCAGAACTTTTATCTTTACTAGGTGATATTTATAATGAACTAGAAATAAATCCTACTGTAATTTTTGATAAAATGTCTACTCTGTTACCAAGTGGTTTTACTAAAGATATTCCAGCCTGGAATATTTTAGGTCCTTTTCAAACGGGACCAACAGAGTTTGATGGTGATCCTATATTTGAATTTGGTGATATACCAAATATTTTGTTATCCAATTGGAATTCATCATTTGTTTTATATTCTGAATTAGTAAAAGATGGTTTAGTTTCTTGGCAGAATTTACCTAGTGGGCGTGGTGTTACTTCTTACACCCCTCAGGTTGATTGGGGTGACCTAGTTCAATCTCTCCAATCAACTGGTGTTGCTGAATGGCAAGCATGGGCTGTGTCATATATTGTTATATCAAAACCCAAATTATCATTATTAATACGCTGTACAGGATTAAGTAATGTTTATATTGATGAAAAGCTGATAAATGCTGACTTGTATCATAGAGATTATTTCTGGTGAGTACAAGCCAAAATAATGTCATTATGGTCAACTTAATGAAAATTCAAATTCAAATTTTTTTCTCAGCTTGTTATAGCCTACTATTAAATACCTCGATTATTTTGCTAAGTTTATTTGGCAAACATATAAGTCGCCTAGCATTTGAAAAAGTGACCTTTGTTTTTGACCGATAGCCTATATCACGCTAACTCTCCATGACCAAAACTAATAGTAATTGAGACGGTATTGCTCTACGAAAGACACCTGTACCACTCCTCTATTTCTAGATGAGTGGCTCTTGCACTGAGAGCAATGATCTTTATTGATCTCTTCTGCGACATTGCAAATCAATTTCAACAGATTTCGTGGGAAATAGGCCTCAATTGTCAACGATGCCCAACAGCTACGCACAATGCAATTCCTTCTGGACCGTTGTAGCCCTCTAATACACACTGACATTGATCAGTTAACTTTGAAAGATGAAGTTTAGAATTAGGAGAGATCATTTATTGTCTTTGTAAAGGTTTACTCGACATAAATTTCATGTAACTTTTCAACTCTCTCTTTTTACATTGCCTGAAGATGATTTTAGATTAAATCAAAACTGTTGCACCAATTACTGTGTGTTTTTTATCGCATATACCATCATGAATTTTATGTCGATAATAATTGTGGTATAAATATTAGACCTATCTTATATGCTTCAATTTTTAGGTTTCCAATTACATTATCGACTGGCATCCATCTTTTATACACACACTTACATGGTAAAGGAGGTGCTCAATTTCAATGCATTATAAAGGAGTCCAAGCTAAATGATAAAATTATACTTCTTGAACCTCAGATTGTACCTGATTTATTTGAAGGAAAGTTATTTGGCACAGTTTTGGCAATAATTTTAAGTAACATGGATTCAAATGATGTTTTACAATTAAATTCTGTAAAAATTATAAAAAGCGAATTAAAAAATATGAAAATCCGTTTATTAAATTCGCCAGTTACTTGCTACCCTGGTCAATACATGCAAATTGGTTTACAAGTGAGTGGTTTGGAGGAATCAAGCAAATCTAAATGTTTGAAGGATAAATATGCTGTTAAATTGAGTTTTCAATTCAACTCAAATATAAATAAACAATTATCGTTATCTATAAGATGCAGAAAGAAAAGTGAAGCATTTATTTTCTCTTATGTTGATCACGATGGCTCTATACAACATGCTGGTGTTGTTTATCCCCAAGGCAAATGCAATAGAACACCATGCCCTGTGGTTTTATCTTTGCATGGTACAGGTAAGCTTTGAATAAATGTATGGCTCATTCCACGACAAATCGCACAGTTTGACCCTCACTGTCTCTGATTTTGTTGATATTTGGTATACAGTCAAACTCGGAAGACTAATAAACCCTCCTTTGATTTACCACCTTGCTATCCTCACAAAAAACTGATTTCTAGTTTCAATTTTCCATGCTAATTCTCATATTCCTACCTCATTTAATATCCCAATATATAGGATTTCCAAACACATGGACCAACCAATCAAATTGCAGGATTACTTTCAATTTCATAACTTCAATTTCAACGTCATATTTTAAAAATGATGTCCATGAACAGTTCATGAACAGCTAGTTCATGAACTCAACTAATGTTTTTTGCAGTGGAGGTTAAACCACCTGATAATCGCTATAAAATGCTGCGCGGCGAGTGATTTTCACCTTACAGTTTTTTCCTGAAGAACTAGCTCAACTTTTACAAGCATCTACAAAACTTTCTTGCTGATAAAGTGTTTTTGAAAACTCCTGATCAATTTGGAAATTCTCATTTGTGCTATCAAATTGGAATTGTAAGAACGATTGCTTTTTCAAGCCTAGTTTTTCTATGGTGAATTGGCGTCAAACTCTAAACCAATCAGTTTGATTGAATAATTTTCGTTACAATACAATGTTATTTGGCTTACATTAATTTTTATACCTACAAAGCCACATGCATCATGCCAATTGAATTTCAAGTTGCAGTAGGTCTATCTTGCATCATGTCCATTGATCTAAAACTCAGTGATTTGAAAGATGATGTCTTAATTTGTCCCTTTGTGACTGCTAGAAACTCAATCTATTCCACAGAGCCTGACAAATGGGAATCTGATTTAATATTTAATAGCCAAACATCAACAATATATCCAGGTTAAAAAACTTTCCAAAGGCTAAAGCTTTAGTTAAGTGAAGCCTTGGTGTAGGCTAGTGGTTATAGTCGCTTGCCCTCAGCCAGCATGCAGTGTCCTACAAAATGTTTTGCCTTCCGAAATATTGAACAATGTTGTACATTTTCCTATCAATCTTTTGTTGAAGTTTGGCCTATGAATCGGAAGATTATCAATTTTCTTCTGAATTAATACTCTAGTCTTCCGGGATCTAGGATCCCAGGATTCTCACTTTTGTCGGACCATGCCCCCATTGTCTTGGGTTAAACTTCACAATCCCTTTCAGGAGCACTATTGGTTGGCACTAGGAAAGGCATTTAAGACATTAAACTCACACACGCTCCAAAAACAGTAGAACTAAGCAATCACCATATCCGGTTTGTGGTAAATGAAAAATGCAAATAAGTAAGACTTGTATTTTTAATCTTAAGGTGTTTCAGCTCAGAGTCAAGCTGAGAGTTATAAGCATATGAAAAATAAAAAGTATGTGTTTGGCTTTCCAAATGCATGGCTATTGACACCCTCAAGACATGGTGCTCATAATTGGGAAGGTCCTGGAGAATCGTCAACCATTTCAGCTCTCCAGAGACTTGCTGAAGTAACTGTTAAACACAAATGGGTCAAATCTCCAGCGGATTCAAATTCAGTTGTGTTTGCTGGTCATTCAATGGGCGGACATGGTGCTTGGTATGTAGCTTTGATTAATTTGAGTGTTTAGATTCAGTAGGCCTACCAGTACATTCTCAATTTCATGTTTAGTTGATACAGTGTAACCCGCTTAAATGCAATTCGAATAAGTGAAATTCTGCAACCTGAGTCTGAAAACCTATATTCTATTTTCTGGTCAAATGTTTGCTAACCAATTTCGGATAAGTGCAAATTCGGATAAATGCAACTGAAATCGTTGGCAATTCTTACTTGCAGTTAAACGGGTTACATTGTAGGCCTATTATATCTAAGGCTGGGATTCCACTATACAGGATAGCTATCCGAGTGTAGTGCTTTTCATATCGTTTAGGCAATGCAAAATATGGAAAATTATTTTCACATAAAATAATGGTAGTTTGATATTTTAACAAATGTTTTTGTGTGCCATTGTGCTGGATTTTTAATCAAGGCGGACTGTACAAACCTTCCTAAGAGACCCAGACATTGAAGCTTTTTACTATATTGAAAAGAAGACTCACCAATAACAGCTGCAAAGTGTCAAGGACAGCTTCATGTGAGATGTATAGAGTGGCACTAATGAATACACCAAATTATTTCTTCTATAACTTGATGTCGATTTTGTAACATAAATCATAAATTCTCGTAATTATATAAATCTTCTGCTAATTATATAAAGCTATTAACAGCCATCATGATTGTTTTGGTTAGATTTCTCATCAGACCTGGAATGATATACCAATCAGTTATGGAAAGAAAGCCTCTTCGTTGTGTTCAACGGCAACCTTTTGATTTTGTTGAAAACTTAGGCCTACGGATTTATTAATACTAATTGCCATTTAAATATTCATTCAAAACAAATTGTTCACAATGTCATCGTAATATCGGTGCTAGACGTTGGACGTGCTAGACGTGTTATAATTCAACGTTGAAGTTTAACTTTATATTGTTCTATTTCAACTTAAAATTTATTAATTTCTTTTAAATTTTCAATGAAAGTATGATTTTATTACCATGTCATCAGTAAATTGTTCTTTTGCCTCAAATCTGTCTGAAAATCAGCTACCTGAAGTGATGTCCACGACTGTAAATGTTATTCTTCAGGAAGAAACAGTCAAAATAGTTCAAAATGCCGACAAAGAAGAGATGGTTGAGTGGAACAAAGGCTTTATGGAGATTCTGTATAATAACAGCGTAGATGTTTCAAGGAAAAAGTTGAACAGGGCAAAGAAAGAAGATTTGCTGGAATTATGTATATATTTATTCGAAATCAGTCACGAGATTTTATGTAAAACTGATCAGACTGTGGTTTTACCCACCACAGATTCAAACGAAATTATACCGGAAACGTCAGTAATTCAGGCTATTGTTGATCAGCCTTTGGTTTCATCCGCCATAGACTTGATGGAAGCGTTACCGGAAACATTAGCAGAAAATTCACTCTCGTCACTCAATGAAGATATAGATATTTATCAAAATGAATCAGCTGTTGTTAACAACATTGAAAGAACAAAACCTATTGTCTGTAATGATCTGCTAAATGGAAAGTGTACATTTGGGTTTTCAGGACGGACAGGCGGTCATTGTTTGAATTATCATCCGAAAATATGTTATCAACATCTAAAACATGGAAATTACCCCGGTGGTTGTCCTCATAAGAAAGAACAGTGTTCACGATTTCACTTATTCATCTGCCCCTCATCTTTTCAAAAGAAGGAATGTTTCAACAAACGGTGTCATTTTCCTCATCTAAAAGGAACACAAAGGGTCCCAAACAAGAACCCACCCCCAGCTTTTCCTTCTCCCTTATCGCATTCAAATTTGCCTAGAAACATCTCTGTATCTAGTTCGGTTGATAACAGTCAAGGCATAGGTGGAGCCGCATCACCTCCACAACATCCCAATATATTACTACCTCAACATTTACAACAACCTTTTTTATGCAATGTGCGACCTCACCCATTTCCTCACGAAAATCTCCACGGTCAAGCGAAGGGCACTCATCATCACCTCACACAGAATCTACTATCCCCATTCGGACAACCATGGCAGGATGTGCTCCGAAACCAAAACGAAAGGATGACTCAAATGTGTCAACAAATGAGTCATATGATGTCATTCTTCAAACAGTACATCCACGGTCCAGCATAAACTCCAGTGTCATCACCTCATCTAACCCAATAATCGCAACATGTCCTAATTCCGAGGCTGAAGTATATAATTGCCAAAGCATGGATACAGCTACATCTACTAACGATATTCCAGCTATAAACTTTTCAAAGAAATTAACATCCTTAAAATGCTATTATTTTAATTCACGGTCCCTCATGAACAAGTTAGATCAGTTTCACATGTTACTTAATTCAAATCTTTATGATGTCATTCTTGTATCTGAAACATGGCTTACTTCTATTGTTCCAGATTCTTTATTAATCAATTTAACCCCGTATAGTATTATTCGCACTGATAGACCGCATGATGGAAATGGAGGCGGTGTTGCTATTATTTTAAGAAATACCCTACGATACACTATTCCTGACATACCATCCAACTTTTCAAATTTAGAAGCAATCATTATAGACATTCATTTTTCGTCGAGAGAGCAGCAACGACTGGTATGTGTTTACCATCCGCCTTCGGCAGCATGTAGTTCTAGCAGCACATACTCACTATATTCCTTTATGGACTTCTGCACAAATTATCATTTCCCTTGTTTCATTTTTGGTGATTTTAATTTTCCTTCAATCGACTGGACTGTTCCGACAAGTTTCGGAGATATTTGTCATGATTCCTTTCTTGATTCTATTAACAGAAATAATCTCAAACAAATTATTACTGAACCCACACGTTTGGATAATTGTCTAGATCTCATTATTACTTCAACGCCAGACTCGATTACTGAAATTGATGTTGTAGAACCATTCACAAACAAATGTGACCATAACGCTATTGAAATATCAATTAATATACCATTACATCCACATAGCAAAAGATCTATTAATCGTAATTTTCGCAAGGCAGATTATCCATCAATATGTCAAAGTTTACAACACGTTGATTGGTTATCCATTTACCACAATTGTAATAAAGATGTCCACTCTTTTTGGGACAGCATTTGTAACATTCTTGATACAGCTATAGAATTACATGTGCCAACATCCAACAACAGTTCACGTAAATCAAAATATCCTAAAACAATAAGACATCTAATGCTAAAACGCCGATGTGCTTACCGATTACGTAACAATTCCGATACACAAAAGCAAATATATAAATCTCTATCTCGTGAGTACGATAATGCTGTCAAAGAACATAACATTAAACGTGAAAGCTCTCTTCTTGATGATGTCTCTCTTACAAGGTTTTATTCATTTGTTAATTCAAAATTACACTCGCAGCCTTCAATACCTCCAATTTATGATGTTAATGATGAACTACGAATTGATGACATTGACAAATCTACAATTCTCAATGATTACTTTACTTCAGTTTTTAGCCAAGACGATGGAACAAGTCCAGCATTTGAAAGCAAAGTAAATCCAGAGAAAAATCTCAATTTTATTAAATTTTCTTCTTTAAATGTTCTGAAGGCATTACATAGCCTTCCAAACAAAACATCGCGTTCACCTGATGGATATCCGGCCCTATTTCTGAAGTCAATCGCTTATGAAATATCACTGCCTTTATCAATGCTATTCGAACTATCAATTTTAAGCGGAGAGCTACCTACAATTTGGAAAACCGCTATTGTTGTTCCTATTTTTAAAAAAGGAAAATCCTCAATGAGACAGAACTACAGACCTATATCTTTAACATGCATCATCTGTAAAGTCACGGAATCTATAATCAATTCACAAATTCGTACATATCTATTAGTTAATAACATTATTTCAAAACAGCAGTATGGTTTCCTTGCCCGACGATCAACCTGCACACAATTACTGGATACGCTACACGAGTGGAGTAAGGCCTTGAATAACTGTTTTAAGATAGACGCCGCCTACATTGATTTCAGCAAGGCGTTCGATACCGTTAGTCACCAAAAGTTACTAATCAAATTGAAAGCTTATGGCATAGACTATGAATTACTAACTTGGATATCTTCTTTTTTAACCGGTCGTACCCAAAGAGTATCTGTTGGTAATAGTTTATCGTCACCCTCAAATGTAGTTAGTGGTGTTCCTCAAGGTTCCGTATTGGGACCTCTATTATTCATATTGTTCATAAATGACATTGCTGATTGCCTTGAAGGTGATTGTAAAGTAAGTTTATTTGCAGACGATTCAAAATTTTATTCTGCCCGAAAAAACGGGACTTCAGCAAATTTATCAAAAACTCTCGAAAATCTGGCACAATGGGCGAAAACTTGGCAGCTGAGGATAGCATTCGAAAAGTGCTCCTTGTTTACAACATCTAAACCGAACTGTAACAATACTTCCTACAATTTAGATGGTCATCACTTACAAACAGTTTATAGAATTCGAGACCTTGGTATCATAGTTACGTCCGATTTGAAGCCTTCGTCTCATTGTTCAATGATAGCAGCAAAAGCGTATTCACGTTCTTACTTAATTATGAAATCATTTACATCAAAAGATCCCTTATTATTATTAAATGCATTCAAAGTCTATGTAAGACCTATTCTAGAGACTTGTTCCCCAGTTTGGAACCCTTGCTTAGCAAAAGATATCGTATTGCTAGAAAAAATTCAGCGATTTTTTACAAGATTCATATGTAACGCTGCCAATCTCAAATTTATTGATTACTGTGATCGCCTAAAGCTCCTCAAGTTAGAATCATTAGAGTCGAGGAGGGTTAAAGCTGATTTAATCATGATTTATAAAATCACGCATGACTTAGTTGATTTATCTCTTGATTCGATAAATTGTAAATATCTTTTAAACAAATATACAATGCGTGGTCATCCTTACAAACTATATTCAACGCAAATGGGTAGGACCAATATTACAAAATTTATGTTTAACAACAGAGTGATACCATGGTGGAACTCACTACCGGACTTTGCAGTTAATTCTAAGACTGTCAAAGAGTTCAAGGCATCACTCGAAAAAGTAAACACGTTATCACATTGCAAAATTTTTGGCTATGGTTAATCAGTTAATCATTGCAACAATATCTTTAAATTAATTACTTATTTACAATCAATTTATCACACATTAATTATCTTCTTATTCATGTATTATATATATTACTTAGGCCACATGTTAGTGAGGGTGCAAACTCTCCTTTGTTCTTGCCTGTCATTTTTTTTTTTTTGGCAAATAAATGAATTATATAATATAATCATCAACTTCCTTTAATATAATTTTTTATGTTAATCTTACTTTTGTTGTTGTGTAAGGATGTATGTAAGTGGAATTATTTGTGAATTTAATCCCCTGTATTTTCCTGTTATATTTTATATTTTAATATGACGAATAAATCAAATCAAATCAAATCAAATATCTTTAATGTCATTTCAACTTGGTATATATACGATCGGCATGTTGACAGACGGCCAGTATTTTGTAATGATTTGCTTGAATGAGAAATAATCGGAAAATTCTATTAATCAGCCAATTGATAGGAATAATCTGCTGAGAACTAACTGGCTTTGAGCATCAGTAAATTTGGTAATCGTCTTATCCCTATTAGGTATCTGAATTACACTATAGCAAAATAATCATGTGTGGAAGGGTTTATTTTGCCAAACAAAATCCACTCTGCTACGCATGAGGGGCAAGAAATGATCCAGTACGTCTTTGCTGCTGAGCGTTGTAGTGTATGTGATCGAGTTCCGTATCATTGTTGCTGACACTATCAATCAGCGAATTATGGAACGCAAGGAGATTCAATCAGAGCAATCTATTTACAAGAGTTGGGACACGCTTTCATGTGCTGCTATCCTTTCCTATTAGACAGATGCCAGTCACATGATTTTTAGACGCCATTCGTGTTCTTTCGGAACCAGGCTTCTTGTTCTTTTGGAACCAGGTTTCTTATTTAAAGCGAAGCGCAAAAAAATACAACTTTTATTAGTTAGAACAAACATAGGCTTTTAAACTATTAATTGTCGTGTTAATAGGCGCAATAGTAATCGAAATAAAAGTATTGTTTTCTATTCCAGCTGGGGACAAGAACTAGAAAAAGGGGACTTTGACTGCAAAGAATAAGCGTAAGAGATGGACGCACCAAACTCAATTCGAATTAGGTGCGACACCGAATTGCATTAAATTCGCATTTGGGGTTATACAGACGAATCGTATGTCGACGATCTTTAAAAACTGGCCAAAATGTCACGTGATAGGAAGTAGTTTTCTTGGAATTATACCGCATGGTTTGAAACCAGAGTGTTTTGTTTGCATTATTTTTCATTTTCAGCGATTTTTTCGTTCTATTTTGCCTATCTATAGTTTGAAACTTGTATGAAGTAGTAATCTCACAGGTTTGCACGCATTTTTATGGGAGACAGTTTTTGTTCTATCAAGGCATAGTACTCAGAGCAAATAAAATGCAAATTTCCATTATAATAACATATTATGATAAAAGCGACCCCAATTCTAGTCCTGATGCATTGAGATTGACTAAAATAAAACGTTTTTAAAATGTTTTAAATCATGATTTTGGAAAACATCAGCTTCCCTGTCAGCCGTCTTTCAATCATATGAAACAAGTCACCATAACAACATCCCAAAAGCGATGTTCTTTCTATCGTATTGCCATGGAAACATCCTTTAAAATAATTTATGATTTGCACATCCCCCGGTTTATTGCCATATAAGGTAGATATAGGAGCTCAGTCACGGCACCGTGAGTCAAATGTAATTAGTTCGGTGCGATGATAGCTCGCTCGTATAACGCGGCGATGAATTTAATTCATGGAGAAGAGCTCCGCACGTCATCCTTGGCGTGCGGAGCTAGCTTGACGCATTTAATGTTTTTTGAGGAATGTTGATGAACCGAATGATGTTATACGAAGCGCGCTATCATGAGATTTGATTCGAATGAATGAATCAATTGAGTTTGGTGCGTCCATATAACCCTAGCCTTAGCAATTCCAATAGCATTGATCTGTATTTCCTCTCGAGCAACATGCTGATGACATCGATAATATAGTATACATTGAAGTAGATTTTTAAGCTAAAATGAGAGCACAGCAAATAAATATGGATAAAGATGACTATGGAATGGTTATAATACTCTTTTAGTCTTGTTAAACGATCACAAACCATTTAACACAGTTCCAAAAAGGCTGAAAAACACACAACATTCTCCTGCACATGCGCACTGTTCAAAACGTGCTCGGGTCCAGGCCAAAAAATGGCATGAGTGTCCCAACTCTTGTAAATAGATGGCTCTGGATTCAATCTGTGTATTTGTCAGAGTTGTTCTAGTGTATTCCAACAATCAATCCTGTATAATTTTTAGTCCTATTGCGCAATACTAATATCCAATAGGTACAATTTCTATCCATTCTAGCAGAATCCCTACCCATGACTGGGTTATGTTGTTCTAATTGCATACATTCAAATTAATATGACTCAATAGTAATATATATGCAATATTTTATTTATGAAAGTAATACCATTCATTAAACTTTCTTATGAAGGATTTCTGAAGAAATTAACTAAAAAAGCCGTAAACGTTTTTTATAACTTTCTCAAACACATATGACGTAGAAAACTCTTTTTCCGAAAGGTTATCGATTCCAAATCGACCCTGAGAAATAACCAAATAGACCTATCACTAAATAAGTTTAATGGTAGTTCTTTCAGTACAATAACATTAAATGGCCTATTTTTCATAAAATTTTGTATGAACTGCTCATCATGAACTACCATTGCAAGAGCATTGTTTCAGATAATTATAATGATTCAACAGGATCTAGTTAGACTTGGACCAGATGAAATTAAAGATAAATTATAAATGCGGTAGTTTTATACAACCTCCTGCGAAAAACAGTTCAGGAATTCATGAACAGTGCATGAACATTTCTTAAAAATTTGGGACAATTTAACATTCACCTTAATTGTTTTTTGCAGTGGACCTTAGTTCTCAACGTTATACACTTATACTTACCTAGTTACTGTACACAATTTTTCTATTGATAATTTTTATTATCCACCTCTTGCGATAGGCAATTAGCCGTACATCATCCGAATATTGCCATTGGTGTTATCTCAGCATCAGGATGGATAACAAAAGAGTCATACGGTGATTCAAACTTGTTTTATCGTCATGACATTGCTTTGAGCTATACAGATCCAGCTACAAAGTCAATACTAGAGGCATGCACAGCGGAGAATGATCCAGACAAACACATACTGAATCTAAGTGTAAGTTGACAAATTGTTGGAGTTCATTAACAGCTTGGGACATTTACATGTACCAAACTCCAATTTCGAAAATTGAAATCTTACTTCAAACTTACTGAATAGCCACTCCTGCAAAACAGTTCAGGAGTTTAGTTCATGAACATTAAATGGCCCCAATTTCATGAAATGTTCATGAACTGTTCATGATTTGTTCATAAACTGTTGGTGAGGTTTCATGAATTGTTCATGAGAATTGGGGCTATTTAATGCTCATGTAACAGTCCTTGGACATTTCATGAATTGTTTTCACAAGGGAATTGTAAAAGCTTCCCTTTCCATGACAAAAAGTATTTCGCCTCAGCCTCATTTTCATACATGGAACAAATAGAGAATAATTTGTGGACGCTTTGAGATATGGGATTTATTTTTTGAGCGTTCAAATTGATATCTCACAAGCGAGGTTCTTCTAGCAATAAATCTATTTAATTAAAGGGGGAATGACATGTGGGCTCCACGCGCTTGGAGTCACATGCGTGTTTGTCGTTTGTAATACTTAAACCATGCTGAAACTTGAAATTTGAAGTCATATCAAAGACATGACTGACATTGATCAAATTGAGCTCATAGCGTCCGCGCGTAGATGTTGCTCCTTTAAATATGTGTTCGTAATCTGTCATTAAATTTGTAATTCACACATTATACAGTCAATGTTGACAATTAGTTGATTGATTTCTATTGATAGGGTGTACCAGTTCATATTAGAATTGGATCTAATGATAAAGTAGTTCATCCTTACTTTACAAGGAGGATGTTGCGCCTACTCAAATCCAATGGTATCAACGTGACATACGATGAAATTAAAGGAAAGGAGCATTGGTGGTGGGATACAACAAAAGAAAATGATGGAGGTGTTGCTAATGATTTAATTATTAGAAAGTTTGTAGCATCTGCCGTCAAAGAATGGGAAACAAATATTGAAGGTAATATTTTATGTTGCAAATGCATTTTTCATTACCTGTTAGCATACCTATATTCAGGGTCCGACAGAAGGTTCAGCCTTCTAGAATCTCAGAGGCATTTCAACATTTTCTTCTGAATTGTTTTGGCAAAGTTTGGCCAATAAATCATAAAATTATTCAATTTCTTCTGAATTTGCTCTAGTTTTCCAGAATACAGTGAAACCTGTATATAGCGGCCAGCTACAAGAGGTAGAAAAATTGACCACATTAGACTGGTGGCCTTTATATCCAGGTTTGATTCAATAGAGAATACTGTTTCAGACATTGCCTAGTGACCACTATAGACAGGTGGCCGTTATATAGAGGTGACCGTTATAACAGGTTTGACTGTATATGATTCCAGGATTACTACTTTTATCGGCCCCTGCCTATATTTAACGATTGATGTCAGTCATGGCTTCTGCATGGCTTCGAGTTTCAAGTTTAAGCACAGTTTCAGGCACAGAAACAATATACAGTGAAACCTATATATAACAGCCAGTCAGCCAGCTACGAGAGGTAGATAAATTGACCATTCTACGCAGGTGGTTTTTATATACAGGTTTGATTTGCTAGAAAATACTATTTTAGACATTGCAAGAGTGACCAATATAGACAGGTGGCCGCTGTATAGAGGTGTACATTATAACAGGTTTGACTGTAATACAAACGACAACTGCAATGCAGACATGCACATGATTCCAAGCCCATTAGAGCCAACTGGTCATTTTTGCCCCTTTAAAATTTACATGTATTTAAGTGTAAGTGAAACAAGGAAGGAAGGAAGTGTAAGAAAGAACAAATTAAAGAAATTATTTTTGAGATTGTAAATCTTGATTCTGCTCCTGTGAAAAACGTGCCCAAGAAAAACGAGTTCACAAAAGATAAATATATAGTATACTAATAAATGTTTACTGTTTATTTATGAACAGTTCATGCAAATTGGGCTTTTTAACGTTCATGAACAGTTCAGGATTTCATAAGTAGTTAATGAACACTGCAGATTTTTTCACAGGGGATCTCATAGCTGTCCATAAGCTGTTTGTCAACCTCAAGGATATATCCATGAATTGTTCATGAAGTTCATGAATTCCTTGTGAAAAACAGCTCATGAGTTTATGAATGTGAATTTTGTCAAAGGTTCATGAACAGGTCATTGCTATCACATTATTTGTCTGTTCTGTCTTGGCTTCTTCGGACTTCAGGAAATTTCGCATTCATGAACCAGTTCATGAAGTGTTCATAAACTCTTTGTGACTGTCCGTGAACTGTTCACAAACCCACAGATAATGTTCATGGACTTTCAGGCAATGTCACATTCATGAACCAGTTCATGAAGTGTTCATGAACTCTTTGTGTGCGACTGTTCGCGAACTGTTCATGATCCCACAAAAAAGTGTTCATGAACTCATTTTTCACAAGGGTTTTTGAGGTTCATGAACTTGTATTTTTGTGGGATTCTCAACCCAAATTGTGATTGAGTAAAGTTTTCAAACTATTTTTGAAAGTTGAATCCTCATGACTGAAATATCCTAGCTGCCAAGACAAACATCAATAATCAGTCATCCAATAAGTGATGGTGCTCCTTCTACAATGTGGGCAGATTAATGTTACTTTTTCTCTTACAATTTCAGATAGTACGATAACTATCGACCAAAGCTGCAATACCAATGAACTGGGCGACAATTGTGGGTCTCTGAATAGTTTCGAAGCATACATTAAAAGAAAACCATTGTATTACGAGCATGTTGTTTATAACCCTTCATCTACATTAGGTAGGTAGTGCAAATATTCATAATTTACTGCAACAATGTTAAGGACATTTTTAAATTGGTATTGGAGCATTTCTGAAAATTCATTTGAACACTATAGAAGCCCAAATTAACAGTTCCAAACATGATCTGAAAGGTATGTTTTTTTTGTTACAGCTTAAAATGTTATTTTATGGCTCAAAATGTTACTTTATGCATTTGATACTATGTATTTTATCTTATCACTTACTGATACCAAAACCATGATAAAGCTTGAAATCTCATGGCCTTTTCACATTTTCATATTGTGAGTATGGATGTTTTTATTTTTTACATTTTCATGGTGTTTTCACAACGCTTTTATGGCATTTTCATGGTTTTGGTGTTGGTAGTGTTAATAGGTTAGAAATAACCATGACCAACACCTTTTGTAGTGTTTTTTGTTACTATGGAGAAAGAGTGGCTCTGAAATATTACAAAAGTAACAAAAGGCTATTGTTACGTTATTTTGTCAGATTGGATTTGAAATTTGACCCCAGATATCAATGAAGGCTGCCGTTCATTCCCAACTGCACTCCCGAGATAAACATTTGTTCCAGAAATCTTGAGCGATCCTGAGAACATTTTTTGATGGATTCACCCCTAATAAAACTCTAACTGTATTTTATTGTTTGAATTTCAATAATTATATGAAATATTTATCAATAATTTTGCAAACTCATGAAGCATTTGCCAATTTATGCACTTCAAGTTTGCCCTTGTATTGTAGTTTTGTAGTTCACACTCCTGCTCTCGATATTTTATTATTGTTGCGTGCCAAATATGTCAACGAATAGTGCCATTTTCTGCAGTCTGTGTTCATTCTAGACTGTTTTAGATTTTTTCAAACATTGCCAATAATCACTAGCCTACAGTTTATCAGACTTTTATAGGGATAAATGGTCATTTGATGTTGGTTTAGACTGCTTAAATATACATCAATCCCTGTCAAATTTGTGCTTATAGTTGTATACTTGTAAGTTTTTGTTAGCTATAGTGTGTAACTTAACATTATGTTGGGCTTCTGTTTGGCTCAATCCAGATATGTGTGTATGATAAATCAAGATATCAACTCAAAATAAAAATAAGATTATAAAATAAAACTGGTTCATGAACATGAACTTATAGGCATTTTAAGTTCATGAACTTATGAACTTTTTTCCATGGGTCAAACTTGAGTGTCTCCACAAGACTTGTAACATCTTAATTACAAAACAGTCATTACTGGCCTGCCGTACCACGGTCAGGTACTAGACTTTACATAATAGATCACAGCTAACATCATAGGAGAACAAAATGCACTAAACAAAGTCACATATCCCGACTTTTTCCCAAGATCACATAGCACACAATGTTGCAATTAAATATCAATTCGCAAGGTGCAGTAGAGGTGTTGAACCGATCAAACAATAGAATCACAGCAGGACAGCTTTTACAAGGGCAGTAATTTTACGGTCAAACCCTTCTTAACTCAAATGCATATAAAATGGTCATAGAGACGGGAAAAAGATTACAGAATTGCTTTATGATGTCTGAATTTTTATATATCACGATTCCATTCTCAAAATATGAATTGGACTTTCAGCGAAGTCTTAAATGAGATTAGAATGTGCTATATTTAGCAGAGGTTTGTACTAGTAGTGTCTGGTGCTTCACCAAGACTTCCAGCTGTGTGTTGATATTTGTCGCGTGACTGCATCTTGCGAATTGGCTAAAAGCATACATATATTAACAGCAAGATATCATTATGAGGGTATCATGATAAGACTAGGCACAACAATTAATATTTTTAGGTATGAGAAGTGTACGAGTATTGGTTCAAAATGTTCCCCTCAGAAAATCAAGTGTTGATGTTAACTTTGATGAAGATGGACATCTAGTTATAAAGACTGTGAATGTCATTAGGCTGCATCTATTCGACTGTCCAAAGCGATGTATACCCTGGAGGCATGTTAAATCAATTATAGTTGATGGGACAAAAATACCTGAGGTAGCAAATATTATGAAATCAGGTAAACCAACGTATTACATTGAAGCCTCTTCAGGTTATGTTTGATATTTGAAATAATGCGCAAAATGTCAAGTAAAAACTAAAAACCGTCTTGTGAGATACTATAATGAAGATTTCTACGATGGAATATGATTGCTATAAGTGATACTTCATTTGATATTTGCAATATCACCCCTGTTAAATATAATTCATGAGTTTCTGAGCTTGAATTTGTCAAAAAGTTGACAAACTGTTCATGAATTATTCATAAACATAATTCATGAACTTTTGATCAATTTTACGTTCATGAACCAGTTCATGGACAGGTTCATCAATTGTTCATGAACTGCACATGAAAACACAAAAAATATTTTCTTGAACTGTTCGTGAACTGTTCATGAATTGTGCATGAAACCACGAAAAGTGTTCATATGTCCATGAACTGTTCATGAACTGTTCATGGACCACAAAAAATGCTCATGAAGTTTTCATGAACTGTTCATGAAGCCGCAACAAATGTTAATAAACTGTTCGTGAACAATTCATGAAACTTCAAAAGAATGTTCATGAGCTGTCCATAAATTGCTCACGAAGCCACAAAAATGTTCATGATCTGTTCTCGAAACCACAAAAAAATGTTGATTAACTGTTCATGAAGACTTCATGAAACCACAAAAAAGGTTCATGATCTGTTCATGAAACAAAGAAAAATGTTCATGAACTCTACATGAATTGTTCATGAAACCACAAAAATATGTTCATCAATTGTCCATAAACTGTTCACGAAGCCACAACAAAAAATGCTCATGAACTGTTTATGGAACTGCAAAAAATGTTCATGAACTGTCCATAAATTGCTCACGAAGCCACAAAAATGTTCATGATCTGTTCTCGAAACCACAAAAAAATGTTGATTAACTGTTCATGAAGACTTCATGAAACCACAAAAAGGTTCATGATCTGTTCATGAAACGAAGAAAAATGTTCATGAACTCTACATGAATTGTTCATGAAACCACAAAAATATGTTCATCAATTGTCCATAAACTGTTCACGAAGCCACAACAAAAAATGCTCATGAACTGTTTATGGAACTGCAAAAAATGTTCATGAACTGTTTATGAAACTACAAAAAATGTTCATGAACTGTTTATGAAACTGCAAGAAATGTTCATGAACTGTTTATGAAACTACAAAAAATGTTCATGAACTGTTTATGAAACTACAAAAAATGTTCATGAACTGTTTATGAAACTACAAAAAATGTTCATGAACTGTTTATGGAACTGCAAAAAATGTTCATGAACTGTTTATGGAACTACAACAAATGTTCATGAACTGTTCAAGAACTGTTTTTGAAACCACAAAAAATGTTCATGATCTGTTTATGAAACCACAAAAATGTTCATGAACTGTTTATGAAACCACAAAAAATGTTCATGAACTGTCCTTGAAATGTTCATCAAACCACACAAAAATGTCATGAACTGTCCATAAACTGTTCATAAAACCACAAAAAATGTTCGTGAATTTGTCTGTGACCTTTCATCAAACCACAAAAAATGTCATGAACTGTCTATAAACTGTTAATCAAACCACAAAAAATGTTCATGAACTGTCCGTGAACTGTTCATCAAACCACGAAAAATATCCTTGTGAAATATTGATAAATGGTTTAAAAGGATGATCCTATATTTCATGTAAAAAAGCAGACAATTCTGGTGTGCTCTGTATACTTGAAAACTTCCAGCAGTTTTGAAGCTTGTTTGCAGCTATGTATATATTAAATTGAAGCATTCCCCTGTAAAACAGTTATTAGACGTAAAATTGGACAATTTTCATGAAGAGTCAGTTCATAAACGGTTCATACTGTATAGACGTTCACAAGCTCACATTCATGGACTGCTCATAAATGGTTATGAAGTGTTTTTAATATTTTCATGAAAAGTTCATGAATGTTCACAAAGCTAATTAACTGCTCATAATTTGTTCGATTATCAATAGGTCCATGGATACTCATGGAATTCATGAACAGTTCATGAACTCAGTGAATTTTCCATTTGAGTTGTTCCAAATGATGTTGTTTTCAATTTACATATGCGTTTGATTGATTCTTAATTCATTCCGTTTCTCAGTAGATGCAGTTTCCACAGTTGAATCTTTCCTATGCAGAAGTATTGACTTGAATAAATGGTACTTGTGCAAAACACAGACGTTGACATTTGAAAGTGTGACACAACGAGGACCTAGCAGTTATGGTCCTGCAGCACGAATCACAACAAGACCAATACTGATTGTTGTCGGTGAGCTATGATCGTATAAGCATTATCATTGTACTTTATGATTTGTTGTGATACTGCTCAGGCCTCAATGAAACGGAGACCGTTGGGACTACCAGGCGCATGCACATTTTGGGAAAAATAGAATCACTATATATGTTTGTTTGTTGTATAGTGAACCCTGTATATAACGGCCAGCTACGAGAGGTGGATAAATTGTCCGCTATAGACACGTGGCCTTTATATACAGGTTTGATTGAATAGAAAATACTATTTTAGACATTGCAAGAGTGACCACTATAGACAGGTGGCTGCTGTATAGAGGTGATGGTTATAACAGGTTTGACTGTACTGATTAAAATTGCCGAGATACGCTGTATTTGAAGTTCAATAATTCTGCTGTGCTATCAATCCACATTTTGCAGGGATGGCAGCAGAGGGGAAGTAGGGCCACATTCCCATGTCGGGGATACACAGCCCCATTTGATTGTAAAGAAATTTTTTAATTGATGGGGAAATGTTCATTATTTTATGTATGTATTTTTGAAGCTTTTACTGAAAAAGCCTCTTAAATATTAGTTATTCCCCTTGTCGGTGAAATATTTACACCTCCCTTTGTAATTATGTGAAGAATTAATTATTAAGAGACTTCGCTCCGTAACATTTTTAAATTTAATATCAAAGAATGTAAATTACAGTAATTTTTGTGTAAATTTGTAAAATCCTTGATAAAAATCTTTAATCTTGAAAATGAATACAGAAGATATCTGAAACGTTAAGGAGTAAGAAAATAACAATAGAAAAATGTTGCCATTTGACTTTTGACTTTTGCCGTCAAATGCTTTAAGAAGACACTTTGAAAATTTAATCGAATTAATTATGTTTAATGGTATTATTTCATTAGGTACGTTGGATGCAAGTGAGACAGAAAAACTAACGAGACATGCTGTTTTCTTATCAAATTTATTTCTAATGCAATCTGATTTATCACCAACAATTATGAAAGATATCCATATGAAAGATAGCCATGATATTAATCAATATAATTTAATCATTCTTGGTGGACCACATCAGAATTTATTTACAATGGATTATCTCAATTTTATTGGTTTCAATGTATCTGATTCAGATTCCAGTATTTGGTCGTTAGGTAAGATCATTATATTTTTTAAGATTTATAAGATAGATGGACATTTTTATTCTAGTAGGATCTTTTACAGAAATATTGATTCGATGAATATTGAGCCTCAACTTCATTCAATACTCGTTACCTTTGGCGCGCTAATACTAAGTATTCACACAAAAATAGTGAGGTCAAGTTCAGGTTTAGTCGATAGAAAGACTTGATTATACCGATAGTCCTTACACTGTCAAAACAAGACATTTAAATTCAATCAAATATGACCTCATTTTTAGTTTTTCAATTAAATACAAGAATATTTTTTCAGGATTCATTTTGATTTTATGTAGACAATTTTGACAAATTATTTTTTGTCAAAAAAGCCAAAATAAAACCAAATGAAAACATGTACTAAGTGGTTCATGTTTTTCACCGCCGAAAGGTGTTTAGAAACAAAAAGGGAAATACAGATTTCAAAGCAAATGGGTTTCCTCTAATGCGCAGTAGTAGTACGCAACGAAAAAGCTGTACTCGCACCTATATTCTGATTCTAAATCTCCTTAATGGTGCAAACTAAACACCTGGTCCTGTACCACATGCCCCTGTTATTCCAACGGCCGTTTCGTATAGAGATGTAATTAGATGAACAACGACATTAAAAACTTCTCCTATTACTGCTGGATATTGTTGGGAGGGACTCAGTCAGATAGAATAAACCTGGCACTAGCTCGCTCATTTCTCAAATTCCGCTCGATTCTTCCAAAATAATGTGGTAAAGTACGGCCGCCCGTTTGTGAACCCTTCATACAAATTTATGAACCACAAAGAAAAATATATATCCTCATATCATTACTGATTGTAGATCGATTTTTCGATTTTTCGATTTTTCAATCTATTTAACAATACAGTGTAACCCGCTTATGTTCAATTCGGATAAGTGAAATTCCCGCGTATCTGCAACCTGGCTTTGAAACCCGTTAAACAATTTTCTGGTCAAGTCCTTGGTGAACAATTTCGGATAACTGCAAATTCGGATAAATGCAATGAAAACCGTTGGCAATTTTGACTTGCACTTAAGCGGGTTACACTAAACTCCTTTCCAAACTTTACACGAACTGATTTTGTTTTGCTTTTTGAAACCGCCATGCTACTATTTTCTTCGTTGCGTCGCGTTTCTATTGTTTGATATTAAAATTCATGTGTTCTCCAATTAAAATTAACTCAGCAACGCGGGTAAGACATTGTGCTATTTATATGATATACTTTATTGAAATATGAATTCATCATCAATCGCATTACTGTATTAGTTTAATTATTTTTCAGGACATTGTATGTTCTCCGAAATGGACATGGGATTTCTTGGTTTGGTTCCACATGCAAAAAGACATTTAGCATTATTGATGTTTGGTAGTACGTCAAAAGGTTTTGACAATATTATGCGTATAGCTTGGCCAACAATCCCGCCAATGGCTCGTTCCCCTTTATCTAATAGAGTTCCTGACTATGTCTTAACAGGACCCCATTTTAGAGCGAGGGGAACAGGGGGCTTCTTATGTTCAGGCTTTTGGAACAATAATTGGACATACGGTCGAATAACGTCATCATGCACATGTTGAATGTGGTAAAATGAATACAGTAATGCTATGATTGATGAAAATATTTATTTAATATATATATTTAATGTATAAAGCGTGGGGTGTAGATATATTTCATGTCTGTAATGAATAGCATCAGACTGTAGTCGTCAAGCATTTTACCCAAAAAGTGACATTTTTCAACTGATATATAACGGGACTGTAAAAAAGTAATGTAGACGGTGTCGCCCTACCGAAGGCACCCGTACCCAGAGCCATCTATTTACAAGAGTTGGGACACTGATGCCATTTATGTTTTTTGGCCTGGACCCGAGCACGTTTTCAACAGCAGTGCGCATGTGCAAGAGAATGTTGTGTTTTTTCAGCCATTTTGGAACTCTGTGATGATTTGTGATTGTTTAACAAGAGTAATATAACCATTTATGAGTTGTCTTTCTCCATATTTATTTGCTGGACTCTCAAAATTAGAATACAATTTACTTCAATGAATACTATGTTATTGATCTCATCAGCATGTTGCTCAAGAGTGAATCAGATCAATGCTATTGGAATTGCTAAATGGACAAGGAGTTTGTAGAGTAAAACGAGTATCTCTTACGCGCTTATTCTTTGCAGTCAAAGACAACTTTTTCTAATTCTTGTCCCCAGTTGGAATAGTAAACAATACTTTTATTTCGATTACTATTGTGCCTATTAACACAACAATTAATAATTTAATAGCCTATGTTTGTTTTCACTGATAAAAGTTGTATTTTTCCGCGCGCTTCGCTTAAAACAGGAAACCTGGCGCCAAAAGAACAAGAACCCTGATGCCGAAAGTACGAAAATGGCGTCCAAAAAATCACGTGAAAGGCATCTGTCCAATAGGAGACGATAGCGGCACATGAAAGCGTGTCCCAACTCTTGTAAATAGATGGCTCTGCCCGTACCGCTCCTCTCTATTTCTAGATGATTAGCTTTTTTCGCTGAATGCAATGATTTCAAACGCTCTTTGTTGATCTCAGCCGCGACACTGCAGGTCAATTTCAACAGATTTCATGGCAGATATGTCTTGATTGTCAATGCGCAACGATGCGCCGCAGCTACTCACAGTGCAATTCCCTCTGGACCATTCTATCCGTCATCCTCAGATGGTACTTATTTGATGTTTCAGATAAAGTCAAGGCTGAGTTGACCTATCGGGGGATTCGAACCACAGTCGATCAGATATGATCCGATCTGAAGTTCGATTGCTCTGCCATCTGATCTAATCCGCCCTCCGTGACAGGACGGGACTGTGAATGATCTAGAATCAATCAGTAACCACAGAAGAAGAAACTTTCTATGTAACTCATGAACGAATCGTTTGTAGAGCATTCGACATCAGAAGATTCGAAACTGAATATTTGAAAGACTTGGATCTGGTGGACAATGAAAGTGAAATGCATGAAGCAATAAATCTTGCGCAAATCCTTCAAGTCCATGATGGCGATAAAGGTATTTGACAAATAACTAGCACTGAATTGCATGCAGCTCATATCATTATACTATAAACTTTTCATTACCAACCTTTTCCAGCAAACAGCAGATGCACGCAGCTGATTGACGATGAAGGAAATAAAACATGCAGAGCTATGAAGCATCCAACGTTCAACAGTTATGACAAACGAGTCCACCCACACAAATATTGTGAAGAAAATTTTACGTTTGGGATTTACAATAGAATCACCGTCTGGAGAAATTGAGCCCATTGACCATTTCTTAGGAATAAAATTTCTCTACCCAGCTTTTTATGGTGAGACTTTCAGTCCTATGGAAGTTCTAAATTTTCTGGCTCTTTGATCTAGCACAAACATAAAAAATAATATGTAGTTGAAGGAACGAAGAATTCTATCATCCTATGTTACCAAGCACTGCAGTGGCAACAATGACATGGCATCAGTAACACTTTCTGCTAAAACCAGTGACCAATCGGTACATATCGAGCAGCGTCCGCTGGACTACAACAAGATAGGGACTCACAGGAAAGAATATTAAACACATTTATTGTATAATTTTCCTGCCTGACGAAAATTTCCACTGTTAATTTCTGTCCTTTTTTCCTTTGTGCTGGCATTTTGCTGAAAACAGCATACGTCACTCCAGCGAGAAATTTGTTTCACAGAAATGCTGTGGTACCTATTAGACGTAAATTTCATACAGTCTACAGTGGATTTTGTTCACGTTTCCACTTTGCCGAGAGATCGTCGAAGCTACTTGAAGCGCTATAGCAACAACACACCCAAAGCAGTGGTAAATGCAGATGGGAACCTGTATGCTCTTTCTAAGAGAACGCTTTTACCTGCGTGGCGTAGGCACAGTGACGGTAAGATCGGTACAGTACTTCAGTACAGTACTTCACAACTTTCTATGTGCATCAAATCTTATTGCACTCTTTCTCTACCGCAAGTGCATTACTTCTATCATTTTAGATCAAAATTATGAATGACCACCTAAAAAGTAACTTCTGCATGGATGCAACAAACAACATTTTCCATTAGACCACCGGAGTTGAGATTGATTGATAGCCTAGAAGCATACTTTACTGTTAATGCTTTGCAAATCCAAATTATCAAAATATCCAGACATTGGATTCCTAAGTTCAACTCCTTGGGTGGACATCGATTGCTGCAAAGTGACTTTACAATCATATCAATCACATTTGAATCAAAGTAAAATACATTGCTGTAACAAATTGTTAAATTTATTTAGATCAAGATTCGTTATGCCCACATTGAAGAAGTGCACAAATTTATTACAGATAATGTTGATATTAATCGAAAGTGTAAGGTCATTATACAAGCAGCGTACATTCAACCATTTACTTACATAATTCCACTAATATATTTTCAATCCACATGTAGGAAGAACAGAACTGTTGGCTCTAGTAACTTTGCTCCTAGAAGGAAAAAACGAATTTGAAGAATATCAATGGAGGCCATTCACACTACGACAGATATATAGAAAAACTGTGGTAGTATTCTCAGCAATAACACCAGAGGACTTACCATCTTTCGTCAACCATCTTGTTATATCATTGGGACGTTTCGACAACGAATGGGACCTGCTTTACACTGGACGAAATATGACTTTGCACGAAATTTGCATTAAATAATGAATCATGATGTAAGCAGATTATTAATGGTTCATGCTTTCCTTCATAGGTATTCTATCGATGTGGTCTACTGCAAGATGATATGCTGGTAACCCAAAATCAAAATAACTTATAATAAAAAAAACCATATACTACCTTGAACATCTAATATTTTTTTTACTAGAACTAAGATTTAATTTCCTTGATGAAGACGTTGAATTACCTGCTCCACTAGTTGACAGTAATGACATTGAACGGTGTCCTTTTCAACTGGTACATTACGGGTCTAGAAATGATCTAGAATCGATCAGTATCTAATATCTTGGAGCCAAACCCATCCCTACAAATCTACAACGAGTGTAAAGATTGATAAAAGAGTATACAAAGTTATTTAACTTTTAAACTGTTGAATCTGCGCTTGATTGTGAACGTTTTTCTCTGACTAGCACCTGTTGCCTGTTGCAATCACTTTTTTACTTTTTGTTTTATCTAAAAGACTTGAAAGGTATCAGATTCGAGCAGATTTTTTGAAATTTAGTTCAAATATAATTCACATGTTTGTATTTCATCATGCGCTACTGAATATTGACAAAAAGGCATGGGAATAGTTCCGGTTATCATTTGATAGTAATATACCAGTTACAAAAGGTCATGGTTTTGATAAAAGGTGTTACGACTGTGCAGCTGAACTGAAATTAAATTCTTCATGTACATTTAATTTCTATTTCCTTCAATCACAATATGCAGGAAAGAATTTCTGTAAGGGGTCATTCATAAAGTGCCCACTCATCAAGTGTTCCAATATTTGACATCCCCATCATCTTTTATAACCTTTCGAAAAATGCTACAGATATAGTCGAAATGTGTATGTATGATGATTGACACTCCCCACTCTCATGTCACCAGCTGTATGCTTTTGGTACGATCCAATGTCCCCTCAACTGTGAAAGTACTTTATGGTTGGCCTCTAAGAAGATTAATCAAATGGTTTACAAAAATAGACCTTTGAAAATGGTAGAAATATTTTTGATTTAATCCTAAATGCATCTTTTATCTTTGTTATTTTCTTGGTGACAGAAGATTCTGAAACATGGAATACAGAAAGAAAAATAAGGTATCCTGTCCTATTGATTGATTGATGAGCACAAAGTCCACCTGATAAAGGAACAATTGATGTGCTCAGGACAAAAATCTAATTTGACTCAATTTGTGGTGGCTTAGTTACCTCTATATGATATACTATATATAGACTTCCCCAAATAATTGTAACTGATATTAGTGATGCTAAAAAACATAATTTTTCTGGACAAAAATGTCCCAGCGGATATTTTTATTGTCCACCAAAGTTTATTATTAGAGTTTCAGGAATATTCCAAAGCCTAATGTTATTTTAATCGAATATCGTTTGTTTTCTTGTTATAGCTTTCTTCTTGTTTGATTAAATAATTTAAACCTATACATTTTCCTGATTGTGATTTCTATTTAGTCTCTATTCCAACCCTTATTTACTAAATTCTCATTTCAAGAAACGATATTCTCATTTTAAGAAGCTAAATTCTCATTTCAAGAAACCATATTCTCGTTTCAAGGAAGAAAATTTTTATTTCAAGAAACCATATTCTCGTTTCAAGGAAGAAAATTTTCATTTCAAGAAACCATATTCTCATTTCAAGAATTCCACTCTTATTTCAAGAACTGCAGTGTAGTGCTCATCATAACAGTTCTTGATACAAGAAGGTTGATTCTTATTCCAAGAAGTATTTACAGAAATATTCTTGTTTCAAGAAAATCTGATTCTGTGACGTAGTCACCTAATTATTAACACGTAAATACCAACTGTGATTATTGTGTAACCGCTAAAGTCATATGATCTTAATATAGTAATTGTAATCTATGTTGAAATATAGTCAGTTTTAATCATCACTCAATTATCAAATCAAAGTATCAAATAAGCTATTCATCATGGATTTGAAATAAAAGTCACTGAATCTATCTGATCCAGAACGAACAGAAGCCTGGTTTACAGCATTTGCAGCCAAAGCTCGAACGAATTCACTCACAGATGATCCTGCCAATAAATGTTATCCGATTACGGATCTGTTCCTCTCTCTATGTGGCGAAGATGCTTTAATAAAATTAACAAGACTGATCAGGCCATTGAAACTGGCTGATATTCCTTATATAGCGATTGAGAGGAAAGCCATGGAATTGGTACAACCAAAACAGCGTTTAATTATCGCTGAAAGAACAAATTTTCTGGCCATCAAACAAATGCCGGACAAATCAGCGGATGAACTCCATATTCGCATAAATCATGCAGCAAATAAATGTGATTTCGATAAATTCAAAGATGAACAAGATCTCAACGAAGAAATGAAAAAGATGGTTTTTATCAACTCATTTTCTGATGTTAAACTGCGTAAAGATCTGTTTGATTACATTCGCCTTACACCAACCGCAACGTACGAAGATCTCCGGGAACGTGTGCGGCAATATAACCAAACAACTGCTTTTGTCAACTGCAACATTTCACTACAACAATGTCAGCCAACAGAATTATCTGGAAATCAAGATGCCATACACAGCACCAAGTCAACACAGGGTAATCAGCGTGAATGTGGGAACTGTGGCTCTCGTCATCCACCAAAACGATGTCCAGCATACGTTAAAAACTGTTCAGCTTGTGGTATAAGAGGGCATTATAGTGCCGTTTGCCGTTCCGCTGGTAAGTCACAATACCATAATAAACAAACGACTTCAAATCATGCCAAGCAAAGTCATACCAATTATGCAATAGAGTCATCTGTAGTTGTACAAAAAATCAAATGAAATGGAATCCAATGATTACTTTCTATTGAATATTAATGATGATCAACCAGGAAGTATCAATAGCATGAATGAAGTTATGGAAGATGTAAAATTAAATAATATTACCGTCCCCATGCAGCATGACACAGGTGCGTCGTGCACAATAATTTCGACAGAAATCTGGCAAAATCTTGGGAGTCCTGATCTATCTGAATCAACCAGGAAATTACAATCTTATGACGATCGTGGACTTTTATCGATAGGTGAACTTAAAGCAACAGTTGAACGTAATAAAACTAATCACACTAATAATTCTTTTACAATGCCCATACAAGTTGTACAATCTTCCCGCCCTTATGGCTTACTAGGTAGAGATATTTTAAATAAAAATACTGTTAATTATACTTGTAGCAATTCGTCTGCAGATTTTCTACCCGTCATCAAGGATGTTATCGCCACGATGAAATTAAAACCTAACGCGACACCAAAATTTTGCCAAGCACGGACTGTGCCTTTGCCCTTATAGGATGCTGCTACCGCTGAGCTTGAGCGCTTGCAGGCCATGGGTGTCATAGAACCCATTGAATCAGGTGGGACCGAAAACTCCTCCCCTATTGTTTGGGTCAAGAAACCTTCTGGAGGTTTACGAATGTGTGTTGATTTTAGCGTGCACATTAACGATAAAATTCTATCAGATGCATATCCGATTCCAAACTTAGAGGGAATTTTTAGCAAAATACATGGTGCAAAATTCTTCGCTAAAATTGATCTAAAATCGGCCTATTGGCAAATTGCTATTGATAAAACAGCGCAAGATTTATCCGTGATAAACACTCACAATAGGGTCTGTTTCGGATCACGCGATTGCAAATGGGTATGAAAAACACCGCTGCAATTTTTCAAAACGTTATTGAAACTGTTCTCAGCGGTCTCAAAGGAATTCTTCCATATCAAGACGACCTGCTAATTTTTGGCAACACTCGCGATTCTTTACAATAACGTGTTAATGCTATCATGGAGCGATTAAAACAGCATCGCCTTTCCATCAACAAAGACAAGACAAATGCGTTCAAGAGGTGTCTGAAATTACTTTTTTAGGTTTCGTATCTCAGCTGAAGGTATCGGACCTGACCCTCGCCTTGTTGAAAAAGTTTTGTCCATTGCCCCTCCTAAAAATAAAAAGGAGGTAGCATCATTTGTAGGATTAGTTAATTTTTTTGGTAGACTTGTGCCTAATTTTGCTGACAAAATTGCTCCTTTGAATGAGCTCAGAAAACAAGATGTGGATTTTGTTTGGACAAACACAGCGCAATTAGCTTTTGACAACTTCAAAAAAGATTTGGCCTCCACACCTCTTGTACAACCATACTCGTTAAGCAAAGCAGTCACATTGACAACTGATGCGTCTGGGACAGCTGTTGCCGGTATTTTGACACAAGACGGGCATCCGGTTATTTACGTTTCAAAAACATTAAGTGCTGCAGAACAAAAATATTCTGCCACAGAACGTGAAGCATTAGCAGTGGTATGGTGCGTAGAACGTCTACGTCAATTTTTGTTAGGGCGAAAATTTCTGATCGTCTCCGATCATCAAGCTCTATCTTTTATTTTTGGTACTCACAAATCAATACCTAAACAGCCTCAGCACGCCTTTCCAGATGGGCTATTAAACTTATGGCCTTCGATTTCGAACTAAAATATGAGCCTGGTGCTAACATTACTCATGCAGATGCTTTATCTCGTCTTACTCAAAATACAATTACGCGCGAAGACGTTGTTGCCAGCGTCTCCGTTGCTACTGACTCAGCATATTTTGCCCCAATTATTTCAAGCAGTCAAATTGAGGCTTCAATGTCTAACGATCGTGTTGCACAAAGCATCATTAAACGTATTATTTCTGGCTTTTGGTCCGGTCTATTAGAGGCAGAAAAGGCCTTCTCGCGTGTTAAAGATGAACTTACAGTGCATAACAACCTCATTTATTTTAAATCAACACCATACATCCCAATTAATTTGAGATCTGATGTACTCAAAAAGGCGCACAACACCCATGCCGGAATTCATGCTACCAGGCGACTTTTACTCCAGGGTGCGTGGTGGCCGGGAATTTTTAAAGAAGTTGAAAACTTTATTACAAACTGTTCTACCTGTTGTGCGCTACGCCCTCGCTTTCCAAATACAGTCCACACTTGGCCCGAAGCAGCCCCCTGGGAACGTGTTCACATGGATTTTGCGCATATTTCAGATATTGGGCCAATTTTAATTGTTGCAGATGCCGGTAGCGGTTGGATTGAGGCAACCAGATGCCCCAATCGGGCCACACCCACTGTTGTTCGCATACTAGCCGATATATTTTCTCGTTTTGGTATCCCTCATAATTTTGTGTCGGATAATGCGAAAGAGTTTGTTAATGAAGAAATTGTGCAGTGGCTTTCTCGTTCAGGGTGCAAGAAAATTGAATCTCCTGTTTATTTCCCACGTCCAGACGGTAAAACGCGGAATGAAGGCTTGGCATAAGGGCTTGCGTGTTTCATTTGACATGTTTCTCTATCGCATTTTAACTGTTCATCATGCCACATCCTTGACAAGGGGGAAATCTCCAGCCGAGATGCTTTTAGGTAAAAATATTAGAGTCCCGTTTATTGCTGATTTCGCAACGGGAGATATCGTAATGTACCAGCCCTCTTCAGCACACATACCTAAGGAAGTTGAGTATATCCTTCGGAAGGAAGCAATACGGCATGGCCATCGGACAATGGCAATACCGTTCTTGCCTCAAGAAATCAATTCGGACCGACTGGCTCATCAGCATACACCGAGTCTGCTGAAACCACACCTGCAGTTAATGAACCAACGAATCAACAACCATTAAGGCGTTCTTCTAGAATAACTGCACTGCCAGATCGTTTAGGATATAACTAATTTTATTGAAGAATAAACAACAAATCTCTATGTATAAACTAATTATTAATCTCTATTTAATCTACTATTGTCCAGTAAATTATCGTAACTTATAACTATCAATTTCATAAACATAATTGACAATTCTGTTTTCTCTAAGAAGGGGGAAATGTGACGTAGTCACCTAATTATTAACATGTAAATACCAACTGTGATTATTGTGTAACTGCTAAAGTCATATGATCTTAATATAGTAATTGTAATCTATGTTGAAATATAGTCAGTTCTATTCAGACATAATGCAAGCGTGTTCTCTGTCTAGAACGACACCACAGATTCTCAAATCAAGAAAATAAATTCTAAGCAAGAATCTAGTTCTATATTAGGTATATAGACAGTACCTTTTTTCTTGAAACAAGCAAAATAATTCTTGTTTTAAGAAAACAAATTCCTAAAACAAGATTAACGTTTTTGATTAAAGATTAAGATTTAAAGAAACCGTACACCCGCCAACCTCCTGTCAAGTCCTGCAACCCTCTCTGTCTCTTCAGTGCTGCCCCCTGCTGCCCGAAACACACGGGATTAGTCGATTCAAATATTTTGCTGGGAACTACCGTACGTTACATACTGTATTGAACTGTACGAGACAATACAATACAGTAATAAGGGATTACATCACTCTTGTGAGTGGGTTATCGGAATTTAGATCCACGAGTTCACTAAAACAAACAAGAAATCCGTATCGAAAACGAGGCCGCCAAATTGTTAGAGAACGAGAGGGTCTAAATTTCGATGGCACACGAACAAGGGTAATGCAATCATTTTAATATAATCATGTCACACAACCTTTGTCTGGAACATCAATTATCTCTCATCAATTTCACTACAACAATGTTTTATTTTCTAATTTAATGGGTCATTGAGTTTTCATTAAATACAATTAGAATGAAATTGTTACGAACATAATTTAAAAATATAACGCGAAGAATTCAATATGTTTGCAATATTAGAAATGTAGTAAAGTTACATCTGAATACAGCAAATCCCAAAAGCTGTTACTTTTTTTAATTTCCCAATTGAATTTTCAATTACAGAGTATAGATTTATTGAATTGATTTTATGAAAAAAATAGATTTAGGTCTGCGCGCAGGCTAATTGTTTTAGGTTTCCAAGTCTAAACATATTTGTCTGTTTGTTTGTTTTATTTATTCACGAGATGATAATTTTTAATGATGATAAGAAAAGATACTCCCGTGCGGGGAATCGAACCGCGGCCGCCTGGGTGAAAACCAGAAATCCTAACCACTAGACCACACGGGATTGTACGTGTATCACCTGTAGTAATGCTTTACTTCATTTCTATAGAGGCGAGGTTCTACCTTGGTTCCACCCTGTGGTAGTACACTTGATAATTAAGTGTTTGAATTCCATTTTTAAATGACCCCTTTTTAGTTGACATATTTTCGACATTTCTTACAGTTTCACATTCGAGTTATGAATGAAATCATACATAAAATCAATTCAACCTATCAAAAACCAAATGTCAAATTATTTATTTATCTTTGTGATATTTTATGACATTTATATAGATGTTAGAAGGGGTTAGAAAGAATTATGTCACCATGGTTAAGAGTGAAAAATAACGATGGATGTTGGATCTTACTGTTTTGTTGATGTTATTCACTGTTTGAAAACTGCTGAAATAAATCCATTAATGGACTGTCCTTGTAAGCTTTATTTACACAATCATATTACAAAGTATTAAAATTAAGATTTTAATGTTAGAACTCTTAGCGAGAAGTATTTTCATCGTAGCAACAACGATGAGGTTTTCATTATTATTTGTTGTTTACATTTTGTTTATATTGTTTGATGATGTTTATTGTAGTAGTATTTATGAAGGGAAAGATTCAATTATTTCATTCCAAGGTATGTATAGCTTATATTACATATTATATGTTTACATAGCCTATTACATCTTTAAAATGTTCGGACATTTTTATCCAGGAATTGTATTCTTGCACATTTTCATAATTGTCGTTTATCCAGGATATAGTTTTATTTTATGTTAAGATAGATTAAATATTTTATTAGCCGCATCTATATAAGTTAAGATATGGTAATATTGTATTTGCAATTTCTTTATATATTGCTCAAACAGCGAGAAATATGACAGTGAAATATAAACAGAATGTACGATCAATCTCGATTTTAGGCAATGCAGGATTAGAATTCTTCGATATTATTTATCGTTTAAAATAATTGGGATATATCAACATTCATTTTCTTCTTCTATTATCAGGACCTTTAAGTGATATAATTTAAAACATTAAACAATTTGGGCATTGTGCGACATAGATAATTATATCCAGATAAAAAATTCAGATGCTAGTTTTTGGTTGTAATTTAAGTTGTGTTGTGAGTTGTGAGCATTTGTGATGGTGTATCATAAGCCAATCAAAAGTTTTTCGAAAAATATTTAATATGAAAAATAGCGACAAAAATTCACGATTAAATTTTTTCTGACGCTTAGACGTTGCTGTTGTCGTTATCAGATTGAAAGAAATATTTTATATAATTTCTATATCAAACAGTCAAATTTTGAATTGTGTTTGTCGACGGCCGACTCCGTAATTAATGGAGCATTATCATAAAATATTTATTCCAGTTAACCTAGATAATGATAACAGAACTGTCGAAAAGTCAGAAATAATTTAATCGTTCTTATTTGTCGCTATCTTCCATACTAAATGTATCAAAAACGCAAATGTAAAAATGTATCAAAAACGCGAAATCAATACTTTGAACATAAGTTGTATACTCTGCCCATAATTGACCAAACCTGGTTTGACATGCAGAATACAGCTCTTTAAAGAATGTTTTATTTGCAAAATCAAGATACAATGAAAAGTGGTTGGTATACATACATATATAAATGAAGCAGTCTCAGATAACTTCTCAATCGATAATCTGTCAACTCATAATTACATAAATCATGTGAATGAGCGTTCGATACATTTTATTACTTCAACCATATTTCATGTCTAAGCAAATTATCTGTAAGAAAAATTCATTGAGTATTACATACTACATATAGATACACCTAAAACAATGATATGTTTCACTAAACCTAATTAAAATTATTTTATTCGCATGTAGTTTACCGACGCGGCGATTTGCATTGATATCCAATATCTCTTTATACGGGATAGACTGATAATTTTGGGTCGATGGTCTACAATTGCGCTTTTAACTATCCGGCTAGAAACTGTAATTACTGATATATAAAAAAATAACTGAAATATTTTCGTTATAGAAACTAATCCAGGAGACTGACATTTTTCGAGTCGATAATCTACAATCTTGTTTTTTACTATCTGGCTATAAACTGTAATTTCTGCTATATAACAATAACTCAAATATTTTCTTTCTAAAAACTAATCCAGCAGACTGATATTTTTCGGGTCGATAATCTACAATATTGTTTTTTACTATCTGGCTAGAATCTGTAATTTCTGTTATATAAAAAAAAAATAACTCGAATATTTTCTTTCTAAAAACTAATCCAGGAGACTGATATTTTTCGGGTCGATAATCTACAATCTTGTTGCTTACTATCTGGCTAGAAACTGTCATTTCTGCTATATAAAAGAAAATAACTCGAATATTTTCTTTCTAAAAACTAATCCAGGAGACTGATATTTTTCGGGTCGATAATCTATAATCTTGTTGCTTACTATCTGGCTAGAAACTGAAATTTCTGTTATATAAAAAAAATAACGTCGAATATTTTCCTTATCAAAACTCATCCAGGAGACATATCACTTCCCAAACATTTAAAGGAACTATCGAACCGGGTTTCGAAAGGTTTCAAAACGTCAAAACTTAGTAGACCTATACATTTTATTAAGTTGCGTATGTCAGATCAGCTTCTATCAAATAATTTATTACTAAGTTATTTATCAATCTGGGATATAATTTTGAATTCCAGCAGCCGAACTTTAGCAAGAGCAAAGATTAATGATAGTGAAATATACTGTTACAGTGTTTGATTTTTCTAATCTTAATATCATAGAGGTTTTTCACAGTTTAAATGTTCCTAATGAGTCCCTCGAGAATTATTTAAATAAAACATTGATAATCCTGGACAGTGTTGTATTTTGAAAAGACCACGACCCCAGAATGTATTGCTATACACAACACCAATCGATCTGAAAAAGATTTATTTTCATCATTATGTTACATTATTTATTTGAATATCGAAAGATTGATTGCTTTGAATATCGAAACACTTGGAAGTAAAAGATTGATTGCTGACCTAATATTATATGCTATAAAGTTATTAATAGTTTTGTAGATGTTGACTCTAGCAGTCTTTTTACTCTCACTCCACGGTCTGACTTCATGGTCGATCGACTTGCTGTGCCAATAGCGCATTCATGTCGCCATCGTCAAACCTTGAAGATGTATATAACTGTTTATAACTCGTTAAGCGTGGAACACATCAGGCACCGAATGTTTTTATAAATTTAAAATATACCTCTCCAGTGAAAAACTATCTAAATTCTTAATTATGTAAAACTATTAAAACACTTGTCAATTATTGTTAAGTAATATTTACAAATACAAAACAGTACAATCACAAAGTACAAAATAGGTCCATAAATTATTATTATTATATAGCTATAAAGGTAATAAATCACATTACTGGGAAACTTGTATACATATTTAAACAATTGTGTTAGGTTGGAAAAAAAATTTGAATTAAAAAAAAAAATTATTGTTAAGCTATTCTGTATGTAATTCACATTTATATGTTGTTATGCAGACATGACAAATCATTCATTCATTCATTCATTCATTCATTCATTCTTTCATTCATTCATTCATTATATTATACTGTATAATATTTTACTCTTTTATAATGCTGTATTTCTATTACAGGTGGTACTTTATTAGATACTTTCACAAATTTAAACTTAAATATATTCAAGCAACAAATCCAACGTATTGGTTTAGCATCAACATTTCATGATCAAAATGGTCCATTTACAGTCTTTGCACCTTCTGATAATGCCTTTAAAAATGCTGATAAATATTACCTACAGACATTCTTATCAAGTGATAATGCTACATGGCATTTTCTTGGCTATCATATTTTTCATGGTATTATGGAACTGTCAAAAGATTTTAACAATGCCGAATTTATTACTAGTGCACTTGGTTCAGAGGCTGTTCTCAACAGAGTAATTGATGATGTCACTCAGGTAAGTTTAACTAATATAAAATTTAAGCCTCCTATATTGCTTTTCGGATTAGTGGAATTCATTTTATATAACAGCCATGTGGGATATTAGAAGATATTGGCCACTCAAGAGGGGTGAAGTTTCTATAGAGGTTACAAGTTAGATTTAATAGACATTTGGGGATTTTATGTATAGCTGCCAATTTCAATTAAGAAGTTACCCCCAACAAAGATGTTAGGAAGCGCTCATTATTTATGACTGGGGCTGGGGCAGAAGAGATTGGGGGTAAACAAAAAAACGATGCAGTGATATCACCAATTCCATGTAAGATAAAAAGAGGAAGGAATTGATGCATTTTAGCTCTCATTTTCATCTAAGACAGCAATTATGGCGGTTAGCTTGAAACAAGAACATCTATATCCTTGTGCAAGGAGTATCAAAAACAAAGCACCTCGATTTTTTACTTGGTGTTGGGTAAAATTTCTTTTGACGTTCTTCATGGTTGGGTAAAAGAAATATATTGAGGAAAAATTGGAGCTCTTCGGCCCCAACCCCAGTCATAAATAAAGAGCGGTCCACAATACCTAAAATTGATGCTTCAATTATTTCAGTCTAGCAAAAATGTATATAGTCAGAATATTTCCTCAACGTATATTACAGTATAATGGATGAATACAGATTTATTGCGTGTCACAATTCTTATAAATATAGGTGATGTGAGTCAACGTGGTCAAAACTGTCTGATAAATCTGAAATGAAAACCAGCCATCATTCTGCAACATTGCTCCTTGATCAATTCCCGCGCATGCGCATTGTTATATAAATTTGTTCTGTCAGATGGAGTTCTGCGAAGTTTTTGGTAGATAAATCTTTTCTATGATTATGGTGCTTTTATTGGTATAATCCAAAATGAATCCTGTTTTTATCTTTCATAGAAACCCACTTATTTCTTTCAAGGAAGTAAAATAAGCAGATCCAATCTTCTTTGTACAAATGGTATTATTCATATCATAGAAACAATACCACAGCAGCCACATCAAACAATAAAAGAAATCTTAGAATCAACTGATGAATTTTCTACCTTCAATTCGGCTATAAAGAAGAGTGGTATAAATCTAATGGATCATCAAACAGTTATAGTAGCAACAGATAGTGCGTTCTATGATCTGCCAACGGATTTTATTCATGATATCATGACTAATCAGACGAAATTGAAGGTAATTGATGATAATTTTTAGAATTGATCCCCATCCATATATCATGTGCGATTCACTCAGTTTAGGGGGTTTGACTCATAAAGAAATTCCTCGAGATACAAGAATTTCCACCTTATATGGCCCCTGGGGGGGACTTTCATGATATCATGACTAATTATAGGAAATTGAAGGTATTTGATAAATGCTAGAATTGATATTTCATTTCGAGACCCTTTTCCTGTTATTCCAAGTCTTGACATAAAAGAACCTGAGTTTGAGTTCACAGCAAATTCCAAAATTTAATTATAATCATCTTAGATCAGTACTAATCAGCTGGGATATACCTTTTCATGTATATTTATTTTTTTTTCCAAGTCCTAATTGATTAATAAAATAATTAATTAATATTTTATTTGTATACATATTTTCAAGGATTTCATAAATTTCAACATTTTGCGGGACATTGTGTGTCCAGAATGTTTGTTCTCATCATCTGATACAAATCGAATAGAGACAAAAGCTGGTAAATCATTATTTACATACAAAGATTCACTATCAAGCAATACGAAGTACATTAACAATGCAAGAATATATAGAACGTTTGCTGCAACTGATGGTTGGATTATATCTGTCACGAATGTTTTACTGGCAAACGTAGGTAATTGAGTCTATACTAGAGAGGTTTAGATTTAGAACCTGTACCGGCTCGAGAATAACATATTAGCTTATTTGTTGTGCATCACTACTTCTGTCATTTGAGGAAGCCCCTTTGCTCTAAGACCTGTACTGAGTACCTCCTCGTTTCGGAACATTTTTTGGCGCGAAACATGAACCACGTACCACGTATAGTACATGTTTTGATGTCACTGTTTTTGATTGCTTTGGTTCTATTTTGGCTTTTTGTATAAAGTTATATGCACATGTCGCTATATTTTTTTTTTTAAATCCAAAATGATTCCTGGGCAAATGTAGAGATTTTCTGTTTGCCTGGAAAACAGAAGATGAGGTTTTAATTTACCCAACGTAAACGTCTTGTTTTACAGTACTTGTTGCAAGTATTTTTATAGCCATGATATAGCCTACTCTAGATACCGGTTTTGAATCTAGACCTCCCTATATTAGTCTTCTCGCAGACCCAAATCTTTTTCGTTAAATCGTTATATTGCTGCTTTTCTTTACTTCAAAGTTGTAGGTTTCACTTCGAAACTAATTTATTCAATTTTTTCCTTCATTGCGTCAACGGATTTCGGCTGGCTATTATGTTTGGTAACATAATCGACTCTATAGTGTCATAGCCGATTTCGAGGGCCCTGTGTGAAAGAAATCATAATGGCTTAACACAGGTTTAACCTTCATAAAGTACATATAACCAATCAAACAATCAAATTGCTTGACTTCTATACAAATAGCTCGACTTGACTTCAAATACTCAATTGTCTGATGTATTTATTGCAAGTGTCTCTCGATGATTTTTAGATCGAATATAAAACATGTCTATTTTCTAATTTATTCAAGAAAAATTTTATTAAAACACTTTATTTAAAATCTTAGAATTTAAATTCATACGTATTTCTTGAAATCATAACCGTTAAATTTGCTATAAAACCTAAAATACTTCGATACGCCTCCGATACGCCAATACGCTAATCGGGTTTCCCCTTTGGATTGCCACGAATAGTCTCGATCTGCCATATTAAATTTTAAAAAACGTTCAATGTTTTCAAAATCTGATACTTTGCAACAAATTGCAATTGGCTTCCAGAGTATATTCTGTTGTTGCTATGCCCTACTACTGATATCGAATGCTTTACGAAGAAGCTTTTAATATATACTTTGTTATTAATCACAATGATATTTGTTTTATTTATTCAGCGAGTGATGTTTTCGAGGGTTTGCTAGAAGATGACTCTACAAGAAGATTCAGAGACCTCATATCTACATCTTCCATTCTTCCACTTTTGAAAGAAGCACATTTCACTCTTTCTGTATTTGCACCAAGCAATGAAGCATTTGGAAGATTAACAGAAAAAGAAAAATTTGCATTATTTTATGACACTGATTATGTTGATAAATTAATAGCCAATCATATTGTACCAAAACGAATTATCATAGAACAAGCTACATTATTTGGAAGTTTTAAATCGTTGTTAAGAAATACCGATCATCGAGTTTATGCAAAATTGAGAACGAATGCTTTGGACGAGGTAAGTTTGATATTATGGTATACTATTAATAATTAACTATGTAACTAGCTATATAGCAGCAGACAAGTACATGTTTCTGGCCATTAGCCTTCATCGGTACTGCTCAGTGAGCGAATTAGGAACTGACTTCGGTATATACTACGTCAAGATGAATTATCAATGTGGTGAAAAATCCATCACATGAAAGAAACATCTATGCCATGCATACCAGAGTGTTCAAACTACCGAAGTAGTGGGCAATGCATATCGCAAATAGTATAGACACATCCCGAGTCGATAGTGATAACAACTAGTCGATAGTAACTATAGCTATATATGCAATGGAATATTGTACACGTTTGGCGGTTGCTCTGACTTGAGACAGATCAAAAACAGACTTTCGGACGGTATATATTATGCCGGTAATGCTTGATTCAACCTCTATATACAGTGTTCGTGTTAGAGCATATTAATACTAGACAGTTTAGAGGTTCGCCAGCGAGATTTCCCATTGCTACTTGCCAAGGTATTTTTCGTTCATTCTTTTACTTAGCTATTCAATGACGCGTATCACTTTCTCACACGTGAAGAAAATTATACGTCCAATCAAATGCGGCGTACGATGTCTCTAGCGTGTAAGCGAAATGATACCTCTAAAGCAAATGTCGCAGGTAGTGTCGCAGGCAAGATGGCTATTAATAGGAAACAGGCTTAGGCCATGTTTACAAGGAGGGCGAGTTACCCGGGTAGGCGAATTTGCTTGCCTTACCGAGTTAAAATGTGTTGTGTGTCTACGAGGACAACCATAGTAACCTGCCTACCCGAGTTGAATAATTTAAAGACAATCTTAGGCATGCCTGATGAAATCAAGAACGATCGGATCGAATCGATCGGAGAACAAAAGAGACACACATTATTCAACCTTTAGTGATAGAACCAACTGGAGTAATGGGTGAATCAACGAGAAAGTGTTTAGACAAGTTAGGACGTTCATTTTTATTTTCAATTTCACATAAATTTCAAGTTAGTTTAATTTAATTAAATAATTTAACTTTTAAAATAAGTTTTAATAAATATTGTCAATATGAAAAAAAAGAAAAGAAAAAGATGTCTACAACGGAAACATTCGAAACAATCGAAAATTCAAGCTACCATTTTGAATTTTGACTCGCCTACCCGAGTTACTCGCCTATTTGTGTTCACAAGACAAAAGATTGACCCGGTCGCTAGGGTAACTCGGTCTGCCAGGGGGAGTTACTCGGGTAGGCGGGTTAAGTTACTCGCTCTCCTTGTAAACAGAATGCACATAAGCAATAGAACCGGGTAACTCGTCTACCCGAGTAACCACCCTCCTTGTGACCAGGGCCTTAACCACAGTTTACCTCTTGTCTGGCAAACACAATTTGAAATAGACCGAGTAAATAATTAGGTCATGAAAGAGTTGATTATGATGATGATTAGTCATTTGAGATTTGAAAAGAAATCGACAACTCAGATGATGACCTCAGCAGCTGTGACCCTATTGTGTCTAGGTCCTGCTCTAGGCTAAAGGTCAAAGTTCTGTTGTAAAATGTTCCTAGATTTGCTGATAACTTAAACTGCCCGACAGTTGTCCTCTTCCAAGTATGATATAAATCATATGTTTTCTATTCACAAAATCACTATCACATTCACTAATATTGAAACAGTATTCAAATTGGGCATTGCTTAAAAAGAACACTTTCTTAGTACGAATTTTATTCACGAGTTATGAGGTATCATGAAAAGAACAAGCGAGAGTCTTTGACATAGGTGTACGGAGTCGAAATTTTCAGACTCGGAATCCAAAAAAAGTCCTATTAGAAGCATTTTACTTCGAATCCGGCTCCAAAATATTCAGACAAACTCCTATAAAAAGTCTGAAAACGAGATTCTTTTATCAATCCAAAATTATCCGGATAATTTTCAACTTTAACTTATATAGAAATTTCCATGATTTCATTCTAAACTTCATTAGCTCCCGACTCCTGATATCTATTGACTGGCAAAAAATTCAATCCAGTCCTGCTCCTGTTAACATGTAGATACTTTTACCGGAGTTGGAGTTTGACTCCAGCTCCTGTACACCTTTAGTCTGCGATCGAGCTTTAAAATCTCGTTAGGGATTATACATAAAAAGAAAAACTTCGTGTGTATCGTACGCCCATAGTGCCCCGCTTGTTGGTCACAAAATGTAATGCAATGTAATGTTAAACAATGGAAAATACCTAACTGAATTTACCCTGTAACAGTTACTTATACATTTTTTTTTGCTTTTCTTTTACCCAGACAAAGCTAATCGAAGGTGCTAGAATATTGAAACAAGACAAAGTAACAAGTAACGGAATTGTTCATTTAATTGACAGGGTAATTACACCAGTCACGAATAACCTAATTGATATTATTCAAAATGATGAACGTTTAAATTTATTCCACGTTGCACTTCTCAGAGCACGCCTTGGTTATTCATTAAAACATACAGAGATGTTTACAATATTAGCACCCTCTGATTGGGCTATAATTGATTATTTAAGAAGAAATAAACAAACATTTACAGGTGATGAAAGGGAAATACAAACATTTTTAAGAAGTCATATATTTTCTGGGGCATTTTTTACACGAACTCTTCATGAAGATCAATCTATTACATTACGCACATTAATATTTGGACGTAGCGTTACGTTGAAACGTCAACGTAATTCAATGATGACAACGTTTAATGGTATTGCTAGTAGTTTAGATGTTGATATACGAGCTACTAATGGTGTTGTACATATTATTGATGAAGTATTATTTTAACTTATATAAATGTAATGTATATTTTACGCTTAATTATTTTAATAATAATGACGTGAAATCAAGTTTATTTGATTCTACAAAAAATATTTTTTTGAAAGCTCAATTGCTTTTGGCATACACTTGTGTGAGATCACTGTAGGCGTAATTCTTTATTTTTTCACAATATATGCGTATTCAAGAAAATATATGCTTATTTCAAGATTCTAATAATTCTGACTGGACACTATTTTCAGAAACGAAAGCAAAAGGTTGCTCATTTCAAGACATTATGCTGGGAAAGAGAATAATATATTAAGAAAATTTGTGCTTAAAACAAGAAAATATAACAAGCAAATTCGTTCTAGGGTAGGAATATTTGCTTTCTATGTGGTCAGGTACATTTAATCTTATTTCAAGCATAATTCCACTTATTTCAAGAAATGTTTTTCTTGATTTAAGCACATGGATTTTGCTTTGCATGCACATTTGAACGAAGTACAGTTGAATGGATGTTTATTTGCCAAGTAAATTATGTCTGACGAAATAAAGGAAAGCTTTCGTTCGTGGCCCACTAAGAATACTATAATTGACATTAACTTTAATATCATCCTAAAAAAGCAAATATTGCAATTGATAGAGCTCGTTTACTTTCCTCTGTCGAGAAAGATGCTGGGGCTTGGCTCTTAAGTCTAATAGCCGTTACCCTAAGTCTATAGTTGGTTGCAAGATTTGCCAATCCAATTATTGTAAGTCCTGTAATTCACCCGTTGATGTATTTGGTATAAGCATAGACATAATAGATATAGACCGCTGATGGGGTCACGTGACGCGTGGCACTCATGGGCAGTCAAAATGGTAGACACATGCGCCCAAAAGTTGCAGTTGTATGTTGTAAACTGACCGCAAAAGGCTAAATTCCAATACAATTTGGTATTTGAAGTAGACACAAAGTGCTTGAATTGATTTAAATCGCTGCATATATCTATTTGTCTTGCTTTTTAACATTTTTAATATGGTTTTAATGATACGGAAACATTGATTATAATAAAAATTTGCATATTTTGATAGTAATTGGTATCCGCTACGCTTGTTTTGCGATGGTACTGCTGGTTATGAGGCTTAATTTGTGGCTATCTTCATCAATCTTAGACTTTATAACTATTATCACTATGGGGTGTAAAATATTTGGATATTTGGTGAATTAAATTTGAATATTTTTCGTAGCATTATTGCAATTTGTTTGTTATTGTTTCAATATCAACTTTCTACACTCATTCTGCGTCCTGTGTTTTGCTGTAACCAGCAGTAAACATGCACCTTGTCATGTAAATACAGCTTGGATGATTAATAAATGTTAAATCTGAGCAAACTCTGAAATATTGATGTCTTATTGTTACAAAAGCGGCGATATATCTACTTACAAAATTGGAATATTTCAGTGAAAATTTGATAAAATAATTGAGCCGATTTGATTCGAAATTGAGTGATACACAACAAAACTGTTAATTTCAATCATATTTAATTGCTTTAAGAGTAGCTCGAAATAATCCGGCTCATCTATTCTTTTATTTTCTAACAACAATATTGGGTCAACACACTGCTTTCCCCGCCACTTTGGGAGCATGTGTCAGCCATTATGGATCCCCATAGGTGCTACGTTTTAAGCCCGTTTTCGAACGCCATCAGCAGTCTATATCTATTATGTCTATGGGTATAAGGCACAGTCTCTCTTTCAAATATTCAGCAGGAAAATGAGTTGGACACTCAGAAATTTACCAGAGTTATTCAACGAGTATTGACATCAGCGCATATACGATCTTTATTTGGGCCTTCTGATTTATCTATATCGTATAGAGAACGGCTTGATGGTCTTTCCCTAATTCCATGGAAAAAATTACGTTTCATGGCGTGGGGCTCGATTTTAATAGATGAAAATCTTTTTTCACAAAGCTGATTAATAAGTATACATAGATCTATTATCACTACAATTTTACATCGTATTTTACAGGGCATAGACTTTTGAAGAACATTTTGATTACACTATTCTATCCAGTTTAAGTCATCAATCTTCTTATCCTGTAACAAATATACGTTGAAAGTTGGCTTGTTTGGTGCTTTTTTCGACAGGAGAAAAGAGAGGCTTTAATTGTACATCCATTAGCTTATAGTATAACCCCTTACATCGCAACAAGAACACTTACATCAGATAGTCCAAAGCTGCTAATGCACCAAAACACAATTTCGCCCTACCGAAGGTACCCGTACCACCTCTCTATTTCTAGATAAGTAGCTCTTTTCTCTGAGAGGGCATGAGAGCAGTGATGTTGAGTGCTCTTTATTGATCTCAGCCATGTCACTGCAGATCAGTTTCAACGCATTTCGTAGCAGGTGTGCCTCGATTGTCAATGCGCAACGATCCATCCGCCATTCTTTGATGGTACTCATTTGATGTTTTAGATAAAGCCGAGAAAGTTAAGGCTGAGTTGACCTTCGGGGGATTTGAACCCAGTAGATCAAATTCAAATATGATCAGATCTGAAGTTCGGTTGCTCTACCATCTGAGGTAATCCTCCTAAATTTTCCTTTCACATAGGGCCTATAACTGATAACATACAAACGTGCCGGTTGAGCAACACAATTAATTTATTTAATCAGAGAGTGATACCTTGGTGGAATTATTTACCCGAGTCTGTGATAAGCCCAAAAAAGACTTCAAAGTTTTAAAAATCCCTCGTGGAGATGGACTTGTCGGAACATTGTAAAATATTTTCGTAACTATTACATAATCATCAACTTTCCTTTAATATCATTTTTTATGTTAATCTTAAGCCGGGTTTCCACTTGACGAAAATTTCGCTGCAGCGAAAAATTCGCGGCTACTTTCGCGGCGAAATTTTCGCTGGTTCATTTCCACTTGAAATTTTTTCGCGCGCCAAAATCTACATTTTATGAAAATCCATCATGGCACCAGTCAATTTGGAAGCTGTATTGCTTGCACGACTACAAATTATTCAAATGTTTCTGCTCAGAAGACGTAGAGTTTATGCAGGAAAATACAGTAAACCATTCTGGGTCCGGAAATTATTTGAAGAGAGGAAAGAGAAAGGAGAGTTTCATTTACTCGTAATGGAAATGAAGCTCTACGACATCGAATATTTTTAACGTTCTCTTCGAAAATTTGTCATTCGACATTTGAACAATTTTATGTAATGATTGGTCTAAAAATTGAAAAGAACGATACTCACATGAGAAAACCATGTGTTTGTTTGCGTTATTTGGTGACTGGAGAATGGAGATTCACAATTGACAAAATACAGGCTACAAATTTCAGGCAACAAAGCAATACAGGCTACAAATTTCATCCCGCCATCTTGTTTGCTGAAAATGTCATGACAACATCATTTTCAGATGATTTGCATTGGATTGATTCACTTTTCGCTGCAGCGAATCGCAAAAAGTAGGATCAGTTTCAACTACTTTTTTCGCTTCAGCGAAACTTGCAGCAAAATTTGCGTGGTCCAAACTCGTGTTCAACGTCACACAACGCATGCGTACTCGGCTTTTTAGCCGCGAAATTTTCGCTGCAGCGAATTTTTCGTCAAGTGGAAACCGGGCTTTACTTTTGTTATTGTGTGAGGCTGTATGTAAGTGGAATTATTTGTGAACTTAATCCCCTGCATATTCCTGTTATATTTTATATAACTAATAAATCAAATCAAATCAAATCAATAAAGTAAATTTATCATTATTTTGATTATTACTTAATTTGATTTAGGATTTTTATATTTGTAAAAAAGTAACATGAAATAGAATTTCAAATCAGAAAATGTTCCTATGTAGCCAGATATAGTCTCAAATGAACACCTGTTTAAACGATAATGCTCGAATAGGCAGTTGATATGACTGCTCAAACAGGTGATAGAGCTCTGTGCTGCAACGTCCAATATTGAATATTTTATTTGAATGAATTTTTAGAACTAATTGTCGACTATAGAACCATGCATAGAACATATAGTTACAGAAATCTGACACGTGTTCATAGTATTAAAATCAGCCTTGGATACAGAATTTAGAGGATTTTTCTTAAACTCAGAAAACGAGCTGTAATGACAAGTTCAAAGTACCCGCTCGAAAATGGATGTTGTTGATTGGCTTAAGATATGCTGATAACAGCAAATAATTGTTTGTTGACCTCTCTTTGGACCTTTGTTGGACTTTGTATTTTTTTTTTCAAAATCATGGCATGATCAACACATGTAGTAGAAATAGGATTAACATGGCGGAATTGGGAGTCACTCGAAGAAAACATATTAACAAATTTAATTTATTATCTGAAACCAATGGCTATGGATATACAAATGGACATGGTTATAGCGATGATAAGTTTAAATTAGATAATACAAATGCTCTAGGACTTTTTCATGTCTTATCAGTGATTTTTTACTTTGTTTTACTAGCATGGATAGTTCAATTTTCATCTACCAATTTACCTCAGCCTGATAAATTATTTCTAGCAAAGAATCAAACTCAATTTAGTGCATTTCGTGCACGTGATTATCTCAATGGTATAACAAATTATGGACCACGGACAGCTGGTTCCTTTGCAAATGATATTTTAACCGTTGATTATTTGGTAAAAGAATTAAATAAAATCAAACTTGAATCTGCTAAATGGATTGATGTTGATATAGAAATTCAAAGACCTTCTGGTAGTTTTCAATTATATGCTCTTGGAATTAATTTTGTTGAAAGTTATCAAAACATTAGTAATATTATAGTGCATTTAAATCCTAAAGAAAGGACTGACGATGAAGTTATTTTAGTTAATTCACATTTTGATACCCAACCAAGAACTGATGGAGCAAGTGATGCTGCTGCTAGTTGTGCATTAATGCTTGAAATGTTGAGTTGTTTATCAAAATCAGAACATGGAACTATTAGGCATGGAATAGTATTTTTATTTAATGGAGCAGAGGAAAGCATTCTTCCAGGCAGCCATGGGTTTATTACTCAACATCCACTTGCAAAACGTGTCAAGGCATTCCTCAACTTGGAAGCTGCTGGATCAGGTACAAGCTTAATTTTTATTATTTCGAAAGAGGGGACAGTTATAGCCTTGCAGGCCTGACTCAGGGACCAATTTGCAAAGTATGGCAGAGCTGCCAGTGAGATAATATTTTCAGCATCTTCAGCCGCCCGCCAAATTTTTTTTCCGCATCCTTATTGTGCTACTTCTATTTTCTATAGAATATCGTCATCGGGCGAATATTACGTGGCCTCCCATGAGATCTTGTCGAAAATCGCCCTCCTCTGCCAACTGACTCAGGGATGTCGGAAGATTGTTAGGACAGCTGGGGCCAGCTAGATCAAAGGGGCATTTTCCCAAACAAATTCAGCATGCAGCATTATTAATTTTTCTGAATAGGCTATATGTTTGACATGGGCCCTAACCATTTGTATGTTATGTATGCTAACTTTTGTATTATCATTCGTTTAATATGTTCCTAGGTGGTAAGGAATTAGTTTTCCAAGCTGGACCAGACCATCCATGGTTGATTCATGTATATTCTCAAGCAGCAGTTAGACCATTTGCATCAATTGTTGGCCAAGAAATATTTCAAGCTGGTCTTATTCCGTCTGATACCGATTTCAGGATATTTCGAGATTTTGGAAACATCCCAGGTGAATTTGAAATTAAATTATATATATATATCTTTGTTTGAATACTTGTTACATATTTAAATACTGCAGGTTTGATATAGAAGGTTCAGGATTTTACCATTTTCATACGTCAATAATTGCATTAGCATTAAGATGATTAGCTTAATATTTAATGTGTTCATGAAAATTTTTGCTTGATGCTATTATTCATGTCGCTAAATTCCAATGTCAATAAAGGTACGTATGTGTTACACTGCTAAATATGTAATTGAATAAGTAAATTCATGATCAAACAGGCTGACTTAGCAAAATTACATAGGCATGACATGATTGAAAATGGAATTATGACAATCTGTCTAAATTGTGATGTTACATAATGTAATCATTACTCCTGCGTAAAACAGTCCAGTAATTCATGAACAATTCATGAACGTCAAAGGGTCCCCAATTTCATGAACTGTCTGTGAGGGTTCATGACCTCTTTGTGAACAAACCATGAACATTTTTACGAAAATTGGGGCCATTTAGCGTTCATGAACTGTACATGGACTCCTGGACTGTTCTTTGCAGGGGCATAGCTGATAAAGAAATTTGTAAATTAGACAGTTCACGATACAAAACATGAAACTATACTACTTATCCATAGTCCCAACTCTAATCAATGATAACAACTCCTTGTTCATACCCTGCGGAAATCATGAACTGCTTATGACATTTTCACAAACTTCATAAAAATGTTGTAAGCATTATCTCTATAGTTCATTGAAGTTCATGAACATTTTTATTGACAGTTCATCTACAGTAGGCCAACTAGAGTCTCATGAATGAACAGTCAAAGGCATACAATTGACCGGCGGCATTGGCTTTTGGTCCCCCACGATGGAGCATAATACATATTACTTGTGGTTTAAGAAATGACATTCATTTGATCGCAAGGCGCGATGGTCAATGTTATGCCTTTAATTAAGATTTTATTATCTTAATTTGAAGTGGGATAAACTCATTCATATTTTCAGTTTTTGTTTATGTGAAACATATCTCTTGTCTATAGGCCTACTGTGATTGGCATTTGTTGATTTCTCATTTTTCTCATTTGAATTCAAAGGGATTGATGTTGCATTTACTGATAATGGCTATGTCTATCATACTAAATATGACAAAGCAAACATTATACCAGATTCATCATTGCAACACAGCGGTGAAAATATGTTATCGTTATTACGATCATTGGCAACATCAAGCTATCTCAGAGATTCTACATCCTTCAGTAAAGGCAATATGGTGTTCTTTGATTTTCTTGGTCTATTTATGGTGTTATATTCTCACACTGTTGCAGAAATGATCAACTTAATATCTGCTGTCATGGCTATTGTTTATGTAATATACAATGTTGTTATGTCGCTAAATACCAATGCCAATAAAGGTAGGTATGTGTTACACTGCTAAACATGTAATTGAATAAATAGATTCACAGTTTGTTGTTCCAGACAAACAACTTGATTAAACAAAATTAAGTAGGCGCTACGTGATTGAAAATGAAATTATGAAAATCGGCTAAACTGATGTGTTACATTAATGTAATCATTATTCCTGAAAAAAACTGTTCAGGAGTTCATGAAAAGTTCATGAAAGCAGTTCATGAACAGTTCATGAACGTTAAATGGCCCTAAGTTTTCATGAACTGTTAATGAACTGTCTGTGATTGTTCATGAACTTTTTATGGGCAGTTAATGAACAGTCCATGAACACAGGGTCTGACAAAAGTAGGAATCCTGGGATCCTAGATTCCGCAAAGAAAGTTGATATTTTAATGATTTATTGGTCAAACATCAACACAACAATTTGGAAGAAAATGTTGAAATGCCTCTAGGACTCGAGAAGGCCGAACCTTTTGTCATACCCTGCATGAACATTTCATGAACATGTCGTGAAAATTGGGGCCATTTAACGTTCATGAACTGTTCATAAGAAGCTCATGAACTCCTGAATTGTTTTTCGCAGGTGTAGCCTGCGTCACAGACATATTATTTCTTTATTTAAACCTACCAGTATTTTGGTGGTCTTTTCTATTTAATACATTTTGAAAAGTTGGGAGACACTCTGGAATCGCTCAAAGAAATTGCTACAGAGGGGCGGTCCCATCGTGTCTGACTGACACATCGGAAGATATTTTCGAATAGGGCATCAACATCCACGCCAAATTTGATCAATTATTATTTCTTACAAATAAAGAGTGGCAAAAACATTCCCACAAAGTAAAATTATTCACAATAACTCAAAATATAAATAAACTACAGCAAGTTTAAGGTCCGTGTCTGACTGAGACGGACACTCGCCATTTTGCCAATTGGAGATGAACATCTGTAGATTTCTGCGAAGTGTTGGCATCAAGAAGAATAAAATCACTCTCATCATGTTCTTAAGATACTATACTTTATAAATATTATTCATTTTATCAAATACATTCAAAATATATATGGCAATAAACAAATGTTTCTCGTGTCTGACTGACAAGATTTCGTGTCTGACTAACCTCTCCGAAGCAGTTTGTGTCTGACTGACATAACTTGACATAAAACACAAGTAATACGCTTTTATTAAAACTTTTATATATTCCTTCCAAATCTATAATCATCATGTAATGTAAATTGGTTGTTCTTTTTGTTCAAAATGTAGCACACATACAGATAATATTCTAAACAACAAGGCCAAGTGAACTGCCATTTCCATTTCGCATGCGATAAAACAGTCAACACGCATTACTTAATATTGACGACAGCGACCTCAATTACCACGTGGTGTGAAGTGTCCAAAACAACGGCTAGGCGGTCACACAGATACTTTGATTTGCGCTTAGGTCGAAACTGTCCGTATGAGTATTTTCTGTCAGTCAGACACACAGATTTAAAGGATGACGTTGAAGAAAAGAGCAATATTTCCTGCCAAATATGCAAATGAGCTATTTTCTACTTTGCGTATGAAAGGATTTAGCGATCAAGTGTCACGCTGTGGAGTAAACAAAACATTTAGGACTTTCTCGTGTCTGACTGACAGCGGCTTGAAGTGATCGAAACATTTATATAATTTCAAGGTAAAATACACTCATTATTCTTTATTTTTAATACTTAATAATACAAAACCAGTGAATTCATATTGATTGATGTAATTTTTGTTAGAAAATCATGAACAGAAAAACGCAAAATTTCATGTTTTAGTTTGTTGTTGTTCTCATAAATTCAAGAGCGGCCAACTCGACGCTCTCTCTAAAACATTAATTTTATCCACATCGAAGTCTATAATCTCAATCAAACATATATATAATGATGGTAAAAGTATCTATTTTAGAGAAAACAATTGATTTTTGTCTGAATTACTTTTTGCTTTATTTTTGACGCTTGTAAAATTTTTGGTTTCACTTCTGATGGAATCGCCCATATGGTACAAATTTTGCCTGTTAAATCATTGACTGAAACTACTATCAGCGACATGGGTCTGTCTCAGCCAATATTCACGTTTAATCAATAACTGTTTAGTAGCCTACTAATTTCTGACAACTTTCTTTTAGTTGTTCATGTCTCTTTGGCTTCAATTTCAAGTTGTTTCTTAGTAACAGTGTTGTCGTGGTTACTTGGTCTTATTTCTATGCTTGTCATTGCTACCATAGTAACTGTCAGTGGGAATTCTTTAACATGGTACAGCAGACCTTATTTTAGTTTACTATTATATGGTTTACCTTATTTGGTAACAGTGGTTTATGTACACAGGATTGGAAAAGAGGCCATACTCAAGGTGATTTTTATGTTATAGCAAAGAAATGAATCATATTTAAGTTGTCACTGAGTCACATCCACTGCAAGAAACAGTTCATGATATATTCATCTATGTTCATAAACTTTATAAGTGATTCGTTAACATGCAATATATATACCACTAGACAGGCGGTTGCTATATAATGTTGTTGACCGTTATAACATGATTTACTATATTGCCAAACTGATTACCATCCCTTCTTTGGATACAAAGTACTTACTGCCGATTTGGTTGAAATCAATGCCATTTCTTGTCACTACTTTCCCATTGGAAAAATTCATGAGTTCATGAAGAGTTCATGAACCTAAATTTTATTAAATATTTCATGAACCTAAATTTTATTAAATATTTCATGAACCTAAATTGTATTAAATATTTCATGAACCTAAATTTTATTAAATATTTCATGAACCTAAATTTTATTAAATATTTCATGAACCTAAATTTTATTAAATATTTCGTGAACCTCAATTTGATTAAATATATTATTTTGGGTTCATGGACAGTTCACAAACGGGCTCATGAACATTTCAAGAACAATACTACCCCTGCGAAAAACAGTTCAGGAGTTCATGAAAAGTTCATAAACAGTTCATGAACGTTAAATGGCTCCAATTTTCCCGAACTGTTCGTGAACTGTTCAATAACTATTCATGAACTGTTCATGAACTCCTGAACTATTTTCGCAGGGGTACCCCTATGGAAAAATTGAAAGCAAAAGTGATTGTGCATTAGACTGGTCCAAAAAAATGAAAAGTTTGAAAGCTAAATTGCATTCTTGATTTAATTGTTCTTATGGGTAAAAAAATCATTAGTGCAAAATTTGAGTTAAAATAATTAGGAAATGGGCACTCAATGCCCCTCAAAATTAATACACAAAGTCAATGGGAAAAACACTTTGAAATTTCAACTTTAGAAATCTATTGGATAAGGACCTGAATTGAAAATTTGTGTTTCAAAGTGATTCATTTGAATGCATGGCTTCCACTGTGATTTTGACAGATCATACAAGTGTGTGGTTTTCTTTTCTTTGACGGTGTTGACAGATGTTAGTTTCAATTTACTATGATTTCGTCAAAGGATTGTTGGAAGTGTTTGTAATAAAAAAAACTAATATGGACAGTGTTTTTTGTACATTTTTGTTGGGAGATATGAGCAAAGCAATGATCCAAAGTTCAAGAAAAAGTAAATATATCACCACCTTTCCGTTTCACACCTATTTTTAGTTTAAAAAAAAAACATTCAAATGCATCACTTTGAAACACAATTTTTCAGTATAAATTCTCATTCAATAGACTATTAAGGCTACAGTAATATTTCCGAGATTGCTACCTTTACAGACATAAAAAAATTCGAATAATACTTCACCGTTATTTAATTATATATTTTTCTTGAAATTTTGAAGCGTTTTGCCAATTGACTTTGTGTATTAATTTCGAGGGGCATTGAGCCCCGTTTCCGAATATTTTTCTGAACACAAATTTTGAATTTATGATATCTGCCCATTAGAACAATAAAATCGAGAATGCAGTTCAACTTTCAAACTTTCATCTACCGTCTGCAATGAAGGAAGTCCAAAGAAGGCCTACTTTCAAATGTCTCCTTGAGAAGCACTTACATTCTTAAGATACTTTATACTTACCACTCTTTTCTGTTATTTAAACCCTCTATTACTTAATGTCTGTTTTCCTGTTAACTTAGCTATGGATTAGCTCAGAGGATTAGGAGGATCAGCAGGATTAGCTCAGATGGCAGAGCAACCGAACTTCAGATCGGATCATATCTGATCGACTGTGGTTCAAATCCCCCTAAGGTCAACTCAGCCTTGACTTTATCTGAAAGATCAAATGAGTGCCATCTGAGGATGGCAGATGGAATGGTCCAGAGGGAATTGCATTGTGAGTAGCTGCGGCGCATTGTTGCGCATTGACAATCAAGACCTATCTGCCATAAAGGCTGTTGAAATTGATCTGCAGTGTCGCTGCTGAAATCCACAAAGAGCGTTTAAAATCATTGCTCTCAGCGAAAAAAGCCACTCATCTAGAAATGGAGGAGTGGTACGGTTGCCTTCAATAGGGCGACACCGTCTACATTACTCTTTAGCTATGCATACAACATGTATCAGTCCTTTGAAAAAAGAGTTATGTATAACTTAAAGGATTCTGAATAAATGATGATGATAATGATGATGATTAATTTTTTTGGACTAGTCTAAGTCTATTATGCATGCACCCTCATCGTAATAAAACTTTGATTAGATGTAATACAAAATTACAAATAATTTTTTTCAAATATCCCTGTTAAACCCTATTTTTAACAATTATAATTCAAAGTTATGATATCTCTATAGACGTCAGATCTGATTTCTGTACAATTGACCACCAATAGGCTACAAACTATCGGAAATCCCAATCCGAATTTTAAAATTAAAAGTAATCCAATATGATTTGAAATTTTTTATCAGAAATCCTCAAAAGTCCAAAATGTTTTGTAGCTAACTTTATTATTTTTTGAATGTTGCAATTTGACTGCTATTGAAGGTGATTAAAGGTACCGTAATATTGTCGTTATAGTTTCTTTAATCATCATAATGGCCATGACTTCGTTTGATTAAATCAAGTGAGAAATGTTGTTTAAAAAACAACCAAAACTACAAAAACAATGTAGGCCTATAATATTCTCAAAATCTGAATCGATTCGCATAATTATGTCAATCCAATCTGTAAGCTAAAAGTCAATCCGAACCCAGCCCCAAATCCAATCAAGTCGGATTCAGGTCAGAATCGCACACCTTTAATCTCAATGTATATTTTTTAGCTAGCATTCTCTCGTGTAGACCTCGAAGTAGGCTGTCGTAATGCATAAATATCTTTTCTCTTAGAGAGGACTATGTTACGGTCCAAATGCATCCTATCAATTGGAAAGAAGTGCTGTATTCTCGTACCTTGTATCGATGTCATTGCTACTGACTGGTCTAACGCTTGTAGGATGCTTATCTGGTGTTCTCGTCTTCCTTAACGTCATATCGCCACTCTTAATTAGTGGCCTACTACATGATTTGCTTATATCAAAACTTAATCACAACCGAAGAGGTGATATAACTGTTGCTTGTCATGTCGTTGGTAGTATTATACCATCTATTCTTAATATGGTATTTGTTAATTCAACTGGCAGTTTCTTCATCCCTATAATGGGTAGATCTGGGAGTGATTTACCACCGGATGTTGCTGTAGCTATTGGAATGTTTGTGTATTTCCTCTTCTTAAGTCAATACCTGGTAAGTTATTATAGATTAACATCGCAAAAGCTTATTGATCAATTAGATGATCGATTGATTGATTATAGACAGGTTTTGATAAAATGGGGGATTCCGGGACTGAGAATCCCGGAAGGCTAGAACAAATCCAGAAGGAAGGAAAAAAAGTACAGTGAAACCTGTATATAACCGCCAGCTAAGAGAGGTAGATAAATTGACCACTATTGACAGGTGACCTTTATATACGCATTTGATTCTATAGAAAATGCTATTTTAGACATTGAAAGAGTGACCACTATAGACAGGTGGCCACTGTATAGAAGCGACCCCTATAACAGGTTTGATTGTAGTTGTATTCAAGTTTTACAAGCAGAAGACAAACAATTTGCTTCCTTTTCTTTAGAAGATAAAAATGAAATGATGCATTTGTATTACGTATTTTATGATAATGAATGAGCAATAATCCCTAAAATAAGCTATGAAAACATTTAATTTATTTAAAAATGCTGAAACGTTTTAAGAAGCAACATCAGATTCCCGGAAGGAAAAATGCTTTATCGTACCCTGATTATAGACTACACGTGGAAGGGAAGAAACAAGCTTACGCTTGACTAAAGCCCCTGCGAACAGCTCATGAAAATTTGGGGCCATTTAACGTTCATGAACTGTTCATGAACTGTTCATGATCTCCTGAACTGTTTTTCGCAGGGGAGATTTATGTTTTTAGTCATCGACTAACAGGTCAACTCTTACTGTTATGGCTTAAAGATGCAACATTTAATTGCGTTTTTAATGCATTACAATAATTGAATTAAACTTCATGCTATGATTATATATTACAAGGTTGACCAGTTATTCATTGATTAAAACTGTTATTGATCTTAGGCTTGATGAATTTCTGCATAATGACCTCGGCAGACGTCAGCTGATATTCACATCGCCTTCGATCAACAACTGTTTAATATTGATAGATTATGCAACATGTTGAATTTTTGAAATAAACACGGTAGTGTCGCAATGATTTCAGTCTGTTCAAATAACATTGTCAGATTGTCAGTACTGGCCAGTCCAATCATCGTCATTCAATGACATTCATTTTGATACTAAGTTTTTACATAGAACCTTTTCATTTATCCATATATCCTTTTTCAATAAAAAATTTAGACTTTATAATATAGATTTAATGTACTGTATTTGAAATTTTACATCCAACAGACTTCTCTCCTATACTTGATCAATATTCCACTCAATTGGATGAATCTTTACTCTGTTCTTTGTCTTCTTCCGATGGCACTGGCATTATCTGGTGTTGTTTTTCCATACTCTGGTTCACATCCAGTTTCTCCAAAGCGACTCGCTATCCAGGTAAAGCAAGAACAATTAAATAGCTAACCTTATTAACATGTTTGTAGGCTGTAATAATGTGAATTGAATCTTTTGGTGTTTGATCTAAGCATGCATTGCAAATCTACAATCTCTAGCAGCCTATAAAAATTAACCAATCGTAGGGATTATTAGATCATTGATGGACATGTGTAGAATTATGAAGCATGATATTTTGAATTAATAAATGTCAACAAATATTTTCAGATGTGCACCGGAACAAGCTTCAGGCTCTTTTATGTTACGTTAAAACTTCGATAGAAATAAAAACTCAAGTTTCTGTGCTTATTCTAATATGTTTTTGTCTCTAATTATTTCAAATGAACTCCTGAACTGTTTTTCGCAGAAGTACAACTACAGAGGGTGTAGTTTTCCTGTCTACAATATTCATACTATCATGTCACATGAAGCCAGAATGGAGATCTGATGGTCAATACAGTGTAACCAGAGCCATCTATTTACAAGAGTTGGGACACTTCTGCCATTTTTGTATCTTTTTGCCTGGACCCGAGCACGTTTTTAACAGTGCGCATGTGCAGGAGAATGTTGTGTTTTGTTTCAGCCATATTGTATTGTATTTTTTCGCGCGTTTCACTTGAAATGATTGAGAACCTGTTTTCAAAAGAACAAAGATGGCATCCAAAAATCACGTGACTGGCATCTGTTCAATTGGAGACGATAGCGGCACATGAAAGCGTGTCCCAACTCTTGTAAATAGATGGCTCTGAGTGTAACCCCTATGAAAACAGTTCATGAACACTTCATAAAACAATCTCATGAAAAGTGTGTCATTTAACATTCACGATATGTTCATGTAAACAGTTCATGAAATCAACTAATTTTTTGCAGGAGAACCTCATTGATATCATTGTCCTTCCTGGGAGGCCCAAAAATTGTGATATCAAACAAATTGTGATATTGATAATTAATGAATGAATAATGATATTAATGTTGTGTTCACCGTAGTTTGAATCTCCTGAAAATCACCTCGGCCTTGATCTGAACATCAAATGAGTTCTAGTTTGTGACGACAGACGATATTCCCTGTAAAAAACGTTCATGAGTTCATGAATATGAAATTTCCATGTTCACAAACTTTCAGACAATTTCACATTCATGAACTCTTCGTGCCTGTTCATCAATATTGTTCTTTATTTGATTGTAAATAGACTTGAAAATGATTATTTTCAAATTTTTATATCTGCCATCTACGCCGATTACAGTGATCGAAGCTTAATTTCCGTTCAAAGTTCCACACAGGAAGTATTTTCAACAAGTCATTCATTCTTTAGAAATTTGTGAAATATATCACTATTTCTATTGTGATCTATATTTGAGAAGAGAACAATTAATTTCTTTTGATAAAAATTGTTTTGCTGTGGCAACATGCATGGGGTCCAAAAAAATGTCAGATCCATTTGGAAAAATTAGATTGTTCTTACTTATTCAAATTTCAGCACTCGATGAGGACCTTTTACAACTACGATGAGTCAATAAACAAAACAGAATCGCTCTTATGGATAACTCCATTTGATTACCTTGGACTTGGACCGTTGGCATCGATACCTGGTTTTGAAAATGCCAAATTATTCCAAGATTGCCAAGGAGCATATTGTGGTGTTCCTTCATATTTCCCTCTATTATCATTTTTTAGGTATGCCTTCAAGACAATAGTTATCTAATAGCAAAAAATAGTGCTCAATATCATTTGACAGAGCTAAATATAATAAAAGGAGTCAAAGACTACACATTCATAATTGTTACTATTATAATAGTCTCGTGCTTACGCAATCATCAGACAAATAAACTAAATAATGAGAAACCGCCTATATCGATTTACAAACCTACAGTTATTGTTTAACAGAACAAAGGATGTGGATGCTAGAAATGAATTGTATTGTTATTATTTCCTATTATCGCTTGGTTAGTTATCATCTGCATAAATAAATTAGAAAATATATATTATGTTTTCACGGATTTATAATTAGTTAGGTAAAATTTATTCTCATGTCTACATTTGGAAATGAGTTCAGACTTTTTATTCAATAGATCATCTTTAGTGCAAATGATGTGGTACTTTTCAATTAGACATAGATGGCATTGTTGCTGTATGCTTTCGCTTTAGCTAGGCAGGTCCATTCAATTTTGTAGTTTTCTTTCCTACCTTTTAGTCTCCAAATGTATTTCGAAAGTTGTGTGCTGTTAATATATTTTCTGTATTTTAATGATATCATATGCTGCGTGTATCTTTGTTTGTAGGCTCCCTCCGTCAAACCGATGTGATTTTGACCTTCCTGATCTTCTGTGAATATACACACTTTGCCTAAAATTAATTATTATCATTTCTATTTATTTCAGGAAAACCTACTTCTTTGATGCTCCTCCCCCGTTGAAGAAAAGTCCAATTTCAATGAAAATTGTATCGCATTCAAAATCAAATGATCGGGAAAGCATTCATTTTGCTGTTGATGGTATGTCGATATATAATTCAAAGCGTTGTATGCCTATTAAATGGTGATTGTGGCAGACCGATTTGACTGTGTCTACAGATGGATTTTAATCAGTTAAGACAAGATAGTTATCAAATGCTCAGCTGATTTCAAACTATTTTTAATTTTACATAATATTGGCACAGTGACGAAAACCTGAAACCATGCTGAAATTTGAAATTTGAAGCCATGCTAAGCCATAACTGACATAGATCGTTGAATTTACATTAAGCTTAATTGAAGTTGAGCTTGTAGCCAGCGCCGGTCAATGTTGACCCTTTAAGGGTTTTGTTTCATTTCAACCAAACTTAACTTCCATGGGTGGGATTTTATATTTGGTCACAGCTATAAATGGTTGTTTGAATGGGTCATACAATAAGCAGTGACTTACTGTATATTTTACTTTAGAAATAGAAGCATCCTTCAGTGTGGCACAAGTTACTTCTCGGTCAAAACACTCTTTATTTTGTGACTGTTTTATTTTTAGGTCCATCAAGAATGAACTTATACCTCAAGGTTAAACCAAATGTCAAACTTATCACGTGGTCATTCTCGGAGGAAGAAATTTTGCCTGCGCCAGACATGAATAATGAACCTTGTTATTTTATTGTTCATACTGCCGGCTATCATCATTCAACTTGGAAATTTTGGCTGGAATTTCAGGTACTCCAATTCAACCTTCTTTTCCTTTGTATTTTAGTGATTGTAGGTTATAAATATTTATAGTTTGTAGCAGTTCATGTTAAATATTTTTACAAACAATAAAAATAAATAAAATAAGCTGAGTGATAGTGTGAGTATTTTATTCAGTGAAATGTGAAAGAACTAAGAGTTGCAAATTGTAGTATTATGAGATAAATCGAGATAAGCGACGAGACATTTGTGTGTGGACACGATGATGTATGTAGATGTATGATAGATGATATTACAGAAAGGGTGTTAGTTACATGATGACACAATACTAATTATAAGGTAAGCTATCGAAGACAATAGGACATTGTTGAAATTGTTGAAAGTCTGATTGGAGCAAAAAAAGATTAAGAAATATCTTGTTAACATTGCTACACAGGAAAATAAAATAAAATGAGCCTTTCCCTTACTCAGAATTTCACACGTTTAATTGCGATCTTGAGATTCTGCAGATCGCAATTAAATGTGTGAATCTCTGAGTAGCGGAAATTGGCTTTTGCCTCGTCTTTGTGTCTTCCCCTGCAAAAAAATCCATGAGTTCATGAAACAGTTCATGAACTTCATGAACACTTCATGAACACTTCATGAACTGAAGAACCAGTTCATGAACTGGTTCATGAATGTAAAATTGCCTGAAAGTTCAAGAACTTACATGAACTGTTCATGAATATTTGGACAATTTCCCTTTCTTGAACTCATGAACTTTATTTTATAAGGGTATTCTATAATGCTGCTGTGTTACCCAATATTGAGCACTTTCATATGCATATGTATATCTGAGTTTACAATCCATATAATTGATACTTTATTGTACATTTCTATTTAGAAATTGGATGATTCTGTTACTGAATTAAGTGATCTTGGCATTGGCGCACATTACCTCCAAGGTGATAATTCAATGACACGATACATGAGTGAAAAGATATCTCAATTACCTGATTGGGTCATAGAGATGGGTTGGGTGAGCTCAGTTGATCATTGGACAATCAAAGCAAAATAGTGTATAATTTCAATTTTAATTGTAGGCATTTTGTAAGTTTTATATTTATTTTAAATTCATTGTATACTGTATACATTCATTGTCTATATATCCATCTTGAAGGAATGAAATTTCTCAAAAGTTATAAATTGATTCAAAACAATTTGTTGTGATTTTCCTGTGACTTGATGTTGGTTTTTTGTTGTTGTTGTTGCAACATTATTTCAAAATATGAAATAGCAAAGCACATTCGGGTTTTTATATCGATTATGCTGTCTTATTGTGGCAAAGAATTTTGTAACCGAAAGACTAAACGTTTTGCAAGTGAAATTCAGAAATTCATATATAGGGTCATATAATATAATACGACGTAAACACATGTATGTGAGAGTGCTCAATGTTTGTTAAGACAGAGCATAATATAGAATAGGCACAAAGATGAGGCAAAAGCCTTTTCCGTTACTAGGAGTTTCATGCGTTCATTTGCAATCATCAGACGGTTACAGGGGCAGCTGACCCCCTTGCAGCAGAGGGGCTGCAAGTGCCCTTTGTATAATTATCATAAACTTTCCAGATCAACCACTTTAATAAAGATGAAAAATATGTATGAATCGACATTGTATAGTGCATAACGAAAACGGTCAACACGATTTTGCCAATTTTTGTTTAAAAATTGCCCGAAATTTGAGTCAAATATTTAACAACGACATTGTAAAACAAAAAACATTTTTGCTACAAGGTGCCCTTTATGTAGGGTCTGCCCCTGTTATCCTTGTATGGCTCCGGCGCCCTTGAGAATTGCCATGTAATTTAGGGCGGGGATTTTAAGCAGCCAGTTTCTGAGATAGCAGGAACTTTAACGAATTTTAACACTGGCCAAATGTTAATTCCCGGGGATCGGCAGCCGTGATGTCAATTGACTGGTGCATTATATATTACGGAAAGTTCGGTAACATCACAATGAAAGCTACATCCGCATCATCACATTATTTGTTGTTATATATGCGTTAAGCCAAAAAGCTATGCTAGTAAGTGTTCTTATATTGAGATATATCGCGAGGACGTCTTCTTCCAGTTGAGATGTGTATAATTTTCTGTTATGCAACCTCCTACACGGTAATGTTAGTTGGTTTAACATCATAATAGATAATTGCGTTTCTGGAGGGAGAAATAAAGTCCAATTGAGTCCAGTCAACCTCTGTAGATAGCAATTGCGGCTGGTTAAACTCAACATTTCTTGTAAATTTCTCAAGATGTCATTTTTGTAGGACCTTTATCAGATCTATATGGTTAAATTATCAACACTTTTTGGACCACATTTAATTAATGAAATCATTTTTAACGTATACTGTATTTACTAATCATGAATTCTTATTAATTTTACAAATAAAAATAAATTTAAACATTGAACAATTTGATTTATTTCAAACTATTCAAAATGCATTATGTACATATACAGTAAATAGTTAGAATATATATTATGTTACAGTGATAAATATATTCATTAATAATTCTATTTTTGTACATTTGTTGTCAAATAATGTCTGAAAGCTATAATTGATGATAAATGTAGTTTTATTCTTCCTATTTCAAGTTTGTCTTTCGTGACATTCAACTGTTTCTTAAATATGGAATTTTTTTGTTTCATCATCAGCTTCCTCCAGTTCATTATTTTTTTAAATATAATACTTATTGATTTATTCACTCTTCATCGAATGATATTCGTGTGAACGTTGTTAAATCAATTACTTCTAAAAGTGGGATAAAACAAACAAATAAACAATTATTACAGTATTTGCTTAATTTCTATATAATAATTCTATATTATTTTATTGATAAATGTATAAGAACAGCGCATTCTTATGGAAACTGTTTGCTAGGATCTGTATATCTGTACTTTTTATTTTACACTGTTACCAACATGAGAAATTCAACTCGTTTAATGTGTCCATGACCTTGTTGAGTTACCAGATCCCCTATATAGATTGAACTCAGAAACACTCAGACGGCTGACTAAGCAACACCTGAGATACTTCCATACAGACGCGATACGGGAATGTGCCATTTTTATAGGTAGCATTTTGGCATCATGCTGGCAATTTTGGGGCATCCAATTTTTACTATTGGAATACCTGAGTTTCAGACTTTTGGGAGGATTTCAGACTATTTCAACCTTTAAACTCTAATTATTGCCCTTTTTATTGAAATTCATTACAAATAATTTAGATATCCTCAGGATATCTAGTAGATTTCAGACTATTTTTGAAATTTGTTCGGTTCAAGAGGTGAATCCAGCATATTCCATGCTTTGGTATATTTCATGCTTTTAAGTGCCAAGAATGCTGCTGTGAAGTTCCAAATTGGCATACGTAAACTAAATTTTCAACAATTCAATTCTTTTAATTTCAATTGAATTGGGTTCTTGCAAGATTCTCAAGATGACACACCCTCGTAAAAAAGGACTGATGTATCCCCGGGAACAACATGTGCCTCATGTCACGGACATATACTTTCTGCACTATATATGTACAACTAATTTTTTGGTGTATTCTTGAATGCTGACTTCGTGTGGTGTAATTTTGGCGTAAATATCCGGCGTTCCAAATTTAAGGATTCCACTATGGCAACTAAAGAACAATACAAGATCCAACTGTGTTTGGATTCCCTAATCTTAGCTTGTATTTACAGAAGTAAGCAAAATGTTTTTTAGCTAATTGTAGGCTGGGCATATCCTTCAAATAGAATAATTCCTGAGTTAATACCTGAAGTTCATTTAATAATTGTATCAACCCAATACATTTCAACACTTGAGAATATATAAAACATACCTATATCCTCACTTTCTTGTTTGAATATCCTTTTATCCAAATCTTTAGGTCTCACAATATCTCCATTATCATCAGAAACTTTTGAGTTACTTGCAGTACATAGATCATCATCCGATACTGATGGTATAATATTTGTAAGGCATACATTGGCTTCGATATTGCCATCATTTATTAATTGACTGTCTATTGACGCAGTGCTTGATAAATCTTCTTGATTTTCAAACGGAATAACATGATTATCATCCTGATTAATATGATTATCAATATCATCTTGTATCGCTTCTTCATCATCATTCACATCTTCGTTATTATCTGATATATTATTTGAGTCGTTGTTATTGCTATTATTATCTTGTCGATTTTCACCGCCATACGGTAATTGTCCCAAATCGTCAAATAACATTAATATGGCATCATCAAAGTAAACATCATTATGTTGCGGTCGATTACGATTGATTTGATTTTCAATAACAGGTAATTCGTAGTTATGGAAGAAGTAAAGCATCGAATGCTGTGGGAGAATAAAAATGAATTTATGAAGAGGATGAATAACACACAGTTACCACCATAACTATCTTCTCCTGCCTGGGGGCATATTCCCAACATTGCCCCTGAAAAAATAGGTGAACTTAACTTAACTGATGACATAGGTTCTGTATTCACAACCGTATCACCCCTGATAAATATTTAGAGAGAGAATTTGGACAATTTTGAAACAAAACTTGTGTGGTTTTGAAGGAATTTAGAGTAGAAGCTTCCATTTAAATACTCAACTTTTCTGATAAAAATAGCAAACAAACAGAGTCATTATATGATAACTACATTATAACATCAACTATCAGATAATCGAATTATTGTTTAAAGTAAAGCCATCAGAAATCTCATGTTTGAGTTATAATCTTACTAAAATCACACATTTATCTTTATATATGATCATATCAATTAATATACTGTAATCAATTCAACATACGCTATATTCCTTGAGCATAATTGAATAATACAAATACGATCACGTAAACAGCACGGAGTGTTGTATGTCATCCCTTACAACAAGTCATTGATACTAAAATGATCTTGTCAAGATTAATGACATGAAGTGTGAATTTAATAATCAGATGCACATCGATATCATCATATGGCTTTACTATTAAATTGTATCTATACAGTTTAGCAATTTACAATATTGTGTCAATGGTTTTGTACTAAACAGTGTACATAGCAGGGTCCGAAAAAAGCGGTGATCCTGAGATCTGAGATCCCGCAAGGCTCCAACAAGCCACGAGGAAACAATCCATGATTTCATGAACAGTCCATTGGCATTTTTTGTGGGTTCATGGACAGTTCATGAACAGTCACGCAGAGTTTGTGAACACTTTATGAACTGGTTCATGAATGTCAAATTGCCTGAAAGTTCATGAACAGTTCATGGGCATTTTTTGGTGAGTTCATGGACAGTTCAGGAACAGTCACAAAGAGTTTGTGAACACTTTATGAACTGGTTCGTGATTGTCAATTTGCATAAAAGTTCATGAACAGTTCTTGAGCATTTTTTGTGGATTCATGAACAGTCACGAAGAGTTCATGAACACTTTATGAACTGGTTCATGAGTGTCGAATGGCTTGAAAGTTCATGAACAGTTCATGAACTTTTGGGCAATTTCACATTCATGAACTCATGAACTCCTGAAAGGTGAAGTTCTGAAGAACAGATTCCAGAAGGCAAAATCTTTTGTCGGACACACACTGGTACACAGTTAAATATCAAATCTGTGATCATCAATGATAGCTGAAGGAGCCCCCAGGGTCTGCAACAGCAACAATATTCAGAAGGAAAAGGAAACACGGTGGTGATTAGCAGCGACAATTGATTAGTAAAATATTCACCTGGATGAAAAACCATGATGTAGCCAACGCAAGAGAGCTGTATTGACCATTGAATCGATAATGATATGCGTAAAAGAAGAAGTGGTATAAATAGAAGAATCTAGAATAAGACATATAAATAAATAATAATTAGTAAGTTAATAATGTGTTGCAAGCTGTCTTGCTGATTGAACATAGGGCTCAATGCTATACAGCAGAGCTTTAAACAATATATAAAATATGAAGTCAAAAATCAGACAATCATGTTTGCTACTCAAAGTTTCGTGCCGAGGCGAACATTAGGCTTGATGATCGCCTTAGCAGAGCTTTAAATAATATATAAAATATGAAGTCAAAAATCAGGGGGTCTGTGAACCGTGAACCGTCTGTGAAACTGTGTAACAAGTTCACAGTGTCGTAACAAGAGTAGCTTGCAGTTGTTGTGTGAGTAGATCAGATGACCCCGTAGCCTCAAAGGTTTAACTCCCACGCTCCGACATGCTTTTCTGCTTCACAACAATTTCCTAGATTTTAACACATTTGCTCACGTTCGATTGCATTTTATGATTGCTTTGTTATTTATTATTTCTATTGTTTCCAAGAACACAAGCCATGCAATTATAGCATGAGATTCCAATGATAACTAGCCAATCATAACTAATACCCCGTCAAGAGAATTTCTTTTCGTTGGCCAACACACACAAACTCAGATTTGTATGAATGTTGGCGAAAATAAAAAGTCAATTGGTTACCCCAAAATTGAGTTGGCGTGAGTGTTGGCCAAATATAAAAAAAGTCATTTGGCCACGTCATCTCCTTTTATTTTGCCAACACAAACTGATTTTGGCCAACAAGTTGGCGTGTGTGTTGGCTAATGAAAAAAACTTGAACAGTAATTCCGCCTACATTTAAACTACAATGCAATATGTATGTCATTATGTAATATGTAAGTCTTACTTCAACCAATGTCGCTGTGTGACAGTTGTGTGGCAACAAATTGAGTCATACTGATCAGCTGACCACACAATAAGTATAACGTAAAAACTAGTAGTGGCATCATTGAAAAATTCTGACATGATTGCCTCCATGCCTAAAGTAAAACAAACAAGATCTAACGTAGAGATAGCAGACAGTATTAAGCAAACATTAATCTCTTTATGTGCATTATAGGTTATATAAACAGGAGTGTTGCGTCATGCGGGACAACAAACGCGTAAAAAAATAAAGGGCACCGCAGCGAGTGATTTTCTGAAGCCTTTTGTGCTGCCCATAGCAACCTGAGTGTTTATATAACCCATATTGCACAAGAAAATGTTTAATACTTGATTTTAAAATATATATATCTTCTATCTTTACAACAAACCTTCTCAGTGCATTGTGCATGTATAAATATTATATTAAAACGGTTGTAAATTATCACTGATGTTGTGCAATAACGTTGTAATTTATCGCAAATATCGTATTAATATGGGAATAGCTCTAATCGTCAAACCATGATTCAATGCAATGTTCTTGTTTACCCGGGTCACCTTTCGTCATAGCAGATCATGAAATTCTTATTCATTTCGAATCACAAATCAAAGAGTGTTTGTGTCGCGCTTGATTGAGAGCGTTATGAGATTGGGGTATTAATGAAAGTTCCTCTTTTTCTGTTTTGAAATGTATGATAGTTGAGTAGCATTGCATTGTATTTGCATAGAATGAGACAATAGCAAACAACCGAAGCTGTATTTTTGATGTATTTTTATCAAAAATTCGGAAAAGGTTTTCTCTCTTATCTATAATGCGCTGTTTTATCCAACATTGTTCACTTTCATATGCATAGATGTATCTGAGTTCACGTTCACTATAATTCATTTTTTAATTCATTATTATACTATATTTATGTGAATGCCTTAATCAAGATAAGATAAACGAAAGATGAAATAACTTTTGTTCTTTTTATTTTGCTCACAGAAGTTAAAAGCCAAGACGCATTTTGAAATTATAATGGTATGTCAGTAAAAAGTCATCAAATCTCAAACGAACATACTTACCAACTAGAGATAAAATAACGGTGAATAGAGACGCGGCTGGAAACGCAGTGGCAGCATTCCATTCCATGATTTGTAAAACATGAACTAGAAATAAATCACATCAAATGATAAAGGATTAACGATCAAAACACTAGCCTGCGTTACAGACCGTGATTCATTCACAAAAGAATAGGGTCTGTGTGAAATGCTCGGTTTCTCTGTCCGGGCCTCGTATCAGAATAAGATTGATGTCAAATAATTATGCAAGATTAAGATGATTCTCACCGGGATTCTCATATTACTTTGTTCACTTCAGTTGACATGAAAGCAATAAGTTCTATTTTAGGATTCGTAGCTATGACAATTAATTGATCGAACGGAGGTGATGAATTTATTATCTAAGAACAATAGATTTACATCGATCAGAAACTTCCGCTCTACGTTTTCGTTGAGTGGCTGGACAGAGAACTGTGCAAAACACACAGACCCTACTCTTTTGTGAATGAATTGCGGTCTGTAAACGCAGACTATCAAAACACTAGACTGATGCAATGTTGACTGATGTGGCAAATCTACAATCTTTGTGTGCAGTAGTAGGCCCTATAGTCCCATCGAAAAAAGCAAACAATAAATCAGATGGACACTTTGACAGTTCAGGGCTCAATAAAATGGGGACCGCTGGGACCGCCGGTCGCAGGCACATTTTCTGAACAATAGAATAACTGCAGGCACAGCTATAAAGACTACACAAATTTCTGAATATGGAGTGACTATTGTAGACTTTTCGGAATAAGTAATTGTTACAAATTCTATGCATGCTTCAATCAATGTTATTCTCACTAACATAATGTTCTTTCATGAGTCAGTAACCAAAACAGCTTGCAGGCATTTTGTAGGGGAAAACTTGGTTGCAGGCACACATATATTTTGTAGACCCCTGCTTTGACTATTAAATATTACTTGGAAATAGTATACAATAATAGATATTCTGAGCAAATTAGAATAAAAAACATTTGAAAATTTACACCGGAACTAGGGAACCAGCTTCAGGCACTTTTCATTTCTATCTGAGTTTTAAGGATAAAAGCCTATAAACTAATTCCAGTCCACATTATAGAATATTTTTTACACTAATTAGTTCAAAACATTGCGGAACATCCTAGGAGATAATTGTAGACTGTTTCCAATAACTATTTGATAAGTGTCCATATTGTTGCTTTATATTTTCTATGGGATTGTCCATAATATTATACAATGTAGGTTTGTGATTGATGTGCAATAAAACCTGTACATAACAGCCAGCAATGAGAGGTACAAAACATTGACCACTATTTGCAGGTGGTTTTTATACATAGGGTGGTTTGATTCAGTACAATTAAATACAGTGAAACCTGTACATAACAGCCAGCAATGAGAGGTACAAAACATTGACCACTATCTGCAGGTGGTTTTTATACATAGGGTGGTTTGATTCAGTACAATTAAATACAGTGAAACCTGTACATAACAGCCAGCAATGAGAGGTACAAAACATTGACCACTATCTGCAGGTGGTTTTTATACATAGGGTGGTTTGATTCAGTACAATTAAATACAGTGAAACCTGTACATAACAGCCAGCAATGAGAGGTACAAAACATTGACCACTATCTGCAGGTGGTTTTTATACATAGGGTGGTTTGATTCAGTACAATTAAATACAGTGAAACCTGTACATAACAGCCAGCAATGAGAGGTACAAAACATTGACCACTATCTGCAGGTGGTTTTTATACATAGGGTGGTTTGATTCAGTACAATTAAATACAGTGAAACCTGTACATAACAGCCAGCAATGAGAGGTACAAAACATTGACCACTATCTGCAGGTGGTTTTTATACATAGGGTGGTTTGATTCAGTACAATTAAATACAGTGAAACCTGTACATAACAGCCAGCAATGAGAGGTACAAAACATTGACCACTATCTGCAGGTGGTTTTTATACATAGGGTGGTTTGATTCAGTACAATTTAATACAGTGAAACCTGTACATAACAGCCAGCAATGAGAGGTACAAAACATTGACCACTATCTGCAGGTGGTTTTTATACATAGGGTGGTTTGATTCAGTACAATTAAATACAGTGAAACCTGTACATAACAGCCAGCAATGAGAGGTACAAAACATTGACCACTATCTGCAGGTGGTTTTTATACATAGGGTGGTTTGATTCAGTACAATTAAATACAGTGAAACCTGTACATAACAGCCAGCAATGAGAGGTACAAAACATTGACCACTATCTGCAGGTGGTTTTTATACATAGGGTGGTTTGATTCAGTACAATTTAATACAGTGAAACCTGTACATAACAGCCAGCAATGAGAGGTACAAAACATTGACCACTATCTGCAGGTGGTTTTTATACATAGGGTGGTTTGATTCAGTACAATTTAATACAGTGAAACCTGTACATAACAGCCAGCAATGAGAGGTACAAAACATTGACCACTATCTGCAGGTGGTTTTTATACATAGGGTGGTTTGATTCAGTACAATTTAATACAGTGAAACCTGTACATAACAGCCAACTACGAGAGTAGATAAATTGACCACTATATGCAGGTGGTCTTTATATGCATGGCTAGTTCACACATATTAGCTAGTTAGCAACGAGTGGTACAAAACATTGACCAATACTGTATTTGAGATACAACAAAGTGTGCTATGGACAGGTAAATGCTGCACAGAGATGACCATTATAACAGGTTACATTGAATCATATTATTGTTATTACCTATGAAAATGAAAATTTGTTGGTGGCAAAAGCGCAGTAGAGTAGATATACTGATAGTCTGAAAAGAGACAAGAAACATATTGATTAACAATGAACAGTATAAATTGTCATATGTAATTTTGATCAGTCAAGAATACTCTTCAGTACAATGACTCTTTAGTACAATGACTCTTTAGTGTTTTATGAATAAGTTAAGTTGTTTAAAACAGTTTGCTCAATAAGTTTGATAAGAAGATTGATAAAAAGAAAAGGGATATAATAGATTTTGCGCTATTTCGTCATCGTACTAATGTGACATTTTCAAGCGAATAAAATTAAAAGGATGGGAACTTAATATGCGGTACATGAATATTTATATGTTCTAACCTCACTAATTTACAATATGTGATAAAAATGTTCAAGATAATGTTATGTTCGTTATCACATATTTATCACATGTTGTCACATATCGCATACAATCGTTATCTCATATTGTAAACTAGGTAAATTAAGCTAAGTGACATGCTTATGTCATATAAGTTATCTGATTCTAATAAGAGGCCCAGACAAAGAAACCGAGTATTTCACACAGATCATAATCTTCTGTGAATGAATTGCGGCTTGTGACGCAGGCTAGAAGAATATCAGATTGAAGAATATTGAAAGTAAGCCTAACATAAGTCTATACTTTTTACATGCAATCATCAAAATTTTAACGTATATATGAATGCTACAAACAGGGGTCTACAAAATATTGTGCCTGCAACCAAATTTTCCCCTTCCAAAGTGCCTGAATGTTGTTTAAAGTTTAAGTTACTGATTTATGAAAAGACATTACTTTAGTGAGAGTAACACTGATTGGAATATGTTTAGAATTCATAAAAGTTACTAATCAAGAAAGATCTGCAATAGACACTTCAAATACAGAAATTTGTGCAACCTTGATACTTGCGTCTATAGGCCTAGTAATTCTATTGTTTCCAGGATGTGCCTGCTACCGACGGTCCCAGTGGTCCCTGTTTTATTGAGCCCTGGCTACAAAGAGTTTGAAAGAGACACAAAAACTTACAAAAATAAACATCAAGAATAACGCTACCATATACGAGGTACGCCCCATCCACATTGTTACAAAGTGAAAATGTTCACCAGTACGACAATTCTTCATATATCCTGGAAAATGTAAAACAATATCACTTTCAATATCCAACATAATACATTCAAACCTGTTATAATGGTCACCTCTATACAGAGGCCACATGTCTATAGTGGTGAATTTAACTAGCTCTAGTAGCTGGCCGTTCTATACAGGTTTTACTGTAATAAATTATGGCATTTATAAAGACCCCTGGTGAGTTTCATGACAGCAATGAATAGGGTCTGATAAAACTAAGGAATCATGAAATCCTCGATTCCGTAAGATTAGAGCAAATTCAGAAGAAAATTGATAAAATTTAAGATTTGTTGGTCAAACATCAACACAATTTAATTGAATATTGATTTTCATACCTTGGTTATTTTCTACTTCTGCAATTCTTTTTACACTAGACATCAATACATCATCATAACCAAGAAATCTCTTTAGAATTAATCTGCTCAGGCTATCACCAAAACATTGATCAGATGTAGGATCTATCAAAATAAATAATTAATTCAGAATAAGAATAAGAGTCAAATAACATACAAGGTTGACGCCATTGCTCTAAGCTTTACGCCAGAGGTAATCACGCTCAGAGCTGTTCCAAGGCAGAGGGGCAGTATTGCATGGATTGTAATGTAAGAAGTGCGATCGCACTCACACGCCTGAACACCATATGAAACGTTACTTCGTTTCAATTTCCTGTATTTGTTGTTGTTGTTATAATTACTTATTATTCAATAAACTGCAATCTATTAAATTTGCAATGATTCCAATTCAATTTGATGGACGATTATTGGAACAGAGAGATATGCTCCAATCGCTATGCAGATTGGAGATCGCTATGCCCCAATCCAATCCAATAATATGCTTCCATCGAGTTAGTATTTACCAGAAAATGTGACGCAAATAAACAATTATAATCTGATAGTGTGCAATAGCGCGCTTTGATCACTTTAGGTGTGCGTTTTATAGCACTAGTGTTACCTCTATAATATCACAATTCATGCCATAGGCCTTTTATAGTAAGAAAACTAGGAATCAAAATAATAATTGCTCTTCATGGTACTACAGATATAAAGGTTTTTAAGCAAAACTAATTAAATCGAAGATAACAAAATAGCTTTGAGATGTTGCAATAGTTCAAGTATAAGATCATAGTATAATGAATCTTACGACTTTGTTCTAATTTCACTGATAGATTGACGTATTAAAAATAGGAAATTTCCTTCCTAGCCCAGATTATGTGAAAATAGTCCTGTTCATCATCATACCTGATCACTTACCTAAACTAACAACTTTGACGGGGATCTTTAATTTCTTTCGAGTTTCTTCTGATAATGTCAAAAATCCGTATTCAAGAGAATATTCAATAATTGACACATCTTTTTGATTTTGCAATCCTGCAAGAAATCAAGTTATTTAATATGAAATATAATATAATGAGTACCTAATCAAACCTGTTATAACGGTCACCTCTATACAGTGGTCACCTGTCTATAGTGGTCACTTTTGCAATCTCTAAAATAGTATTTTCTATTGAATTGAACCTGTATATAAAGGCCACCTGTCTATAGTGGTCAATTTATCTACCTCTCGTAGCCGGCCGTTATATACAGGTTTCACTATATCAGAATTTCATTATTAGTTTCAAGATGTATTGCAAGCCTACAAAGCAGCCGGTATTTGGATGCCAAAGTATCCTTCTTGGATGTTACCTGGCGCAGAGCTTTTTTTGCTACCACAGTCAGGTTAGCCAGAGTGCAGAAAGACTTTTTTTTTGTATGGTCCGTCTGCGTATTGCCGCCGAGTATCGTGTACTAAATGATTTTACTGAATCCACATTAAATAAATATATATGTAATGTTCTGGCCTGTCATTATTCAATGATCATTATTTTAATATACTTGTCAACTGTTTATATATTTTATTAGCCAATTACAACCTGGAACCGAAAGCATTAAAAAAATTGGGACCTTTTCGGATTGATGATGAAAAGTTTCAGATGGGATCAGATCCGGATTTCAGATAGTTCGTACATGCAATAAGTTTTTGGAAAATCTGATGCGTAGCACACTACCATCATCATCGTTATCAAATACATGAGTCAAAGAAAAACACTAGCAATGTGGTATGGTTGACAAACAAATGGATGACAGATACGATGAGCCAATAAATATTTGATTAATGGGGACATTCAAAAATGTTTGATTAATGGGGACATTCAAAATTGTTTGATTAATGGGGACATTCAAAAATGTTTGATTAATGGGGACATTCAAAATTTTTCCAGATGACAACAAAGACAATCGACATGCATGTGCGTCTCAACAAAGAATCCAACTTTCCTGTATACAGCGTGGATTAGATGTCTATGAATCCGAGTCCAATCTAATCCGATCTAAATATGATATTATTCAAATTCAGATTTTATTATAGGATCGGGTCAGAATCTATTTTCCTCCAAGACCCATTCGGATCTGATATCTAACATATTTGATATTAATATATGCTGAGTTATTTGGTTGGTTGAGTCATTTGTTTTTGAGTCAATATTATATACATCATTCGGATCTGGATTCTCAACAATTTTTTTTCGGATAAAAATTAATTCGGATTGGATCTAATTTGGATTAAGAATGTTGAGGACAGTCGGATTACTAATACTCAATCCGATACGACGCAGACCTCTAATGTGGACAACAGGGTACAATAAAGTCCAGAAACCTAGAAACCTAGTTGGCGGAAGGCTAGTAATATACAGAAGGAAAAAGCAAACTGTTGGATATAAATCGGAAATCATTAGAAAAATATAAAAAATAATGCCATTACAATTACTCATCCATTGATCTAAAACGATGAGGTTTGAGGAAGGTAAAACATTTTGTTCGGGTATGATGGATAATTTTGCCATTAATTAAGTTTCATACACGTAATATTGATCTATAACAACGTACCTTCCAATTTACTTTGTAGCAAAGATAAATCCCAAAGGTTATTTCCTTCTAATGATGATGAATTACCATAAGATGATAAATTATATAACGTATCGTACCAGATATCAAGTGTTGAATGTCCCGATGTACTTAATAATGCACTATCCTTATATTTCTTATATAAATCTCTAAAATCCATTGTTGAATTGTGTAGTATGCTTGTATTATTACCAAGTAGAATTGGTTGTAAATTGTCTGATTCTAAATATTCATTAGTGGGTATTATTTGCAGTCTTAAAATGCCATCGCGTGGCCAATTATTTTTTACATCACCAAGACAGTCAATAGGATATTTTGAAAACGAATAATGAATATATGATAACATTGTAAATAAACTAACAGCCTGAAGAAAGAAAACACAAAACAACACATCAATACACGGAATCTTAGAATCCTAGTTTACGTAAGGTTAGAGAAAATTCAGAAGAAAATTGATATTTTTAATAAAATTTTTATGATTTATTGGTCAAATTCCAACAGAAACTTCAGAAGAAAACATTGAAATGCCTCCAGGATTCCAGAAGGTTGGACGTTTTGTCGGACTCTGCTTGTATGGCGAGTCAAGTTATTGCAAATACATCGAAGCCTTAGAATATAATATATAAGATTGATTTTATATCCGTTTACTTAAATTTTATGAAAGAAGTGTTTGGAATATTTATTTTAGGCATACTTTTTTAACAGTATCAACTTTATATTATACCCAACCGTTTTTGCTACAAGCCCTGTGAGTAGGTTTCCAGTCCATATTATTGCAAATTCGATGCCACTATAATGTGTGGTGTCATTGGAATGTGAACAAATCACGTAACAGCTGATATACCGCATTTGATATTAATTCTTTAAATATGTAACATTTTTCTATTCTTCTTCAGCTTTAAGACCAGGAAAAAATGTTATTGTCACATTTCGACGGAAATTTTTGACATCTGTTTCCCCTAGAATTTCCAAACACATGAACCATCTAATCAAATTGCAGGATTATGTTAAATTATAATTCATATTTTAGAATATCGGATTCACATTAATATGGATTCCTTTAGATCCTCTGCATGCAAAGGGGTTGGCAAGCAATACTGTTTTTCACAGAAGAGACTACTGTAAGTTACTATCAGTACAGCATTTAAATCACTGTCATCAATATGATTTCAATATGCTTGGGCAATTTCAGACGCGGTAGAGTTGACAAACAAATGGATGACAGATATCCCCATAAACATAAATGTTTGATTAATGGGGATATTGACAAACTACAACAAAGACAAGTAAAATGCATGTGCGCATCAACAAGGAATCGAAATCGGCTTCCTGCACATAGCGTGGATTAGAGGTCTATGAATCCAAGTCTTATAGGATCTGATCGGATATTTTTCGAATTCAGATTTTTATTTCCGGATCTGGTCAGAATCTATTTTGCACGATCTTATCAGATTGGATTTTTAATATCCTTCATATTAATATATCGAGTTATTAATTTTTGCAGTTTGAGAGCCGACAGCCAGCCCAGATCCGCGCATACGGAGTCAAAATTCAACCAAGGATACTGGAGACCCAAACTTCAGCCGATAGTTTCTCCTGCGCGCTTTACAAAGATGATGTCTGTGTCGCAAGAATGTTCCACTAGTTATTAGCATCATGGTTCTGTTTTTATCAAGATTGATGATGTATTTTATTTTATATGAATTTTTAAACTTTTCCTTTTCTGTGATACCCTTTGTTCTGCTCTTTTGTCTTTCACAGTTTTTTACTGTCACATGGTCTTGCGATTTTGTCCGCTCGCTGGTGTGTTGTGCTTCCGGGCACGTAGTTCTAGCGCTGTCACGTTTACACATGGTTGTTAATTGTTACCCTCATTGTTGTTGCTTGCTGATTGCACCTATTGCTGTTTTTTATTCACTATGTTATGCTCTGTTAAATTCGTCAAGTTTAATTATTTTATGCACAACGAAGTAGTGCTTTCAATCACCATTGGACGTGATTGTTTCTGCCTAAGTATGGAATCATTCTGTTAGGCCGATAGTGATTTTTTGCACTAAAAGGCGGTTATGAGGAAATGGGCTTTTCACTAGAGAGTTGTGCCTACTGGCCTGCATGTTTGACACCAACTATTAACTGTAAAATACTTCCTGGGGTTCAAAGAGCTTCCTGACGGATGGGAAAAGATCTCTGCTGTTTGTTTCTTTCTTTGCGTTTGTTTAATTCAACGTTAATTTTATTCTTGACAATCCTGCTTAAAGCCTCCCTGAAAAGACCAAAATTCTATCGGGTGGTGGGGCTGATAAGATTAGGGAACACTGATTCACCAGCTTGCATTTCAGAGAGCTTGTGCTCTGCATTAATAAATACATAAATACATTGTGATCAATTCAATCAAGCTATCAGGTCAACCCAGTCTGTGAACAGTTATTTTACTAAATACTTATCAGGTTATAACTTTGTGGGCATATATTGCTGTGTGACATTCTTATAATGAAGTTACTTTACTGATTTTTCCGTACGCAAACCCAAACTTAATTGAAAAAATGGCATTTAAACGAAGTTTTTCATCAAATAAAGTTGTTTAATCGTGTTGAATAGAGAGATATGCTTCGGAACTGGACTATGGATTATGAGAGTATCCTTAAGGGTCCTTCCACACAATTATATCCCTGCTGCTGGTGCTTACTTCCAGTTCCAGGTCTTCAACAGAATTACATTTTGCAGGAGATATTTGAATAATTATTCAGGCAGATACGTTTATAGCATGGGTGTTCTATTACTTCACTTGATTCAGTGACATGTACTTAATGTAGCCTACTTCGTAAGTCTGGTTTTTCAGAGACACGTTCACACGTATGTTCGTATGGTATGCAACGAAATTTCAAATAATCACACCTAGAGTATGACCATATGTACAATCTCCATACATGCAGCTTTTAATTTACTAAATATTTCCAGAAATAAGAGAATTTTTCGTTTATAGTATTCATAAAATATAAATAAGCCGTTTGTGTTTGATCTAGACAAACGTACAATGAAAAAAAAACATTAGCAAAACAACAAAAACAATCTCTGGTAAACATAGGATTAAAACATGATGCAGTATATAAGAAGAAACATACCTTTATTAATAATAATATTTCTATAAGAGTTCTAAACCATGGTGGTATTGAACGAGAATACATTTGACCAACTTTGACAAAAATTGTGTAGAAAAGTCTATCACGAGGATTGACTTGGAATAAGTCCGCGTCTGCCCTAACATTGCCTTCTCCTTCATCCATTTTGCAACACTTTTAAAAAACAACTGGCAATTTATAAGATAAAATACATGGTTTATGCTATTTGTTGAACTAAATATAGCCAAACATTCCGTTAAACTTGATTAATTTGAAGTAATTCCCAATACAATCAATAGCCTATGTTTCGAAATTGTATTTCTCTGCACAAAAACAACGAAGGTTATGAATCATTGCAATTTGTTTAATGAGCATGCGTAGATCAATAACCGCTGATCGATGCATTTAGTGATGGGGTGGTGGGGCAATGGGAAAAGAAAATGGGGATGGAGGATTTTACTGGTTAGTTCTTGGACTTCGACTTTAAATTTTTGTATAAAATAGAATGACAATCCAACGATCCTCCCGTATGAATGTGCTGACCCTGATTGATGTTTTCTATGGCAACCATGCTTCGAAAATTAATGGTATGGACAGCCAAGTGGGAGCCAGTCTTGAGTAATATTTCAAACATTTGCATGCCAAATCTTGATATTGCTCTCTAGCATTTATTAAAACATATTCTTTATGTTTCTTTTCTGAATGGCCTTGGAGAAAGACAACTACAACTATAGTCGGCAAAATTTTTCAGTTCAAACCTTCCCATTACAGAACCAGTAAAGAGACAAATAGGCATTGAAGCAGTGACGCATCGCTGAACATTTACTCCATCGAAAACAGAAGAGTGACAATCTTCGGGAGGGTGATTAAGAGATTCAACGAATTACGAGATTTAGCGAATTGATTACCAATACTGTATATTCGAAACAATTTGAATAATAATTATTTGAAAATTTCAACAATAGTCAGTTACAAAATTCAGCTGAAAACAACAAATCTATAAATACAAATCTTATATAACATTAAATGAAACTATTGCTTGCAATTAATTACTGGAAATGAAAACAAACTGGCCTAAAAATAATATTTCAATTAACAATTAATATAACCTATATATTATAGAATGACGTAAATCAGTGAACGTTAAAGAGCCAATAAAACATCTCTACATTACGAGCATATCGGAGTTCTAAATCCAGTCTTTGATATAATTATTAAATATATAATTTACATTCTTCCTATTACTGGAGATGGAGAACGTCGACTACCCAATCCAAGAAGTGATTGCCGCTAAAATAGAATAAGAAAAATGATTGGAAAATGCGTGAAATAAATTTGCTTTTTTGGAAAAAATAAAACATAAGATGTATTTTCGTACAGGCAAGCAAAGGGAAATTATATATTGATATCGTTTACTAGCGACTCTCTCGTACTAGTGACGGCTTGTCATCACTCTTCTTTTTTTAGTACGCAATAACTCTATCAGTGATACCTGTCAGATCCACAGAGAGAGTGGGGTAAGCAGGGAAATTGCCCAGCGGCATGGACAATTTATGGGGCACGTAATGCTCCCCTGATACCATTTGATTGTAAATTTGAGGCTTGTTGTGGAAATATTTTGAAACTGATTTTGAATATAATTTTAAATTTTAAATTTCAGGGCCATATATGTAAAAATCACCAAGGCCCGAAGCTTCTCTTGGCGAACCTTTCATCTGTTTACAAATACGAGTACAAGATTGGATATTTTGTAGAACTTTAGACATACCGATGGACTCAGTTTCATTCTGCCACGTGCATCAAAATTCATGCTACCATAAATCAGCAATGCAAGATCGCGTCGTTTAGCATCCATTGCAATCGTTAAAGCAGTGCTTCCCTCCTGTAAAATATATAATACGATAAAACACAGTTACACCAAAGCCATCTATTTACAAGAGTTGGGACACTCTTTCATAGAGTTTGGACACACTTCCATGTGCCACTCTCGGTTCTCATTGGACATATGCCAAGTCACGTGATTTTATGGATGCCAATTACGTTCCGTCAAACCCAAACTCGCGAAATTTGACCAAAGCGCTCGAAAGTAATATCATGAATTCGAAAAACATTTTATTCAAAAGAAAAATATCGTTATCAATGAGATGAAAATGGCGATTTTCGAGCCTGAAAAGTTGCGTGTCCCAAATTTTATAAATTACAAATTATAAACATCTGATGATGAGATATTCTTCAATCAAGATGAAAGAAGATTGCAAGAAAGGGAGCGTTCAAAATTTGACGTCGCCAGCGATGGAGGAGGGGTTTGTGTGAATGTCGAGAGCCTGTATTAATATCCAAACTACCATTGATAAAGTTGCGAGAGGGGGAAGAGTTTAAAATTGGCTGACGTCAATAGGGGTTTCTATTAATAAAATAGATTATCAAATAAATGATTGATTCTGATGTATATCGACTAAAAAAATAAAAATTGATTGGTAAAAGTTTGAAACCGATCCGATAAGAAATAACAAAGATATCAATGTTCTGCCACGCGTTTATTTCCATGATTTCGATATTCAACATTCTTTTAAAATAGTCTGACGATGATGTTAAAAGATCTAACATCAACCACTGGATATCATATTCAATTAATCAATGTCTCTAGCCTGTATAAATCTTTTCATCATGTGCTTGAAATAAAATTCTACAACTTTGAATATTGACGTCACGAAAATTAACCCGCAGCAAAATAGACACATTAAAACGTCAACTTCTTCGTCATTTCTAATCGGATCAGCTTCAAACTTTTACAAATCAAATTTTCAGTTTTCAATTTACACCATGAATCAATCATTTCATTGAAAAATATTTTGTTGTAGAATCCCCTACTGTATGAAAAGTGGAGTACAAGCAATGCAAGCTCAAACATCGAAGCATAAACAAATTGATTGATAAATATCTTACATTATCTTCCATAGTAGCATCGACATCAGGGTTACTAAGTAATGCTTTAACAATCTGAATGCTACCATGTTCACATGCACACATCAAAGCGGTTGAACCATCCTAAACATAAAAAAGGCAAATGATAAAATAATAACTTCCTTTCCTAGAAGAAAATGCGAGTTATTGACGTTCATAATTTCAAATGATCTATTTTTGATTCTCAATGTCCACTGTAGTTGCAAAAGAGTCGCACATACAAAAGCTTTAATTTTTTGATATAGTGAAAATACTGCTACAATTAAACAAAATGAACCCGTTAGATTGATGCTAACGGTATTATCCGTTAGATTGATGCTAACGGTATTATCGTTCCGATAAACATTATACATTAGATGTTAACTTAGTGAACATTTCGGGATAAATTTTACCGTGCCAACTAAAATTTATACAAGAGAGAGACATCAATTCGAGTACTTCCTTCTCATATATGTATATTCAAGTTGATAGTGTCGAAAGTTAATTTTACGATATTCATAGGGTGGTAGAGAGGATCCGACAAAAATATAGATCCTGCTCGTGGGAGGAAAAAGCAAATTCTGAAGAAAATTAATGTTGTTTTGATTAACGGACCAATCTTAGCTGAGGCTAAGAATAAATAACTGAGTCAGCATAAAAACATGAGCTACCAACTTACGTCATCACATAAATTAACATCTACACCAGAATCCATTAGAACTTCAACAACACCAAGATTTCCACGGCTTACAGCTAACATCAATGGTGTTTGACCAGTCTGGAATAAATAAGAGAAAATGCATTTGATACAAAGATGAAGAATTTTTATTATATATGTTGGTCCAAAGGGGGTATCAATTTTGAAAGAAAACAAAATTTAAATTTGCACTCCCCTCGTCCCTGAAATTTCTTGAGTTCCCCTCCCCCAAGATGTTGGATTGGAGTTGATTTCATTCATTAGGGTGGTGTCATCGTGGTACAAGTACAACCAGATATCATCCCCAAATATAACATGTTTAGTCAAACGCAGAATACGTGATGTACGAAGTGATTGATTGTATAATGTCCAACAACAATACATCTCGAGCAAGAGTGAAATATGTTCTATTATTTCAAGCATATTCCTGTTCACTTTATTATAGGATATCACGGGTCGTCAAGAGGGGGGAAAGCAGGGGTCATTTGGCAGCAATTGCAATAGCTTCCAGCAACTTTATAGGCCCCACAATATGATTATAGGATTTACTCAGATGGCAGAGCAACCGAACTTTAAATCTGATTATATCTGATCAACTGTGATACAAATCCTCCGAAGGTCAACTCAGCCTTGACTTCATCGTCGCGGCTGGGATCACTAAATAGCGTTAACATCATTGCTCTCAGCGAAAGAGCCCATTCCTCTTCAAATAGAGAAGTGGTACGGATGTCTTAGGTCCAGTAATACAGTCTCGATTACTTATATTGGACATTGGTGTCCCTTAACAAGGATCAAGTACTCTACCAGGGTTATCAATATTTTCTTTCAAAAATTCTCCAGGAACTCATTTATAGGGACATGTGAAAAAGCTGTACACTGCGTTTTTCAAAACAAATTGCCATGCCATGTTATACATTTGCGAAACTCCTCAAAGCCTGAAATTACATTCGTAAGACTGGTTGGTCTAATGAAACATAAACGTACCTCTGATGCTGGTTTATTGACATCACCTAAACGGAATAACCGTTGCATAATGTATTTGTCGGTTTTACTTTCAAAACCAGATAAAGCTGCAAGCATGATCGGTGTGTAACCAGCCTGAAAAGTTCAACAGAAGACAACATTTAACTCTATTTATTTAAGAATCCTATAGCTATCTATGCGTGTAAATCCCTGCGGGGGTTAACTTTCATACGTTTGGTATACGGGGACGTTCAAATATTGAAGGGTTACTTTTTCAAAATTCAAAACAAATTTTAAAGTATTCTATGTCTTGAAAATTTCCAAGGTATATTTTTTGACGCCTTTGCAATTTGATCATTTTGCAAAATGATAGATTTGGGGTATCTTTTTATGATATGAAACGCTGTATGGTCATTCTGCCAAAGTACTACTTGAAAATGAAACGAGGCAAGTCCAGTCGAGGTTAATTAAACTATAGGATTTACTGCGAATCTGAAAATCTACAATTTGTGGAGAAGTAGTTATGGTATCCCATTTTTGAAGAGCAAGGAAAGAGTTAATATTATAAAATTATTATACTGTTTAGAATACAATAATGAATGATAATGATATTTACTACATTTGTACATGTAAGACATACCTTGTTCTCTTGATCGACTTTGCAAACATTAGAATCCAATAACACACTGACAACGCCGAAATTCTTATACGTTAATGCGAAATGAAGTGCTGTATTACCCTGCAGAAAGCAACAACAACATAAAACATGAACAACAGTCTGGTCGAACAGGAGCAAAATTTCGATTACTGTATAAAAAATTTTCGTCAACATCTTGAGTTTTATCCATATTAGTTTTATATTAAAATGACTTCGATTAACTAGATAAAATTGCTCTACAAAAAGTACAATCAATAATTCCATTCATCTTAAAAGTAGTTGTGAATGAGCAACCCTATATATTGTATATTGTAAAATCATTGACAGTAAAATGTGAAACATCTACTGCGTACCATCTTCTGGTGGCGGATGAAAGGGTCCAGAGGGAATTGCATTGTGAGTAGCTGACTGAGAGGCGCATCGATGCACATTGACAATCGAGACCCATCAGCTATTTAAAATACTTACAAATATTGCTCTAGCAAAAGAGCTACTCATCTAAAAATAGAGTGGTATGGATACCGTCTCGATTACGTAATTCAACTAATGAATTGATAATATAGACATACATTATCGTCTGCCAAGTTAACAATTGTATCCAATAACTCTGGTATTTGACTTTGAAATAACTCAATGTAGCTATGAACCATAGAAGCATTGACACGTTTACGGATTGCCGTTTCAAACCAAAGATCTTCAACAGCACCAATATACTGAACCTAAACAAGCAAATAAAACCTTAAAAAGTCACATAAAATATGTATTTATAACCAGTAAACAACAGCCAGCTATTAGGTAGATAAATTGATCACTATATGCAGGTGGCCTTTGTATACAGTATCATTTCAATTTTAAAACAAAATGTTTAGACATTAAGACAAGAGTTCGGCACGCCATGATTCGGCATGCTTTAGGAATACATTGGCCCAACTTACTGTGCTAAATTGAGAAAACTTTCCCTTTCTGCCTCTGCTATTGCTCACCAACGTCAGAAGTCTTTTTTAGGTCATATCGAAAGATCAAAGACGTATGCCCCTCAAACGCTGCATAACATCCTTCATTGGCAACCGAAGGAGATGTTTCGACGGGGCTATGGGAGAGTAATATCTTTTCATAATGTTTTGTATCGTGAATTGTGTTATTTCAAAGTTTCTTTGTCAGCTATGTCTGACCGTGATTTGTGGCGTTCTTTGTGTAGCAAATATGTAAGGCGTAAGAGGGACGGCACCTTCCTATAATGTGACTATCTATACTACTACTACTACTACTACTAGTAAGACAAGATTGACCACTATAGACAGATGGCCGCTGTATAGATGTGACCCTTATCACAGGTTTGACAGTATCATAACTAGAATCAGAAGAAGGTTTAAGCCTATTTTAGTTCTAGAACGTTTCAAAATTCCTTCTGAACTGTGTTGAGGTTTGACCTACAAATCATAAAATTATCGATTTTACTTTGATTTTACTTTAGAATTCTATAATATAGGATTGCAGGATTCTCACGTAACATGTTACTTATCGAACCATGAGTATAACTATAGCCATCTATTTATAAGAGTTTGGACAAGCAACTTTTGAGGCACGAAAATCATAATTTTCGTTCTATTGAAAATAAGGTTTTCCTTTTGAACAAGAATTTTTTCGAATTCATGATATTATTTTCGCGGGCTTTGTTCAAATTTCGCGAGCCTGGGTTTGACGGAACGAAAATGGCACCAATAAATTCATGTGACTGGCAACTGTCCAATGGGAGCCGAGAGCAGCACATAAAAGTGTGTCCTAACTCTTGTAAATAGATGGATCTGAGTTTAACTATTCATTGAGAAGAGGGGCCAATAAAATTTACTAGAGTAGAAGTTAGTTAAATTCACATGTACGCTATTACAGTATAATAAATAGTTAAACTGTATTATTGGCGAATCATTTACACTCGGCCATCGTAACAATGTAAACGAGAAGTATTTCACATGTTGAAAAACAATTTTAAATTAAATTGCACAAACATAAAGCCTACATAAAATGTTAGAATGCCTTCATCATAACTGCTCATAACTTACCATTTCGCATTGAGATAAGCGTTTGTGACCATTAAAATGTCCACCCAGCATAGAACATGATTCAATGACATCATTCTTGTTCCTATATTATTGGAAAACAAACATATGATTAGAACAATCAGAAGAACCCAATGCGTCAAAGAAAATACACGGTTCAACACGTCAGACAAAATCGAAAGAGAAGTGAAACGACAAAGATTTTTGAAGCATTCAAATGTTGCAGTCGTTTGCACAGGGCGCTACGCGAGGTAAACACGAATCAAAAATTCTGCTACACTATTTTTCATAAGAAGAAACTTAATCTTCAAACCATTGTTTTTGGTTTGCCACACCCAGCTACATGCTCCTCCCACCTATTATTCAAGGTATGTGGCCCTGATTAAGCTTGAGAACTACGCAGGGTTGCAGGATATAGTTATACGATGACAACAACATCCCCTGTAATGTAAACAACACACTCTGTTTTATATTCAAACCTGTTACAGTATAAAAATCACCTCTATACAGCGGTCACCTGTCTATAGTGGCCACAATGAAAAAGTCTAAAATTATATTTTCTGATGAATCAACCCTGTGTATAAAAGCCACCTGCATATAGTGGCCAATTTATGAACCTCTAATAGGTGGCTGTTATATACAGGTTTCACTGAACTTACTTTTCAGTCTGTGCATAGCTTAGTTCATCCTGTTCCTCGACAGCGTCATCTTCTTTACGATTTGACTGTCTTGGAATCGTTGTACTTATATCACGGGAAATTACACTTCTGTCTCGTATACTGATAACATCTTCTTCTAAGTCATCAACGTGATGTCCGCAATGAGGACATGGACTTTGCCCATTGTTTGACATAATACTAGCAACTTCATTGCAATATTCATCTTCTGAAAACGCTCTTTGTCTTTTGGTAGTCAGTGATGAATCATGTAGTTCTTCGGTTATCGATTGCGTACCGTGATGTATTCCGATTGTCGATATCGGGATTGTTTCAACGCCGATTGATATAAATTGTTTCCCATCACATTTACGACAAGGTAAATCATCATCTATCCTATCATTACCACCAACTGATTTAGTAACCATTGGTAATTTTATATCGCATTCATCACAGGATACTTTATCAACTCGACAATCCCCGACACCGATATTTCGAGAACTAATACTATCGGTTCCACAAGTAACCGATGAAATCTCTGTTCTAATAGTTTCACAACCAACCGATTGTGTTTCAATATTACAACAACGATCACATAACAACGTATTGATATCAAAATCGCCGACTCCTGTTGCAACCAATGTCCCTCTCATTTCACATGAATCACATAACAGATCATCAATTCTATGATCACCACAACTAACCGATCGGGTCGTACGATTAGCACAACGATCGCAGACAACATCATCGACTTTATCACTGCTAACGCCGATCGTTCTTGTTTGTACATTTGAACAACGATCACAGAGAAGACTTTGAGACGTACCAACGCCAACAGATATAGTCACGGGTTTCTCACAGCGACATAATATGTCATCAGTTCCGCATGGTCGTGATAGCAACACCGATTCACCATCGTTGTAGCTACCAACGCCGACAGTTCTTAATGATCGTTGGCGAATCATCTCTTGAGGTAAATTTGTTTGAATTGTTTCCACGCCAATGTTCACCGTTTCAGGTTTCAAATTGCATAAAATTCCAAATTCTTTTGTTGTTGTAGCTTCGGTTGAGGTGCAGACATCAAATGTTGAAGTAGATTCTGGATCAACCTCATTATCTCCACATGAAAAATCACAGAATAATTTGATCTCGCATTCTGTTGAAGCATTAGCCACAATAGGTTTCACATCACATTCAATCGAGACATGATGAACAGAAGGCTTAGCCTCACATTCAGTTGAAACATGACATGCCAGAGGTTTGATTTCACATTCAGTTGACACATCACTGACAAGAGGTTTAGCCTCGCATTGAGTTGACACGCTACATAGAACAGGTTTAGCCTCGCATTCAGTTGAAACATCACATACCAGAGGTTTGAATTCACATTCAGTTGACACATCACTGACAAGAGGTTTAGCATCGCATTCAGTTGACACGTTACATAGAACAGGTTTAGCCTCGCATTCAGTTGACACGTTACATAGAACAGGTTTAGCATCACATTCAGTTGAAACATTACATAGTTTAGGTTTGGCCTCGCAATCAGTTGAAGCGTCACACATTAGAGGAGTAGATTCGCATTCAGTTGCAACAGAGCAAGCATTTAAATAACCGGCACCTGACATCGTTGCAACTGATGTATTCTGCACTTGACATTCAACCATTCTGTCTTGACTATCACATACAGCTTGGACATGCTGATCTTTGTAATCGTGTACACGTGGATCAGAGCCCTTGTCATTAGTTGTAGGGCAAACATTGATACTAACAGATACACCTTGTTCAGATACACTACGACCAGCCATTGTAGCAAATGAACGTGATTGTGTTGCAGTAGTTTGACAGCATTTAGGAGTTGATGATGGTGTCATTTGTACGCCAACTGCTGTAGTAAGAACAGGCATAACAATTGCCTCTGTTTGAGTATCGATATCATGGTTTTGAGGTTTCTCTGGAAGTGACATTAATTCATCAGGTGTACTTTCTAATTGCATGGCATTGATACCAGCAAACACAGCTTCTTCTTTGATTAATTTTTGGTCGGATTCATCAACATAGTTATCGCCTGAATCACTCTGTGGTAATTGTTGTCCACAAGTCTTACAAGAGACTTTATCGAAGCCTTCATCATCACTAAAACTTGTAAGTGATGTATTATGACTTCTTTCAGATGAAGCTATAGACCTCGGGGTTGATGCGCCACTCGAACACGTTACAGTTTCTTCAGTTTGTATATTAGATAGACTTTGTTTTAGTAATCGCCTTTGTTTTAATAGTCCTAATAATTGTCTTTTTTCTTCTTGAACAACAGCTAATTTAACACGCAAAGAATCATAACATTTTGATTGACCTTCAAGTTCGTGTAATCTTGCAAGATGGGGTAGAAGTAGTAATTGTGTTTCTCTAATAGCCTTTGTTAGTGATGGGCTACCATTCAATGTTAAAAGAGGTTCGAATATATCAGCAAGGGCTTCACCAGGAATGAGTTTACTAAAGTCATGATCAAACAAATGATTATGATTGGTTGACTCTTTTCCAAGATTATTACCATCGTCAGTTACATCTAAATAGCTTGTCTCACTTTCACGACTTTCGCATCTTGATGTTTTACGATATACGTTTGAGGGGTCTAACAGTTCAGCTTCAATCATCGGCGTTCCAGTCGGAGTTTCATCTTCGTTTGAGTCGTCGATATTTGGTTCATTTTCAACTGTTTGAGTTTCTTCGATAGTAACTGCAGGTTCGTTTTCTATTTCATTCAGTTTGATTGTACTCACGTGAATTTCAGGTCGTTTAGGTCGACGACGTAGTGAAGAAGTCGTAACAGTTTCCGATCCTGAGAATGACGCTCCAGAGTTTGTCCTAAGAAGTTTGACATTATCTCTCGTTACAGCCTCTGCTAGATCAGCTAAAGACAGTGAAGGTTGTGATGATGTGAATGAACGTGTTAGGATTGGTTCTTCAACAATTAATTGGTTTCTTTTAATTCTACCACCGTTATTATTTGTATCTGGGCTTCCTTCAGAAGTTGTCGAAGGTTGCCTTGCCTGAAAAAAATATCAGAAGTTATACTATAATTAATAAAATAAAAAAATAAGTTTATAACTTCATGGGCATCACAGAGTATGGTTTTATAGCTGTTATCTTTCTTCACTTCTGAACTGTATAGGGTCAACGCCCCCCACTAAAAGCAGCACAACCCCTTCCATCATTCTAGGGCGTTGTCCCTTTCCCTGGAGATGTAGACATGTAATTTTATTTTATTTTCATCTACAAATATTATATACAAGAGGAGCGATTCTATATCACATTATGCTGCAATTGAAAAGTACTTGACTGTGGAAAAAATGTCCCTAAAAGCTAATGTCTCGAATTATTAGCTGCCATTGGCACTACTCCGTAAACAAGGGACTGAATTTGCCTTGATCGATAGGTAGAAATACAGGGGAGAAGGAAGGAGGGGGTTACTTCGATATTTTTGACAGGGTGTGCCATAGGTTAGGATAGAGACCCCAAATGTTAATGTTTTCACGAGCAAATCAAAGGACAAGTTCTAAAAATTTCAAAAATCTCTAATTTGACAACGTAAAATTCACAAGAATTGAACAAGGCACACCTTAAAAATGGAACGTCCCTGTATAGCCGATGTATGGAAGTCCCTCCCATGGGGGGTCGAGATGAGCTGAACAAGTTGGGTTCAAACCTCAAACCAGATATGATATGCATACTGCATAACCCTGCTATATTGTAGTCTTATTAAATTGAAGCTGGACAAATATTTAATGGAAATCTGTCCTAGAGCTGTGAACTTGTGCGTCTCTATGGTGTAAAAGTTTATTTTGTCACGTAATTCCTTAGTCATTATCTGAGTCTTTTCTGTAGCTTTCCACCCGGCTTTAAGGTCAAGCTGTGTATATCTAATTCAGTCTATCTAATGCAGTTCATCTTTTTATCTATACTGATCTTCAATTCCCCGTATACAAGCCATATGGAGCTACCCCCGGGCGAGTAATCCATCTTATGCTTTTTCTTTAGGTTCAAAAAGCAATTTTTACCTTATAGATTAAATAATTCAATAAAATCAGTTGGTCTAACATCATTGTATAGATCAATACACCACACACAACGTCGCAACATTTTAACGCCGATTATATCCTTGCGATTATATATCAAAGCTAGCGATTATAAAACTGGATTATAAATGAGATATATGCGTGTAAATATCAAAAAGGAGTTTCTGAACCTTGAATCGTATAAAGAAAAAGACAGCTCTTTCAAATTGATGGTAAAATCTAGGTACTTAAATACTATCGAATATGAACATTCACATAATTCAACTTGAAATATAATTTGAAATTTATTTGATATTATAAGTATTTACCAACTTACAACACTGATCAAAAAATTGGTATTAACTTAGAGAACAAAAAATTAATGCGTTTGGGGATTTTGATAAATATCAAGGGAGACAATCCACAATGACAGCAACAAGTTTTATGGTCAACTTTTCAAAGTTCGTAAAGCTGTCTAATGTCTATGAGAATCGATATTTCTTGCTATATTTATAATCATTTTTGAATTGTTGAAATCATGTTTTAAAGTGATTTGAAAACAAGCATTAGACCACAATAGGAGATGAATGGGTCAGTAGTTGTTTTGCATGCGAAACATCCCTCCAGCAAACGTTAGGACGTATCCATCGGAATAGAGAATTAGGCCCCCAAAACACTGAAAAGGCTCAAGCAAATGTGGTTCGAATTTTGGTTGACTTTTACCCATATTTCACCCCTGTCTTACGTGTATACTTGTGGTCAATTTTGGTACACGTGTTGGGATATCGGCGCTTAGGCGCTATACATTATATAATCGCATTGATGTCATGGAAACATACTTTAGAATATTTGATAGGATTTGTCGTCTTAACTATGGTGATCTTCATCTTCATGTCTTAATTATCTTACGAATAAATTAGTTTTATATAATAACGAACAAATTCAAACATTATGATCATACATCTGCCATATATGATGGCTACATCGATTAAATTTAAATCTGGAAATTAAAACACTTTTATTATTTTAGATCGAAATGAAATGGTGCAAACGAACAGTTTAAGTACACATTTTCCTCTTTTATAAGAACACCTTCTGTAAGAACACTGAGGGCTCAAATTGCTAAAAGGTTAAAAACAAATTAAACCCACTCGGTACTCATTCTATTTTCCGACGTATTCTTACAAGTAAATGTAGTAATTTTTTGGAACTACATTACACTCTTTTCATTAGCGCATGTAAATTGAATTGAGCCTGGATTTCATCTTATTTGATTTGATTACGGTCAAACGAAAGGGCAGGTTTTTCAAAATTCAGTACAAGTTCGGTATGAAAATGTGCATTCATTAATCATTAAGGCCCCAGTTACACGATGCCGTATTGACAGCGCACCGCCTCAGCTTTCGTATCGGATAGGGGTTTGAGTTACACGACGCCGCTCGAATACGATACGATACGCTGCGCGCAGCGTAGTGATTTTCACTTCGCTACGAAGCGTATTCATTTTCATGACGGCATGACTTTCAAGACGCTGCGCTCTGTGTAACTCAATCAATCCGGTACGTGTTGTGCCGGTTCTCGTTTTCGTTTCTCTGAGCCTCTCAAAACATGAATCAATTTTTTAAATGGCCACTGGCACGCAGAAAATTATCAACATGGATCACTTATTGATGGTTTTCTCTACCTGTATGTGCGCTAAAAATGTCTTGCATATATATGAAATTGCACATAATCTTATGGTTCTGCAATATTTAGCAAAAAAGAAAAGAATTGCTCGAGAGTTTTCCCTCATTTTGCTCTATCTGGCTCAAGCTATTTTGAAGCAAATACTTTTATTGTTTCCATTTTCCCAACAATAACTCAATCTCCTTTTCTGTTCATTGAAAACTTCTGCAACTGGGGAGGACATGTTTATAAATGTTAACCGAAATGAAAAGGAAATATATCAAAAACTAGCGATCAAGAAAGAAACTCGAGCTTAATCTTTGAGCTTTGATTTGGGACCCGAATGTGTGTGCACCATCACAATGGCAATCAATTACGTCAACCAAAAGAGACAATGGAGTCAAAATCACATGATCATATTGCACCGCCTTCGTGTAATCAAAACGTAGCGTAGCGTCTTGCAGTGTAACAGCTACGAAAGTGGTACGCATTCCAGGGCGATAACACCTTTTGAATACGGTATGATAATCAATACGGCATCGTGTAACTGGGGTCTAAATGTATATACTGTAATTAGCTGTAAAGCGTAATTTTTCAAAATAAAGAATAAGAAAATGTCAGGCTGACATATAAAAAAGAATCTGCTGTTACAAAATAGCAGTATTTATTACTACTGAAAAGTAGAATTAAAAAGAAAATTACGATTTTTTTTAATCATGTTGAGTTTTCAGTTGGACGTGTCCATATTCACTGCACCGCTGCGTAGAACAGCTGTCCCACGGGCTAGACCATAGATAGACAGACTGCGGGACAAGCAGTAGGCCTACGCAGAAAGTTAAATCGTGTTGAGTATTATCATTTATCTATAATGTAATCAGGCGTATGATAACAATCGTCATCAAAAACGCCTAGTTTCATTTTTGAAATGGCTTATTATTGTATCGTTAAAAACTGACCGTATGGAAAAGGCAGCTTGTTCATATTAAGGGTGATAACATCATTGAAACATCAACAACATACGTATCAAATGAAAGACAAGCCTATATAAACCTACATTACATTTTAAATTCAGTAATTTACATTATGTATTTTTTCTAACAGAGTTTTACCCTTTCAAAGTTTAACAATCTGGAAATATATAGTTTAACAAGCTGTATATTATGTATGCTCATTTTACTCTCATTAAAATTGTAAATTGCCATTGGATTATTCAAGAAATGGCGTTATATAAATGCATTATTATTATTATAATAATAGTAATAGTATTACAGTGTTTACTACACTACACTCTAGAGTAAATGCACACTATAATACGCTCTGCAAAACAATTCCAATTTATATGAATCAGTTGCTCAAAAAAGTTCGACAAAAGAAACTAAAAGGGTGGCCTACACGCCTGGATTAGTACCTTTTGTATATAGGTTTAAAACTTTAAATTGTAACCAAAATAGTATTCTATTTATATCGAATAGTAATAATACTATCCTACACTCGGAACATATTTTTATATCCGAACATCGAGGCACATATTCGGCAAAATCTAAGAACAGGTTAAGAACATTATGTCGATGAGGTACCTTTTAAAGAAATTTATTCATAAGATAAGATATAATAGAATTGTGAATTATTTAAAGTGTGAAAAGAACAAATTATCTAGGGCCCCGTAGAATAGGGGTATGGGCACCTTCTGTAGGGCGATACCGTTCCAATTATCATTTTCATTTACTTGTAACATGATATAATTATTATACAATTATTATACAACCAAAGGATGTGCCTTTCTTGACCTTCTCATTATTATTATTATTAATAACAACTATTATATATATGAATAATCGATAAAGGCATATATATTCATATCAGTCTATAACAAAAATGTAAGAAGATTTTTATACATTCATCACTTTACAACAAAAAATTAAGAACATTTTAAGAACATATTTGACAGAACATTCACAGAACATGAATGTTCGATGTCACGTGGTTCTACCGTTTAGTAGGTTGGTAAACACAGGCTGACATTTCCAGAAACTTTGAGGATCGATTCAATTTTGCATGTTAATATTTAAATTGTTCAAAAAACATGTTTGAATGAAAAGTGAAAAATGTTGGTGTTGCATATGATGAAGATGTTGGACTATGTTATCAAGATTATTGTTTATTTATTTATTTATTTATTTATTTACGATTACAGTTTAAAATGATGTTGATGTGTGTCGTGCAGACAACGGGTGCAACAGACACAAGTCAAAAAACCTACATAATATCAACAAATAACAATATAAACAAAGAACAATTTATTCATGCAAATAAAATAGAATAAAAAAGGTCATACCAAGAAATTTGCATTTTCGTCAAATGCTAAATCCAAATAGTCACAGCTAACATAGAATAACTTTGAACGACGATTTCTTATCTTTTTCGCTCTCGCATTCGCCTTTTTGTCATTGACTTGTATCAAAACATCGTTTTTAGGTGAGAAAGGATCTTCCGGTTCTAAATAATCACAACTAACATAAAATAACTTTGATTTTGGTCGACGTTTTATGCCATCATTTTTTCTCAATGCAGGCTCAGTTATGAAAACTTCAAGATTATTTTCATTTAATTCTCTACTCATATTATTATGTCCATCCAAGTTCTCGTAATTAAAATCTTCTCCAAATAATTGAGCATGTCGTCGACTTTTATACATGTAAGAGCGACTATTACAATTTACAACAGACATTTCTTATTATAACATATATTGTATAATCAATTATAATAAAGTGTTGTGGTAAATTTTTAAGAATGTTTTTTTTCAAACCACATATTCGCACTATAGAGGTTGTCACAGAATCTAACCGATAAATCAGACCGGGTATATCCGGATTAAAGAAAAAACCAACATATCGCATGATTCAAAATTAATTGATATTCTTTGTTTTTTTTTCTTGAGTCTTAACAGTTGTTTGTTTATACTATAAAGTGGACTTGGACTATTAATTATTGAGAAGCTAAATGGAGTAAAGTAAGCGCTAAACGTACATACTATAATTATATTAGTGATGTACAATTATTAATTAATTCATATACAAGAAAAAATAGTAAAGACTACGTAAGCAACTACGAAATGACTGCCACATGAAGAAATGCTGTGATTAAATATGACATGAAACATATGTGGTTCGAAATTGCTCATAAACACAGAAATAGTTTAGCCACTCACTCAAAGGCATTTACATTCTACCGGTATACATGGAAATTTGCAGAACACAGCCTAGCCAAATAGAGGTCATAAAAAAATATGGATAAAGAAAGAAGTTATGAACTAAAGAAATTCTATAAAACATATGATTCTACAACATATTATTCGAATGAAATTATAAATGCCTATAAAAAGATGTGCATTAATTATACAGTTTCGCCTCCAAAATTTGTCAAAAATGATTATATTTCAAGGAATGTTAGCCTGTCGAGTTGGTGGAATAATTATTCATCAAATCAAAAGGTAAGAACATGATTCTAGCCAAAGTATTCCACAGTTTAGAACTGACCAAAATCCGAAAATTACAAGTTTTTCGAGAAAAAAAAAACTATACATTCAATGTAGCAGCAACAAATGTTTCTAAATCTACTATATAAACGTAGATGTATGTCTGTTTGTATCTAATGTATTGGAGATTCACGCTTCTCATGGTAAACGTATCAAATCCATACTTTCCGGGGGGAATCCGGGGGGAATCTTTTTGCGGCAACATAGGCCATGTTCTATGTTCATATCTTTATATTCCTTCAATTGACGGCCCGAAGCGTATTTTATCGTAGGATTTCTCTTGCGGCTCCATAGGAAGAACGAATTACATTCTCATGTTCGTCACGCGACATCTTTCACATCCGATTGACCTTCAGTTACTATGGTTTATTTATCACTTGGGCTAACTTCTAGCAATTAAATTTTATATGTTATATTTTCAAATTTCACCAAGCGGAGCGGGTTCACTTGTAGTACTTGGGCGTTTTTTCTAAAAAAGTTTACAACCCGCCAGTATTGAAACTTTCTTAATTAATAATAATAATAATAATAATAATAATAAAGTTTTTATATAGCACCTTAGCCTAGCACTATGTTCTAACTATGTTCTAGCTGCTTTTTAAGGTCAAGGAATAATATGAATTTGATTACAACAATTACAGTTTTTCCGGTGGAGGATGTATCAAATTTCAGTAAGCAAAATTTCTAAATACTTTCTTGTTATTCAAACACCAAATATGCATATATTGGAGCAAATAAACTGTAAAAAAAATATAACTCCCTTATAATAAATAGTCTAGCTCCACAAGGCCCATTATTCCGTTACTCCGTATCTGGCACAAAACGGCCGTACGTAATAGTGAAATACGGGGCATGTGGCGCAGGTCTATATAAAAAAAGTGTTAGCATATTGTAAATTATATTGTTTGTGTTTACAAAGTGAAAGTTGACCCTTAGGAAGTTACTAAAAATAAAAGATTAAACACTTTGTGGTAAAAATCTAGACAGGATATAAATATTTGCAGTATTCCAGGAAATATCCAATGTTCCTAGTTGTGGGATAGAACATACAATGGTAGAATACTGGTCAAGTAATGACACTGTTCTTGGCAAACATTTTATGTATCCAGTCAAAGACACAGTTAATAAAATCCAACATAAATAGTCAATATAATTAGTAACGTGACAAACGAAACATTGGTACAAAAAATTATGAAGTTTCTTCTCCTATTTAAATGATAAGAAAATATGAATAACATTCAACGGTACCTAGAATTGTCCCCAGTGGCTAGAATAGACCCTCCTTAAAATACCAAAAATGTGCAAAATTATGTTATTGTAAATTAAAATGTGCAAAATTTTTAAAAAACAATATATTGTATGATGATGATGACGGAAACGATCAAAAATCGAGTGAGGCTTCTTCGTCAACTCACATTATCAAATATATATATGCTCATGACGGTAGCTAGATGCTTCTAACCAGAGGGAGGCTCAGTGCTCTATTAATTACCGTCAAGATTGCATGATATTTGCAATTTTTGTCTCAAAAATTTCCAAGAATTGGACTCAAAAAATTTAGTGGGGGTTGTCACACACCCCCGACCCATCCACCCTCCCTAGGATTTACAGGGTTGTATAGTCAAAAGTCAAGTAGTATATGACCTAGACGAATTGCCCTTTTATATAATCTTGTAATAATACTTACTATTCAAAAACAGATCTTTTTCCGGTTATCAAAGGAAATTTATAATTAAGAACCAAAAAGAATAACATGATTTTGTTCTTCGCTTGACAAATTTCAAAATTTTATAGCACAGATTTCCTGACGTCAGTAGCACGTTGCTAAGGAATAAAGTTTAACAAGAATTCCAATTTCAATACACATGGAATTAGTTTTCTTAATCCTCAGCTGTGGAGTCAAACTACAAGTTATGCAAACAATTTAATGGGTCTAGTTTCGATATTGTTAAATATTCTGATCTATAAATATTAATATTGATTAACAGTCAGAAGGGATATTACAGTTTTGAACTCATCAAAAATTAACAACAACATTTTGATGCAATATTGATGTTAATTTTTCCAAAATGGAAGTCGACAATAAACTTCATTGTGTTTGGTCTGTCTGAAGGAAATGAACAATACATGAATTCTTTATTGAACAGCTGACTTCAGTTTCAAAAAAATAATAGAGAAAAGTTTCTTGCAATTTGACACAGTATTAATTAGCTACATAATCAAATCCTAAAATAATAAACAAGAGTTATTTCTGTTCCCCACAGTTCTTTTAGATGAGGTTGCTAAGCAATCAATACAGAAATTTAAACCGCAATTCATGTGTGTTTAATGAATAAATAATGCTACAAGATTAAATATTGTAAGACTAACCTGTTCTGATTCTTCCCCGTTAAACATTTCTTTCTTGTAAGCATTTTGAAGCATGTAAAGCGCTTCGAGTAATTCTTCGCTTTTGATAAAACTTGTGTCACCAAAATTATGAATAAATCGATTCCATTCGTCATTTTTCCTAATTTTATGTTGTTCAACTTGCTTCCTAAGTTCATAAACAGCGTCTTTCAGATCATCGCTCTCAAACTGTTCACCATTTCTCATATTTAAACGAATTAACAGTGGCCACAATCGTTCATCAAAGCAGTATTTACCAGCATTCTTGCCTTGATTAAGTTGTCGGTTTATCGACAAAACACTCGGTAAATTCTCGGCAAATCGTCGGTCGACGTAAGGAGCATTTTCATATTGTTCATGCTGTCTTCGAGAGCGTTCGTGATTAAAATGAACTTGTTCAAGGCTTAAACTTCGTTGTTTTGGCAAAACTCTATGTCTTCGATCCATATTTAGCTGATAAAAAGTACCACAAATCAAATGATTATTAGTATATACCAATATCTAGTCAAATCAACTACGGTAGATGCAGAATATATTAATGATACGGTTTTTGATAAACATCACGCTGGGTCCATGAAGAAATTAGTCATTCTTTCCATCAGGAACAACTATAAAACATTTCATAGACACCGGTGGTCGTTAACCTTGAAACTAAGTACTATTATGTCTCCTTGTTTATGAGTAACTTTACAACGTATATTGCGTAGGTTGCCAGACAGAATGAGGTTAAAGACTTTGAAATGTTCACAATAAACTGGCCAAAGAACAGAATTTATGTGTTACCAAATAACTAAAATAAAAGTCCAGCTTTACTTGATCCCACCAGTATCTTTTACCAAGCTTTTGGATGAGCGACCGTTGGATTTGACCAACTTATAACTTCAATATCAAAACCAATGTTGTCATCGACCACAAAGCATGCGGATTGAATGCTTCAGGATACGAAACAATCGAGGGCAGAACTAAATCACAAAACCGTCAATGGTGCAGTAAATTATCTTCTGTTCTTCGTTCATATGCTATTGTCTCAACACATAAATAAACATAACTCATACAAATGCTTCTTATTCGTAATAAATAAAACAAATATATAAATATATCCAATTATCTTATTCCTTTTTACTCTCCAATACTCTTTTATCGACCTTCTTATAATGTAACAGTTCAAAATCTCTCGTCACAGGAGAGTTGTTGAACTTTTTGATGTGAATCATTTTTCGCTTTGTAACGTTGTTTCTCACGTCTTAACCGTTGTCACGGCAGCACTTAAAACTGTGCAATTTACACCTGCAACCTCAATCATAATGTGACAGATTTTCAAGTAGTAACAGCTTATTACGGGTAATAATGATATTCTTGTCAATTTACTTGTACATTATTTTGAGAAAATGTCAGTTTGTAATTGATTTTCAATGATTTGCTTTCAGAAATGACAACAATTGAATTTATTGATTCAAGCCCCACCTCTCCAATAGCCCCACCTGGCAGCCAGTCCCAGGGTCTATAAATAAAAACTGTATGTGCGTGTGACTGTATTTGAATAGCTAAATTAATATGAAAAGTAAAAATTAATTGCCATCTGTCTAGTCTCTGTAGTTGATTATCCAACAGGCATATAGTTTATGGCTACCCTTACTGGTCCGTACGGACGAATAACGACTAAAATTTATGTTATTGGTACTTATTCTGGGGACGAATACCGACTAAATACCCATTATTCGTACGTACGTACAAATAATAAAAAAAATACATTATTCGTCCGTAAGTACCAATTTCGGATAATTGGGTAGTCAGAAGAGAATTGAGGAAAATAACAGCTTTAAACTGACCTAGACAGACCTAATTACTTGACAATAAAATTTAAAATGAAACAAGCACAGCCGTATAATTACTGGGGGTGTGGAGGCTTAACAGCACCCCCCCCCCCCCACAACCACCACCCCGCAATGAAATAAATTTTGTCAGATTTCACTAAATTTTGTTACACCGAGAAATTTTCGGAAAAGATGCACAAATCGTGCAATTTCTAAGGTATTACAGTGCTGAAGCTCACAAATACGCAAATTCCACACCTTTTCTCTAGGAATTTTTTAAATTTTAGTTAGATGTGTCAATATTTTACTACAAATTGCATGTTGAAGATCTGAAATAATTAAAATTAATAAAATAAATCATTCAAAACCTTAATAATTTCAAATTCCCAGCCAGGAGTCGACATTCCCACACGCCATACAATTGTTAGAGATATGATCAAGCAAACGCAATTGAGAACAGTTACTGTATTATCGATAGAAGATCTTGAATCGCCTATTAATAAATGACAAAAAACGGAGATCATGTTAGTGGGAAAAAATCATCAATTATCAAAAATATCTGTCGATGGAAATAATATCGGAAGTGATACAATAGTGTCTATTAACTGTGTGGAGAACTTGGGTGTTTATCAGGACAGTAACCTTAAGTTACAGAAACATTAGTCTGCACGCAGGCTACAGAAACATGTTTCATCCGTTTGCTCTGGCTTGTTTCGAAGAGATTGGAATGAGTCCGTGTCAAAGCAGATTAATATTAATTGACAGTTTAATAAAATCAGTATGAAAGGCCCGGGGGAAACTTCCATACTTTGGGTATACGGGGACGTTCAAATATTAAAGGGTACCTTTTTCAAAATCCTTATAAAGTTTTTTGGGGTATGCTTAGTGATAATTTTTTTTGAGGTATCCTTTTGATGCTTTGCAAGTTTTTCATGGCTCAAAACAAACTTTACCTATGCAATCTTTTTTCTCATTTGCTTTGGGTGAATCTGCCACTTATAAAAATATATTTGGGGTATCTTTCTCACCATGTGAAAATTTTTTATGGTCAGTCTGCCAAAGTTCCATTTGAACGACCCCGTCGAAGCGCAATGGAAGTTACCCCCCCCCCCCCGGATGAAAGGCAATGAAATATACAAAGATAAGTTAATGGATAAATACAAAATAAGGCTATAAAATACAAACTAAGGTTGTTCTGGCGGAAATCCTTATTATTCTGTTATTATATTCTTACAGTTGAATTTATACTTTAGTTAAATAGTTTATAGCCTCTTTTTGATTTATAATAGTAATGCATAATTTATGCAATATATTCTTAATTATTTTATGACGTCTTGTAACCTATATATATATCCTGTAATCATTTTGAATTAGTTAGTTATGCGGTAGTTTTGTGGAGTGTTAAGCTAACTCCTCATTAGAAAGAAAGTAAAGTAAGATTGGTTGTGTTCATTTGTGTGGTTCATCCAATGCTTGATCTTTTGAGTTTAAATAACGCATATATTATAAATACAGTCCTCATTCGTAAGAACAAAGGTTATAAATTAGTGATTATATTGACAGCGTAGCATTACCAGGAAAGGTGTACAGGAGCAGGAGTCAAACTCGGACTCCGGCAGGGGTATCTGCATTTCAACAGGAGCCGGACTGGAGTGAATTTTTTTGCCAGTCAGGATAGCAGAAGTCGGAGCGGGAGTGGTATTTCCAAATTCTAAATGGTTTTCTTGGAGAGATATTGAATGTTTAACACAGTTGATTTACAAAGAAATAACACTGGTGATCTAAATCATAGCTTTATATATAACACATTTGTTTAAAACTAGTACAGCTCTCCGCCATCTCTACATGTGCTTTTCTCATAATGAGGCTAAATTTATTAAACAATAAGAAGATAAATCTAATAAACAATAAGAGGCTAAACAATAAAAAAAGAAAAGAGCTGACAATCCACTCCCTTCCTGTGAGAAAATACTCACAATCTTTGACAGCACAAAATATAACAGCTCTATTTAATCCAATAAAGTAATCTACAATTAATTGCAAATATCTTCTGCCTCAGCCTTGGCACCATCTACTTCATCGCAAACAATCTCTTGTGCTGTTGCCAGAAGACACAGGTTTGCAATCGGCCTGTAGTAAGTATTGGTCTTGGTGCGGATGCTAACTTTCCTTTCTTTGCCATCTCTACCAGGATAAACTTCCTTGACCAAAGCAGTTCTCCAAACTGCTCAAGGGGGCGTCATGGGTTGGTTTCTTTTTCAAGCACTAAATCTCCAACTTGCAGATTTGGATGAGATTTGTACCATTTGTTTTTTACAGCTAGTATGGATGACATATGCCGGTACCAGTACTTCCAGAAGCACTTCACACGCTTTTGAATCATACTATATCTTTGATGTGCTATGCCACCAGAAATATTTGTTGAATCAGATATTGGTTGAGGCACAACAAGGTTATGACCAAATAGTAAACTGTTTGGTGTGATTGAATTGGCAATGTCTAATGGGTCAGATCCTCTAATTGGCCAAAGAGGTCGAGAGTTTACGAGGTATGTTGCTTCAGAAAGCATTGTTATCCAATCATCTGGGTACAATGAGACGTTGTACATGTCAACTGTGGCATCAAGTGCTTTTCTTACAATCTTAACCATACTTTCCACAACACCATTCTGATGCGAAGCTGTTGGGGTGTTCCAGTTCCATCTAAACCCAATCTCTTGAAACTTTCTGACAATCATTTCTTGGTTCCAATCAGTAATAAAGTTTTCAATGATCTCTTGACTGCCGATTAAGTTTGTGCCTTTATCGCTGTACATTTTGCTAGGGAATAGTCCTCTTATTGTTGCAGAACGTCGAATCGCCTCTCAGCGCTTAAGCCTTCTCCGCCTTCCTGGTCATAACATAGTTTTAGGTGGAGGGCACGAGTGGTTGCACAGACAAATAGTGCCACATTTCCTTTCATGACAATACCTCTTCGAAGGCGTACCTTAACAGGCCCAAAGAACTCAGCTGCTGTACACCAAAACACCGGCTTCTCTGCTTCCAATCGAAAGTTAGGTAAGTGACCTGATTGTTGTTGCAATAATGCTCTTTTTCTTCTTCTGGAAAACAGGCAGCTGTTTTTCAATTTCTTTGCAATCCTTTGTGCAATTATAACCCATAGTCCGCTTTGATGAAGATGAGATTTAACACGTGCTCCTCCACCGTGAGCATAGGCATCATGTGCTTCCTTCACAATTATCTCAACCAGCTTGTTGGCTGCTGCTGTATCTTTGATGTTAGAGTTGGTCATGGCCAACATCACTGGTGCTGAAATTTGAATCTCGAAGTCTTCAGTATGTTGGATGCGACTGCCTAATCTGAATAATTTTGATTCAGCGTCGAAGAATGGACACAACTTCTTGAACCTTTCACTGGAAATGTCCAACTCTTTCTGTATAGATCTGTAAACCAAGTTGAGGGCACTGTGTGTATCTACTGCAAGTCCGATCTCAATCATCTGTTTGAGAAGGTCTTTTAGACTCTTTGTAGATTCTGAAATGGTTAGTATCTCCTCTGAACTGCTATCATCCAGTAAAGAAGGTTCTCTAACAACAAAATGTGTGAGCGCTTTCTTACCGGGACGTTTAGGTTTCCTTTTACTTTTTCGTAGCGTTTGAATCTCGCTTGGGTCCTGATCTTGTACAATGGCAGTTTTGATTTTGTCTGTTTCGAAGCTGGATATCTCTTGTTCCCTTAGAAAGGTTGGCCCAGCATACCAATTATCGTCTCTATTTGAGTTGTTTTCTTTCGTAAGTACATCTGCTGCATTCAGGTCTGATGGTACGTAATGAAAACAGTTGATATCTTCCTTCTCACGGATTTCCGCTATAGGCGTCTCAACAAATGGTTTCATTGCTTGTGTACTTGATTTGATCCAATGAAGTGCTACCGTTGAATCAAGCCAAAAATATTTCTTTGACGGCTTCGTGCTCAGAGCTTCAACTACTGATTTAACTAGACGTGTTATGATTAATGCCCCAACTAGTTCTGTTCTGGGGATTGTTCATCCAGTAATGGGCGTTACTTGAACTTTTGCGGCTACTAATTTAACACTTTTCTCGCCATTGTCAAGAGTCCATCGTAGATAAACACAAGCACTATATCCTTTACGACCTCCGTCTACAAAGGCGTGCAGTTCTGGACTGTCTACAGCTGTAAATGGGCGCAGTTTTCGTTCAATGGTTGCAGATAAGTATGTATTTACAACTTCAAATCTCTCTGACCACTCTTCAACCGCTTCTGAATCCAATTGTTGATCCCATTCCAAAGGTAGACGCAACAGATCTTGGAATGGTATTCTTAAATTTACCATAATTGGGGCGAGTACGCCCATGGGGTCCCAGACGCTTGAAATTAATTGCAGTATACTCCGCTTCGTGAACTGTTTTATTTCTGGGAGGAATTGTCTTTTCAAACTTATAAGATCCGATTCTTTGTTCCATAGGTGACCTTTCACGTGAGTGGTTGCCTTGGTTGCTTCTGATCCAGCACTCTTTGAATTGTTTTCATTGGCGGTATACTCAATCTCTTTATCATTTGCATTCCAATATTTAATAGTAAAGCTGCCTTTCTCAAGAATCTTTGTTGTTTGATCAATTACAATTTTGGTGATGTTGCTGTCTGCCTCTGATGCAATAATGTCGTCCATATAGCATTGTGATTTCAACATCGCTGCACCTTCTAGATATTCACACTTGCATCGTTCTGCAAGGAATATAAGTTCTTCTTGGGACATATCAGGGCTTGGTGGATCCCCGAAAACAAGTCGTTCCCATTGATAAAACTTAAAATTAACGTGTAATCCAAATAAAGCGATGAAATTCTCTGTCGTCATTGTCCATTGCAATCATGTTGAACATGTCTCTTATGTCTGCTGCAAAAGCAACATGTTCTTCTCGGAATCTAATGAAAACTTTGAACAATGAGTTCAACCTATTCGGTCCTTTTTCTAACGAGTCTCCGAGACATATTCCATTGTATGTTTTTGCAGCATTCCAGACGATTCTGTGTTTGGTTGATTCATTATCTTCCTTTGTGACCATGTGGTGATCCAGGTAAATTGATTTTTCATAATAAATTGGTAGCACTTCTCTAACAAAGCCGGAACTAATCACCTCTTGCATCGTCAGTCTTGCCAATAACTGCTTTCTTCACATCTCCAACGTTATTCTCAAGATTATCAGGAAAGCCAGCCTTCCAGGGCATCTTTACTTCCATCCTGCCTTCCTCGTTGAGCTTGGTATGTTCTTTTGCGCTTTTCACAAAGCGGGCTTCTGCATTTTCAGCATCTGAACAGACAAATATTTTAGTGGAGTAAAGCACCGGCTTGATCAGAAACAAACAATTTTTTAATTTCTACAGGACCTGCTAAGTCCATCACCTTTACGTTAAAGGGTTACCACATACCTGCCATGTTTGTATTCATATTTACTAAACGAGAAAATGTTGGAAGACACGAGTGAAGCGCTAAAAATCACGAGCTCCGAGCGAGTGATTTTTAGCTTCCCGAGTGTCTCCCAACATTTTCGAGTTTAGTAAATATGAATACAAACATTTGCAAGCATATGGTAACCCTTTTCTAAAATAAAACAAATGTCGGAATCTCATTCGACGGTGAATTTTCAATTCATGAATTCACAATTTAAAATTCAATTTCAATTCATAAACCAAGCAAAGAGAATCCCACAACAAGATAGATATTGTCGAATAAAGAAAGACATATACAAGAACGTCTGTAATATAAGTGGTACAATAGCTCTTTAGCAAATTAATGCAGTTACTGTTATTTATATTTTAGGTTTACCTTGAAAAAACGACGTAGCCTATAATTGTCTTTCATTCTGTGTTTTTATTTTGCATATTACACGACCAATAACACATTCACCACGCTTTTCAAAATATGAACATCTTGAGCTAAATGTCGTTTTGTAAATCGTAGCCATTATTGAGATATTTATTGGATTGTTATCAAAAAGTTATAAATTCTGTATTTTATCACAGATCAAACTTTTTGAAGCTTGCGGTTTTTCCCGGTTTTCGGAGCCATGTTTTACCCTAGGATTTCATGCACGCTCCTTCGACCAATCAGATCGCAGAAAACCTTCTTGATATTTTAGAATGTTGATTCTTACAAGATGAATCTTTGATAGTTGATTGTTCTGGTGATGTCTTTCGCCAACAACTGTCCATCCAAGTGGATAGCGAACTCCATTTGCTGCTTCTTTGTCATGTCTGTTTGTAGGAAAGATTCTCTCCAACTCTTGCAAACACTCTTGATAATCTTGTCCAATTAGAATATCAATAGGTCCACTTTTACTATCAATGCTGCCACGGATCTTTTTAAGATGAGGATTCCTTGCAAAGAAATCACCAGCGATTGCACGAGTGGACCCACAAGGTTTATTCACTGCAAACGCTGTTAAACTGCATTGAAATGGTCCATTTCTTTCGTTGACTGAAAATGTATTAGAATTAGTCTTCTTGAGATGCGTTTTTCCTCCTACTACTTGATAGGCTTAAGTTGTAGGACTCCCATTTATGCCTAAGTTTTCAGCAAATTCAGTTCTGATTAACGATGTGTCTGCTCCACTATCACCTAGGCATCGAGCTGATATCTACCAAAGGCGTACCATTAGGATTTTTATAACCTGTTTTTACGTCAGCTTCGACTATCGGTAATTTTGTTTCGAAGAAAAACGAAGTAGAAAGTAATTTGTTGATGTTGTGAAAACTTGCTGCTCCTACAACTGTTTCTTCTTGCCTGTTTGTCTCTTGAATTCTGTCGATTGAACCCATGGTAGCTTTTTGATAATTGTGAAGTAATGAATGATGATGATCTTCTTCACAGTTAGAACATTTTTTGGTGCTCACACAATTTTTTCTGAGATGGGTCTCAAGGCAGCAGAAACATAACCTTTTTGTACGACAATATTCCCATCTCTTTTGAACCCCTAGCTTCTTAAATTCCGGACAAATGCTCATATACTGAAGAGATTGGCACCCTAAGGCACAGGTATCACGCATAGTGGAAATAGTATTCACTTTTGCATTCGTGAAATTGTTACTTTCTGTTTGAGAATGGTACGGTGTAGTTCAAGCAATAGTTTCTAAACAGTCCATAATGTACGCAACTGTCAGTCTTTCTTCAGCTTGGTCAACTTTGATCGCTCTATAACTCTTCCTGTTTTTCTGCATAAGTCATAGATAAACTCTTCAGAATCAATTTGTTTTGCTGCGCCATATCTTTCAGGTATTGCAGGTGGGTATTCATCTCTGTGATAAAGCAATCAATTTCAGCTCCATCCTGATCATCTCTGATTGGTTTAAGTTTTCTGAAATCCCATATAAGTTCTTTTAAAATTATTTTTCTTTTCATTACCTTGCCGATGGCTGACCATGCATCCATCATGGTAGATCTGCCTTCTATAATATGCTGATGAAAAGAAGGTAAAGATTTGAGTAGCCACTGTAAAGCAACATTGTCATCTGTTACTCTTGCATTTTTCATTGAAGATTCAAATTGCTTCTTAAATGTCCTAAAGCTTCTAGCGTGCCCATCCCATGTATTTGGTGTGAAGCCTGAGAGTCTGACAGAGCCAGAAGAACTGTTTTTGGATCCAGATTCACTGTCTGCGTTAATATACCTCATAACGTGACATTGTGTTGCTGCTATGCTCTCCAGTGCAACTACCAGTCTATCTTCCATACTTTTCTCATGTTCTGAATCAGTTTCTTTTCTTTCGTATTCGTTACTTTGTGTGATTTAAAGTTGCATCTTCAACAGTACAGCTTGATCATTTCACATGAATGTCTGACAGAATTGGTTTACTTTCCTGTGTTGATTCGTTTTCAAGGTTATTCAAATGTGGGTTTAGATCAATCTTCGTATTATCTGACTTAATATTGGCTATCTCAGCAAGTCTGATTTTACCTTCAATAATAGATAATTCTTTGTCTCTATAACACTTCCCAGTCTCTTGTCCTTTGTTCCTCCTTCAATAACATTGTAGGAACCTTCCTGAACCATCTAGAACATTCTAGAATATAGGAGAACCTACATGACTCCCCGCATGACTCACAATGACCATGCATGATCTAGCAGCTTCTAGCATTTATCTAAACACTATAAATACAGTAAATGAAAACTATGAAAACTATGAGAACTTAATGTACAGTCTACTATCAACATGTCAACTTGGAATTAATATTATTATTCATAAGAAGAAATATACCATACAAATCAATTCAACCTACGTTGTTATTATTATTTCTTCAACATAATTCTACAGTTCTCATCAACATACTGTTGGCAAGCTTCATTCCGTTTTTTATATGTATTTCCAATGCCTTGCAATTTTGTTTTAATCAGTGTTTGTAGCTCATCTGTTTCCCCAGTGGCTGATAGAAGCAGACAATCTTCCCACTGTTCGAATGCTTCCAAGACATTATTCCAAAGACATTCTAATTCCTTTCTTTTGTCTTTTATGTTATCCACAGGTGTCAATAGTTCTAGTTCAAATAATTTAGACTCAAGTCTTCCTTTGAGCCTCCGTGCTTTCCTCTCCGCTAGCTCAGCGTCAGTCATAGCCAAGCCACAACTCTACAACAATATCTTCAATATCTGATGTAGTTTTAAACTGGTATTTCCAAATTCTAGATGATTTTCCTGGAGAGATATTGAATGTTTGACATAGTTGGTTTACAAAGAAATAACACTGGTGATCTAAATCATAGCTTTGTATATAACACATTTGTTTAAAACTAGTACAGCTCTCCGCCATCTTTACATGTGCTTTCCTCATAATGAGGCTAAACCTATTAAACAATAAGATGCTAAACAATAACAAAGAAATGAGCTGACAATCCACGAAGTCTAGAATGCACTTGGTAAATTCTTCATGAACATTGCAAAGTTGAAAATTGTCTTGATATTTCTAGATAAAGGCCGGAATGACTACACATTTCAGTTGATGTTAATTTATTTTGTACTTTTCTATGTTTGCTTAATGTTGGGTTGATGAATTAATTCGTTTTTGGACTTTTTACAGGAGTTTTTCAGAAGTATTTTGGAGCAGGAGTCGGAGTAGGAGTCACTTTTTGTCACATTTTTGGAGCCGGACTCAGAGTCAGGCTCTTATATGAGGACTTTTTTCCGATTCGGAGTTTGAAAATTCTGGCTCCGTACACCTCTGTTTACCACGGCTTGAAGGCTATTCCAACTTACAGGTTCTTCTATATAATAAGCCGGTTACATCCGGTCTAGCCACGACCGCGACTGTTCCGTGTTCGTGACTATAATCAGGATGTTATATACTAATTATACTATTAAAGACATTGCACCATGGAGACAGGAACACTTTATACTTGGCAAGGCTAAATATGTTGTAAGCTACGCTTCTAAATCCAAAAAAAAACATCAGAGTCGTTCATTACATATAAATCTAATCAAAACCATTTGAATCTTGAACGACTACATACTGTACTTAACGCAATTATCAACACAAACTTTGCTGTATGAGCACATTCGTTAGGAAGTTATATGTCTAAGATATCTAAATAATTCTAAAAGACTATATTATTGAAACCAAATCGCTTCGGTGGGAACGACTTCCGTCCAATTCTTGTTAGCTTATTATTGACATTGTTCACAATGTTCTCCTTTTCAGTTTCTGGATTAAGATCCACAACATCATCCCCCCGTTGAGAGGTTACTCTCAAATCATTAGATGGTTGGAACTTCTCAAATAGATGCAATTTCTGAACTGGTCGATTCAGTCCCCCTTCGATGTCTGCAGTCGTACTGTTCTGATTAAACCATCATTTCCACGCATTAGTTGTTGAACACGACCCATAGGCCACGTAGAGCGCAGTGTGTTATCCTCTGCTATTAAACAAACATCGTTGACTTCCAATTCCGGCGTTTTCTTTTGCCATTTGCTTCGACGTTGTAGATTTGATAAGTATTCTAGAGACCATCTTTCCAAAAGTGAGTAAGTAGCGTCTGCAAATACTTGAATCTCATTGAAAGAGTAACATCTTTATTAATATGTTCGGGAAGGGTCCCAAGAGGTCGTCCCAAAACCAAATGAGCAGGGGTAATTGGTAAAACATCTCTACAATCGGTACCTTGATACGTCAATGGCCTCTGATTCACTGCTGTTTCAATATCGGTCAAAACAGTATACATTTCACAATAGTTCAATAGAGCCTTAGAAAGAACTTTTCTCAGAGGTGTCTTTAGCGACCGATTCAACCGTTAGCGACCGATGATATTGTTACTTGGTAAAATAATCTGATGTTTGATTTCCTCAAGAAGAAGAGAATTTCTCAATCGACCCCAAGCAACCATCAATTTCTCATTTTCACAAAACATAGGATCGAGAGACATTAAAGCACTGTCACTATTTAACTGTTTACCATCTTGCAATAGTTTGTATTCGGTAGGAAAATGAGCCTTTTGGACATACCGCAGTAAATATTATTCATTTACATTTAGATCTTCAATAGTCAAATTTCCATCAATAGTTCTTGGGACCATCTTCCTACATTTCAAAATATGACCAATAATGCGAACCAGTTTATCATAACGCTCAAATTTGTTAAATAAATGCTCAGATTCTCCGAATGACACAACTATATGACATTTTGTTTTTGCTTCAATTTCAACGTCTGGTAAATTTAAATTAGTTTTCATTACAGAGCAAGGCCAATGTTCCTTTGATAACTGAAGCCATTCAGGGCCATGCCAGTACAAGTTACTGTTCTTCAAACTTGATACTTCCATTCCACATGATAGAGAGTCAGCAGGGTTATCGCAACTCTTCACATGATGCCAGTGCTTGTTACCTACTAAATCAAGAACTTCTTGTACACGGTTGGCCACAAATGCTTTCCAATGTGTACTTGGCTTTTTCAACCAATTTAATGCAATTTCAGAATCCGACCAAAGTTCGATAGATGTAAATACGATGCTCAATGCATCACAAACATAATTAACTAAATTTTCAGCAACTTGTACTTCAAGCACCTCCAAACGGGGTAACGATTTCTGTTTCAATGGAGCAACACGAGACTTGACAATTAATAGATCCACTTTTACATTTCCATTAAAATCTTCACTGCGTATATAAATTGTAGCCCCATATGCCTTTTCAGAAGCATCCGTGAATGCATGCAGCTCCATTGATTTGTATTTTCCATCACATATAACATATCTAGGTATATGAATATCATTTAAATTAAGCAGTTCTTCCTCCCATTGATGAAACGTATCAACAATCTCTCCATCCAGTGCCTCATCCCAAGTAGATTCAATTTTCCATAATGATTGAACCATAATTTTTGCACGAATTATAAATGGTGCAAAAAATCCAAATACGTCAAAAATCTGACATACCTTCGTTAAGATTGTTCGTTTTGTAACATAAATGGTTACGTTCGTAATAAATGGATTTAAACGAAATAAAAAATAGTCTTCTTGTACATCCTAAGCAATACCAAGATCTTTCGTAGTATCATCTACATTATAATCAAAATCAACCATCAAGCTTGTTAAGCGTTTCTCTACAGGAATAGCTTCCATAATTTGTTTGGAATTCGATACAAACTTCGTCATCTCCCAGCCACCAAGATTGCACATGTCAATTAGCTCAAATAGTAATTTGGTCACTTGTTCTACCGATCTACCTCCTCCACAATAATCCTCCACATAAATATCTTGAGTAGCTGCTACACCTGCCAGTGGGAAGCATTATTTTATTTCATCTTTAGCAGCATGGTGAAGTAAAGAGCTATAATTGCCAAGTATGGTGAAGGTTTTACTCCAAACATCAGACTTGTCATTACATAACGAATAGGTTCGCGAGTAAGATCACAATCTCGCCAAAGATACTGCTGAAATTGATAATGTTCAGGGTTTATCGATGTCTGGCTGAACATCTTCTTGATATCTTCCATTAATTCAATCTCATGAAATCGAAATCTTAAAAGCACTTTTACCAAATCTGGCTGTAATTCCGGACCAGATAACAAACAATCATTCAAAGAGGTGCCGTTAATATCCTTTGCACTTGCATTGAAAACTACTCTAGTCTTAGTTTTCAAACTATCATGTTTCTCAACCGGGTGATGTGGTACAAAATATTGAGATCCTTCGTCAAACCTCTCCCTCTCTTCTGAAGTCACTGGATGAGCAAATCCCAATCGTTCATAATCATTCATACAACTTCGATATGCTTCTTTCTTTTCTTTATCTTTCTCCAGACGCCTTTCAATTCACACTAATCGTTTCTTTGCATTTTGATAATTATTACATAGTATATGTTCATTCTCTCGAAATGGTAACGATACCGAATAATGACTATTGTCGTAACGAATAGATTTCTCGAATTTTGAAACAGCGTTTCGTTCGTCTAAAGTATACTGTTTACTAGTGTCCTTGATTCCTATTTTTTCGAGATTCCAAAAATTTTCCACCTCTTTTTCTAGCTTGGTATGCAATTTACAATCCACAAACAAACACGATGATTTTGATATCTTTCCAACAAGGGATTTGAGCCAATTAATACATAACCAAATATAGTTCGCAATGCCCCGGGTAATGAATCATCAGTTGGATGAAGTATTATGTCACCACATACTAATTGCAAAAAGAAATCGATACCAATTAAAACATCCACCTCACATTCGTTATGGGGCAGTTCATCTGCAATACAGATATTCACTAAGTGAGTACAACGTTCCAAATCAATCTCAACAGCATCTAATGGAGCACAAATCTTTCCAGGTTTAACAATAGCATAGATATGAAATTTCGTACCAGAATGATCCCGAGGAGAAAGTTCAAAGCCAACACGACCAGTTTTTAAATGAGATACTCTCTCATCAAATCCTGTGATTTCAATTAACTCAGTTTTGGATATATCTAATTCGATTCTCCTAGCTGCTTTTCCTGTAACAAATGTCTCTTTGCACATCAAATCAAATGCTACTCTAACTTTAGATGACTTTCCTCCATTGTGCATTAATGCAACTGCAGACGAAATAATCTTTGACGTAAATATGGTTCTACCTTTGGTAGACAAACAACGACTTTTAGAAGTATTAGCATTAATAATAGTTTCTGGCTCTTTAGGTTGACTATCCAGATGTAGCAATTCATGATGCGGCTTACCACAATCATTTGTTGTGCATTTTGTCTTTCTGGTACATTCCATCCATCTATGATGAGGAGTTAAGCATAAGTAATACAGTCCTTTTGCTTTAGTAAAATACTACTTGTCCTCTATATCTAATTTCGCAAATTGAAAACAATTTTCCAATTCATGATTAGTCATCTCACAATGAATACATTTAGCCCTTGCACTTCCTCTATTTCGGTTGGTTTCCGTTGTAAGTGCTTGGGCCGAATATACCTTTGCATCTTTCTAATCATCAGGTTGTCTAATAACTCATTTCACGGCTTTGTCTTGGTTCCAGTCAACTGTTTCTCTTGACCGTACTTCTCTTGAAAACCAATCACAAAATCTTTTCCAAGTTTGGAATTCTTTCTCTTCGTACTTTGTTATTATTTTTTTTCCCACTCTGACTTCAAGTCAGCTGATAACTTTGATTCTAGTATAGGAATTATTAATGCATGTAACGGGTTGTCAATCTTGTCTGCGTAGGATTCCAATAAATGCATTTTCCCTGAAATTAAATCAAAGTTCGTCCTCAATTGCTTGGAATCAGAGCTAGTTGATAATTGTTGAACATCAATAATTGACTTGACTATAGACCTGACAATCTGCCTAGGCTGTCCATAACGTGTTTTTACATGTTCCAGTGCAGCATGATATGTTTCAACTAACGAAGAAAATCCATCTAGACATCTAGAAGCAGTACCCTTCAATGATTGTCTAAGATACTGATACTTGTAAAAGAGGGACACTTATGGGTTACTATGCACCACCGCATCAAATGATTCCCACCAATACGGGAATGATTAATGCCTCCGTGGAATTCAGGGGCTAAAATACCATTTGGTAGACCACATGCTCTCTTCTCTTCTTCTTCTTTTTGGCATATTTTTGACACTTCATTCCTTTTTTCATTCACAATTTCACTCAAGTCAGCGTGTTGATCAATGATTCTTTCAAAAGTCTTTTAATCTCAATGTCATCCAAATATATCCGTTTATCGCCAATTAAACCACTTATTTTTTCCTCGGATCTTTCCAACGCCAATATCCCTTCTTTTAATGCCACGTGATTCCCTTTGTTTTTCAAGCCAAAACTAACCCTTTCAATCTTCTTCTTTAGATCATCAAAGAGCCAATTGAAACGATCGATGATTAATTTGGGATCTTCCCCGGCAGTACCGTCTAGGTTGAAAGGGCTAGATGATCGTTGTCTCTCAGATAACGCCTTACCAGGTGACAGTTCACTAATTGCTTTTAACAGTCTCTCTTCACGTCTAGCACTTTCTTCCTGCAATCTTTCTTCACGTCTAGCACTTTATTGTTGCTGTTGCTGCATTCTCTCTTCACATTTTGCATTTTCTTGTTGATGTTGCTGCATCATTTGCATCATCATTTGCATCATCGATGACGTTTCAGGGCTTATAGCTGCATCATTACTGACTTTAATCGCATCAGTTTCATCATTATCATTTTCATCAGGAGGGTTGGCTTCTTCTATGCATTTAACTAGTTCTGCCCTTGTACCAGCATCAGATCTACCAAGTTCAATACATGCTGCTTTCAACTCTTCTAGTTTCAATTGTTTTAAATTTCTTTCCATGATGGGCGGCATATTAGTAAATTATTTCAACAAATCCATTCAAGCTAACTGCAATTGTACAATGTTCAACGTTAATATTGTGTTGTTCAATCAGAATACGACTCGCAATCTGTAGTACGTACGATTATACCTCAATCAAACCATCAAGAGGGCTTTCCAAACAAGCAAAATAAACCTCAATACAGTACCATACATCAGTATAGTCAGGATTCAAATAATTTTGTGAGCTACGCTTCTAACTCCAAAAAAAAACATCAGAGTCGTTCATTTCATATAAATCTAATCAAAACCATTTGAATCTTGAACGACTACATGCTGTCATTAACTCAATTATCAACACAAACTTTGCTATATGAGCACATCCGTTAGGAAGCTACATTTCTAAGATATCTAAATAATTCTAAGAAACTATACTATTGAAACCAAATCGCTTTCGTGGGGACGATTTCCGTCCAGTTTCTTGTTAGCTTATTATTTACATTTGTTCACAATTTTTCACAATGTTCTCCTTTTCACTTTCTGGATTAAGATCCACAACAAAATATGCTATATACATATATCTCGTATTCTTCCATCACATCTTCAACAATCATCAGTAGGTAACAATGAACAAATTCTATTGATTGGTCTTTCATAAACATCTGTCACAGTCTTGACTTTAACATTTCTTACTAGGTTTTTGCTTCCCTTGCATGTTTCCATAACTCTAACCCGTTTGCCATTTACCAAGTGCCATGTTTGGATCGATTACCAAAACAATATCATTAACTGTGATTTGTCTCTTCTTTTCGATCCACTTCTTACGTGCATACAATGTAGGAAGATAATTACGAATCCATTTGCGTCAGAACTGATTAACAATCGTTTGTAAAAATTGAAAGCGCTTTCTTGCATTATTTGTGTCTGCAAACGGTCCTTGTGGAATTGCGGTTAATGATCTTCCTCTTCTTCTAGTTCTATTCCTAACAATAATTGATTAGGGGTAATGTATGCCCCATCAGTAGGATCTGCTGACAATGGCCCTAGCGGTCTTGAATTCATGATATTTTCTACTTTGCATACATATGTTTGCAATTCTTGTTGTGTTAAAACATAATCTCCATAGGTTGACTTTTATGCTTTCTTCACTGACTTAACTATGGCTTCAAATACCTCCTTGATGTGTGGCATTCGGTGTATTGAACTAACAAATCATTTGTATGTTGGCAGCAAATTCTTCCAGTTTTGATTTGTCACATCCTTCTACCATCTCCTTTAATTCCCGCCCCGCTCAAAAAAAATTTGAACCATTGTCTGACACAATCATTTTCGGATGTCCTCTTCGTGCCATAAATCTTCCTAAGGCGTGAAGAAAGGCTGTCGTTGTTTTATCACTGGAGACTTCCATGCTGTACCGCTCTGGTGTTCAAACAAGTAAATAGGCAACTTTATCGTTTTTCTCTGCGGCGTATTGATAAAGTAGTCTAGGCCAATATAGACAAATGATGGAGTGGATTTTCTGAGACGGAATCCGGGCAAATCAGCCATCAGTTGTTGGGGTAGTGATTTCAACTTTTGGCATTTTACACATTTTCTTCCAATGGCTTTTGATAAATGTCTTCCACTTATTACCCAAAATTCCTTTCTGAATTCCGCCAATACTCTTTCAGAACCTGTGTGGCAAACCATGAAATGACATTTTACCATGATCAGCTTGGACACTGCATGTTTCTTTGGAGGAATAATTTGGTGTATGGTCATATGGTTAGCATTTCACAGCGTCTATTCTACCATAAACTCTGATCACATATTTGGAATCTTTGAAGGGCGTCAACTGATTGAAATCTCCGTTTTTCAACCTGGGATGCAACTCTGTTTGGGCGTGGTGTAACAGTGTAATTCAGCTGATTCAAATTCACTTGGCAAAAGTTGACCATTTTTCTCCCGGGGGGGGGGTAACTCCAGGTGCCGCATTAATGGGGGGTGCAACTTTGGAAAAATGTGAAGTTCTCAAAAAGTCCCAAAAATCCTTTTTAAAGCTACCCAAATTGTTTTAAAAACTTTTAAATGCTACCCAAAAAGTTCAAGGAGGGTACTTCTATATTGAATCTATGCGGGGATGTTCCATTTTTATTAAATTAAAATCCGGTTTTCAGTTTTCAGCCTTCATCGTATGAATCAGTTTTTTCACAAATCCTCTAGCAATCCAAATAGGACCCAAAACGTTTAATATTCTAAAATTTCCTACCATAAAAGTAGATTTCGCAGCTAGAATAAGGACCCAAAAAAGTGGCACGTCCCCGTATAGCAGCAGTATGGGAGTTACCCCCCGGGATTTCTCTTCTCCCTACTTCGTTTGATGTTGTTGATAAATCTGAGTACGTATGCTGTAACTTTGATTAGTTTGTTGTACTTTGAAAATCTTTCTACATCTATGACTACTTCTGGGTTGGATGACGCAACACACTCCTATTTCACAGGCTTTCTTTCTTCGTTTGTTTTTCTGATTGGTAGGGTTTGTTTTGACCAGTCTTCCTCGTCATCTCCATATTCTCTCATCATAACATGTGTAATTCTTCTATTAAAATTCCTCTTGACGCATCATCGGCTACTTTCAATACTGCTGGACAATGCTTCCATTGTTGTGGATTTGAATTTACTCTGAATTTCACCAATTCGTTCAGCAACAAAGGTTCTACATTGTTTCGCTTGACTTTTTATCCTGGCCAATGTGACAGCACTATCGCTCCAATAGATAATATATGTTTCGTCCCACGTTAAACCTTGTGACCATAGTTTCTGGAGACCAATCTTTGCCTTGATCATTACGGCTGCTGAAAAACCAATTAGATCGAATATTCCTGCTATTCGGAAGGAGGATCATTCTTTTGAAGTATTTCAGTTGGCATCTTTTTAATTTTAAATGATATCTCATCTGTTTGTGGCTTCCAAATTTTTCCAAAATCGTCTCCTCTTCGTGAGCTATGTCCCATGGTTCATTCATGTTCTTATCATTGCCTTGTATCACCGTCAGGTGTTTACAGGTTGATGTTCAAGGTTTCTGTTAGTTGAATTGTTAAGTTCTCTGCTTCCTCTTTGCTTGATACACTGTCGCATATGTCGTCCATGTAGGCGTTGGTTGATGATTGATGCTGCTGCTTGAGGGTGACTTTCGATGTTGGCTTTTGCTGTCATTCGTAACACTGTCTGTGCCATTGCTGTTGCTGGTTAATTCCCAAAGGTGACTCTTTGCATCATGTATACTTGTGGCTTGCTAGTTGTATCCATATTTCGCCATAGGAACCCGTACATGTTGATCTGCGATCGTAACTCTTGATTTTTGGAAAAACATTTTACTTATGTCAGTGCATATCCCAACTTCATTCTAGCTTTTCCCTTCAAACTTTGCTGATGAGTCAACACTATTCTGATGGGCGTCGTAGTCTTGTCACTTCTGATGACGGCATGATGTGCTCTGTAGTATATGGGACCTTTATATATCTTGATGTCATTCTGATAGTTTTCTTGCAAATCCTAAATGTACATACTCCATTATTTGCTTGTTGTATTCTGCTGCAAATTGTTCAGTTTGGGATAATTTCCTCTCTGTTGATTCCAACCTTTTTAGGGCCAATGTGTAGTTGTTTGGTAATATTGCTGGGTCTTCTTTCCATGGTAGGGAATTTCATTCCGTTCGTCAGTCTTTATGCATGATTTTCTCAGTAGTTTGGCAGCCTTTTCATCCTCATCTGACATCGTTGATGGTAGGCATTCACATGTCTCTGGCCTGACTCCAAAAATTTCTGTCTCCCAGAAGGAAAATCATTTTGCTAAATAAATTGGCTGCTCTTCTTTGATATCTTCAATGTTGTTAGCTACAAGCGCACTGTTTTTTCCTTTTGACTCTGACTTTATAGGCCCAAACAATACCCAACCAAGTTTGGTCTTTCTTGCTATTGGCATCCCTTTTTGGCAGTGCTATGTTCTTCAATGTGTATATTTGGATGGTTGAAGCCAACTAAAATATCTATTGGTCCTGTTTCGTGGTGGAGTTCAATGCCTTCTAGATGTTTCAGACGTTTGACGTCATTAATAGAATACGCGTTTACGTCAGCACATATCTTCTTGATTTCCAATGTATCCACTATAACTGTTGGTCCCTCTTTTGTGATTAGTTTCATCCCAACTGTGATCTTTCTGGGCTGGTATCTATTCTCTTTATTATATTGTTATTATTTTAAAGGCACTGAACTGAACTTATGTATGATTTATGAAGCTGTTGTGAAACCTTTACCAGCGGTATTGGAAGTCTTTCAAGGAGAGGAAGAAACTTCCATGGGTTCCCAATGAGATTCCCTTCTTCCAACTATTGACTTCCTGTTAGAGTGTCTTGTTGAAGAATGCGCAAATGTTGTTTTATTTAAGACAAACATTCCCTCTAGCCCCTTATTGATGCGATTACAGCCAGCGCTTGTAAACGATTGCTTCGGGAAAAAAATACTTCGGAATTCAAAAAGGCATTTTATTCTAACTTTATAACAGAGAACGCTACTAGTAAAATTGCAGTATGGCGTTTGCTTGGTGAGCTTATGCCTTCAATGAATAATAAGGTTTCAAACTTGATTGAATTAAATCACAATCAATTTTCAAACAAAAAAAGCTTATCGTGTTGCCTGTTCCTGTTTTGTGTAGAAGGCAACTTTCATGGCTTCATCCAATGGCTTGATAAAGGTTTCAGCTGGATTTGCTTAAGGATGGTAAGGAAATATGGTTTCGTGTTTTATGAATTTTTCTTCAAAGAATTATTGGAAAGCCATGCTGTCAAATGGTGGGCCATTGTCTGTTTTTTGACATTCCGGGGATCTATAATCTTCATAGGTTTTCTTTAGGGCAGATAATACTGGTTTTGTTCGGGTCGATATAACTATCTTTGCTTCAAGAATCTTGTGGAGTTGTTCTGTACTACTAGAACATGTTTTTTGTTTGGCATGGGACCAAAGAGGTCAACATTTACATCTTCCCAAGGTCCCTTGGATGGTTTTGTAATAGCCATTGGTTCTTTTGTGATCTTTTTGATAAAAAGTTGACAGGAAGAGCATTCTTTAACCCTGGTTTCCATATAGCAAATTTGCCTGCGTCGTTGCCTGCAACGTTGCCTGCGACATTTGCCTGGGTCACAGCCGTAGACATTTAATGATCTTTTTTCTATTGTTTCGACCGGATATCATTAGTTGCCTGCATCATTTCAAAGCTGAACTCACTCCAACTTTGAAATCAGTCAGGCAAGAAAATGTAACGGGTTGCTCAAGCCCTACCAAGGAAAACGAAAGTTGATGCCAAGAAGCCAATTAGGCATATAATGACTATAGCAAATCTCCACCAAGTTCAGAAGGCTTTAAAAAAGATGACTAAACAAATACACGTCGGGTTTACCATTTGTAGGGTTCAGACATATAGATAAAACTACCTATTTATCGTGTGATTTATTAGGGTGTTGACCCTACGACGGTTACAAGGAAAGAGAGAGATTATATATTACAGTTGATTATTTACATGTAGGCCTAATTATAAACAGAACTTACAATATATATATGACAATAAACAAACCACTACATATCTCATCAATCGATTGCCTGTATGAAAAACAGTTATATATCTTGAGAATTCGGCTATAATACCAATTGATGAAAAGCTGACTTAAAATCGAATTTTGAAAAATATTTGCAGCCAGCCAAGCTTGATTTTATTTCTTCTGGACGTGATATTGGTATATATGTGTCCAGTATAGCCTTATTTGGCTCACGCATGGCAACATTAATGCGAATGTTTCCATTTTCTTTTGGTACAATTACGACATTCGATACCCAGGGTGCTGGACTATCATGTTCTTCAATGATGTTTTCTTTTTCCATCTTTTGAATTTCTGCATCGAATTTGGCACGTAAATGGAATGGGACAGATTTGATTGCAGAAGCAACTGGCCTTACGGACTGATCAATATGAAACTCAACTTCGTAATTCTTTAAACAGCCCATGCCATTGAAAACAGAATTATATTTTTGCACAAGGTCTTTAATTTCTCTTTCTACTTTTAGTCACTTGGGCAATTGTGCCATACGTTTTATTGAAGGGGCGTTCAAGGATATTATCCCGATATCCTCTGATGTTTGACCACTTGAGAGAAATTCAACATTCTTGTCCACAATAAAGATTCGAATATTTGTTATTGCTTCACCACACATAACTGGTCAAAAATAACACCCAACACAATGTATCCGTATGGTTTTACCTTTATTTTTGTTTTGCTTAAGGGTAAATTAAGTTGTTGGTCTAAAAGTAATGACATAATACTGATATTAGCCCCAGTATCTGCAAAAGGTCCTATCTTTTGTTCTCGAATGGTGATTTTAACTTGATACCTCGGTTTTGTCTTTTTTGTCGTTGTGATGAGATTTTCTTACTGCTCCTACGCGTCGAGCGGAAATTAATCGTCTATAGTGCACGTCTCTTTCTGATGTGCCGCTTTTTGGCTTGAGGAACGACATTCACTTTCATATTCTACTTCTGACGAACTTCGCGAGTCGTTCTCTTCCTTGCTATTTGTTCTGCGTGTTTTCTTCCAAGTTTGTTTGCGTGCTTGGGCTCCAGCAAAATGACCTCTTCTTTTGCAGTCATAACATTCTCTACTGTAAGCAGGGCATTTTTTATCACCTTCACAACTTTGATATTTGGAATAGTAGCAGTTTTTATTGTTACGATGTCTTGAGTTCTTGTTTCTTTGTTTTGTCTTTCTAAAGTTCTGACTCAGTCATTTCTTAGAATATTTCGTTGGTCTTGAAATCTTGTTAAGCGTGGCCACTTCTCTTTCTACTGTTATTTTCAAGCTCCACTGGATGCTGCCTCCAGCAGGTGGCCATTTGTCACTAATTCAGCTTAATCCCATTTATTTTTAAGGCGTTGTTTCCTGATTTCGTCATTATAGGTACAAATAATTATTTGATCCCTTACAAGTGCATCTCTCACTGAGCAATCGGAGTCGGGAGTCGGGAGCAATATACGATAAATCACAATTAGCTGCCTCGTGCTTTACTCTATTACTGTATGCATCAAATGACTCATTATTGCCTTGTTGGAGTTTATGGAATTCAAATTTTAACAGAGTGGTGTTAGATTCCACAGTTGATTAGGTTTGAAGTTCGGTTGCTCTGCCATCTCAGTTAATCTTCGCCTATAATGAATAATATTGAACATTTTTCAAAAATCACTACTTGTATTTTTTTGTCGCCATCTTTCACTCTGAAATAGGCTTGAAGGATGATAATGTTATTGATATTGTCGCGATAGAAACAGAAACAGAAAATGCGTTACATGCAGCAAGTCCAATAATTTCCAATCTCAATCAACATCCCATCACACGTTCGTTGGAAACTGTCCACTCCTTCAGTTGGATATGACACGAAACATAAACTTCACACAAACTTCACCCTTATCTGTTACAGCATAATTCAAGAACAATTTCAGCATATAACTCAATAAAAATACCGCCATGCCAATTAATCATCAAAAATTTAGAATAACAACAGGTCTCTTCAGCTCGCCTTCCCAAAAACATCTCACGAAGCCTCTAAATTGCCTATTTATTTCAACCAATGAAATTATACCATTTTTCATGAATTAAATTATTACTCATCCTAAGAACGTTTACTATACTATATTCAAAAGCTCCACATGTATCAATTGGAACTGCAAGAACAATAGCATAAGAAGAAATAAACATAAAATAGTACCTCTACGACAAGCTTATACAGAACATCATTGCCTTCCCGGGATTGCCCTATGTGTGACAAAGCTAAATAGCAATATTAGAAACCAGGTAAATTGACCTACATGGATTTATCATGCTTTGCAAAATTCGTCTAAACAGCTCTGTCGGAGATGGGGTTGTATTGTACATCAACGATAACAACATTTGTATAGAAGACAAACCAAATGGGAAAGTAATGATATCGAAATAATTATCAATATATATGGAATGAAAAAGCTGGCATTAACTCTAACATACCGCTTACTAAATCGTGTATTAAAAGAGTGTTTTTAGCTGTCTGAATGGTATAATGGAAGAAGTGCCCAGAACAAGGTCCGAAATAATACTAGTAGGTGATCTGAATTGTGATGTAATCAAGACCATCAATAGTACAACGATAGAAACACTACAATAATTTATTGATTACTTCCCTCTTACAAATGTGATAAATGGTCCAACAAGACCATCTTCAGGAGCTTTACTCGATGCGATGCTCGTATCCCATCCAAAACATTTCATGGGTAGCAACATTGTCGCAGCTGATGCTTTACACCACAGTATCTGTATAACAAAATTCAAAACAAGATCCATCAGTTACAGAAGGACGCAGAAAACAAATTCAATTATCTAAATAATGATCTTTGCAGTATATAATGGGAATGACTGAGGATAACTATTATCAGCAGGTGATGTTCGGAGAAAATGGTTTTTCACAATATCGGTAATATGGTAAACTGGTAATATTGCAAATCTACTAGAAAACAATTGCCTTATCAACTCTGCTAAAGAAAAAGAACAACTAATTGGAAGCTCTTTTGAAAAATGTACTCCACCTTCTCCAGATTGGGCTGATGAGTACCTCAACAATCATCCAAGCATTAACAAAATTACAAATACTTCAAATACTTCATGATCACTCTTCTGTTTTGGATACACCTCAGGCATTGAATTATATAAAATCGTAAAATACTTCAAAAGTAACTATGCAGCTGGAGCTGATTAGATTTCTTCAAACTATCTTAAAACCATCCTACCTAGTCTCTTTCTCCCTTTCACCGACCTTTTTCAATCATTTGAATAACTATTAACGAAGTGAAGAAAGATTGGAAACATGGAATAGTCTCACCAATACTCAGAAACAAAGATCATTCAAATAAGGAAAACTATCGTCCAACCACTATTCTTCCACATATTTCCAATGCATTCGAAAGAATCTCATCAACTCGTCTCTAACCTCAATTCACCTCAATCTTTCCACCTGATAAGTTTGAAATTATGCTCGGGCACAGTGCCAAATGGCTCTCTTGATGCTTAATAAAGATTGCAAAGCAGCCACGAACACCAAAAATTGTACTGCATTTGTCTCTCTCTCTCTCGATCTTTCGAAAGCATTCGACATTGTGAAGCATAAACTTCTGCTCGAGAAATGGAAAGCCTATGAAACCAATTTAACCAACCAAGTTGCAATTTAATCAAAAGCTACATAAATGGGAGATCACAATCAATCAGAATCGACAATCAAATTTCAGCTTCTTTCTCCTGCCCTCGAGGAATCCCATAAAATTCAATACCATCACCACAGCTATTCAACATGATAGCACGAAATTATACCATTACTCGATAGAGAAACATACTGCTGTCCAGCACCTGAATCAGATATGCTAAAGATACATCGATGCTTCGAACAAAATTGTCTGAAGCTGAACCCATCAAAAACACAATGCCTTCTGATTACTCATTTCCCAAAACCTAGAACCCACATAGACATCAACCAAATCAGCACTAATGGAATAAATAATGAAAACATCACATTGATGATATCACCTTACCTTGACCCCGGGGGGTAACTCCACTATGACGGCTACACGGGGACGTGCCACTTTTTTTGGGTCCATATTCCAGCTGAGAAAAAACTTTTTGGGTATGAGATTTCAAAGTTTGGAGCTTTTGAGTATCCTATATTTGACTTTTTTAAGAATTTTTGAAAAAATTTGATCATTTTTGCATATTTACTTGAAATCAAGCAACCTGCTAGAACTTTTGGGTAGCATCAACAGAATTTTTGGAACTTTTTGGGTACTTTACCTTCTAACAAAGTGGCACCTCCCCGTCCCTAAAGAGCTGAAGTTACCCCCCAGGAACTTGGTTAATATAAATTTTAGGTGTCATATTGACGACAAAATGAATAGGAGATGTCATCTCCAAAATTGTATCAGAAAAGCCAATTTCTATTTATACCAAATTAGAAAAGTCAAAAATCATTGAATCATAACTTAGCAAATCACTTTACATCACATACATCCGTCCTCAACTTGAACATTGTAGTCTCCTTGAACTTGGTATCACTCAAACTGGTCCACTAAAATTGGAAAGAGCTCAGAGAGAGCAAGTCTAAATCACCTAACACGGCATAATACTGAAATTGAGCACAATATTCTTCCAAGTCTCCAAGTCAGAATAATTGTAGCATTATTCAACCTCATTCACAAGACAATGTCAACGGAAACTCCCAAACTCATACGTGCATTTTCTTACCGGCAAAGGAACCAATATGTCACTAATATGTAGAACAGCTCTGATGAATGGTCTGTTGTGGCAGTTATAGAATCAGAATCTGGAACTTTTCCAAGGATCCCCCACAGGATTATTGCGTGGATGAACGACAAGAACATTTAATCAGTCAGCTATCACATATTTACTGTCTCTATACTGGAAAGTCAATTGATGGTTTATGTCAATCAGCTTTCGGTAGTTAAACTTTAATAAAAAATAAATAATAAATAATAATAATAATAATGATATATAAAATTAAATTAAATAACAATACCTCTACATCTATCATTATCATTACTTAACATATATATATATTACTAGTACAATAAAAGGAGTCAAAGACTACACATTCATAATTGTTACTAATGGTTTCATATGCTTACGCAATCATCAGACAAAGAAACAAGTCAGACAAGTTTATTTGTCTGATGATTGCGTAAGCATGAAACTATTAGTAACAATTATGAATGTGTAGTCTTTGACTCCTTTTATTATATTTAGCTCTGTCAAATGATACCGAGCACTATTTTTTGCTATTAGATAATATCTAATATATATTACTATTATTTATTTATTACTTATTTATTTACATCAATAACAATACTACTTCTGTAAGTCACATATTTATAGCTATTATAATCTTGTTAAATTCGTATTAATGTTAAACGACCATTTTTCTCATTTTGGTTATGAATTCAAATAAAATAACACCCACACACACTCAAACACAGGAGCAGTACAATTAATGTGCTTAAGAAGGATGGATGATAAACCAAAAAGAGGGATGATAAATGATGAGATTTAGGCAATTATCAACTTAATTCAATGCATACAATATTACTCATATAATCATCACCTATTTAATAGTATTCATTACTTACATAGTCTTTACTTGTAAAAGAGGCTTTCATAATTGCATGTAAATGAGGTTGATGCGCACATGTTTTTCATTACAATCTTCTTAGTTTTTACAGCATTTTATGAAATATATTACAGTTTATTTCTTTACTAAACTGTGCAATCTTATTTTTCTAATCTCCATTAAACATACGTCAGTCACAATGTCAACAATAAGCAATCAGCGTTAGATTGTAATTGACTTTTGAGACGGAAGACTTCGCAAAATTTAGGGCTAGGATTTATTGACTCATGGTTACGAAGTATCCATGAGTCTATGCTATCAGGTTCAAAACAAATTGTTAAATCACGGTTACGAAAGCGTGATTATGGGCGCGACTTATATGTTATGCTGCGACTACGTTTTCACACACGGATACCGTGATTGTGACCACTACCGCGATTTTGCGTAAATAGCAAATCGCATACTGCTTTGCCCGCAAACAACACACAGACAATAATCGATTGCGCAATATCGGTCTAGACGTCACCGACTTCGAAATAATTTTTGTTGTGTTTTGACCGTGAGAACTTTGAACCGACAATTCATCATTTGTTTGGGGGCTTAGATAAGACAGTATTATATATTTATTGTTTGTATTGTTTTATGAAGCTATTTATTACATTAAACTGCTAAGCCAGTCGTCATGGTTTTATTTGGAATATATTGTGAAGACTTTTTAAATCATTTTGTCCAATGTCTGTGAAGTTAGACGCATATTCAAATTATCACGGGTTTGATCTGAACTTTGGACGAATATTCAAATTAACAGTGTTTCGTATGGAATATATAAACAGACGCATGTTCAAATTATCACGGGCTTGATCTAAACTTTGGACGAATATTCAAATTAATAGGGTTTCGTATGGAATAAAAAACAAACGCTCACAGCATTTGTGCGAAGCGTTATTTAACGCACTCCAATATAGGTCTATTTGAATATTCGTCCAGACGAATATGCGTCTAACTTCACAGACATGTCTGTCCATGCGACAACAATAACAAGGCGATACCCCGAAGGGAAAATTTCACATCATTTACTGTACGTCATAAAATTGCGCTAGGCCCCTAGTACTGTTACTCAAGTTTCACGCTTTTTACAGCGATCTTCACACAGATTTTTTACTCAATCTCTGAATTTTACTGAAACTTGAGTAACAGTAAAGAATGTGTATTCTTTGACTCTTTCGCCATATATTATTATTATTTACCGCTCTGTCAAATGAAGACATAGAGCCCTATATTATCTGCTATTAGATAAACATAAATTTTATTATATATATATATATATATATATATATTATATATTTTAATTAAATATAAGATAGCAAAGCTTTGGTAGCATAAATGATGACCAGCAATTGTAGATCTATATACTTAATCCAATTTTAATATTTATTTTACCAAGTAAAATCATTTCAGATTTTGAACATGTAAATTACCATAAAATATTGACACAACAAAAGATAACCAAAAAACAATATATGCACATAATATTGCGCGAAAAAAACTCTCGTAAGATAAACTCGCGGCAGATTATGCGTATTAAAATTTCGAATACCTCTCGAACATTCTTAATCAGACCGACCAATCAAATGTTTCTAGTTATTTTGCATCAGACTCGATAATTATTTAAAAGCATTTATCATTATTATAAAGCCGCCATTTGGGTGAGAATGAAATTCTGAATTAATTAAGAACAGGTTAACACAATTTGAGGCTCATACAGTGACACTGACTATCAGCCAAGAGCTACTACTGTGGTTATTGTAATTACTGAGAGTCATTTGCATATTTACCTGTCAAGCTTTGACTGCCGTGCTTCGCAGGGTAACATATTTGACTCCTTCCCTTGATAAAATTGTTTCATCATATTTCTAGTCTTATTGATGCTTAGAATTACGAATATTATCACCAACGTTGAACTGCAAAGAAAAATCGGTTTGTTGTGTAATGTAAGTATTCCCAAAGGAGAAGAAAGCGACTGCTTCGATAAGCATTAAGCAACTGCACGGCCTTTCAAAAGTACCTTGTCAGTTTCGTATTGTGATAATTATTTATCGCTGATGGCATATCTCAAGATAAAACGTCAAAGAAATTCAATTATCGAGTATCAAAGTTTTAATCAATTTAAACTATCTATCAGAGGTGTACAGGAACCGGAGTAAAACTCCGAATCCGGCAGCAGTATCTGTACTTCAACAGGAGCCGGACTGGAGTGAATTTTTTCCAGACAGGAGAAGAAGTCAGCAGAGCCGGAGTCTAATATGCATTCCTGCCAGTTTCTTATGAACACTGCGAAGTTGAAAATTGTCTGGATATTTCTACATAAATGTTTGAATGGCTACATATTTCAGTTGATGTTAATTTATTTTGTACTTTTTTTAAGTTTGCTTAATGTTGGGTTGATAAATAATCCGTTTTCGGACTTTTCACAGGAGTTTGTCTCAAATATTCAACTGGAAGCCATTTTTCAACTGGATTTTTTTACAAAGAGCTCATATCATATACAATAATATATATAATATAACAGTAATATATCTATACTAATATAATAATATAATAATACATATATAATAATATACATATAATACAGAATAGTCTCTAACTGGAATGGAGCTAATCCCCGGGGGGTAACTACCATACTGCTGCTATACGGGGACGTGCCACTTTTTTGGGTCCATATTCCAGCTGAGAAATATACTTTTTGAGTAGGAAATTTTAGAATATTAAACGTTTTGCGTCCAATTTCGATTTTCTAGAGAATTTGTGAAAAAACTGAATTTGAAGGCTGAAAACTGAAAAGTGGTTTGAAAATTTACCCATAAAAATGGAACATAAAAATAGAGTCTATATGGAAGTACCCTCCCTGGACTTTATGGGTAGAATTTTCAAGTTTTTAAAACAATTTGGGTAGCTTTTAAAGGATTTTTGGGATTTTTTGGGTACTTCACACATTTTTCAAAGGTGGCATCCCCCCATCAATGTGGCACTGACTTGGAGTTAACCCCCCTGGGGGCTAGTTCCTATTGTTTTCAGGACGATTTTCATGTCTGTGGAGCTGCTACTTATACTTGTATAGATAATGCAGATATTACTCCAAACACCATGATATTAATAAAACAGAAACTTAATGTGCTTACTATTTAATTTAACAATTAACAACTAATATATATAGTTCCTTGTATTTTTTTTTAAATCTCCATAATTTTTATTAAATTCAATTTAGGCTAAGATTACATTATACCAGTTAGGAATCATACCAAGTAAGTATTGCGCAATCAGAGTCAAAATCATACCGGATTTGTTAGTGACTACACTGAAGGCTTGTGACTGCTCTGTTATCCAGCGGACGTCAATATAAAAAGGTAATCATGGCAACAAAGTGCATCGTAGCGCCATTTAGGCTTATTTCCGAGGCTAAATTTATGAAACTGAGAGACTGGAGGTCAAAGCTTACCGAGTCTACTGATTACACCATGCCGCTTTGCTCAGGATTCACATCCGAGCGCTTTTTATACCACTTCCAATGTGTGGTCATTTCGACTCAGCAAAAGCGAGTGGAGTGTACCGGTTATAGCAAGCGTGTTGTGTAATTGAGAGGCCTAACCGGTATGAAAATGACTCTGCTCGGATAGATAACCGGTAAAATGTAATTAGCCTTAGTAAAGAAAATGTAGTCTTCTCCGATGTCGTGCTGTAGCGTCCCTCTGCTCCCCTCTGGTGCCACCCCTGGTTTGTAGTCTTCCTTTACATTTTTCCGTGTACATTATCAAATAGTAATTATTCGGTCTCTCGCTCAATTCTGAATATATTTACATGTCATGGATTACTCGAAATCCATTCGTGCAAATTAATTGTGATTTGAATTGGAAACGATATGATTAACTCTACAAATAATACAATCATTTTAAATTTAAAATAGCAAAAATCAACAAAGTGTATATAAAGTAGCCTCGATAGCCGGGTCTTTTAATGACAAAGTTAATGTCTTGGTATAGTCAAATGAACACTCACAGACAGCCATAATGAAATTATTTTCCCACAGGCTAGACATATAATCATACTGCAACTGTATTAATCGGCGTTTGATTCAAACCTGGTAGGTACTTCTATCAAATTTGAGCTAGCTTATTTTAATTCGAACAACAGTCGAATAATCTGCCGATTGACGGACACATCACGTGGTATCTAGGCTTTATATATGGTCCACCTGTGTAGATCAGAACACCGGGGGGGGGGTAATTCAAGCTCTTCAGGGACGGGGGGGGGTTTCACTTTGGAAAAAGGTAAAGTACCCAAAAAGTTTCAAAACTTCTGTTGATATTACCCAAAAAGTTCCAGCAGGTTGATTGATTTTAACTAAATACACAAGAATGATGCAAAATATTTTCAAAAATTCTTGAAAAAGTCAAAAATAGGATATCCAAAAGCTCCAAATTTGAAATCTCATACCCAAAAAGTTTTGTCTCACGAGCTTGAATATGGACCCAAAAAAAATGGCACATCCCCATATAGCCATCATAGTGGAGATACCCCACTCGAGTGTGGAAAAGATCAAAGATAAGAAATTTGAAAAATTTACGTTTGTATATACTTCTGATAAAGAAATTTATAAAATTATCAGCAAATTGGAGAACAACAAAGCAACTGGACCAGATAACATATCTGCTAGTCTTATCAAGTCTATCTTACCTAGCATGAATGCACCTTTAACGGATTTATTCAATCATATGATCACCATTTCTGAAGTTCCAACAGACTGGAAAAAAGGCTTTTTAACTCCTGTCTTCAAAAGAGGTGATGCATCTGATAAAGCAAATTACAGACCAATTACTATCCTCACGCACATTTCTAAAACATTTGAAAGAGTCATGACTAACCAACTAACAAATCACTTTATAGATATATTCCCTGAAGATATGCACGGTTTTCTCAAAGGACACAGCTCTGAGACAGCATTATTGAAATTGACACAAGATTGCAGATACAACCTCGATAAATGCTACAAGACTGCTGTCTTATCTTTAGATTTATCAAAAGCATTCGACTTAGTCAACCATAAACTATTGTTAAAAAAGCTTGAAGCCTACGGACTATGCCACGCTAGTATTCGTCTAATTGAAAGTTACTTGAAAAATCGTTCCCAACAAGTAAGAGTTGACTCACATCTTTCAACCAACTTTACAATGCCAACCGGAGTGCCGCAAGGTTCAATTCTGGGACCTATATTATTTAATATATTTTTCTCAGATTTGTCCTACTTCCAAATCAATTCGTCAATGGTCAGATACGCAGATGACATCACACTATACCACAGTACAACAAGTTGGCAAGAGACCATCCGTATCCTGAATCAAGATTTATCATCAGTCTCATCGTGGTTGTCATCAAACGACTTTTCATTAAATGTCTCTAAAACACAAGCTATCAAATTAAATAATTTAGAAAAAGAGAAAACACCAGATCACTTATATACATAATACTGTCTGTTTATATCACTTATCACTTATATACATAATACTGTCTGTTTATATATCACAATATTTCTATATTTCTATATTTCGATATTTCTGTGTCTGTCCGCGACCTATGTACGTCTTACTGGCGATATAATACGGATAATCCGTTGTCGGGAAATTATGCAAACATTTGTGTCGAGATAACCGTGTACAGTAACAAATTTGTTGTATGAAAAGTATGGGTCTATGACGTTGTTTTAAAATAATATACTTCATCAGATATTTTATTTTATATCCTTGCATTAAAAAATTCAGAGATTTTGAAAAATTTCATAGGTCGATAATCTGGCAGCGGGCAGCCAAATCGAAGTCAAATTGAAATCCCCAGAACAAAAATATTTTGCTTTGAATTTAAAAGCTGCGTGTAAATTGTTTGAACAAGTGAAACTTAAAACTGAATCAGTTTTATGATAATTAAAACAATACGAAATACTGAGTTACATTGAATTACCAATATAACTAGGCCAGACAAAATATGTTTTGATATCAAAGAAACGTAGACCTATTTCATGTAGTGTTGATATCAGCAATACATATAGCGCGGCACAAACGCTATGAAATTAAAGAGACTTTAGGTCTTAATTTAATTTAATAATGAAACCAAATGCCGTTCATTACTTTTACCAAAATCGAGATACAAAACATTTCACTTTTAAAAAGGCTATTTTGATATATAACTTGTGAGAACACTGAGCAAACAATCTGTTTTGAAATGAATAATCTATCGCGGGGCATAAAAACAAATTAACTTGACAAGAATTTTCAAAATGACGTTGGCGTTCGATCAATTCGAAAAATATTCAAAGTTCGAATAGATTATCTGTCTACAGTTTAAAATTATAGAGTTTAGAATTAATCAAGGCATTGCACAAAAGTATTTCTATAATTTATTATTTAATATAAAAATATGAATCATTTGGTTTTGAGCAGGCAGGCATTTATTGTATGGAAGGAATTGTAGGCTTTTATTTTCAGATTTTGCTTCCATAATTAACGAAGGAATTATAGGCATCGATTAAAATTAAAATTTCATTTTGTTGACTTGCTATACGAATAAGACACAGTATGTTACTACAGTTTCGAGAATAAAAATAGCGGTGTCTTGTTATTATCGTTGATCAACATTTAATAAAGTTAATTTCAGGTATATCAAATTTAACAAAGTTAAATTGAATTTAGCGTATGATTTGTGATAAATAATAATAATTATAATAATTTCAGCGTTCAAAAACTTTGCTTTGAATTTAAAAGCACAAAAACATAATTTAAAAACATTTTTAAATAGTTAATACAGTTTGGGTGAGTGTAACAAACCTTGTGTTACAAAAATAAAAGGTGAAAAGGTTGCATGAAATAATCGATCATAGCAAACAATATTTATTAAAATACTACTTACCATTTTCCAAATGAGATCCAAATAAAAACTATACGAGCGGCATAATCTCCGAACAACATTTAAATACATAATAGCGGGTTCTCTGAGTTAATACACCAATCAATAATAAGTTAACAACCATATTTTATCGAAAGAGAATGTACGCCCGATAAGAATAAAATAAAGATTGTCTTTTATTCGAAATAATTCTGACAAAAATGATCATTTCATATCGTGATCAAATGCATGGTAAAGTAGATTCATTTTCTACATAGTAAATTATCCTTTTCGTCAGACATCATAACATGAGCATTTAAATATTACCATCGGCTGTGGTATTTTATATCTTTGAAGCTGCACTAAACATTTCAACTCTATAAACCATCGCGTCCGTTTCAATAAATTCTGAATAAATATGCATATCACGAATCTGGCAAAATGAGTTGTTTTCGTTTTTCTATCAAAATAATTAATTTATTCATGATCATCTTTTCTTTCATTCGACATCTGTAATGTATTATAATTAGCGCGTAGAAATATTGAAAACAAGATGTAACATAATATCAATATCGAATTAGTATAGCGATTATTATAGAATTTTATTTCCTTTTAAAAGAATGTTGATGCTATTATTCTGGAAAATTTGATAACAAAAACCACTATCAGACCAATTTTTCAGATCTTTTTTTTACTTATAAAATTTTATTTTCAACGAACTCTTAGTATTTTGATAGACTGCCATGAAAATCACAGGCATATTTGCTGAGATTGCAAAGATCAAAAATATATAGACTCATATAGTATCATATCATAATATTTTCAGATCATATATATAATTTGAAATTCAATACACGTGCGTGGGTCGGCCTTGTTCAATAATACGTTGTCGAAGCAGTAGGTTTGTTTATAAGGTCAGTTAAAGCGCTGATATGAGTAAGTAACGGAGTGGCTAATTGGTTAATGCTCTTGTATAATAATTTCAGGGTCGTCAGTTCAAATCCGCCATTCGGCAACCTTTTATCAACGATTTTTCTTATTATTATTTAATATGAAGCAGTAAATCATTTTTAATTAACAAAAGATATCGTTTGATCATGTTAATAACAGAAATCAGTGGACCATGTGTCTTGTTGAAGCTAAATTAATTTAATATTGAATGTATCGCATGCAATGCCACGAGTTTCACTGGCCACACTTTGACGGCGTTATTTTGTGAACAGCACATTAGTGTTGTATATATTGCAATAAAGATTTATGAATCCGAACCGAACGCGATCCGATCGTATCGGGTCAGATTCGGATTAATATTTTAGGTCTTCGGATCGGATCGGATTTGAAGTGATTTTTTATGGATAGTTTCAGATTTCGAAATTTGACTAAGTATTTGTAATTATAATAATTAATGTGTTCTGGCCTCCTTTCAGCACATAAAATAAAGTTTTTCTATGTAGATATAGCTACGTTAAATTATACATTTCAATCGACTCAATTGATGTAAAATAAATTAAACTTTTATCAAAGGAATGATTAAGATGTATTGATTAATGCTACATCGTTTCAATGCGTATTGTGTCTCATGATCTCCTCCAGAGTTCATACTCCGTATTATACAGCGATAGTCAGCTTAGTCAATTGTTTAATTATAAGTGATCTGAAAGTTTTATCATAGAAGGTCCATTATGGACTACACTCGTTGCTAGTATCACAATATTTCTATCACTTATATACATAATACTGTCTGTTTATATATCACAATATTTCTATATTTCTATATTTCTATATTTCGATATTTCGATATTTCGATATTTCTGTGTCTGTCCGCGACCTATGTACGTCTTACTGGCGATATAATACGGATAATCCGTTGTCGGGAAATTATGCAAACATTTGTGTCGAGATAACCGTGTACAGTAACAAATTTGTTGTATGAAAAGTATGGGTCTATGACGTTGTTTTAAAATAATATACTTCATCAGATATTTTATTTTATATCCTTGCATTAAAAAATTCAGAGATTTTGAAAAATTTCATAGGTCGATAATCTGGCAGCGGGCAGCCAAATCGAAGTCAAATTGAAATCCCCAGAACAAAAATATTTTGCTTTGAATTTAAAAGCTGCGTGTAAATTGTTTGAACAAGTGAAACTTAAAACTGAATCAGTTTTATGATAATTAAAACAATACGAAATACTGAGTTACATTGAATTACCAATATAACTAGGCCAGACAAAATATGTTTTGATATCAAAGAAACGTAGACCTATTTCATGTAGTGTTGATATCAGCAATACATATAGCGCGGCACAAACGCTATGAAATTAAAGAGACTTTAGGTCTTAATTTAATTTAATAATGAAACCAAATGCCGTTCATTACTTTTACCAAAATCGAGATACAAAACATTTCACTTTTAAAAAGGCTATTTTGATATATAACTTGTGAGAACACTGAGCAAACAATCTGTTTTGAAATGAATAATCTATCGCGGGGCATAAAAACAAATTAACTTGGCAAGAATTTTCAAAATGACGTTGGCGTTCGATCAATTCGAAAAATATTCAAAGTTCGAATAGATTATCTGTCTACAGTTTAAAATTATAGAGTTTAGAATTAATCAAGGCATTGCACAAAAGTATTTCTATAATTTATTATTTAATATAAAAATATGAATCATTTGGTTTTGAGCAGGCAGGCATTTATTGTATGGAAGGAATTGTAGGCTTTTATTTTCAGATTTTGCTTCCATAATTAACGAAGGAATTATAGGCATCGATTAAAATTAAAATTTCATTTTGTTGACTTGCTATACGAATAAGACACAGTATGTTACTACAGTTTCGAGAATAAAAATAGCGGTGTCTTGTTATTATCGTTGATCAACATTTAATAAAGTTAATTTCAGGTATATCAAATTTAACAAAGTTAAATTGAATTTAGCGTATGATTTGTGATAAATAATAATAATTATAATAATTTCAGCGTTCAAAAACTTTGCTTTGAATTTAAAAGCACAAAAACATAATTTAAAAACATTTTTAAATAGTTAATACAGTTTGGGTGAGTGTAACAAACCTTGTGTTACAAAAATAAAAGGTGAAAAGGTTGCATGAAATAATCGATCATAGCAAACAATATTTATTAAAATACTACTTACCATTTTCCAAATGAGATCCAAATAAAAACTATACGAGCGGCATAATCTCCGAACAACATTTAAATACATAATAGCGGGTTCTCTGAGTTAATACACCAATCAATAATAAGTTAACAACCATATTTTATCGAAAGAGAATGTACGCCCGATAAGAATAAAATAAAGATTGTCTTTTATTCGAAATAATTCTGACAAAAATGATCATTTCATATCGTGATCAAATGCATGGTAAAGTAGATTCATTTTCTACATAGTAAATTATCCTTTTCGTCAGACATCATAACATGAGCATTTAAATATTACCATCGGCTGTGGTATTTTATATCTTTGAAGCTGCACTAAACATTTCAACTCTATAAACCATCGCGTCCGTTTCAATAAATTCTGAATAAATATGCATATCACGAATCTGGCAAAATGAGTTGTTTTCGTTTTTCTATCAAAATAATTAATTTATTCATGATCATCTTTTCTTTCATTCGACATCTGTAATGTATTATAATTAGCGCGTAGAAATATTGAAAACAAGATGTAACATAATATCAATATCGAATTAGTATAGCGATTATTATAGAATTTTATTTCCTTTTAAAAGAATGTTGATGCTATTATTCTGGAAAATTTGATAACAAAAACCACTATCAGACCAATTTTTCAGATCTTTTTTTTACTTATAAAATTTTATTTTCAACGAACTCTTAGTATTTTGATAGACTGCCATGAAAATCACAGGCATATTTGCTGAGATTGCAAAGATCAAAAATATATAGACTCATATAGTATCATATCATAATATTTTCAGATCATATATATAATTTGAAATTCAATACACGCGCGTGGGTCGGCCTTGTTCAATAATACGTTGTCGAAGCAGTAGGTTTGTTTATAAGGTCAGTTAAAGCGCTGATATGAGTAAGTAACGGAGTGGCTAATTGGTTAATGCTCTTGTATAATAATTTCAGGGTCGTCAGTTCAAATCCGCCATTCGGCAACCTTTTATCAACGATTTTTCTTATTATTATTTAATATGAAGCAGTAAATCATTTTTAATTAACAAAAGATATCGTTTGATCATGTTAATAACAGAAATCAGTGGACCATGTGTCTTGTTGAAGCTAAATTAATTTAATATTGAATGTATCGCATGCAATGCCACGAGTTTCACTGGCCACACTTTGACGGCGTTATTTTGTGAACAGCACATTAGTGTTGTATATATTGCAATAAAGATTTATGAATCCGAACCGAACGCGATCCGATCGTATCGGGTCAGATTCGGATTAATATTTTAGGTCTTCGGATCGGATCGGATTTGAAGTGATTTTTTATGGATAGTTTCAGATTTCGAAATTTGACTAAGTATTTGTAATTATAATAATTAATGTGTTCTGGCCTCCTTTCAGCACATAAAATAAAGTTTTTCTATGTAGATATAGCTACGTTAAATTATACATTTCAATCGACTCAATTGATGTAAAATAAATTAAACTTTTATCAAAGGAATGATTAAGATGTATTGATTAATGCTACATCGTTTCAATGCGTATTGTGTCTCATGATCTCCTCCAGAGTTCATACTCCGTATTATACAGCGATAGTCAGCTTAGTCAATTGTTTAATTATAAGTGATCTGAAAGTTTTATCATAGAAGGTCCATTATGGACTACACTCGTTGCTAGTATTTCTATCTACTTATATTAATAATACTGTCTGTTTATATATCACAATATTTCTATATTTCTATATTTCGATATTTCTGTGTCTGTCCGCGACTTATGTACGTCTTACTGGCGATATAATACGGATAATCCGTTGTCGGGAAATTATGCAAACATTTGTGTCGAGATAACCGTGTACAGTAACAAATTTGTTGTATGAAAAGTATGGGTCTATGACGTTGTTTTAAAATAATATACTTCATCTGATAATTTATTTGATATCCTTGCATTAAAAAATTCAGAGATTTTGAAAAATTTCATAGGTCGATAATCTAGCGGGCAGCCAAATCGAATTCAAATTGAAATCCCCAGAACAAAAATATTTTGCTTTGAATTTAAAAGCTGCGTGTAAATTGTTTGAGCAAGTGAAACTTGAAAATGAATCAGTTTTATGATAATTAAAACAATACGAAATACTGAATTACATTGAATTACCAGTATAACTAGGTCAAACAAAATATTTTTTTGAAATCAAAGAAACGTAGACCTATTTCATGTAGTGTTGATATCATCAATACATATAGCGCGGCACAAACGCTATGAAAATTAAAGAGACTTTAGGTCTTAATTTAATTTATTAATGAAACAAAATGCCGTTCATTACTTTTATCAAAATCGAGATATAAAACATTTCACTTTTAAAAAGGCTATTTTGATATATAATTTGTGAGAACACTGAGCAAACAATCTGTTTTGAAATGAACAATCTATCGCGGGGCATAAAAACAAATTAACTTGCAAGAATTTTCAAAATGACGTTGGCGTTCGACTAATTCGAAAAATATTCAAAGTTCGAATAGATTATCTGTCTACAGTCTAAAATTACAGAGTTTAGAATCAATCAAGGCATTGCACAAAAGTATTTCTATAATTTATTATTTAATATAAAAACATGAATCATTTGGTTTTGAGCAGGCAGGCTTTTATTTTCAGATTTTGCTTCCATAATTAACGAAGGAATTATAGGCATCGATTAAAATTAAAATTTCATTTTGTTGACTTGCTATACGAATAAGACACAGTATGTTACTACAGTTTTGAGAATAAAAATAGCGGTGTCTTGTTATTATCGTTGATCAACATTTAATAAAGTTAATTTCAGGTATATCAAATTTAACAAAGTTAAATTGAATTGAGCGTATGATTTGTGATAAACAATAATAATTATAATATTTTCAGCGTTCAAAAATTTTGCTTTGAATTTAAAAGCACAAAAACATAATTTAAAAACACTTTTAAATAGTTAATACAGTTTGGATGAGTGTAACAAACCTTGTGTTACAAAAATAAAAAGCGAAAAGGTTGCATGAAATAATCGATCATAGCAAACAATATTTATTAAAATACAACTTACCATTTTCCAAATGAGATCCAAATAAAAACTATACGAGCGGCATAATCTCCGAACAACATTTAAATACATAATAGCGGGTTCTCTGAGTTAATACACCAATCAATAATAAGTTAACAACCATATTTTATCGAAGGAGAATGTACGCCCGATAAGAATAAAATAAAGATTGTCTTTTATTCGAAATAATTCTGACAAAAATGATCATTTCATATCGTGATCAAATGCATGGTAAAGTAGATTCATTTTCTACATAGTAAATTATCCTTTTCGTCAGACATCATAACATGAGCATTTAAATATTACCATCGGCTGTGGTATTATATATCTTTGAAGCTGCACTAAACATTTCAACTCTATAAACCATCGCGTACGTTTCAATAAATTCTGAATAAATATGCATATCACGAATCTGGCAAAATGAGTTGTTTTCGTTTTCCTATCAAAATAATTAATTTATTCATAATCATCTTTCCTTTCATTCGACATCTGTAATGTATTATAAATAGCGCGTAGAAATATTAACAACAAGATGTAACATAATATCAATATCGAATTAGTATAGCGATTTATTATAGAATTTTATTTCCTTTTAAAAGAATGTTGATGCTATTATTCTGGAAAATTTGATAACAAGAACCCCTATCAGACCAATTTTTCAGATCTTTTTTTTACTTATAAAATTTTATTTTCAACGAACTCTTAGTATTTTGATAGACTGCCATGAAAATCACAGGCATACTTGCTGAGATTGCAAAGATCAAAAATATAGGCTCATATAGTATCATATCATAATATTTTCAGATTATATATATAATTTGAAATTCAATACACGCGCGTGGGTCGGCCTTGTTCAATAATACGTTGTCGAAGCAGTAGGTTTGTTGATAAGGTCAGTCAAAGCGCTTATGTCAGTAAGTAACGCAGTGGCTAATTGGTTAGTGCTCTGGTATAATAATTTCAGGGTCGTCAGTTCAAATCCGCCGTTCGGAAACCTTTTATCAACGATTTTTTTTAATATGAAGCAGTAAATCATTTTTAATTAACAAAAGATATCGTTTGATCATGTTAATAACAGAAATCAGTGGACCATGTGTCTTGTTTAAGCTAAATTAATTTAATATTGAATCTATCGCATGCAATGCCACGAGTTTCACTGGCCACACTTTGACGGCGGCGTTATTTTGTGAACACCACATTAGTGTTGTATATATTGCAATAAAGATTTATGAATCCGAACCGAACGCGATCCGATCGTATCGGGTCAGATTGGGTTAATATTTTAGATCTTCGGATCGGATCGGATTTGAAGTGATTTTTTATGGATAGTTTCAGATTTCGAAATTTGACTGAGTATTTGTAATTTATAATAATTAATGTGTTCTGGCCTCCTTTCAGCACATAAAATATTGTTTTTCTATGTAGATATAGCTACGTTAAATTATACAGTTCAATCGACTCAATTGATGTGAAATAAATTAAACTTTTATTAAAGGAATGATTAAGATGTATTGATTAATGCTACATCGTTTCAATGCATATTGTCTCGCATGTTCTCCTCCAGAGTTCATACTCCGTATTATACAGCGATAGAAAGCTTAGTCAATTGTTTAATTATAAGTGATCTGAAAGTTTTATCATAGAAGGTCCATTATGGACTACACTCATAGCTAGTATTTCTATATTTCGATCACTTATATACATAATACTGTCTGTTTATATATCACAATATTTCTATATTTCTATATTTCGATATTTCTGTGTCTGTCCGCGACTTATGTACGTCTTACTGGCGATATAATACGGATAATCCGTTGTCGGGAAATTATGCAAACATTTGTGTCGAGATAACCGTGTACAGTAACAAATTTGTTGTGTGAAAAGTATGGGTCTATGGCGTTGTTTTAAAATAATATACTTCATCTGATATTTTATTTGATATCATTGCATTAAAAAATTCAGAGATTTTGAAAAATTTCATAGGTCGATAATCTAGCGGGCAGCCAAATCGACTTCAAATTGAAATCTCCAGAACAAAAATATTTTGCTTTAAATTTAAAAGCTGCGTGTAAATTGTTTGAACAAGTGAAACTTGAAACTGAATCAGTTTTATGATAATTAAAGCAATACGAAATACTGAATTACATTGAATTACCAGTATAACTAGGCCAGACAAAATATGTTTTGAAATCAAAGAAACGTAGACATATTTCATGTAGTGTTGATATCAGCAATACATATAGCGCGGCACAAACGCTATGAAATTAAAGAGACTTGAGGTCTTAATTTAATTTATTAATGAAACAAAATGCCGTTCATTACTTTTCTCAAAATCGAGATATAAAACATTTCACTTTTAAAAAGGCTATTTTGATACATAATTTGTGAGAACACTGAGCAAACAATCTGTTTTGAAATGAATAATCTATCGCGGGGCTTAAAAACAAATTAATTTGCAAGAATTTTCAAATTGGCGTTGGCGTTCGACTATTTCGAAAAATATTCAAAGTTCGAAGAGATTATCTGTCTACAGTCTAAAATCATAGAGTTTAGAATTAATCAAGGCATTGCACAAAAGTATTTTTATAATTTATTATTTAATATAAAAAAACGAATCATTTGGTTTTAAGCAGCAAGGCTTTTATTTTCAGATTTTGCTTCCATAATTAACGAAGGAATTATACTGGCATCGATTAATATTAAAATTTCATTTTGTTGACTTGCTATACGAATAAGACACAGTATGTTACTACAGTTTCGAGAATAAAAATAGCGATGTCTTGTTATTATCTTTGATCAACATTTAATAAAGTTAATTTCAGGTATATCAAATTTAACAAAGTTAAATTGAATTGAGCGTATGATTTGTGATAAATAATAATAATTATAATATTTTCAGCGTTCAAAAATTTTGCTTTGAATTTAAAAGCACAAAAACATAATTCAAAAACATTTTTAAATAGTTAATACAGTTTGGATGAGTGTAACAAACCTTGTGTTACAAAAATAAAAAGTGAAAAGGTTGCACGAAATAATCGATCATAGCAAACAATATTTATTAAAATAAAACTTACCATTTTCCAAATGAGATCCAAATAAAAACTATACGAGCGGCATAATCTCCGAACAACATTTAAATACATAATAGCGGGTTCTCTGAGTTAATACACCAATCAATAGTAAGTTAACAACCATATTTTATCGAAGGAGAATGTACGCCCGATAAGAATAAAATAAAGATTGTCTTTTATTCGAAATAATTCTGACAAAAATGATCATTTCATATCGTAATCAAATGCATGGTAAAGTAGATTCATTTTCTACATAGTAATAAATTATCCTTTTCGTCAGACATCATAACATGAGCATTTAAATATTACCATCGGCTATGGTATTTTATATCTTTGAAGCTGCACTAAACATTTCCACTCTATAAACCATCGCGTCCGTTTCAATAAATTCTGAATAAATATGCATATCACGAATCTGGCAAAATGAGTTGTTTTCGTTTTTCTATCAAAATAATTAATTTATTCATAATCGTCTTTCCTTTCATTCGACATCTGTAATGTATTATAAATAGCGCGTAGAAATATTGACAACAAGATGTAACATAATATCAATATCGAATTAGTATAGCGATTTATTATAGAATTTTATTTCCTTTTAAAAGAATGTTGATGCTATTAGTCTGGAAAATTTGATAACAAGAAGCACTATGAGTTCAACATTTCACATCTTTTGTTTACTTTTAAAATTTTATTTTCAACGAACTCTTAGTATTTTGATAGACTGCCATGAAAATCACAGGCCTACTTGCTGAGATTGCAAAGATCAAAAATATATAGGCTCATATACTATCATATCATAATATTATCAGATTATATATATAGTTTGAAATCAATACACGCGCTGTCGCCTTGTTCAGTAATACGTTGTCGAAGCAATAGGTTTGTTGATTAGTACAGTCAAGGCGCGTACAACAGTATGTAAGGGGTTGGCTCATTGGTTAATGCTCTGGTATTACAAAATCAGGGTCGTAAGTTCAAATCTGCCATTCGGCAGTTTTTATCAACGATTTTTCTGATTTTTTTTTTAATATGAAGCAGTAAATCATTGTTAATTAACAAAAGATATCGCTTGATCATGTTAATAACAGAAATTAGTGGACCATGTGTTTTGTCGAAGCTAAATTAATTTAATGCTGAATATATTGCATGCAATGCCACGAGTTTGACCGGCCACACCTTGACGGCGTTATTTTGTGAACACCACATTAGTGTTGTATATATTGCAATAAAGATTTATGAATTCGAACCGAACGCGATCCGATCGTGTCGGGTCAGATTCGGGTTAATATTTTAGGTCTTCGGATCTGATCGGATTTGAAGTGATTTTTTATGGATAGTTTCAGATTTCGAAATTTGACTGAGTATTTGTAATTTATAATAATTAATGTGTTCTGGCTTCCTTTCAACACATAAAATAAAGTTTTTCTATGTAGACAAAGCTACGTTAAATTATACATTTCAATCGACTCAATTGATGTGAAATAAATTAAATTTTTATTAAAGGAATGATTAAGATGTATTGATTAATGCTACATCGTTTCAATGCGTATTGTGTCTCATGTTCTCCTCCAGAGTTCATACTCCGTATTATACAGCGATAGAAAGCTTAGTCAATTGTTTAATTATAAGTGTTATCATAGAAGGTCCATTATGGACTACACTCATTGCTAGTATTTCGATATTTCGATATTTCTGTGTCTGTCCGCGACCTATGTACGTCTTACTGGCGATATAATACGGATAATCCGTTGTCGGGAAATTATGCAAACATTTGTGTCGAGATAACCGTGTACAGTAACAAATTTGTTGTATGAAAAGTATGGGTCTATGACGTTGTTTTAAAATAATATACTTCATCAGATATTTTATTTTATATCCTTGCATTAAAAAATTCAGAGATTTTGAAAAATTTCATAGGTCGATAATCTAGCGGGCAGCCAAATCGAAGTCAAATTGAAATCCCCAGAACAAAAATATTTTGCTTTGAATTTAAAAGCTGCGTGTAAATTGTTTGAACAAGTGAAACTTAAAACTGAATCAGTTTTATGATAATTAAAACAATACGAAATACTGAGTTACATTGAATTACCAATATAACTAGGCCAGACAAAATATGTTTTGATATCAAAGAAACGTAGACCTATTTCATGTAGTGTTGATATCAGCAATACATATAGCGCGGCACAAACGCTATGAAATTAAAGAGACTTTAGGTCTTAATTTAATTTAATAATGAAACCAAATGCCGTTCATTACTTTTACCAAAATCGAGATACAAAACATTTCACTTTTAAAAAGGCTATTTTGATATATAACTTGTGAGAACACTGAGCAAACAATCTGTTTTGAAATGAATAATCTATCGCGGGGCATAAAAACAAATTAACTTGGCAAGAATTTTCAAAATGACGTTGGCGTTCGATCAATTCGAAAAATATTCAAAGTTCGAATAGATTATCTGTCTACAGTTTAAAATTATAGAGTTTAGAATTAATCAAGGCATTGCACAAAAGTATTTCTATAATTTATTATTTAATATAAAAATATGAATCATTTGGTTTTGAGCAGGCAGGCATTTATTGTATGGAAGGAATTGTAGGCTTTTATTTTCAGATTTTGCTTCCATAATTAACGAAGGAATTATAGGCATCGATTAAAATTAAAATTTCATTTTGTTGACTTGCTATACGAATAAGACACAGTATGTTACTACAGTTTCGAGAATAAAAATAGCGGTGTCTTGTTATTATCGTTGATCAACATTTAATAAAGTTAATTTCAGGTATATCAAATTTAACAAAGTTAAATTGAATTTAGCGTATGATTTGTGATAAATAATAATAATTATAATAATTTCAGCGTTCAAAAACTTTGCTTTGAATTTAAAAGCACAAAAACATAATTTAAAAACATTTTTAAATAGTTAATACAGTTTGGGTGAGTGTAACAAACCTTGTGTTACAAAAATAAAAGGTGAAAAGGTTGCATGAAATAATCGATCATAGCAAACAATATTTATTAAAATACTACTTACCATTTTCCAAATGAGATCCAAATAAAAACTATACGAGCGGCATAATCTCCGAACAACATTTAAATACATAATAGCGGGTTCTCTGAGTTAATACACCAATCAATAATAAGTTAACAACCATATTTTATCGAAAGAGAATGTACGCCCGATAAGAATAAAATAAAGATTGTCTTTTATTCGAAATAATTCTGACAAAAATGATCATTTCATATCGTGATCAAATGCATGGTAAAGTAGATTCATTTTCTACATAGTAAATTATCCTTTTCGTCAGACATCATAACATGAGCATTTAAATATTACCATCGGCTGTGGTATTTTATATCTTTGAAGCTGCACTAAACATTTCAACTCTATAAACCATCGCGTCCGTTTCAATAAATTCTGAATAAATATGCATATCACGAATCTGGCAAAATGAGTTGTTTTCGTTTTTCTATCAAAATAATTAATTTATTCATGATCATCTTTTCTTTCATTCGACATCTGTAATGTATTATAATTAGCGCGTAGAAATATTGAAAACAAGATGTAACATAATATCAATATCGAATTAGTATAGCGATTATTATAGAATTTTATTTCCTTTTAAAAGAATGTTGATGCTATTATTCTGGAAAATTTGATAACAAAAACCACTATCAGACCAATTTTTCAGATCTTTTTTTTACTTATAAAATTTTATTTTCAACGAACTCTTAGTATTTTGATAGACTGCCATGAAAATCACAGGCATATTTGCTGAGATTGCAAAGATCAAAAATATATAGACTCATATAGTATCATATCATAATATTTTCAGATCATATATATAATTTGAAATTCAATACACGCGCGTGGGTCGGCCTTGTTCAATAATACGTTGTCGAAGCAGTAGGTTTGTTTATAAGGTCAGTTAAAGCGCTGATATGAGTAAGTAACGGAGTGGCTAATTGGTTAATGCTAATTTCAGGGTCGTCAGTTCAAATCCGCCATTCGGCAACCTTTTATCAACGATTTTTCTTATTATTATTTAATATGAAGCAGTAAATCATTTTTAATTAACAAAAGATATCGTTTGATCATGTTAATAACAGAAATCAGTGGACCATGTGTCTTGTTGAAGCTAAATTAATTTAATATTGAATGTATCGCATGCAATGCCACGATTTTCACTGGCCACACTTTGACGGCGTTATTTTGTGAACAGCACATTAGTGTTGTATATATTGCAATAAAGATTTATGAATCCGAACCGAACGCGATCCGATCGTATCGGGTCAGATTCGGATTAATATTTTAGGTCTTCGGATCGGATCGGATTTGAAGTGATTTTTTATGGATAGTTTCAGATTTCGAAATTTGACTAAGTATTTGTAATTATAATAATTAATGTGTTCTGGCCTCCTTTCAGCACATAAAATAAAGTTTTTCTATGTAGATATAGCTACGTTAAATTATACATTTCAATCGACTCAATTGATGTAAAATAAATTAAACTTTTATCAAAGGAATGATTAAGATGTATTGATTAATGCTACATCGTTTCAATGCGTATTGTGTCTCATGATCTCCTCCAGAGTTCATACTCCGTATTATACAGCGATAGTCAGCTTAGTCAATTGTTTAATTATAAGTGATCTGAAAGTTTTATCATAGAAGGTCCATTATGGACTACACTCGTTGCTAGTATCGTAATAAATGGAACGAAAATAAAATACACCAATACAATAAATCTACTCGGTGTAATTGTTGATGACAATCTGTCTTTCCGAGAGCAACTAAGAATTAGCCTAAGAAGAGCAAACATCTGTTTAAACTTATTAAGACACGTAAGAAGAGCATTATCACCTTCGCTCGCACTCCAGCTATATAAAACTTATGTACGCCCTCATGTCGAATATTGCAGCTCATTATATCTTGCTCTACCTGAAACACACAAAGCCAAACTAGAACGCTTTCAGAGATCTGCTTTGCGACAACTTCGTATATTATACTACCAAACATCTAACGAATGCCAAAATCTACAAAGTCTACAACATCGTCGTATTTCTCATAGCCTAAACATTGTTCATCGATGCCTCCATACTGATACTCCACAGTCGCTGAGATCCTTATTCACTGAATCGCCTGGAAAATATAATTTGAGGTTTTATTATCGTTTGGAGCAGCCTTTCTGCAGAAAAAATTTCATGAATAATTCTTTCATATCAATTATATCAAAGAAATGGAATTCATTAGAAGACGATATAAAGAAATTACACTATACTAAATTTAAATACATTGTATTGCATAATGAGCCGAAAAGTTACCCCTCTGATCTTAATTGATTTATTGCTATATTTTAATCTTATATCCACGAAACCTTAGTTAAAATCTAGTAAAAGAGTAAATAATAAATTAATAAACAATACTAAGTTTCACTCGAAAAAAAAAACATTTATAAAAACATTTATAACAGTTACATATTATATATTTATATATAGAGACAATTAATCTGTATATGTTAAATATATCTTTATTATTATTCTTTGCCCTATACCCTTAAGGTATATATTCGCAACAATGTAAACGAGCAATTGCTCATGTTGAATAGCGAATTCAAATAAAATTACAACAACAACAACAACAACAACAACCCCCCCTCAGGATCAGAACCTTCTGGTGCAGATGTGTGATGTAATAACTCACAATGAGTTCTTTGGATTCACGTAAAAATCCTTTGTTGTTAAGTAGATCAAACCCTAATCTGAAATATATTGCAAATTGTAATCTTAAGAAGAAAGAAATACTGAATGTGTGTTTGCAGATGTTTTCAAGTACAGCTGCATGCAGCCATTCATATTTTTACTATAGAATTTGAAAGAATTGAAACCTCAAAATTAAACACACGATTCACATGTGGACATGTGGACAGTTATAATAAATTTTAAATTGTAGTCTCTTTGGAATACAACAGCTACAAGATATATTAGATGTCATTGATTTTTCTTTATCAATTGCCCACCGTATATAGGATTGTTCTCAAAATAATAAACTCTTGTAGCTGTACTGCTCTAATTTGCAGGACATGAACACTACATCATTCAGACAATTGCAAAAATCAACAATTGTTTTCAGGAGGTTTATAACTTGAAAAATAGCGACCTAAAATCATTGTGAGTTTTGAAAAATCTACGTTTTCTATGTGAATAAGATTTGAGCGGGATCTATAGTTGACATATGTATGGTCTGCACGTGCACATTGTATACTTGCACTTAAAAAATCTCAAAAAAAAGTTTTGAACTCAAATAATGATAATAATACACGAAATCTACAGGTGTTTCACGTTGAATTAAATGCGTGGTACTATACTGACGATTTTGTAATCAGAACATTTTATCTCAAGACATATACATCATTTTTTCATAATTAAATAAACATCTTTAATAGTTAGGTTTTCACATTATATATACATCAACGTCATAGTAAAGCGATTAAACATTTTCATTGCCATTCGAACGATTGCCTAGAAGAATGATGTGACCTGCTTAATTACAAACGGTTTGTTCAAATTGTCAATCAAATCATGATCAAGTCAATGGCACAACAATCATTTTTATTACAATCCATCAAAAGACAAATAAAAGAAATTTATTTGGATCTATTCAGCGAACAGTATAGCATTTGATTCGTACATCGAAAATGTTGTCGTGTATTCGTACATCAAAAATCTACCAATTACAGATCTACCGAAGTAGGCATTTGTTATTACGAAGGTCATTTACTAATTTTGATAGTGAATACTTTGAAACAGTAGATGGAGCGGCTGTTTATCATGGTCCACAAGCTAAACTTAAAGGTAGAGACTTTCTACCTGGTTCAATGGCGGAAACATTTCCAACTCATTTACGTGGACCTAGAGAAGATTTTCCAATCATTTTTCGCTTAAAGAAATCTAGCTTGCGACCGAAAGAACTTGGTTCAATTTGCCGTCAAAAGCTGGATACGTTGTTCCCAAAATACAGTGCTGTTGTTTTCCGTGGTTTGCCATTGACTTCTGCTGATGAATTTGATGAATATTATGAAGGATGTAATTATGGCCGTTTTAATTACGTCGGTGGAAGTGCCGTTCGCGAGAAAATTCGATCACAAATTTATAACGCTAGTGTAGAGCCTGCTAGCTACAATATCGAATTACATAACGAAATGTCGTATTCTCCTATTCATAATCAAAAGGTATGTTGAAGCCAAGATTTATTATTCTATTTATCTACAGTAGAATCCGGAAATAATCGGATTTAACGGTATTCTGTCAATAGCGGTAAGGCAAAAAAGGTCAGACAATGGGTAATTTACTGTCAAACTTTGCTAAATATTATTTACCGCTAACAACGGATTCTGCCAAAACCCGTTAAATTGTTTGTCTCTTTATAGCTTACCGTTATTACCGGATTCAAATGTAGGACAATGCATGTATTGCAAGTATTCAAGCATAGTACCCGATCAGTGGTGGATCCAGGGGGCGCGACAGGGGCAAGCGCACCCGTCAGATTTATGGCTGGATCCGCCCCTGTACCCGATCTAGGAGCTGTACGTTTGTATTCATGTCTTAACTGGATAGAAACGTTGTTCTATAGTAATACATAATTACTACCGTCTTGTTCATAAATAACAGAAAAATGTACAACCTACAAATATTGTGAACAGCGCGTCTACAATGAAAGAATCCAGGTGCAAATTACATAGATCGATAGATATAAGCGAAATGATAAATCTTGATAAACTCAAACCACAGTTTACAACATTGATATTACACGACAATCACTTTAGCAATATTGAAACATCTGTGGTGTTGTGATAATAAAGTAATCGGTATAGAATAAACGAAACAAGGAGACTGTATAGTTCGTGTTGAATGCTATAATCTTACTAAAAATAACTAACTAAAGTTATTTAAACAGGAATTATAATTACACAGTATTGGATTATTGGACCTCCATGAAGGTGAGGCATTGTTTGCAATAGATAGGAAATAATATGTATGTATGTGAATGGTCATTGCTCAAGTACAAGGTTCGAATGTAATTTTTGTACGGCTTTAAGATACTTGTACTGGGAATGAAATCTATATGTGTATCCCGGGTAGTGTTATGCGGGTACTTATAGCTATTAAACTAGGAGAGCAGAATAATACGACCAAGCTCGTTCAGATATCAGAATAGAATCAAAGTTATAATATAAAATGACAGGGGTTACAAACAGAGGAGAGGGGAAGCCGATATTGCAAGCATTAGCATAACATACCCCCGCTTATAAAAAATCATCGTCATATATCAGAGGGTCGTTTGTTCGATCCCCTCATCGGGCTCCAATTGTTATGCGGGTACTTATAGCTATTAAACTAGAAGAGCAGAATAATACGACCAAGCTCGTTCAGATATCAGATAGAATCAAAGTTATAATATAAAATGACAGGGGTTACAAACAGAGGAGAGGGGAAGCCGATATTGCAATATGCATTGGCATAACAGTAGCCGCATTGACGGGGTGTTGCCACTTTGGAAAAATGTGAAGTTCCCGAAAAGTTCCAAAATTCCTCCAAAAGCTACCCAAAACGTGAAAATGTTACCCAAAAAGTGCAGGAGGGTACTTCCGTATAGGCTCTATGCAGGGATGTTCCATTTTTATGAGTAAAATTTCAAATCCAGTTTTCAGTTTTCAGCCTTCAAATTCAGTTTTTTTCCCGAATTTTCTAGAAAACCGAAATGGGACCCAAAACGTTTGATATTCTATTTCATATTAAATTTCCTACCCAAAAAGCATATTTCTAAGTGTTGTGTTTGATTATAACAAGGTAAAGAACTAAGACAACGACTACACTCTTTGAGTAGCAAATAAGTATTGAGTATATTTAATATTAGCATACAGGATATGTGCATAAGCAATGTTGCCTAGCAACTGATTATAATACGTATTGTTAGAATACAACATACACCCGCTCTGATTAACGTTATATTTATGAATAAATGTATTGTATTTTATTGTATTGTGATTGAATAATAAGATTATAAGATTACTAAAGATAACTTGAAATTAACGTTAATCACTAAATATACTATTTATGATATACAATAAAGTCCTTTAAATGAGATGGTATGTTGTTTCTAGAAGCTCGAGTTGGTCTTTTTTGTTTTGCTTCATTGGCTTCAGGCTGTACAGTAGGGTAAATAATATGTTCCTCTGGTGGTGAATAGTAAGGTCGAATGTCTCGTGCATGCCGACGAATAATTCCAAAGCTTTTTGTTCTAATGTCATAACAATGATTACCAACATATTGTTGAACGATGACTGGTTTTTTTGACCAAGGAGACATTCCCTTTCGTGGATTGAATATTCTGGTAAGTACTTGTTGTCCTTTTGTGTATGATTTCTTATTTGAATTTGATGATGTCGGAGTAGTATAGTTGTTTGTAGAATCATCGATAATGCTTGTATTATGCTTTTGAGTAGATGTAGTTGATGATGTAAGTGTTGAGCTTCTGTTAACAATGACTTCATGTGGTGCACGAAAATTACGATTAAACTGTCGTTGGCCAGGTGATTTTCCGTCATTGCCGTTAGGCGTAGCTAAATAATTGATCAAAAGTGAGCGGATTCCTTCTTTCCAAGGTTTCTTGGCTCGTGTAAATGCTTGAATGCCGTTCTTTAAATATCTATTGAATCTCTCAACTAACCCGTTGCTCTCTGGATGGTACGGTATTGTATGAATATGACATATGTCATGCGATTGCAGATAATGTTCAAAAATATCTGAAATAAACTGCGGTCCGTTATCGCTTACCAAGTCTTGTGGTAGACCAAAGATTGAAAATGTCTCATCCAACCAATTTATAACTGTGTTGCTATTAATGTTTGTTGTTGGTAGTAGACTTACATATTTAGTGGTGTAGTCAATTAGAGCTATGATGTATTGCTCAGATTTCGGTGCTACGAAGAATGGACCAGTAATGTCAATTGCTAGTTTTGTCCAAGGCGTGACTGGTGGAGGTACCTTTTTGTCGGCTGTAATGTTTCGTTTTGGGAGGCTTTTTGATGTTCCTTGACATCCATCACAGTGTTTGACGTATGTTTCTGCGTCTTTGTCCATGCCAGGCCACCAGTATGTTGATCGTAATTTCTGTTTCAAACGGACGATGCCAGGATGACCAGTGTGTGCTAGACTAAGAATGTGTCTTTGGAGTGATGATGGTATTACTACTTTATTATCACGTAGGATGATGTTTGTGCCGTGTTGAGTGCGTACATCTAACTCGTCTCGTATACGATGTAGGCTTGATGAGAATGGATTATCTTTTATCTGGCGTAGTGAAGGCCATTGTGTAGTAATGTAGTTTGAGATAACTTGATAGCTGTCATCGTTTTTGGCGCTGGCTGCAATGTCTTCGAGACTGATACCTTCTGTGATGTACATAATGTCGATTGATGTAGCTGAATATGACGTAGTTGCTATGGTAGCGTCCGATATTTTTGTTGTTGGTAGTCTTGAAAAACCATCTGCAGGATTTTCCTTGCCAGGCTTGTATTGAAACGTATAGTTAAAACACTGTAGACGCTCAGACCATCGAATGAATTTTGATGATTTTCGTTTGTTTGATGGCATCAGTAATGTCTTGAGTGGCTGATGATCAGATTGCAATGTAAATTTACGCCCAAGTAAATATTTTTCAAAATGTTCACATGCCCATAATACTCCTAGTGCTTCCCTCTCATTAGTAGCATAATTTCGTTCACTAGTGCTAAGAGCATGAGAAGCAAATGCAATTGGTACTTCTTTTGAATTTTGAATTTGTGTGAGAACTGCACCAAGACCAATGTCGGATGCATCTGTAGTGAGTATTGTAGCTGCATACGGGTCGAATAAACGAAGACTAACCATTGAAGATAGAGCTTTTCTAATATCGTTAGTAGCAGTTTGTTGATCATCTGTCCATACCCATTTGACATCTTTGCGTAGTAATTTGTAAAGAGATTCTAGTCTAGTAGCAGCGTTTGGTATATATTCTCTAAAGTAGTTCACTACACCCAAAAATGATTGTAATTGTTTTTTGTTTTCAGGATCAGGCATGTTTGAAATTGCAGTATAGCGTTCTGGATCTGGTTGAATGCTGTTGTTGGAGATCCGACGTCCAAGAAATGAAATAGATTGCTGATTAAAGATGCACTTCTTTGGATTGAGTCTGAAATCGTTATCGTTAAGTGCTTTTAATACTTGATGTAAAATGTTATCATGCTCTTGAATATTCTTTGCATAGATTAGAATGTCGTCAATATAAGATACACAACCTGGAATATTTGCCAAAGCTCTTTCAACACATGCTTGGAATGCTGATGCTGCATCTTTTAACCCCATAGGCAAACGTTTGTATTGATATAAGCCAAGTGGTGTGATAGATGCAGTGAGTGGACGACTTTCTTCGGCTAACTCGATGTGATAATATGCTTTAGATAAGTCTAGCTTTGTGAAGTGAGTAGAATCTTTTAATTTATGACATAAATCGCTCATGTTAGGTAAAGGATGGCGTGTTGGGATGATTTGTTCATTTAGACTTGTTAAATCTGCAGTTATTCTTACAGATCCGTCAGGTTTCCAGACAGGAACTATACAATGTGCCCATTCTGATTTGTCGATTTTCTCCCATATCCCTGTTTTTACCATGTTGTTGATTTCTTGTTTTACTAATTCTTCTTTAGCCAGTGGAATTGTTCTTAATTTGTTTGCATTTGGTTTGTAATTGTCTCTTAGAAGAATAGTATGTCTGTACTCAGGAAATTTACCAATTTCAGTCTTTTGTAAATTTGAGAATGGCTTTAGAAATTTTTCTGAGTCTTTGATTGAGTTTATAGTGCCGGTCTTTCCGTCTAGACAAAGACCTAATGCTCGAATGGCATTTTGACCAATAATTGAATGTTGCTTATTGTCAATTATGTAAATGTCAATGTTGTTTTTATGTCCTGCAATAGTAATTGGACAATTTATTATTCCTTTTATACCAATGATCGGTGTACCATCATAATTGAGTAGATTGGCTTTTGGTTTTTGCAATGGTATCTGATCTTGTAGGAATTTGCAGTAGATTTCATGGCTGATTATTGTAGCACATGCACCAGTGTCGATCATAGCTGTGATTTGCGTTGATTTATTGCCATGGTGAATTTCCATTGTGGTATTCCATGAATAAATGTTGTTTACCGTCTGAGAGACATCATCAATGGCTGATTCTTGCTGTGTAGTAGATGACTCCTTTGTAGTTTCGGTGAATTTGATGATACTTACCTTTTTATCATTCTTGTTTGATTTTTTGCAGACTTTGGCAAAATGTCCTGTTGATCCACAGCTATTGCATATTGCCTCTTTGGCTGGGCAATCATTTCGGCCGTTTTCGTGACGTTTGTAGCCACAAAACCAACAATTGTCTGTTGTAGTCGATTGTTTCTGTGATTGATTGTTCTTTGTTTTGGATGCGAATACCTTCTTTGTTTGCTTTACCGCTTGTATATTGCTTGCGTGATTTGTATTTGTGGCTTGTAGTTTTACTTGTTCTTTACGTGCCGCTTCTTCAGATTGCGATATATTTAAAAAGGATTCCAATTCAATTTTGGTTTCCCGTAGAAGTCTTGTTTGTGTAGATTTTGAATGAACTCCTGCTGCTAATAATATCGCTAACACGTAATCCTCCTTTTCTTCCAACTTTATTTTTCGACAGAAATTTCTAAGTTCTGAAACAAATTCAGCAATAGTTTCTGATTTGTGTTGCTTTCTTGTGAATAATTCTGTTGCTGATCGAATTTCACAGCCTTTTTCTTCGAATATAGATGCTGCTGCTTTCTTTATAGAATCAAAACTCTGTCCTTGTATACTTGATAAGGTTGAATTGCCTTCTGCCAATCGCATACCTTCGGTACCTAGCAAACTTCTAAAAAATTGATTTTGAACATCTCCAGTTAGTTGCTTGTTTTCTGACAAACCGTGGTTATATATTGCGATGTAGTCCTCGACTTGCCGTAGCCAACGTTCCCAGTTTGGTCTTTCATCTGTTGGATGTTCTAGATATGGTGGTGGTAATCTGATTGGTATACTTTTTAACTCTGCCATGACGTGTGACGAATAAAGAGTTAAGAATAAAAATTTAATGAATGTATATGTATCATTAAATAATTGAATGTATATATGTATAATATGAATAAAATAATAAAATTTATCCTCGTCGCCAATTTGTTGTGTTTGATTATAACAAGGTAAAGAACTAAGACAACGACTACACTCTTTGAGTAGCAAATAAGTATTGAGTATATTTAATATTAGCATACAGGATATGTGCATAAGCAATGTTGCCTAGCAACTGATTATAATACGTATTGTTAGAATACAACACTAAGCTGGAATGTGGACCCAAAAAAGTGGCTCGTCCCCGTATAGCAGCAGTATGGAGTTACCCCTGGGATGTGTATATACAGAGCCCGGGTGGTAACTCCAGCTCTTCAGGGGGTGCCACTTTTGGAGAAAGGTAAAGTACCCAAAAAGTTCCAAAAAATTCTGTTGTGCTACCCAAAAATTTCTAGCAGGTTGATTTATTTTAAGTAATTACACAAAAATGATGCAAAAATTTTTCAAAATTCTTGAAGAAGTCAAAATAGGATATCCAACATCTCCAAAATTTGAAATCTCATACCCAAAAAGTTTTTTCTCAGCTGGAATATGAACCCCAAAAAAGTGGCACGTCCCCATATAGCCGTCATAGTGGAGTTACCCCCCTGGGATACAGAGAGTTGCTTCAAACGTAGTGACTTAATAACACTCTGAATTCTCCTTAAAATCTGTATATATTAAAGTGGTCTCTTTTCGAACCCTCCTGTTTTGATCTGTATCACTTTGTCCCCTTCTTTTTTAATTTTTGTTTTTCAAATTTTTACTCTTCGAAACAAAATGTGTATTTTCATTTTGAGGAATTTTTGACTTTACGTCATAAATATGTTGTTGTTTGTTGCTATGAATAGAAAGTATGACACATAAATCTACAAATCACAAAAGACCTTTAATGGTCAGTTTATGTCTTATGATAGGAATAAGTGATCTATTTTTGGTTTTATAAATCCCATGATTTTCATGAAGGGAAGTATTTACATGATTTCATGATTTTCATAATAGGTAGTATTTTTTAAGCTATTTTTAAAGCGAACTATATGATGCTATTTTTATTCATTAGAGTTCAGTAATTAATAATTCTATACTGATATTAGTATATATAATTATGGTACCGTTTCAAGTACAAAGAATGATCAATCTTTCATCAGAAAATAGTGGCCTATCATGAATGTTTAATATTCCCATATAGATTCCTGAATGTACGATAGAGGTTTCTTAAATGTTGATGGGGTTCGATGGAGCTTTCCCAAAGAGTACAAATTTTCAGCTCCACTATACTTTATCACGCTCTCGCTCTGAGCTCCAATTCCAAAGATTCTTCTTTATAGTGGGTCTGGATTTAATATTGCGTGTATATGAAGCCTCAAAATCATGCACACTATCAGCAAATCTTACAATTCATTTTATTAAAGCGTAAAACAGAAGTGTACAGGAATGGTATCTTTTCATAATGTGTTGTATTGTGAATTGTGTTAATTACAAGTTTCTTTGTCAGCTATTGTTATGCTGATGCTCTACCGACCAGAGGGTCGTGGGTTCGATTCTCTCATCGGGCTCCAAATGTTTTGGGGTAAAATGATTGAGAGCGATAAAATAACATCCACTCTCGTAGAGATTTCAGGGCAAAGGGCAAAACACAGGAGAAAAGGGAAGTCGACATTAGTCTAATTATGCTAATACGGATTAGCATAACACTATGTATGACCGTGATTTGTGGCGTTCTTTGTGTAGCAAATATGTAAGGTGTAAGAGGGACAGCACATTTCTATGTGACTGTCTATACTACTACTACTACTACTACAGGAGTGGGAATACTCCATCAGTAGCATCCACATTTCAACAGGAACCAGACGGGAGTGAATTTCTTGTCAGTCAGGAGCAGAAGTCTCAGAATTCAGTGATGGTAATTTCTTAACACTGTAATCAGTTCTAATTATTTATTAATCTGAAATATTTCGGAGCAGCAGTCAGAGTTGGATTCTATGTTTCTTACATTTTCAGCCGGACTCGGAGTCAAACAATTCTATAAGGACTTTATTCGGAATCGGAGTCTGAATATTCTGACTCCGAACATCTCTTGCGTATAATCATATCATCATAAAGCATGAAGTAGTATAACAGTAATTATAATGATTAGTCAAGACGCGAATTGAAATACAAAGATGTAGCTTACTTTGTATATTATTGTTACACTATACAGTATCTGTTTAGATGATAATTTCCCTTTAATTGCTTGTAGCTGTGTACTATAGTATCTCAATCAAATCTTAGGGAGGATTAGCTCAGAAGGCAGAGCAACCGAACTTCAGATCGGATCATATCTGATCGACTGTGGTTCAAATCCTCCTAAGGTCAACTCAGCCTTGACTTTATCTGAAACATCAAATGAGTACCATCTGAGGATGACGGATGGAATGGTCCAGACTCCAGAGGGAATTGCATTGTGAGTAGCTGCGGTGCATTGTTGCGCATTGACAATCGAGACCTACCTGCTATGAACTCTGTTGAAATTGATCTGCAGTGTCGCGGCTGAGATCAGTAAAGAGCGTTTAAAACCATTGCTCTTAGCGAAAAGAGCCACTCCTCTAGAAATAGGGGAGTGGTACGGGTGCTTTCGGTAGGATGACACCGTCTACATTACCTTTTTTAACCAACGATTAATATGTTGTCAAACTGTTTCATTATAGATCATGCTGTTCTGTTTGACTGCTCCTAAAGACGGAGGATTATCGCCAATCTGTGAAAATCGTGATATCTTTGAAGAGATGGACGAGAAATTCATCATAAAACTTCGCAAATATGGTATTGCGTATTACCGAAATAGTGAAAACAACGAAGATCCTGGGACTTTTTCATGGCAAAACGCATTCGAAACAAATGATAAAAAGGTACATCTCACACTTTTAAAATTATATTACAGTATCTATTCATCGTTGATTTTTTGTTCCAATATTTAAATGTCCAAATTATAGACGTGTTGCTCAGTTAGTTTACATTTACGGAATCTATCATCTATATGTTAGAGATTGTGATATTTTCAAGTGTCAATGCTGAATCACAATTATCCATTATTAATTGGCCCTATTTAGAATCAAGGCTTTGTTTAGACAAATAGATGTCAGAGGGACATCAGAGGGACAGAAATATCATCCCAGTTTTACCGATGTCATAGCATCGTTGTGCATTGACAATTGAGCCCTATTTGCATTCTGTCATGAAATCTGTTGAAACCTATCTCCAGTGTTGCAGCTGAGAATAATTCAATTTTATCAAGAGCATTTAACATCATTGCTCTCAGTGAATAGAGCTATTCCTATAGAAATAGGGGGTGGTACGGGGTGCTTCAACACGACAATGCAGTTTGAATAAAAACAGAGTTGGATGTGACCGCAATCTTCTCGTGAGATAATTTTCTCTTTTTTTTATAAAAGTTGTCAAAACATGAAACGCATCCATTGCAATCGAGACAATAAATACCGTGTTAGCCATTGGCCAGCTTGCACAATTTACAAGATAAAAGCTAGCCCAGTGAAGGTGTACAACATATAGGCTTAGCCGCAGTTTTATCGCCACTCTTTGATGTGTTCACACTCCATGTAGATCGTCCTGCTCAAATCACCTGTTTGGACTCCGGCAACAAAATGGGATTGTTTGGACGTTGTTAGATGGTTAAGGGCAAACAAAAATGTAAATTATTAGCTAGTACGATTTATACCAACATTATAGTTCCTCGCTATGTTCAACAATTTTACCTCGCATATTGCGCCATTTTGTTGTAAAATTATCACCTATCAACTATACCTTGGGTTTGATTTGTGAGCGTTAGCGATTTAATTGGAACAAGATAACGTCCTCGAAAGTTTGATGTCACATATATCTTATTCCAAGTAAATCGCTAACGCTCACAAATAATTTCGATTATGCTTTTGTATTCTGCCTGATTAGATAATAACATACTGAAAATTGATCAACATCTATGAATTGTTATTTGATAATTATGAAAAGAAACAAAAAAAGCCCGACTTTATACTCCAAATCTGCAATCGGTTGGGCATTTTACTGATGAGCATCAAACGGAGAATATACAGAGGAACTAGTTTTGAAAAAAATACATAATTTCGATTACATGCTTTTGTATGCTGCCTGATTAGGTAATATCAAAAAACTTGGTCAAAATCTATATGAATACTCGGACATTTTGGTTTTGCCACGTCACACTAGAACTTTTGATATCAATACATTGATGGCCTACTTTTATTATCAAAGTTTGTTAAATTTAGTACATATCCTCTTAAGATTAGAATGGATGTTTTATTGTAGAAAAGTTTCCAAAGCACTCTACGATTTATCGGATTTATCATCCCCTAGCCTGTCGTCGTATATTATAGGGGTTTAATCCTGCTAGTATCAATCTTTTCATTATTCCTAGTACATCAGTAGTATCATTATGTTTCATTTTATATTAACCATTATAGGAGGCGGAATATGTCATGAAGAGTAGAGGAATGCAATGGAAATGGATGAAAAATGATAGATTGCGTTTTTGGTATAAACTGAATGCGTTCACACGACATCCTGAAACAGGTGAAGAGTTATTTTTCAACCAAGTGCATTCACATCATTGCTCATACTACAAATCACATCCAGATTATATGCATTTGACTTGTGATGATATCGACTATCCCTTCCACTGCACATATGGAAATGGTGATGAATTCGAAGCGGAATTTATACAAGCAATTAGAGAATCTGGCTGGAGAAATGCTGTTGGTATCCCTTGGCAACAAGGTGATGTAGCAGTTTTAGATAACATGGTTGCGCAACATTCAAGATTAAGTTTTACAGGTAAAAGAAAAATATTAGTTGGTCTTTCAGCCGGTATGGTGTTAGATAGTCCTGACGAAGAAAAGGAAACGAAATCTTCAGTTTATTAGTAGACATGACGATTTCTATGCACTGTTAAGAATCGCAAGAAAATGTTCACAACATTGATGGCTGTTCATTCAAGGCAATTTATGTATACCTATATATTTTGAATAAATGATTCATCTTGGATAACATCATTGTAAATCCATTGAAGCAGAATATGTAAAATATAGCAATTTTTAAAAGTAAATGATAACGACAAGGCGGAGAATGTTATTGCAACGTTTCGATTTATCATTCAAATTCATTTTCAAGCTAAAAAAGACGAATACAAAATGTTTACATGAGTTATGTAGTCTAAAGTAAATCTAATTTACATAAAGTATATTGTATATTACAAATGTAAAAATTTATAACCCTTTTTGAGCTTAAAAATGAATGTTATTGATAATTCGAAGCGTTACAATAGCCCTCCTAGTATTATCTTTTCCTTATCATTTACTAGGAAATATTTTACAAAGAAAATTTGTATAAAGATTCTTCAAACTATTTTTCAATGTTCATCATACAAAACAGTTTTATTTTTAACTCATTCAACTCATTTATGTCATTTGAATGAAACTTGTGTGCCAGTTGCAACGTGCCAGATTCTTGAACATCCTGCAGACTATTTCCAGTGGAAATAAAACATAGTGGAAATATAACATATTCATTGAGACGATGATAATGTGTAGCATCAAGATATTATAATAGAACCAAGATAGTCTAACTCAGATTTGTGTTTTTGAGAGTTTTCAACAGGCCATAATATTATCTTACCTTTGTGAAAATCAACCAAATAAATGTATTTAACATCCTCAAGCATTGAATAATTCAAATTTAAAAACGACGTCTTTTTCCGACATCAATAACATCCTCAAAAGTCTGTCTTTGTTGACCCAAATTCGATCATTTCCAAGCATTTTGATCTGTTCTGCCACGGCAAAATCACTGAGAATTGGCCTCAAAAGCTATTTTAAGATCATCTCGTTTTGATACGAAAAAAGTTCCGGGGGTCAGATCATCAAACATACCAGATTTATTAAACGATCGTCCTTCAATTTGTATCAAAGACGACGTTATAGTGATACTGGTATTTACATTAGTACAGATCTTACATTCTCAAAATATTGTTCTATTGTTGAAAGAAAAGCCTTTGCATCTCGAATTATATTTTAATATCTTTGACCTGGAATGATCTACTTCATCTTACTAGTGAATATTTAGTTTACGTTCACCTTATTCTTGAGTATGCTACGCAAGTTTACTCACCTCAAACTAGGTTATTGCTCGTGGTTTTCCGAAGACTTATAGAGAAATTAAGTTATAAAGATTGACTCCACAACATAAATTTACAATCTCTAGAAAGCAGACAAAAAGTTCTCGATCTTTGTTTCCTATACAACGTACATCGTATTGGGCTGAAAGATATTCCCAAGAATCTATCAGTAACCAAAACAACTATACTCGTATTCATCACCTTCATCTTAATACTGAAAGTGCGAAGGCAAATGCTAGACATTACTTCTTTTTCAATAGAACTATAATCGGGTATGCATGCCTCGCTAGCAACTGAAGTAATTGCCAGTCAAAAATTCTAATTATATTTAAAAATCGTTTAAACAAAGTGTTATTATCCAATCAAAATAGTTAAAATATCTCGTAATAAAATTTTCAGCTATACATAACTTATCCTGTACATTTTTACTAACTAAATACTAATTATCCTGTGTAACATTGCTGCGGTATGTGTGCCTTCTACACAGGTATAGTCTATTTGTTGGATATAAATTTCTATAAAGAAGGAGGAAAAATTTACACTAAAACATTAACTTATGAGACACACATAGATTTCCAATACTATATTATTGCAAACAACTTCCTCAATGTCATCGCTAGAAATCTTGAGACGAGCCATTGATCCGCAAAGAAAGAACCAAGGTACCTTTACTGAGGATTAAAGGGCAGTATATATGTCTGTCTTTAATTTTGGCAAGACATACCATCTTAAAGTAAACAGCTTAAAGGGAGAATACTGACCGGGGAACATTGCGCGCTCAACCAACTCATACGTCATCAATTTAAACAAAGCTTTGAGAAAAGCTGCCGTGCGTGTGAGTTCCGAGTGAGCTTCGTTTTATTATTCTGGCCGTATGTTGATTTTATGGTAAAGCATTTCAAATGAACTAATTAAAATCACAATTTGGGAGCTATACTACGTACTTATTTTATCACGTTCTTGACTTTAATGTATTGTTTACTATGTGATCAACAGTATAAAAAGTATGATGTGCAGAAGCGGTTTTAGTTCGATCAGTTCGGTTGATATGTTGAACGAAAGTAACACTAAACAAGAACCTTGTTTAACATTTTTATTTTTGTTATAAAGCCAAATCCTTGTGTTTCTTGACATCTTAGGTCATCTTGCGTATCGACTATCGTTCTTTTTCATGTTTTTGATGTAACAGATCGGTCCATAAAAGCTTGCCAACTAATAACAAGGCAACTTCAGTAAATATAACCAAGGATAAATATACCAAAAGCAAACTAATGTGATAATTCAATAAAACTATGCGAATCTGAGTTAAATACATGGAATAAATCGTTGTTCAAAAACATTGATTCGTTGATGATTGTCACGAGTTCACGGCTTCGACATTTGTTCCTGTCTCGTGCTTTTGATTATTTCGTTCAAAACAATAGAATTAAGGCGAGGCCGACTCTGTTTCAAAACGAGTACTTGAATTTGGTATGAAGAATTCAAGTTCCGCGCGCAACGTTCCCCGGTCAGTATTCTCCCTTTAAATATGCAAAGGCAATGCAAATTTGCTCTTACATTAATACGAATTTAAGAATAAATTGGTTACTGTTAATTGATGCTAACAGATTAATAATTACGATAAGTTAGAAGAATTATTATTAGAGGAATGTATATAGACATTTATAAAGTTGAAGCTATGTGTTCTCTGTCAAGATATGACTTTAATGAGGATAATGTCGTCGCAGATACAGCTGTGGCTGGTAATTTGTTCCATAAATAAGAATTGTTCGATATAAAAACGAATGATTCATTGCATTTCCTTTGGCAGATTTGATATGTAACCGTTTATTGTGGCCACGTGTTACAGTCGAAAGTGAAGCTGCATTTGTTGGCATTGGAATGTCAAAAGGATTATGATAAATATCAAACAGCATATGCATATCCTTCCTTTCCCTTCTCAGCTGCTCAAGGGTTTCTAATTGTAAAATAATTAATCTTTTGTCATTACCCCGGGGTCATTACTTAATTCATGATAATTGCTGCCTAGGTTAAAGCAATAATAACAACGTAGGTTGAATTGATTTGCATATTTCCTCTTTAATAATAATAATAATAATATAATAATATTAATAGGTGGATTGTTCCACACAAGTTCTTGGTATAGTTCTTGGTAAACTTAAAGTTGCGGAAATCTAGAATGTTTCATTTTTGACTCTCATATTATATATTTCCTCTTATAAATAATAATATCAATTCCAAATTGACATGTTGATAGTAGACTGTATATTAAGTTATCATAGTTCTCATAGTTTGATTGAGTTCTCATTTACCGTATTTATAGTGTTAAGATAAATGCTAGAAGGTGCTAGATCATGGCATGGTCATTGTGAGTTATGCGGGGAGTCATGCAGGCTCTCTTAATTCTTATGTTCCAGAATGTTCTAGCCTACAAATTAGCTTAAAGGGTCAAAACAGACCGGGAAACCTTGCGCGCGCAAACTTTGAATAGTGCACGTAAAATTCAAACACTCGTTTCCAAACATTGCTTTGCCTCGTCTAGAATGCGTTTGTCGTAAAATATTTTTGAACCATTCTTGAACAAGAGCTTATACTTACTAGCCTATACTTTATTTCTAATCTTCGATAATTTTAAAAACACGAATGCCAAGTTCCTGAAGAACCAGAACATGGTGGTAAAAGGGAAGGAGCAGGTAGAAGGCCACCGATAACTCAAGAGCTTTCACTTATACATCAGGATATCTGGGCATGGCGTCTTGGCAAATTTTTTTTCCGTAACCCATGG